>JAZKLR010000146.1:4800000-6000000 GCA_037103525.1 Ganaspis brasiliensis
GCGGAAAAAATCAATAATTAAAAGGAATAATTGAAAAACGAGCAGAATAAATGAAAAATTGAAGAGAATAGCTGAAAATTGACGAAACTAAAAGACAATTGAAAACAAAACTCGAAAAATGACTAGATTAATAGACAACAAAACAACAAAATTAAAAAAATTAAAGAATAATTAGGAAATTTTAAGAGAATAATCGAAAAATTAGTAGGAAATAATTATAAGTTGTAGAAAATACATAATAATTGAAAGAAATAATTAAGAAATGACGAGAATAATAATTGGAGAAAATATGAAAAAATTCAAGAAATAAATTAAAGATTTAAAAAATAAATTTAAATTTTGAAAAAAATAATTGTTAATTGAAAAAAAATTACAAAATGAAAAAAATAATTAACAATTGAAAAAAAAATTCCAAAAATGGCTATATTAATACACAACTGAAGAAAATTATTTAAAAAATTAAAGAATAATTATAAAATTTCAAGATAATAATTAAAAATTGAAAAAAATGTAAGAATGAATTGAAAATAATTAATAATTGAAGAAAATAGTATAAAAATGACGAGAATAATTAAAAAATTGCAGAAAATATTTGAAAAATGACGAAAATAATTGTCAATTGAAAACAAAATTCGAAAAATGACTATATTAACAGAAAATTGAAATATTTAATTGTAAAAAATAAACAAGATATATTAAATTTAAAGAAAGCAATTGCAAATTAAAAAATTAAGAAAATTAATAATTATAGGAATAATTGTTGGGAATAATTGCACATTTAACAACTGGATTAAAAGTACAAAAAAATAATTAAAATTGAAAAAAAAATTTTAAATTGAAGAAAACAATTGAAAATTGAATAATGGAGTTGAAAATTATGGAATATGCTTAAAAATTAAAAAAAAGTAATTGAAAAAAAGAGAATTTAACTATGAAGAAAATAACCTCGAATTGAAGAGAGTAGTTGTAAAATTGAATAAATGAATTGAAATTTAAAAACAATTTTTATGAGTGAAAAAAATAATTGAAATAATACAAGAATTATTGAATTATGATGAATTAATTGAAAATTCATAAAAAATATTGAAAATTAAGAAAATATTTGAGAATTGAAGAAAATAATTAAAAATTAAAGAAATAAATTCGAAATTAAAGAATCAAATGAAAATTTCAAGAAAATAATTGATAATTAAAAGGAAAATTACAAAATGATAAAAATAATTAAATATTGACGAGAATAATTAACTAGTTAGTTCGAGTTACACTCGCACTAAAATCGAGGGTTCCGTACACAAAACAAAATAATTTTTAATATATTTAATACTATTAAATATATAAATATATTATAGGGGAGACCGAGGAGGAAAGTAACAAAAATCAGTTTTTTGATGCTAGCATTAAAACTATTTGTCGGATAAGTTCTGTAAACATATTAATCGAAAGCTTGGCCTTTCACCTATTAAATAAAATTAGAATTAAACATTAATAATAATTTGATAGTTCACTGTAGGACTTTTTAATCAGCTCTTTATTTGTTACTTTCCTCCTCACCCCTGAGGTGGAAAGTAACAGCACGAAGGAGGAAAGTAACACTTAAAAATTAAGGCTAGCGTTTCAAATATAAAACTGCTATTAATTTAAATTATTTTTATTATGAACATAAAAAAAGACAAAGTGATATTAACCACATTTTGTACATAATTGGCAGATATTTTTGCAGTTTTTTGAAATCAAGTTTTTTTTTGATATATTTAGTATTCGTTGAATAGCAGTGACATTAAAAAAGCATTGTTTCGTAAAAATTCAAATCAAAAGTCCAATATTAATTCTTTAAAATATAAAATAAACATATAAAATTACATAGTTATAAAAAAGGAGGAGATTTATAAAAATAAAGCATTAGATGAGGAGGAAAGTAACAACGTATTACTTTCCACCTCACCCCTCCTTTCCTTGGATTTCAAAAAACAAATTTAAATTACACAAAAGTATTTCGCATTTTTTAATTATGCACTAGCACGACTTAAAGATAAATAAAAAAGCTTCAAAAAAACGAAAAGCATATTTAAAATATCTATAAAATCAAGAAAATATGATATTTTGAAAATTTAGGCAAAAACTTACTTTTGACGTCATTTTTGCACAAAATGTCAGCATCAGATATATAGCTTTCTGTAGACCCCTAACATAATTTAGGGGAGGTAGAGGGGGCAAAACTGACTACAAATTATTTAAGGACTATGTCTGTCCGCTCATTGGTTTAGAAGTTCTAAGCGTTGTTACTTTCCACCTCTGTTACTTTCCTCCTCGGTCTCCCCTACATATTTATATATAATATAATATATAAAATATAATATATAATGAATTTTTTATACAAAATGGACCACCCCCCCCCCTAAATTCCAAAATATTTTACTTGGAGAGTTCAAATTTTGTACAACGCTATGATCAACTTCTACAATCATGTTCTCTACCATTTTTCTGTAATCTACATGTAAAAATACATTTGTGTACCAAATTTGAACTCTCTAAGTCAAATTGTTTGGAAGTTATGGGAGGGGGGATACGGTCATTTTTTAGCATTTTTTTTAAATCGTTGGTTTTTGCTTAAAAACACTATGATAACGATCTGCAACAAAGTTCTCTACAGTTTTTCTGTAATCTATATGGCAAACTACATATGTATACCAAATTTCAGCACTCTAAGTACAATAGTTTGGCAGATATGGAGGTGGCATTGTACACTTTTAGTGCATTTTTGCTAAAAAAATGACCGTATCTCCCCCCGTTATCTTCCAAACTATTTGACTTAGGATGCTGAAATTTGGTACACGTATGTAGATTTACGTGTAGATTACAGGAAAATTATAGAGAAAGTGATGATTATAGCGCTGTCAAAGTTATAACACTAAACTATGGCCCATATGTTAAAAAAATGCTCAAAAATATTGTTATTTCCTTGACAACGCTATGTTCAACACATACAATCATGTTCTCTATAATTTTCCTTTCATCTATACGTGAAAATACATTTGTGTGCCAAATTTGAATTCTTTAAGTCTAATAGTTTGGACGTTCAGGGAGGGGGGGATACGACCATTTTTTAGCATTTTTTAAAAAAAATCGGTTTTTTTTTGCTGAAAAACGCTATGATAACAGCCTGTAACAAGGTTTTCTATAGTTTTTCTGTAATCTACACGTCAAACTACATATGTGTACCAAATTTCAGCACTCTAAGTACAATAATTTGGCAGATAAAGGGCAGGAATGGTACAAATTCAAGGCATTTTTTCGAAAAAATGACCGTATTCCCCTCTTATCTGCCATAATATTTGACTTAGAGAGTTCAAATTTGGTACAAAAATGTAGTATCATATGTAGATTACAGAAAAATTATAGAGATTGTTGTGTTGATAGCGCTGTCAAGGAAATGGCAAAAGTTATCAGCCAAAAAATATCAAAATTTCTCAAAAATCTTGTTATTTTCTTGACAACGCTATGATCAACCCCTAGAATAATGTTCTCTATAATTTTCCTTTCATCTACACGTGAAAATACATATGTGGGCCAAATTTGAACTTTCTAAGTCAAATAGTTTGGTGGCTAAGGGGGGGGGGGGGAGTTACGATTTTCGACAAAGTCTTGCCAATAGGGTTCCGTGCGTACACTTTTAGTGTACGGAACCCTAAAAAGTAAAGAATAATTATAAAAGTTTAAGAGAATAATTGAAAAAATTGTAGGTAATAATTGTAAATTGTGGAAAATAATTAAAAAATGACAAAAATAATAATTCGAGAAAATGTTTTAAAAATACTAAAAATTGAAGAAATAAATTGAAGATTAAAGAATTAAATTGAAATTGTAAGAAAATAATTGATAATTAAAAGATAAATTACTAAATGACTAAAGTAATTTAACATTAAAAAAAATACTTGACAATTGAACAAAAAGTAAAAAAGTTATAAAAATGGCGAGAATAATCGATAATAGAACAAAATTATTGAAAACATTAAAGAATAATTCTGTGGCTGAAAGGTAAAAAAGCACAAGCGCCATATTCATGGTTTCGAGTAAAACGTGTTTTTGTTTTTTTTCTGATTTCTGTAAAATCGAAATATGAACAAATATTTTGGGTGTTTAATATTTAATCCTGTTTTCTAATGTAGTTTTTAGATCTGTTTAACAAATTTAATGAAATTCAAAGGTCCCAGAGAATAACATCAATTATTTTTATCGATTTTAATGTATTTATGCGATTACGTTTTTTAATATTTTCTACGTAAATAGACATTTTAATCAATTTACAGTTATGAAACTTTAAAAAGTATATTTACATATATAGAATTCTGATGTTATCTCAAATTTGATAAAATTGGAGTTGTGCTGTTTTACCTTTCAGCCACAGAATTATAAAATTGAAGGAGAATATTCAGTTGTCAATTAAAAACTGAAGATAATAAATGAAAATTGAAGAAGATAATTAAAGAATTATATTGAAATGTGAAGGAAATAATTGATAATTAGAAGAAAAATTACAAAATGACGAAAATAATTGAGAAATGAGGAAAATAATTGACAATTGCCAAAAAAATTTGGAAGCTATTGAGAATAGTCGACAACAGAACAAAATAATGAAAAAAAATTAATGAATAATTATAAAATTTAAGGAGAATAATTTTGTATTTAAAATCACTTTTTAATCATAATTTCAATAATCAATGAAGTTTCACAGGAAATCAGTTGAAAATGACTAAATTGTCATTAATTTTTTACTGATTAATAGATTGGAAATAATTTTTAATTTTTGTAACAGCATTGAAAATTGAATTATTTTCTATTTGATCAATCAGGTAAAAGTCACCGACAATTAAGCAGTTTTCAACTTTTTGCTAATAAAATATCACTGATGGAAATCATAAAAATAGAAATTATTTAAATTAATTTTTTTAAACAACATTTTATAAAATTCATTAATTTTTCCAGGTATTCCAGATTTTCTCTGACTTCAAAAAAATTCCATGACAATTCCAGGTTTATTTTATTAAAAAAATATATATTTAACATTACATTTTCTTTTAGATTTTATTTTTACATTTCAAAATAGATATCGAATTTTTAATTATTGTATAAAAGTTTTTAAGAAAAGGAATTTTTTTTTATATTATATGTTTGATTTATAAACTTTTGTACAGATCGATTGTTTTTATTATAAGTACGTTTTAGTTTTATGGGAATAATAATTTAGTAATTATTTTATAAAATGCATTATTCTTTAGGTTTGAATTTCAGTTATTCTTATTTTATTCTTTTTTGTATTGATAAGACGAACCGGTTAATGTATTCAAGAAGCTAGAAATATTATACAAAAACCTGTTATAGAAAAAATTATCTTCTTAGTGATAAAAACAGTACAAACTTCGTATTCATTATTACAATATTAATATTCCAGAGTTTTGTGAAAAGTGTAAGGTAACATTTGGAAAATGTCTCTGTCACCAAAAAATGCATTTTTTATTGCCTGCACCTTTTTTGTTATTGGCCTAGTGCAGGTAAGTGTTTCAAAATATTTTTTACATAAATAAAATGTAAAAAAAAATTGTTTAAAAGATATAATTTTAATTTTAATCCTTTTTTTTAGACAGCGGACAAGGCTTACGAACTTCAATTGCATAAATATTTGGTCGGAAATATTAACACAAAATATGCAGTATTAAAACAAGATTTACAAAAGGGAAAAGACATGCTCTCTTTTCAACATGTTGTTAATAAAACAAGCAAGGATGGAGTATGCAAATATTTTTAAAATATTATTACTTTTTTTTCTTCGATTGAGACTAAACTTAAAATTTTTTTTTTTTTAGGTAGAAATGGAAATAACATGGAAATCTGGTTACAAATCTGACGGAGTCTACTTTTGTAGAAAAGAAAAAATGAATGCTTGGAAGCAAATGGCACGAGATATATTTTACGCTTTTGTCGGACGCAAGTGTGAATATCCTAAGGTAAAATTAAAAAATTCTTGAAATTTCCGCTAATTATTGAGAAATAATGATATTTTAATTTTTTTTTACCAGGATAAGCAAATTGAATTGAAGAATTCGTTTAATGTGAAAACAAAAGCTCCAGTTGATATTGCCGGAACTATTTTAATCACTATGTACATCAATTTTTATGGAGCTTGGGAACGCACAGTGCGTTTTGATTTTCTAGGTACGGCCAAAGCGAAGTAAAATAAATCTCTGCAATTTTCTACAAAATACACTAAAAGATAATAGAAAGCAAATTTTACTAAAATGATTACAATTAAGAGAAAAAGTACCAAAAAGCGAAATTTAAAAATTTACAAGTATTATATTGCTACAAGTCAAGTTTAATAATGATTTTAATATTTTTTTCTCAAATTTAGAATTTCTTGTATAAAAATTTAAATTTTTGGTGTTTTTTCCCTAAATTGTAAAATAATTTGATAAAAATTGTTACTTTCGAGAATTCGAGTACCTAATAGGAATTTTTCGATTTTTTACGTTCGCGTTAGGTTCCTCTAGTCAGTCCGTTAGAAAGGGACAATAGGTGAGGTTAGGTTCCTCTTAGGTTTCGCGAATTCGACAGGGTAACTATTTTCTTTCAGTGTATTCGATTCCTTTATGATATATGGTTATATTTCATTTTAAATATGTTAAGATTTGATTTTAAGCATAATATAAATGTGTTACCAAGAAATACTGGAAATGGGTATTGGAAATATAATAATTAAAAAAAACACTGAATTTGTTGGTTTTTATCCTATCACTTGTATATTCTTTGATAATTCCGAATTCAAATCGATCAAAATTTTAATACTGGAATTTATAATATAATAATTTTAATTATTTTAATTATCAAAATTATTAATTCTAATTTTCATCTTGAAAGTAAGTCATATTAATGTCAATTTTCTTCGATTCTAAAACTTAACTAAAATACTAATTTATTTCAATTTCATTCCTTTATAATTTATAATTTCTTCTTCTTTATAATATAATTAATCTATTGAAAACAAATTTAGTGAAATTATAATTTATAAATAGTAACAAATTGTATATTACAAAAAAAATTGAAAAAGCAGAAACAGAGCCGCGGTAGCGAAAACACGAAGCATAAAAGTACATTTTATTGATTTCTTCCACGTTGATATTGCTAGACACTCTGTAGGTAACTCGACCTTAAAATTTTCTCTAGACATCGCATTTCGATAAAATATGTTCATTGTCTTTACCGACTCAAAATTGATTCATCAAACTTACATGAATCAGAGGAAGATGGAAGGATTTTTATAATTTCTGAGTGCAAACTTTCTGACAGTTTATAATTATAATACATCTTTTATCAGACTTTATCGAATACTGCATGATGATTTTTTAATATAATCGAAAGCAATTAAATTTTTATCTTACTTTACAATTTTCTATCATTTTTATTTTAAGGTAATCATTCCAGACGGAGAGACATTAAACATTAAATTTCTCAATTTTCTACTTTCGGTATTTTTAAATTTTAATTGCCGTTTCGTGATTGAAAAATTCTTTCAAAAATATAAATATGTGTCAATTTTTATTAATTGATAACTTGCGGTTAGTAGCATTTTCATTATTATTTATTTACGTCTTTTTAATCAAATTGAAATAAATCGGAATTTTTACTCAATAAAGTTTTTAGGTCACCGAATTTATATTAAAGAGAATTTCCATTTTATAGAATTTATTTTTAACCGAGTTTTTATTTAAAAGGATGCGAATTTAACAGAATTTTAAGTGAGTAGAAGTTTAAAAAATACCCAATTCATATGAAATCTGGTAAATAAGAATTCTGATAAATGAAAATTCGGACAAATTGAACTCTTTTAAATAGCAAGGCGATTAGAAATAAATTCTGTTAAAGATGAATTTAGTGAAATAAATTTTAAATTCCATTTAGTTAAAATTTGTATTTCTTTAAATTTTTTCGCGTCGCGAAAAAAAACCTTTAGTTACCAGCTTGATTTAATACTTAATATTTTATTTAATTTAAGAAAATGTTTTATCTTAACTTAATGTTCGGTTGCTTTATTAACAAGACATTAGCAATGTTACTCGAAATATGCAATATGTTACAAAGGAATAGTTGAAAGTTTAATCCAACTTTACATTATCCTAGAATGTCTCAGGTTTATTATTCTGAGAATGTATTTAGAGGATATAATGAAGTAGCAACCGCTCCGGAAATGTTAAATTTTCTTACACTGTTTAGTATTATTATAAAGTTAATAATTTGTTATAAAACAAATTAAACTCCTGTATTTACATAAACAATCATAAATGACTGTGACAATAAATTTATGAATAAATTTAATAAAGATAAGGAAATTGAAGAATAGATCTTAAAAATAATAAATAGTTGACAGTTGAAAACAAAATTAAAAAATGGCTACATTTTATAGTAATTACACAATTGAAAAGAATAGTTAAAAAAATTAAACAACAAATATTAAATTAAAACAAAATAGTTGAAAATTTTGAGGAATAACTGTTGGAAATAATTGCAAATTGAACAACTAGATTAACTAGTTGAAAACAAAATTAAAAAATGGCTACATTTTACAGTAATTACACAATTGAAAAGAATAGTTAAAAAAATTAAACAACAAATATTAAATTAAAACAAAATAGTTGAAAATTTTTAGGAATAACTGTTGGAAATAATTGCAAATTGAACAACTAGATTAAAAATCGAAAAAAATAATTGAAATTGTAGAAAATAATACAAAGTTGAAAAAATAAAATGAAAATTTAAGAATTAAATTAAAATTTAAAAATAATTGATAATTGAAAAATATTACAAAATGGCGAAAATAACTGACAATTAAAAAAAATAATTACAAAATGGCTACATTAATACACAACCGAACAGAATAATTTAAAAAATCAAAGAATAATTATGAAATTATAAGATAATAATTGAAAATTGAAAAAATTGTAGGAAATAATTGAAAATTATGAAAAATAATTAATAATTGAAGAAAATAAATGGAAAATGACGAGAATAATTGAAAAATTGCAGAAAATATGTAAAACATTACAAAAATAATTGTCAATTGAAAACAAAATTCGAAAAATGACTAGATTAATAGACAACTGAAAACAATAATTGAAAAAAAATTAAACAACAAATATTAACTTTACAGAAAATAATTCCAAATTAAAAATTAAAAAAATTATAGCCATAATTGTTGGAAATAATTGCACATTTAACATCTGGATTGAAAATCGAAAAAAATAATATCCAAATTGAAGAAAATAATTGAAAATTAAAGAAAGAAATTAAAAATTAAGGAATGAAATTTAAATTTACAGAATATATTTAAAAAAAATTGAAAAAAAAAAAAAATTGGAAAAAGCCAAGAATTAATAAATATAGAAGAAAAAAATTGAAAACTGCAGAATGGAATTAAAAATTAAAGAAAATAATTGAATAATTGTATTTAAAATTCAAGAAACTTAACGAAAATCGAAAAAATTAAGGGCATGTGATGGATTATGACGTCACTGTTATAGGCAAAATTTGTCCGTAACTTTTCTCTCAAAATATTAAATATTTTTTTACAAAACTTGGTAGAATTACTTAAAATGGCATTAAAAAGGTCTCTCAGACCCAAATTTGTTTGAATTTTGGCCCAAAATTAATTTTGGGAAATTTTCGAAAAATTGCAAACTTTTTTAAAAATCAATTTTGAGACAAAATTCAAACAAACTCGGGTCTGAGAGACCTTCTTAATAATATTTTAAGTAATTTTACCAATTTCCATGAAAAAATATTTAATATTTTAAGAGAAAAGTTGCGGACAAATTTTGCCTATACCAGTGACGTCATAATTCATCACATGCCCTTAATAGAAAAAAGCGACAAATTTGTAATATTAAAGAAAATAATTGAAAATTGAAAAGGAGAATTTAAATTTGAAGAAAATAACTAAGAATTGAAGAGAATAGTTAAAAATCAAAGAATAATTATAAAATTTTAAGACAATAATTAAAAATTGAAAAAAATGTAGGAAGTAATTAAAAATTGCGAAAAATAATTAATAATTGAAGGAAATAGTTGAAAAATGACGATAATAATTGTCAATTCAAAAAATTCAAATAATGACTAGACAACCGTAAAGTCATAAAAAACTGAAAAAACCTCGTCTCCTCTCTCTTATACTCTCACTAACGTAACTTATGTAATTCACGGTACCTTACGTAACTCGCGGTAACTTAACTCGCAGTAACTTACGTCACTCTCGGTAACTTACGTAACATAAGGTAATTTACGTAGTTAACGGTAACGTACGTATATTTCTCTCAGTCTCCCACTAACTCCCTCTCTCTCGCACACAACCGCAAATTGACAGCTATTGACTATGAATTACGGACGGACGGACAGACGGATGGACGACAAAGTCTAACTATAAGTGTTTCGGTCCCGAACCGCGAAACCTTAAAAATTAAAGAACGCAATTGAAATTTAAAGAGTATACTAAAAAATTGGAAAAGTAATTGTAAAAAGCTGATAATTAATGAATATAGAAGAAAACAATTCAAAACAGAAGACGGAAGTAGAAATTAAACAATGGAATTGAAAATTAAAGAAAATAATTGAATAATTGTATTTAAAATTAAAAAAGCTTAAAGATAATAGAAAAAGATAATATAGAATAATGGCGATACTTTTTTAATTCTAAAGAAAATAATTAAAAAGTGGAATTTAAATTTGAAGAAAATAACTGAGAATTGAAGAGAATAGTTGTAGAATTGAATAATTGAATTGAAATTTAAAAACCATTTTTATGAGTAAAAAAAATTATTGATAAAATCCGAGAATTATTGAATATTGAGGAATTTATTGAAAATTCATAAAATAAATTAAAACTTCAAGAGAATACACAAGAGAATTGAAGAAAATAATTAAAAATTGAAAAAATAAATTTGAAATTAAAGAAGGAAATGAAATTTTCAAGAAAATAATTGATAATTAGAAGAATGATTACAACATGACGAAAATAATTAGCTATTAAAAAAAATAATTAGAAATTGAAAAAAAATGCGAAAAATGGTGAAAATAATTGTCATTTGAAGAAATTTTTTTTTTTTAAATTAATGAATAATCATAAAATTGAAGGAGATTAATAAATTGTCAATTGAAAACTGATAAAAATTATAGAAAAAATTGTAGAAAATAAATGAAAATTGAAGAAATCAATTGGAACTTGAAGAATTGTATTGAAATTTAAAGAAAATAATATACAACATTTATTTAAAGATATTTAATTTAGTAGGTGTTTTTTTATACAAATAACTTAGGAAGTTTTCGAAAGAAATTTTAAACATTGTTTAAGTAAAAAAATTATTTTTGAAGATGTTTGAGGCACTTATAAAATGTTTAAACACGATGCTTGTTTTCTTTTCAATGATATAATTGACGATATTTCCTTCTTTATTATTTTATTATTTTTATTACTTATTATTTTGCATGTATAATAAAAAGCAATTAATAATTAGATATATAAAATAAAAACTAATACGATTTATAATTAATTTAAAGATAAATTTTTTTCAAACGTATCTGATTTAAAAAAAATATATTTAAGTGCTAAACGTCAGGTGCGGACAGAATGAAAGAATGAATGAAAGAATGAATGAATCTTGTGGATTATTATTATAGATAATTTATTCACACATAATTTAATTACTTAGAATTTATTATTTTACAATAGATTCACTAAGAACATATTTATTTGCAATTTTTGTATTATTTCTTATTATTTACTAATTAATCAAATAACAAACAGAAATTTTAAACATTTCAAAAATATAATATTACAATTTACGAGAAGAGTAATATTCCCTCAATAATTCAGTTTTCACACTGTAATAAACAATTTCTTATTGGGCGCATGTGTGGATTCAAATAATAAATGCGATGGAGTTGCATTTGCTTATCTCATGGGATGTTTCGAAGGTGTTATGAGTTAGTATAAAGCCGAGCACATGAAAGCATGAATCGTGTCCATAAGACATAAATACACATATCGACTATGAATTTTATAGTTGCTGATATAGATAGAGTGATAAGAATAGCAAAGATGTACAACATTTTACATTTTTTATCACTTGAGTCTGAATGCATTAAACTATAACTTTTTTTTTAAAAATTGCAAACCGTCTCTTATTTTTAAACTGAAATTTGTACATTTACCTGTACAAATACAAACTTATAAATTTATCTTTAAAATTTTCATGTCAAAAGCAAAAAACTATTTAATTAATGCGTTTTTCATTTTTAAAAATAAATCTTCTCTGACCTGTCGGAAAAAAAAGAATTTTACAGATTATAAATTTGAAATGGAATTTATAAAAATGATTTTTACACATTCCGGTCTTATAAATCTAGAAACGGATTTTAAAAAATCGAGCTATCGTGTGTCATATTTTTAAAAAATTCTATCCATTCTTCACGGTTGAGATTCCAACAATGGAATACAATTTATTATCCTCAAATTTAAAAATATAAATTAAAAATCTTGAAAGTTTAACAGCAAATATATTTTTCGTTTATAAAATATTGAATATGGAAAATTCAACAGTATAGAATCAAACGGAATAATTATTATTTGATTGATTGATATGTGTAAAGTAACGAAGCTCGTATTTTCCGAATTAATTATCAAGCTTATAAAAATAAAAGAAAAAAGTGAACAATACATTTTGTTACATGATATAAAATTGTAGTTGGTTATTTTAATCAAGTTCGTGCTCGAAATTACATTTGTATCATATAGCGCCATCTGCAAAAGTGATTTTGCTCTGTCCGACATTTAACAGAGATTTTAATTAAAAACTTCAATTATTTAAATTTATGTTCTCAGCAGAATTATAATAATAAAAAATTCCTCTTTTTAGTAAATATTGTTTTTCAGCTTTTAATTTAGAACAAGTAATTAGAAAATAGATTATGCTTTAAGCGGAAAATATTTACTAAAATCAGTGTTTCAAGAGAGTGATGCTTTCTTGTTAATATGGACCTTGGAGGTTTATGAGAATTTGCATTTTAGAGCTTCAACTCGAATATTTAAACCATCCATTCAAAAGTCAAAAGGGTTACTGTACAGCAAGTTATGTATATACTTTGATAAGGATCAGTAGGATATTAAATACCTGTATACATACTCTAATTTTGATCCTATACTTTTGCGCATATTTCATTCTCCTATTCTGTCACGTGTAAAAGTTGAAGAAAAACAGAAAATTGAAAAAAAATGGAAAATAAAAAGAAAAGAGAAAATAAAAAATGAAACAATTAAATTTCTATTAATAAACGTCATCAATCTTGGACTTTATTTCTTATTTTATTTCTTGCTTCCTTCTCGGAATAAGAGGGAAATAAAAATAACTTATTTCTTCACTTCAAGAGGGATGAAAGCTTTTATTTTATTATATTTAAGAAACCGTAGTTGAGAATCAGACGTTTCAGTAAGTTTGAGTGGTTTATTAAAATAGATTATCAAATTTTATGCAGTTTTGTTCATTTATTATAGTTAAATGACGTAAAATAGATCTTGAAAGTTTACTGGAACTTGAAGTAAAATTAAGATTTATGGACGCTAAAGGATGTAAACTGCAGATTGGTTTGCTGAAAATTCAATAACACAGCACCACAAAAAAGCGTGCATTTAATTTTTAAAATTCGTGTTTAAATTAACTACACGATATTTCGAGGTACATAAAATTTTTATGTCCGATAAACATACTCGAAGTTAAATTGACTAATTATAAATAAACGTTATTTTATTAAAGATTATTTTTTAACTAGCAATATTAACGCGCGCCCAAGCGCGCGACAAACTTTCCATTGTTGTTGGTCATTTAAAAATATAAATTTTTGCAAGTACAAATAATGGAAATTACGAAATTGAAGAATATATCTGAAAAATGACGAAAACAATTGACAGGTGAAAAAAAAAATTCTATAAATGACTACATAGTTACACATTTGAGATGAATAGTTTAAAAAATTAAATAATAAATATTAAATTTAAACAAAATAGTTGAAAAATTATAGGAATAACTGTTCGAAATAATTTCAAATTGAACAACTGGATTGGAAATCGAATAAAATTATTAAAATTGAAAAAAAATAATAAGAAGTCGAGGAAATAAATTGACAATTTAAGAATTAAATTAAAATTTGAAAAAAATAATTGATAACTGGAAAAAAATTACAAAATGACGAAAATATTCAACAATTGAAAACAAAATTAAAAAAATGTCTAAATTAATATACAACCGAACAAAATAATTTGAATAATCAAAGAATAATTATAAAATTTTAAGATAATAATTGAACATTGAAAAAATTGTTGAAAGTAATTGAAAATTGCGGAAAATAATCAATAATTGAAGAAATAGATGAAAAATGACGAGAATAATTAAAAAATTCATGAAAATGTGTAAAAAATAACGAAAATAACTGTCAATTGAAAACAAAATTCGAAAAATGAATAGAGTAATAGACTACTGAAAAAAATAATTTAAAAAATTAAACAAGAAATATTAAATTTAAAGAAAATAATTGCAAATTGAAAAATTAAGAAAATTGAAGGAATAATTGTTGGAAATAATTGCATATTTAACAACCGGATTAAAAATCTAAAAAAATAATTAAAAATTTAAAAAAGCAATTAAAAATTGAAGATTTGAAATCAAATTTGTGGAATATACTTAAAAATTGAAGAATGGAATTAACAATTAAAGAAAATAATTGAATAATTAACTTAAAAAATAAAGAATTTTAATGATAATCAAAATAATAATAGAAAGTAGGCGATAATAATAATAATAACAACAATTGCATTGAAATTTTAAAACGATTTTGATGAGTGAAAAAAGTTATTAAAGAAATCCGAGAATTATTGAATATTAAGAAATTAATGGAAAATCGATAAAAATAATTGAAATTTAAAGAAAATATTTGAGAATTGAAGAAAGTAATTAAAAATTAAAGAAATTAATTGGAAATTTCAAGAAAACAATCGATAATTAAAAGAAAAATTACAATAGGACGAAATTAATGAAATATTTACAAAAGTAATGAACTATTAAAAAAAATAATCAACAATTGAAAAAAAAATTGAAAAATGGGGAGAATAATCGAGATTAGAAAATGTTTTTTTTTTTAATTAATGAATAATCATAAAATTGGAGGTGAATAATAAATTGTAAATTAAAAACTGATGAAAATTATAGATAAAATTGTAGAAAATAAATGAAAATTGAAGAATTATATTGAAATTTCAATAAAATAATTGATAATTGAAAATAAGTTTACAAAATGATTAAAATAGTTAAATGTTAAAGACAATAATTTAAAAATGAGGAAAATAATTATAATTGAAAGAAAAAATTTTAATCTGTCGAGAATAATCGACAGCAGAACAAAATATCTAAAGAAATTAAAGAATAATTATAAAATTGAAAATAAAATTACAATTTAACGAAAATAATTAACTATTAAAAAAAAGTAATTAACAATTGAAAAAAACCAAAGAATGGTGAGAATAATCGGATTAAATTTTTTTTAATTTAATGAATAATCATAAAATTGAAGGAGAATAATAAATTGTTAATTAAAAACTGATGAAAATTATGGATAAAATTGTAAAAAATAAATTAAAATTGAAGAATTGTATTGAAATTTCAATAAAATAATTGATAATAATTGAAAGAAAATTTACAAAATAACTAAAAAAATTAAATAAAAAATAATTTAGAAATGAGGAAAATAATTGCCAATCGAAAGAAAAATTTAAAATCTGTTGAGAATAATCGACAATAGAACAAAATATCTAAAAAAATTAAGGAATATTTATAAAATTTAAAGAGAATAATTGTATATTGAAAACTGTTGAAAATAATAATATAAGCATTGAAAAACATTGAATTGTTTCTGGTCATTTACAACTATAAATTTTTGCAAGTACAAATAAGATAAATAATAATTTAATGAAATTTGTAATTCAAATAAACTTAATATTCTAGATAAACATAACTTTTATTTTATGCAAATTAAAGTTGCTGTCGACTTCAAGAAATAAACAAATAAGTGAAAGTAAATAAAAATTATTTTAAAAGAGCACGAATTTTCCAATTTTATATTTAGAAAAGAAAAAATAATAAGAAAAATAAATAAAAGGAGAAAATAGCGTAGGTAGATACATTACAAAAAGTTAAAATATTTTTGTTGAAAGAATAGTTTTTTGAACAAAATGAATTCAAACTTTTATAATTTATAATAACTTCAATCGCTCCAAATTTCTGTTGAGGATTATTTCTATTCTTCAAAAGTTTTAACAATTCAAGTTTTAATTTTTCCAAATTTAAAATAGTTCCAATCTTAAAACAGTTTCAACGAAATGTTGACTCAAATTTATTTAAACTTTAATTAATTCAAATTTTTATTTGTTAAAGTCTTAAGACTTATATTTAATTTTTTTTAAATTCCTTTAAATTTTAAATATTAAAAATGTTAATTAATTCAAATTTGAACTGTTATAAACCTTACATATTTTCAAAATCTAATAATGCATATTTAAATTATTTTTAAGATTAATCATTATAGAAAAACTTTTAATTATACAAAAAAATTTCATTGTATAGGGTAAATGCGGGGGTAGTCGGACACTTAACGATTCGATCTTAAATAATGATATTTTTCTTAAAATTGAAAAGTATTTTAACATATTGCTTTGCATGAACCGTTAAATGAGTCATCCATGATTAATTTTCATATAAATTTGCTACAAACATGTCAATATTTAATAAAATATAGCTATTTTAATAAAAAATCAGAATATCAGCAGTAGTCGGACACTTGCTTGTAAAGTCGGACACAACTGTATCAGTAGTCGGACATTTTTCTTTTTTAAAATAATAAAATATTTCTTGGTTTTATGTTATAAAATCTATCAAATTCAGTTACAGAAATAATCCTCAGGCAGCACGATTTAAATTTGTAAACCCATGTGGTGAATCTTAAATAAAAAAAGAAAGTTTTTAAGTTTTAAAATTTTATACCTCACTATGGCATTTTGAAGACAATCTGTCAAGTTCTGTTGTGATCCTTCAGTGAAAAGGAGGAATTCGTATAAAATCAAATTTTAGGTTATTTTTCTTTTGATGCAGAAAATGTTAGAAAGTTAACAAATTTATAGGTTATAAGTAGTTGTTTTTATGGTATTTACTTTTTCAGCATCTAAAATAATACGAGATATAATACAAGTAATATAGTGTCCGACTATACACAAACACTCTAAAATCTGACAGGTTAGGTCGGACACGTCAATTACGTCAATTATTTGTAAATTTAAAGTAATTTTAATGTTATTTTCACTTTTAAACATAAAATTAGAGTTTTCATAATCACTTTGTAACATTTTCAAACATAATTACAACCTACAAAACCTTATTTCGTACTAATAAAAATCTCTACCTCCTTAACGGATGGAATAAGAAATCAGACAAAATGTCAAAACATCGCGGTTGAGTAAATTATTGTTGCATTTTAACTAATTTACAAATCACCAGAGGGCGTTGCAGGTAATTTTTATATTCTATAATTCTGACAAATTTGATAAAGTAACTTTGTGAGAAGATTCCGATAGTAAATAATTATTTATTTAACTTCAAAACTGAAAGTGTCCGACTATCGGTACTGTCCGAAATTACCCGCATTTACCCTATTAAAGCTTTAATCAGTCAAAATTTTGAAAATAATAATTTAGATTATAATTTGAATCACTGAAAATTGGGTCTAATGGAATTTGAAATTAAGCGAAATTTATATATACAAAAAAAATTAAAATTGTGAAAAGTTTAAATGATTAGTTATTAATAATCAGAATAATAAAAATGCAAGGATTGATTAAAATTTAGATAATTTAAAGCCTAATAACCAATAAAAATTTAGATGAATTCAAACTTGAATAAATTAAAACTTAAATATATATTAATTCTTAATTACTAATTTAGATTTTCATTAAAAATAATTATTTCAAAATTGTAATGATCTCAATTTCCAATGATCTAAATATCAATTAATTTAATCACAAGAATATTATAAGGTAACTTATATTAATAGAATTAAATTTTAATTTACTAAAAATTTGAGTGTATGGAAATTTCAGTTCAATATTTTAGAGTAAACTATATTTTAATTAATTTATTTTCTGTCAATGCAGTTAAATTATCTCTTATGAAAGTAGTCTCTAATTTTAATTTAAAGATACATTTTTTCAAACGTAAAAGATTTAAAACAAAAAAATACCTAAGTGACAAACTTCAGGTGCGGGCAGACAAGAATGAATGAATGAATGAATCTTGCGGATTATTATTATAGAGATTAATTTCATTTTATTAATTTTTGTTTTCACATTACGATCCTCTCTTTTCGTTGTTCTTTTAAACTTTCCGCGCATTAAGAGAAGAAAATGAGGAATAGACAAAGTTCTTTAATCGAGTTTGGGTTTCTGGAAGGGAAGTAAAATAAAATGTCGATTAATAACCAAGTTGGGAGCAATAAAGGTGTGTGTTTAATTCAATTTCTGAGCCCCGGACATACTTCCTGAAGACATTCAAAGTTCGCAGAGTCCCAGCATGGCTTTGCCTGCATCCTCTCATTTTCAGGTTGTAAATTCTGCCAGTAGGAATGTCTAAGCAGAGTCTAAGACCGTCTCTAGGACTAGGTCATACATCACGAGAAGGTGTGTGTTCACGACACAAGTCTCTGGTGAAGTCTTGCGAAAAGAGACAAATTCCTCGAAGATATAAGCTCCGGGGTTCCTTTCCCGTTCTAAGACCATGGCAACCGTCTTTCCATCTCGAATCCATGCTTTTACGCTCCCGAGCAGGAAACGGGCACTTCTTCTCAAGCATTATTATACGTGCAGCCGTTTCTGCCACCTTCTCAATGTACTATATTAAACAGAGGTTTTTATGCTCGGGAAAATTACGCGCTAGCCATGTGGGAAACTTCTCTTATTCTCACATTAATATTCATCTTCTTTACTCAAGGACTAGATAGGATAGTATAATAGAAAAAAAAATAGGAAAAAGGGTAATTTATCTATTTTTTATTAAGTGTCAGTTTTTGTGGATTTGTGTATGTTAAATAAAAAACAAGTTTTAGGCCATTAATTCCACATTTCTTTTAAAATTTACAATATTTTATAACGATGTTTCGGCAGCTACCGCTACCCTTTGAAAGGGTACATTATAGAAATGTGTAATATTATTTTTCATATTGAAAAATGGACAACTCAATGAGTGAGTGAGAGAAGAGAAGTTGATATTTTGGGGGTATCGACGCTTCTCGTCGAAAAGCTAGATATTAATTCATTAGTCAATTATGAGCTGTTGAGTTTATATACTTTTAAATTCGATACACCATACTCTAAGAACGTTTGATGTATTTTAGAGGTAGGTTTTTGTTAGTGTTGAAGTGAATTTTCAAGGTTCAGTTTTTAAGGTGTAGTTAAATAGATTCTCTTATTCTTTTTCATAGTGTGGTGTTTTGATTGTGATTTTATATCAATTTTCACTTATCAAAGATACAATTGACCATCAGTAATTGTTTAATCTGGAGATTGAATGAATTTGAGAATTGAACGTCTTGAGGCTGAGGTTCAGGTTAATTCTTATGATCCCCGAGAATCCTGATAAGGACAAAGGCATAAAAGACGATTCATGGAATATCATTAATGATGCTTCTTCTCCAATTTTGGATAAGTCGAATTCTTCTTATTATACATTTTATTTATTATATTGTATGGCTCATAGTTGAATAATTGATCGAGATTTGTAATTTGATTATTGATTTTATTATTGCTCACTGTTATATTTGCGTAATTTCTTTATCTTATTGTAATTGACTTTTTGGGAATTATGGCAATGTTACTGTCTTAATATATTCTCGTATTTTGTTAACGGATTATAATTCAGGCCTGGAGCGTGCGTTTATTTATTTTGATAAAGTTGATTTTATTAATTAAGTTTTTTGTGATACAAAGACTAATTTATGCTAATATTGAATTTGATTATTGACATTATTAAACGATTTTGGACGGAATATTGAAATTTTTACTAAGTTATTTAATCTTAATATATTTCTGTTTGTGATCGTCCTTTGCCATTTAATCAAGTTTTATTATTATAGTTATAGAAATTCCATCGTCTTTAAATAGTAAATTTATATTTATTCAAAATCTAAAAAATTTATGTACAAGAAAAAAGAAAATTGTTACACCTTATCAAGTTTTTTTTTCCTTTTCATAAAATGCTAAAAATAAAAATAAAATTCTTTTTAGATTAAATTTACATAAGTGTATATGTGTAATTTTGCCACCTTAAATCAAAATGCAGGAAAAGCCGCATTTTGAAAATCACTAAATCTGTCATATTAAAAAGATTCTTATCTTTCATTAATAATGTGATTTGGTAATAAAGCATTGCTTTTTAACCTTAATAAGAACCTTCTTTGATTACACAGCTTAGATAATTTTATACTTAGCTTTTTCCACATTTTGATGTTTAAAACAACTTCTTGGTTATAGATTTGTGATACATTGTAGTAAAATCCGTTGTAATTATTGTTGTTAAAATAAAAGTTATTGTTTTGTGTATTTGTATTTAAATAATTTGTTTGTTTTGAAATTGATGTTGCTTGTAGAGAGTGAGTCTGTTGTTGCCATGATGATAAAGTTGATCGTTCTTGTAGGTTATGTTCGTGTTATAGGTTATGGTTCATATTTCGAAATCTTGTATTATAATTAAACTGTTGCATATTTGGTTGATAGTGTTGTTGTGGTGAATTATTATAAATATTATTATAATAATTATGTTTTTCATAAAGTTGATTGGATTTCTCATTAAAATTAAAAGACCGTTTTTGACGGTATCCATGTCTATTTTTGGTAGCTGGGCTGCAATTGACTTAAATCATTGGGACATTTGTGTTATAATCGTGATTTAAATTAAAAAAAACACTTCCCAATTCTCCGGATGTAAAATAATAATAATGCATGTAAAAAATCGTGAATCATACAAAAAAATCGGGCAAGTGAAAGTGGTGAATCGAGGATTATATACATAAACTTAAAAAGGCATTAGAGGGGAAACTTTTTTTTTTTTGACTAATTTTCAAATTTTATAAAAAATACTATAATAATGAATTGAAATTTTTTTCAGGGACCGATACTGAAAGCAAACTAAAGTGAAAACTACTAATGTTTCAGTTTTTGTATGAATCTGAAACAAAAGTCAATGACTAATTTAGTTTCGGGTCAAATTGAAACCAAGGGTAAAAAACAGGGCTGATAAAAAATCATGATTTTTTTTAAAAAATCCGATTTATTTGATTTGAATCGGATTTTTTTGAGATTTAAATCAAGAATTGATTTTTTTTTTAAAATAAAACCAGTAGTTTGTTAAAGAAATGGAGAAAAAATTAAAAAAACAAATTATATACAAAAACTATATACATATAAACTATATACAAAAAAGTAGAAACTCTTTTAAAAAATTAAACTATCTACGAACATTTTATTTTAATTTAAATAATAAATAAGAAGATAATTAAAAATAACGTTAAAATATATTACTAAAGACAACAAAATTTTAAAATTAGAAAAATTAGAGAATTATTTTACAAACTGTATATAAAAAGAACCAATTAAATTTTGTGAAATTTAAAAAAAAAATTAAAGAAAAGAAATTCTATGAAGTGCAAGAACGATGTTTAAATGAGAATATTTAATACAAGATTAAAAATTAAGTTCACATAATATAAAATGAAGGAATGAAAGCTTTCAAAAAAGTAGAAAATTGGGAAATTTTAAAAATGTAGATAAAAGCACCAAATCAATGTTTTCAAAAATTCGTAATTATAAGATAAAAACTAAACAATTAAAAAGAAGGAAAAATGCTTCCTTCTTAGAAATGAAAAAATGATGACAAAAATTGAAGAATTGATTAAAACGCAAGGAAGAACTAAAAAAATAGTGAAACATCAAGAAAATTAAATGAATTTAATTTGTCCTCAATCTAACAAATTAAAAAAATGTAAAAAGTACACTGTAAAAACAGGTTTCTTATGGGTGTCTTATTTTAAGGCATAAGACATTTAGAAAGCGTCTTTGAATTTCAAGTTATTTCATTGGTTAATAATTTTGTAAGACGCTTGCTTATTGTTTGAAATTAAATCACTCAAAAATGTCTTAAAAATGACCACATAAATGTCTTAAAATAAGACATCGGTTTTTGCTGTGATACAACAAAAAAAAAAAGTAAAAAATGTATATATGAAGATAAATAAAAAGAAAGTCCAAAAATGAAACTTAAAATCATATAAAAATAAAAAAGTTAAGGCAAATTAAACTAAACACATTTTTATAATATTACACTTAAAATAAGTCTAAAAATAAATTTAGAAAAATAAATAAAACCTAAAAACATTATGGAAGAATAAGTAAACTTTCGAAAAATCTCGCAAACAACATGTGAAAAAAATTTAATGAATTTCCAAAAAAAAAAAAAAAATGGGAGTATTTATTTTTGAAAATATGGAAACAATCATGAAAATCAATGAAATAAAAAGTTTAAAGAATGTTATTATAACGAAATTGTGTAAAATGATATTAAATAATTTGCACAAAAAGAGGAAAATTAAAGAAAATCCAAAAATAAAAAGATAAATAAAAAGAAAAAAAAATATGAAAAGTAAAAGAAGAAAAAAACTTAAAATTTTGTAAAAATAAGAAAATATAAGATAAAATTTAAACAGTTTCGAAAAATTAAAATCTCTTAGAAATCTTGTAAGAATATTAAAAAAAAGGATTATTGTGAATATGAAAAATATTTAATATTAATTCATTATTTTGTATTAATTAATATGAATTTAAATTTGGATTAATTGAAAATTAAAAGTTAGAAAAGATTGAAAAATGACTTAATTGACGTTTGGAATTTATATAATCATAATGACTTAAAGATATAAACATATAATTCTATTTTTTGCTATCTTCATACCAAAAATTTGTAAATCGTAGGTATAAAGTCATAAAGTGTTTTATGATCACTGAGCAAGGGCACTAGTGTTTTATGAGGGGGATTTTTTTTTTTAAAAAATCTTTTAATTTCCTTGAGAACGCTAAGAACATCACCGCCAATATTTTTTTTTGTATTTATCTTAGGACTTTCTTTAATTTTCTTCTTTTTATGCAAATTATTTAATATTATTTTACATAATTTTATTATGACATTCACGGAACTTTTGATTTCGTTGTTTTTCTTATAATTATTTCCATATTTTTAAAACTCCATATTTTTTAAAAAGTTAATTTTTTTGTAAAATTTAAAATGTTTATTTTATTTTGCCTGTAAACTTACTTATTCTTTCATACAATATTCAGATTTTCTTTATTTTTTTAAATTTATTGTTAAACTTGTTTTAAGTGTAGTATTATAAAAATATTTTTGGTTTAAATTTCCTAAACTTTTTTTATTTTTAAAGGATTTTTGATTTATTTTTAAATATATCTTTTTATTTTATTTTTTTTATTCTAATTTTTCAGTAGATTCTTGCAAAATTTTTTTATTTTTTGTGTTTTTTACATTTTTTTTAACAGTTAAAGAGGATCTCTCCATTTACATAACCTCAAACTAGAAAGTTAATTTTTACCCCAAATTAAAATATTATTCAAGTTAATTTCACCGAATTTTGAAAGATCCAGTTGTACATTTTTCAGAAAAAATTAGGTTTTAACAAACAATAGCTCATTTTTCTGATTTTTTCTCATTTTTTAATTTTATTTTTTAGATTTTGTTATAGATTTTGTCAGACATATTCGATTTACCATTTTGAATTTTTAAATGTTCACTTCAGACTCGAATTCTGCAACACGAAAAACTATATTATGTTACTAAACTTGATTAAAATTCGTTAAAATGTCAAGTTTCACTTAAAATTTTTATTTATCAAAGCCAGGATAAAAAGTTATGTAAACAATTTACTAATTAATATGAAACTAATTTAATTTCCCAATTATTTGTTATTTTTCGCAGTAAATTACTAAAAAAATTCATAAAATAAAAAATTCACTTGGTTGAAGAAATATTTACTTTGAGAAAAATTACCAGTTCGTGCCAAGAATATTTTCTTAATATAATGTTACACGTGTTAGTTTAAAATTTAGAACATATGTTTCTGAAAAATTAAAAAACTTTAAATTGGTTTTAGGAGCATTATATTATATTTTATGGCGAGGATTATCATAAAGAGCGAGTTTCTAGCGAAAGATTTTCCTCACATTTGGGGTTCAAGGAAAGCTGAGAAGAAAAGAATAATATCAATGACAGTAAAATAAAGAGTGATAAAAATAGGGTGGAAAATGGTCGAATTTTATGTCGCGCTAAAATCGACTCCATTTCCGCAGTCTTTATATCCTCGAAGGTTATAAATTAACTCATTGAGTGGGCAGCATTGCTTGAAACCGGCTGCACAATTTCTCATTACAAATTCAAAGAGTTGGCATTTTATCCTTGCTTGAGGATTTCTATACTGTATAAAAGATTTTTTTTTTACTTGAAATCAAGGAGATTGTTCATCAGGAGAGAAATTTTAGAAAATTTACAAATATTTTTAAAATCAGATTTATTTTTTAATTACAAGTTTGAAAAAAGTTGTGATATATAGTTTAATGTGGAAGAAGAAAACATTTTTTGAATTGTATCAAGGTGTAAAAGTTGCGCAAGAGCCAGCTATTTTTATAGGTTCATAAACTAACTTTTTTTTTAATCTTAAAGAAATTTTTATGGCAGATGAGTATAATAAATGAAATTTTAATGCTTTTTTAAGACTTCTGACAGCTGATGCTTTAAGTAATTCTCGGAAAATGATGCATTTTCATCATCATATGATAAAGTAATCTTTCCATAATGCTTAAAATAAAATAATAATATCTTTTTGATGCAGAAGCTCATTTCGGGAAGTGTACATACAACCGTAAAAGATTCATCGTATTCTACAAGGGGATTTGCTTCCCTCTTGAGGGTGCTATTTAATGGCTATTCAATAATCCATGAAATTACGTGTTTTCCGTGTAAGTTTCTACATGTACTAGTGATATTCGTATTTATAGAACGTATTTGCTAAATTAAAAAAAAAGTCATTTAGATTAAAAAGATTCATCTCGAGTAAAAATAGAATTTATAAATTTGCATTACAAGCTATTCTATTCATTATTATTGGATCCTCTTTCGTTTTATTTCGATTACAGACACTAATACCTATTTCAGAATTACATATAATACCTATTTCAGTAATGCCTATATACGTATTTCCGTAATACCAATTTCAATTATAAACAGCAATTATCAGATAACCAGTTTGAAATGTCAAATCATTGCGATTAGTAGAGTTTATCTTGCGAATTGAGGGAGCATAAGGACCATTGTCCAACGAAAGTTCATTGGGATTCAGAAATCAATCATTCAGAGATCCGTAATCGGATTGAAGCTCGTCTAGGAAAATCCGGAGGATTCAGTTTGAAGATATAGGGCGTCCAATCGACGAGGAATTTACTGATACGTATGTTAGCGACAAGGATGCAGGTAGGATGTTCCAGAGAATCTCTGGGTTCTCTTACGACGCTCATGCTGCTCGCAGCTATAAGTCATATTTATGCGGTAATGCGCTTGACACTCTCATTCATTCTCTGCCATGAGATATCGGCCAGAGGCAGGTTTGCTCATACACCGTATCCACTGTTATCACCTTTATTTTCCTATCGTACAAACTCACAGATTCTCTTTCTTTATCCCTTACCGCACATCGGCTTCGATTTTACACTTTTTCTTCACAAATCGCATGATCAACAACTTCGCTACATATTTTATAAACTTTAACAGCTCGAAAAATGGTAAACCATATTTATAGGGTAATGAATTGCTGATAGTGACAATGGATGTGTATAAAAATGAAGGGAAATTGAGTGATAATTTTTGAAAAAGAGGATTCAGGTTGGATAAATTTAATTGGAAAAAATTATCGGTAAGGTTGTAAAAAGTACCGAAACATGTGTTAAAAATAAAATGATTTAATTGTTTTCGATGCTGAGTGACAAAATTGCTTTCGAAGAAAAGAGATATAAACTGTATGAAAGCACAGTTTAGACTGACGCCTGGCACGCGGAGCGCCCGTATTTATAGGCAACCGCGTGGGGAGCTAGCGCCAATCGTGACGCGCGAGGCTCCGCCCACCTCGAGTTTGATTGGCGCGAGCTCCCCACGCGCTAGTCTATAAGAGCAGAACCTCCGCAAGGCAGACGGCAGAGCTATTTCGCCCGTCACCTAGATATCTTCTGTTTCAATAAATGCGGCTCGTTTTCAACTTCACATCAAATTCATAAACTTTAAAACTATTTTAATTCAAAATACATTCAAGTTTATACTGATTTTAGTACAAAATGAAATTTAAATTAATTAATAAAATAATAAACAATTATTAAATAGGTAATTTTAAAAACTAGTTTAAATAGAACATTAATTTTGGAAATTATACAATTTATTTTATTTCTTTGAAAGCTAAGAAATATTTTTGATGTTTAATTTACATTAAAAATCGACAATCATGCCCTTGTTTTATACCTTTTCTTCGCAAATCGCACGATCAACGCTTTTGCTACAAATTTTATAAACTTTAATGGCTCGAAAAATGGTAAACGATATATACTGTGTATAATTGCTCATAGTGATAATTTTTAAAACAGAGGATTCAGGTTAGATAAATTTTATTGGTAAAAATTATCGGTAATGTTTTAAAAAGTAACGAGACAAGTGTTTAAAATAAAATGATTTCATTATTTTCGACTTTAAGTGATAAAATCGCTTTCGAATAAAAGAGACATGAGCTGTATAAAGACACAATTCAGACTGACGCTTGGCACACGGAGCACCCGTATTTTTAGGCAACCGCGTGGGGAGCTAGCGCCAATCGTGACGCGCAAGGCTCCACCCACCTCAAGTTTGATTGGCGCGAGCTCCTCACGCGCTAGTCTATAACAGCAGGATCTCCGCGAGACAGACGGCACAGCTATTTTACCCGTCGCCTAGATACCTTCTGTGCCAATAAAATATTCCGGCTCGTTTTCAACTTTAGGTACATCAAATTCATAAATTTTAAAACGATTTTAATTCGAAATACATTCAAGTTTACACTGATTTTAGTACAAAACGAACTTAAGTTTAAAAGTGAACTAACTATTAATAAAATAAAAAAATTACTAAATAGCCCATTTCAAAAAATTAAATAGGACACTAATTTTAGAAATTATAAATTTTTTTTTAAAGCTAAAATATATTTTATCTCTAATTTACAAAATTTTATCCCTATTAATCGCAGTTATAATTAAATTTGAATCCAATAAAAAACAAAATGCAGACTCGCTTGCGAAATGTCAGAAACAAGTCATATTTTGAGATAAATGAGAATCCTTGAAAACTTATGGCAAGGAAACAAAAATCGACAGGCATGCGCCAGTGTGCTGAAAAGTTTATTGTTCCTTGAGGAAATCCTTTAATCGACTTGAGATCTTGAAGAATACCTGTTTGAAAAAGAAAATCGTAGGAGTGACTTTCACCCGATCCACTCGAGTTCTCAAAGCTCGTGAAAATAAGAGACGTCTCGCGGATCAGACTTTTTAAGTGGCCTGTCTATATAGAGAAAACGAATATAAGATACGGGGAAAGAATCACGATCGAAGAAAAGTTTTTCTTTCATGAACTTCAAGTGAGGTCCCCAGCTTTTGAAAAAAAATGCTCAGACTTCTGTGTAGTTTCATGTGTTTAAGCTGAAAACATCTAATAAACGCCATTAATTGCCTTTTAACTCACGGCATTACGCCTCTTTATTTAAAACAAGTTTAAGCTCCCGCAAAAATTCTCTCACGAATTTTAAAAACGTTTTCGAAGGTTTATATGAGTGGAAAAATGAAACAGAGAACTGTCTCATTCACCAGTGTTCTGAATATTTTTACATAATATAAAAGTAAGTGAAACTGCGGCCAAGTTTTTGGTTAAATTGAATTATTGTTAAAAAAAGGTGGGGAAAAAATCTGTTGTTAAGATTTATTTATTTTCTTGTGAAGCTTAATTTAGAAGTTTAGATATTTTAAATAGAATGTTCTATTTTTTTTCTGCAATTGATTTATTTAATTCGTCTGGGTCATTTTCGAACCAGGTCCGGGCTCGAAGGGTTAAATTTTACTCCATTTATTCAAAGGCAATTTTAAATTGAATTCGGTTCGATATAAAATTCAGTTTGAACTAAAATCGGTGTAAATTTAAATTGAAGAATTGGTCCCAACTGAAATTTAATTCGAACTTAATTGGTTTAATTTTAGTTTTACCAAAAATGGATTACATTTAAATGGTAATAAAATCAGGTTTGTTTTGAATTGGTTTAAATTAAAATATATTATGAATTAAAATGTTTAAAATTCAAATAAATTTTTAAATGAACTTGTTCTTAATTTAATTTAAAATAAAAAAAGTTTTAATTCTATTTAAACTAAAATAAATTTAAATTGTAAAATTGGTCCCAAATTAAATTGGTTCAAATTTAAATAGTAATAAAATCGGTTTTGGTTTGAATTGGTTCAAATTAAAATTTATTTTTAACTGCATTGCCTAAACTCAAATTAACTTTTAACTGAACTCGGTATTAATTTAAATTTATGTTTAAAATAGAGGGTTGAAGTTGGATAAATCTAATGGGGGCAAAATTGTCGGTAAGATTTTAAAAAGTAACGAGCCATGTGTTTAAAATAAAATGGTTTCATTATTTTTGCTGTTGAGTGATATATATAATCGCTTTCGAAGAAAAGAGACGTGCACCGTATGAAGTCACAATTCAAACTGCTGCATGGAACGCAGAGCGCCCGTACTTATAGGCAGTCGCGTGGGGAGCTAGCGCCAATCATGACTCGCTAGGCTCCGCCCATCTCTAGTTTAATTGGCGCGTGCTCTCCACGCGCTAGTCTATAAAAGCAGGATCTCCGCAAGACTAACGGCAGAGCTACTTCGCTCGTTGCCTAGATATTTTCTGTTCCAATAGAATCATCAACCGGGTTTCATTATCTAAAGGGTTCTGGATAGTAACTAGATAGCTAGATTTGCAGCCGTTGGAGTATAGCCCTTGGGGGCCTAGGTATCCTTCGGGAGATTCGTCTCTCGGGTTGGCACAAATCTCTGTTCCAATAAAATATTCCGGCTCGTTTTCAACTTTACATCAAATTCTTTAACTTAAAAACGATTTCAATTCAAAATAAACTGAATTTTATATTGATTTTAGTACAAATTTTATTCGAACGAAATTGGTTCAGTTTCAATTTTACAGAAAATAGTTCAAATTAAAATACATTTTGAACTAAATTGTTTAAAACTCAAATTAAATTTTAGCCTAATTTAATATTAATTTAATTTGATCTAAAATGAGTTTAAATTCAATTTAATCTAAAATCTGTTCAAGCTTTAATTTTATTTGAACTTAAACTAAATTTAAAGTAGAATCTAATTACTGCAAAAGTGCGAATTTCTTTTAAATTTCCGAAATGCTTTAAATTGTCAAGTAAAAATATTCTCAACGTTTTTCTTTATAGTGGGACATTTTTCAAGTGATCATTGCAAGAAAAGCGATTAGGCCCGCGCCTTTCTTTATTCTAAACAACTGAACTTTTATGGCCTGGAGAAAGTTGGCTTCCCGAGGCTTTTTATGCAAATCGGGGGGATCTGCCTCACACGAAATAAAAGAGTGGGAGATAAACAGCCTGGAGCTTATGCGCGGGCCAAATGCGAGAATAAAAGTCGTTAGCACTGATGAATGGAAGCTCGATTTACTGCCAATTCCCCTTCCATTATAATCTTTCCTTTCTTTTTCTCAAATCGTGCCGTCCTGATTTATAAAAAGGAAAATTGTTCTATAATGAATCCTCTTATTTTCAAAGGACAATAGTTTGCAAACGACTTATTAAATTAAAAAAAAAACTGTCGAATATATATTTTTTTTAGTTCAAAAAATCAGTAAATAGTACTTTAAATTAAATTTAAATAGTAGTTTAAAAATTGAAAGCTTTTTTAAATGGGAAAATGATTACTTTTATTGCTTACCTGTGCTTGGTATATTTTCATTGACGAAGACAAAAGCAATGTTGTAAGAAAAGATCCTATTCACGTCTATACAGAATGCAAAGTTAAAGGTATTTCCCAAAGGATAAGAGAGGTCGTGTCTTCTGAAAATTTATATGCCAGCTTTCCCATCAACTTTAAACAAAATAAAAAGAGCGTCGGTATAATAACGAACGATTTTTTCTTGGCTATTCGCGCATTTATCATTGAGGCCACTTGCGTTATCTTATCAGTTAAATCCCATTTCACTTTTTTTCAATACTGAAAGAAATAATTGTACAATGCACGCGTACTTCACATTAGGTAAATTATACGTTATAAACCATTCATTTTTGTCGTTTTATCAATAAAAGCACCTTAAATGTTTCGAAACAAGTTTCTTTTTTGGTTTTACTTGAAAATTCAAATTATAATGTCGGTATCGTGATAATAATGTGAGCTTTATATTAATTATAAATTTTCTATTAGTTTTAAACTACATCTAATTATGTACTTTAATTTAGTTATAAACTTTATTTTAATTATTATCTAAATTTTACTTGTTAAATAAAATAATAGCTAAATTAATTAATACTTGTGATAATAATTGAATATAATAATAGTTTATATAGCCGTTCCAACTTTCATTCACGTTGACCAAGTAAAGCTCGTATAGAATTTCACCCCTGCTTGTGAAATATGTGAAAAATGTATTTCAAGAATTTTCAACCCTAGAAAGATGTTATTTTCACGCAAATAAGAGAGGGTAAAATGAGAAATAACTTGTGTATATTAATTTAAATCTGAAGGTAGCAATATAATGAGGAGCGAAGAAAAAAAATGTATGTAAATTATTTTGATATGGACGAGGTTGAATTTTTCTTTTTTTTTTGTTGAGTCTAAAATGTGATGAAGGTCTTATAATTGTAATAAGTAACATTATAATAACGACTATGTAGCGTACACCTTGAATCAGGAATTTTTTAAATCGCGATAGGGGAGAGTAGAAAAAGGGATGAGGTTTGGAAGTACCGAGCATAAGTGCTTCATCGCGTAGCGTACTGAGTTATATCATCGTAAATCCAACAGGATCTCGTTAAGTTCCGGCAGATTATGCAAAATTAAAATTCCATCAAAACATTTTTATTTGTCACGCGACGCCGTGCCCTCAAGTATATATAACTCAACGAGAACAGTCAAGTGGTTAAAAGGGTTTGCGGTTTCGCAATTAATATAACGAGCTCACCGACTCGTAATCATCCAAAGCATATAAATGAAACTTGCCATTTGCACCTATTATAAATTTTGTATTTTTTAATCAACAAATCTGTGTTTGCTGCGAGTTAGAACTCATTTTCCAATTTAAAAGACTTCTGGAACAATTTTTCGAGATATTTTTCTTAATGTTGTTTTGTGGTTTAACTTTTGTATTCTTGAGGACATTGTTAATAGTTTAATTTTTACTATGAAGAATAGTAAGTTAGTAAGATATGAAATGACCTATTTTTTAGATTTTAAATAGTTCTGGGTAGTTCAAAACGTTTTCATGTAAATTTGAACAAATTTCATTTTTTTGTTTCTTTATTTAAATTAAAAATTGAATGCAAAAAATAGTGACAAAAAAAAATCATTAACTTTATTTTCATGGCAAAAAGTTTTTTTTTTTCCAAAGGGGTGACTAATTGTGATACTTTTAAGGTTCATTGAAACCCAGAGTGAACTGGAATTCGATTTAGAACGATTAATAATTTCAGGGGAATGATTTTTAGCACGTGAGGGTGAATCCAGCAGGAAGCAATTATTCTATGAATATTTTGTGAATTTCCTTTTCCTAAACCAGTGAAATTCCCGGCATATATTATTTTTCCTAGATTATGAATTATTTTAGTGGTTTGTTATTTATTCATATTTATTGTCTTTATTTTCGTATAATTAAATTTTATTAATTCTATTCTATAATTGTTGTTTAAAGTTCAACTTGAAGCAAGACGTTGATTTGAATTTTGAAAATTTAGAAAATGCATTTCTGACAGTTTTAGCTGTATTAGGATTTCGACCAGATGGTTTTTAAGAGCCTTTAAATATTCTTTCATTGTTTCTAAATAAAAAAAAAGACTTTGCTTGATTAGAATTTGAAAATTTAGATAATGCTTATTTCTGCTCTGCTGAACGTCAAGTAGGTGGCACTTTTAATCGTTTCAGCTGTGGTAGAAAATTTTCCAAGAGCCTATAAATCGCCTTTTTTAATTCAATTTCAAGTAAAAAAGCAAATTGCGCTTAAAACGCAAAATCAAAATTGGCACTTTGCATTTTCTGTTTTGCATTTGAAATGGATTTATTCGAAATGTTTAACAACTCTGCACTCGAATACACACTCGACCATTGACCAGAAATTCACATAACGCATTTTCAAAGATATTTTGTATTTTACAAAAATTTTAAATTCCAACGACTAAACGAGAATGTAAAAATAACTGATTATTAATATACCCTACTTTAAAAAATTTTCCTTTCTTCACAACACAAAATTCTTAAGTTTTTCGCAGTTGAAAAAACTCATTTTTTAATAAAATATATCATATCGTTAAAAATCATCGTAAGAGTGTTAGCTACACTTTTTGTTCGTATTTATTTAGATTGAAAATAATTTCTTTGATCATTTTATATTACAGAATAATATAAAAAAAAAAAAAAAATGACACTTTAAAGCTTATGACTAAAATATATTTTAGTCACTTTCTTTATTTTTTAAGGTTTCAGAAATTCTTTTAGAAGCAAAATTGATTGAAATAGAGAACAAAAAATTTAAATTAGGGCATCTTTTAGTTGATAAAAATCAAGACGGTTTTGTGCTAGTTTCGTTGAAATAATAAATATTTTTACATTTAAAGATGATAATAAATTTTACTTTGTCTTAAAGACTTGGACAACAGTTTGTTTTAATGAACATGTTCATGTTTATCAAGTCGAAGTCACTCAAAATTGTCAACTGCTTAAAGTTTTAATATCATCAAACTTTAATTTTTTTTGAAAACTCATTTACACTTCAGATGGTACATCTTATATCATTTATTATTATTAATAATCAATTAGTTCCTATTAATGTATTTGTTTATATAACTTTAGTATTTTGCAAATATGTTTAGTGTTTACAGAAAAGGAATATTACAAGTTCGGCTTTTAAGTTCTAGATATTGTTATTAATATACAAGTAATAACTATTAATATTGAGAGCCTAATCAATTTTTTTAGTGTACATAGACACTTTAAATTTCATAATCTGCAAAGTATAATATATTATATCATTTTCAATACTATTTAAACTTGCTTATTGGTTTTCTAATCATATATCAAGGTTACATACGGTTTAATATAATATTCAATCATTCAATTATTTTTAAAATTTTGTTAGAATCTATACTTTTAAAAGTAAAAGAAAATCTTCTAACCATTAAAGGATTTATCTTTTACTATTAAAAGAAATCCTTTTGGAAATATATCAAAATGAAAATCTGCTAGAGATTATTGGATTCTTCTAAAGGTTAATGGCTTGTTTTGTGAAAGGCATAGGAATATATCGATGTCATACCTCAACGCCGATATACTTTAATTTTTCTGTTTGGCTGTGTTATCAATATTGTTACGTAGAAACCTTTTCAAATATACCGTAAATCCCCATTTTAAGTGGAATTAAATTAAGAATTTGATTCGGGATGAGGATAAGTTAATGAGATACTACATTTTAGTAAGAATATTTATTTATGGTTATAAAAATAAGAATTCAACAAGAACAATGATTTCATGTAAAAATTGAACCTTACTTTGAGTGAGAATCGATTAAAGTATCCAGTATAGTAAAGTATAGTAAAGTAATCCAGTATAGGACTTGTGGTAGTAGATCCTCTTTAAAGATTGTAAATAGAGATATGGACTTAAAATCTTGAGTAATGAATTAGGCTGCAGGTTCACTGGCGTCGCTGCAATTCGGAAATGCTTTCACAGGTAGGATGTTTACACAAGCCGCACAATAGTTCGTTTATTCGAGAAAGATTTGACAGGTGGCTGGTATTGTTTTGATTTCAAGGTTTCTTTTAGTTGAGCTACACAGTACAAGTTGAATTATGATTCACAAATTGAGATGAGAAACTTGAACTTAACAATAGCTCCACGATAAAATGATGTTAATTGATGGACAAGTGAATTAACAATTAACACTTGCAAAACTGTCACTTGACTACTAGAGATTGTTTACTGGAGACTAGAACTGTTAACTGAAGACTAAGTGATAGGCGTGTTTGTTAAATTAAATGCAAGAATGCTTTTCTTGAACTAAATTATAATAATAATGTAAGATATTAATATGACAAAAAATGATTATGATATTATAATATAACCATGTGATAGTGTTTAAAATGTTTAAAGTCATAAGGGGACTTTCTTGCAGGCTTTGAATTGGTGGTTTATGGCTTTCTGTGGGCATTGTGAAATAAAGCTTAATCTGTTATAAAATCTTCAATTGAATTCAGTTCCGTTTCGACCTTTATACAGTCCACATCAATCGCGTTTACCCGTGCACTTCCAGACGATTTTGTAACTGGTTCTTCAAATGTTTATAACGGTTTATAATTGTGACGTATTCTGTGCTTGAATAAAATAAACTATATCCATTGAGAAATCTGAAAGTGCTGTGAGTTTTTGTGTAGTACCACCATCCATCATTTCTAACAGATAGTATATAATATAATATTATGATAATATAATGAAACAATATGATAGTCTGATATAATACAATATATAATTGTTGAGACTTTCAACACATTTTAGGAAATTGTATCTTATTTTATCTTTTGCTTTATCGCTCATTTTTTCTTGTCAAAATTAAGTTGTTTCTGAACGTATAGTCTGACAATATTTGAGTATTAAGTTTATTATTTTATACCAATAGCCATTTACCTATGTAAACTCATCGAACAGCTAAATGTTTGCTATCCTTTAGGATTATTTTTATCTTTGTGCATTTACTACGTTGTAAATCTAGAAACTTTCTGAATACAAAAATCTAGGTTCGGGATACCTCTACTCCGCTCTGTCAGTAAGGGATTATGTTAACGATCAAGTTTATGACGCGACGGAGCCATCTGCAAATGGTTTTTAAATAAGTCAAAATTGCACCTCCATTTTGGTTTTCTCCCACTACTATTGTTATCCCTACTATGTATTTTTGGGTCCTTCGACACCTAGGACATAGCCGATGTTCACCAGAATCCTACCGACAGTCCTAGCTTTAGGATCTCCTATTCTAAATAAATAGTTTACAAGTTGAATTTCTCTCAAATTTAGTTAATGACCTAGTTGCCCTAAAATATAATTAACTCATAAAATTAACGTATCATTTTATTGAGTTAAAGTATCTAGTACGACACTTGATAACAAAAAATCAAGTTTACATAAAAAGTCGTTAATAATAAATGTATTAGTTACCGACATAACAATATTCATAAATCAAAAATCGTAAGATTTTCACCAACATTGTTGTAGCGTTTTTTATGACACCAAGAGTCATAAAGCTCGTTGTACAAAAATAATAAAATAAGAGCCATATTGCATTTGTGTAGCAAAAGAGAAAACTGCCAATAGCAGAATTTGAAACGCGAAAGAAGAAAATATCGCGCAACTAGAGAGTGGTTTATTTGTGGAGTTGTTCCATTTGCAGTGTGAGGTTTGCCGTATGGAAAGGGTCACTGCTTTCGTAAAGCAGAGATTCTACTCAAAGACTTGCCTTATTTTATTTTACGACTATGGCACTTTTCGATTTTACCTCGAATGCCGAGCACAATGAGACTCGGTCGTCGAGTCACGCCTCTTTCTTGGGCCGGATGTTCCAGTGGTACAGGAAGCACCGACATAAACTTCCTATTTGAGTTATGAATCCCGTTGCGTCTTAGCTTTGCTGCCGGTTTAGTTGTGCAGCTATTCCTCTTTTCTATAGAATCGTGAACGTTCCATCTCATACCGAGTTCCATCTCACAGCCCACTTTCGTGTCCCATTAACGGCTCAACGGAAAGTTTGCTTTTTCCACTGCATTCAGAACTCGGTAGAAACGACACGACGACGACGACGACGCACCTTTCTCGCACCCCCAACACTGCACACAACTCTCAGACTCAACTTTTTAATCGGCTTTGAATGCTGAAACTTTCAAGATATGTCCCCAACCACCATAATACGCAGTTTCAATCCTTTACGATATCTACTTTTCCACTGAATCAAATAGAAAAAGTTCTCCTTTAAGTTATTACTTTCTTATCAAATATACTTTCAGCATTACTTTTCAAGAGATTGATTTTTCAGGGATGAAATTATTTCTACTTATCGTTATTGACATTTTCGTTGCTTTATATTGAAAGGGCTTTTTTTCTCAGTTCTCGAATATTGATTAGTTTTCTTTTATTGATATGTTTTTCTTTCAGAATGATCTTGTGAGAATTTGCGATTGAAAACTAATTACTGGTGTATTACATTTTTGGGGATATTTTCATGATAATGGGAAGCGATGGAAAAATTATTTTTTTTAATTGAGGAGCACTTTTTCAAAGCTTGATAAATCTATTTGAAATGGTTTTTCAATAAAGCGACAAATGTTGTATCTTTATAAACATACGTGGTAAAAAAAAGTTGAAATTGAATTCTCTACAAAACAATTGAATTGTGAAAATTTAAAAACGAAATTAAATTGGATTAAAAACGATCTAAACTGAAAGTGCAAAACTACTAATCTTGTTTTATATAAATAATAAATATTATTATTATAATAATTAAATTAATAATTAATTATAATAATTAAAAATCATGAAATTGTTTATAACCTTTGGATTTGCATTAAAATAAAAATAAGTTAATGAGAAACATTCTTTTTTCTTACCTGTTGTCAAATAATTTCTACATGTATTCTTCTAAAATGTAACAATACTTTAACTTTCATTTTACAATTAAAAGTGCAAAACTATTAACTTGATAAATAATAAAATTTTCTGTACTTTTTCAATTTACAATTAAAAAAAAGAGTGTAATGAAAATTATTATTGTTATTAATACTCACTTGTCATCAAATGTAAGGATGATCGTCATGTGACTGAACCTAAATAATAACACAAAATACCCTAACCTTAAACTCTGCCATTGAAAGTGCAAAATTACTAACTTAATTTTATGTTTCAATATTATATTAATACTTAAATATAATTAAATTAATTAAATAAAAAGAAAGCAATGAAAAACATTGTTATTATTACTCACCCATATAAATCTGCAGAAGATCGACACGTGAAGCACACTAAATAAATAATAAACAAACCACTTCTGTTATCAAATTAAAACACTATTAACCACTAAACACTTTACTGATTTTTTTTTATAAAATACTTTTCTCCTAAAGTAAATTGAAATTTCAATTAAATATTAAGAAATTAGAAATTAAAAAGAAAACAACTAACCTAAAATATTATTCTTAGCAAACGACCACCAAAATAACAAAAAACTATCGATAAACTATCTATGTATATATATAATTGTAAAAGAGTTTATTACTTAGAGTATTAATACAAGAAATTGTGACATATGAAAGAAATAACATTATTCAGAAATATGTAATGTATTGAAGAAAGATTTGAAAAATATATATAAATTATAAAGTATTTAAATCATTATGACCCTTTTTCTAACTATTTTTCCAAACGTTTCAAATTGTTTAATGTTAAACTAAAATACCTTGTTTATAAAAGATTTTACGTTATTGTGTTTTAAATGATACATATTGAATGCATGAAAAAAATTATAAATTTGTAATATTGAAAAGGAAGTAAATATCATTATGAAGAAAGAATTGTAGCCAATATATGAAGGTTTTGTGAGAAATGGAAATAAAACACTAATTGTATATTTGAAAATTAAAAATAATAAAATAAGGAAACATTAAATCTGTAGGAAAATATACTTTTTTTATTGTTTGCAAATATTTTTGGAATATGAATTGAATTCTAATAGCATTGAAAGTATAAGGCAATAAAATGGAATTTCATTATTTTACAATTTCGAAAACCTCTTTAATTTTTGGCAATAAAAAAAAAATATTTTCTTTTGTAAAAAGAAGAGACGTTTTGATTAGCTTCAGACGTGATAAGAAAATAAATTGTATTAAGAACATCTGCAATTTCTGTCATTATATTAAGAAAGTCGAGGTTTTAAAAATAAAATAAATTTCAAAAAAACAGTTTTGGAATTAGGCGCAACCTTTAAGATCAGAAGAGTTAATTGTAAATTAATTAAATTAAATAGAAATTAACGGAATCTTTAAAGAAGAAAATAAATTTTATAATTGAAATTAAATGTTTTGGAATAAATTAAATTGTGAGATGTAAAATTAATTAAACAGAGTCACAATTAAAATAAATTAATAGAACAAATAAAATGTGTTCAAATTTTTGTGAACTAGTAAAATCTATTAAATAATCTCCTATTTTTATTGGATGTAACTTTGTACATTCATAAATATAATAATTAAACTTGCGCCTTTAAGAAATGTAGATTTTAGCAGTTTTAGGATTTATAGACCTTTGATTCAGTATAGTTCAATTGTCACAAATGTATGCAGGACTTTATTCACTTTTGACCAAAAAATGAATATTTTTGCAAAATTCTGAACCTAAGGTAAATAATCATATTTCTCAAACCCGAAATGTATGGGAATCATGTATATCAAATTTTTTTAAAAAAGTGGATTTATCAAGTTTTGAAAAAGTGCTTCTCAATTATATTATATCCTTCTCATTGTATTCTTTTATTGTTTTAATTCTTTTTCTTTAATTTTCACTTTGTTTCTTGAAATTTCAATTGTATTTCAAATAATTACTTTAATTTTCAGTTATTTGCGTTTTTTCTTCGTTTTTCTTCATTTGTCAAGTATTTTCTGCTATTTCAAACACTATCTTAAAGTTTTTCAATTTCTAATTACTTTCTTTAATTCTAAATATATTTTTAAATATATTTTTTCCATTTTGCAATTTTTTCTGAAAGTTTTGATTAGATTCTTTTATTGTTTCAATTATTATAATTATCTATTTTCTACATCTATTTTTCCTAAAACTTTAAGTCTGTTCTATAGATTCCAATTATTTTATTCAATACTCAAATATTTATTATTTGACATTAATTTTTTAAATTTTAATTATATTCTTCAATTTTCCACTTTTTTTGTCTTTAACTTTTCTCCATTTTTTAAATGTAATAAAAGGGGTTTCCTTGTTTATATATGAAATTAAATAAAAGTCTTTCGAATATATTATTTACTCCATTGTTTTTTTCTTCAATTTGTAATTTTTTGGATCATTTTTCAATTTCAAATATTTTCTTCGAAATTCCAATTCTATTCTTTAATTCTTTTAATCGGTTTTTTAAATTCTAAATATTTTTTGTAATTTGCAGTTATTTTTTTGTATTTCAAATTTTTCAAAAATATTTAAATTATATAATTTTCTTATTTTTCAAAGATTTTTTGGAATTTCCATTATATTCTACAATTTTCTCAATTATTTTATTTACATTTTCGATTTTTCTTTAAATTTTAATTGCGTTTTTCCATTCCCAATTATAATCGTCAATTTTCAATTTTCAACTTCCTTCAATTTTAAATGCAATCAATGTTTTTTTAATTTTTTCTAATATTAAATGATTTGTTTATTTATTTTTCCCAAACACTTTACTCATTTTTAAAATTACATTTTTTTAATGCATAAATTTTTAACAATATTTTCTTTCCATTTATATTGAAATTTTATTTGCATTTGTCAATTTTTTAATCATTTTCTTCAATTTCAATTATATTCTTCATTTTATTTTATTATTTTCTTCACTTTTCAATGTTTAATATTTTAATATTTTTAAATTTAAATAACTTTTTTCGACTTTAGTTATAATTTTCATATTCTGCGATCAGTTTTTTTTAATTTTCAATTATTGTCGTCACTTTTTAATGTTCTTCTTCCACTTCAAATATATTCTGGAATTTTTTAATATCATTATAAATTATTCAGTTTTCAGTCAGCTTCTTAAATTTTAATTATTTTCTTTATTATATTGCAATTATTATTTTTAATATTTGAAAATATTTCTTTACTTTTTAGTTATTTTTTCATTTTTAAATTCAACTCAAACTCTATCAATTGTTTTTTTAATTGGCAATGCTTTTTGATATTTTTTAATTATATTCGTTACTTTTCAATGTTTTTCTTTAATTCTAAATATATTTTTAAATTAAAAACCATTATTTTTTACAACAGTTTTCTGAATTTTAATTATATTACTTTATATTTTTCATTCTTTTCTTCAATTTCAAATATCTTTTTCAATTTTAGCAATTATTTTCTTTAACTTTGAATGATTTTCTTTTCCATCAAATATATACTTTGATTTTTAAATAATTTCTTTCGATTTTAATTATATTTTTTATGTTCTTTAATTATTGCCACTCTGTAATGTGTTTCTTCCACTTCAAATATATTCTTTAACTTTTTTAATAATTATCATTATTATTCAGTTTTCAGTCAGTTCTTAAACTTCAATTATGTTCTTTATTATTACAATTATTTTCTTTAATTTTTGAAATTATTTCTTTACTTTTAATTATTTTTTCAATTTGTAATTCAACTCAAATTTTTTCATTTTTTTTTAATTGGCAATGATTCTTGTTATTATTTAATTATTATTATTTGTCAATTTTTAATTACTTTTTTCAATTTCAAATATCTTCTTTAATTTTGAAAATAATTTTTTGTCATTTTCTGCTATTTTCCCTCATTTTCTTTAATTTCAATTATATTCTTCAATTTTTTCAATTACGTTTGTATTCTCAATGTTTCTAATCGTGTTTTTATTTTTTAATAACTTATTTATTTCATATATCAAAAACACAAAAAATGCCCTTTCGTACTAGGTACTAATAATTATAGTTTTTCAACTATTATTTTTTTTAAAATTACCAATTTTTTAAATTATTGTCCTTAAGTGTCAATTTTCAGGATTTTTAGCGGATTAAAAATTTAGAGAACAGTCAGGGAATTTTTCGGTCTTGGGAAAGTTAGAAAAATAAAAATATTTTTGTGTTTTAGTCAGGAAACTTTTTACAATTTAAAAAAATTATTACACTAGTTTACTACTTGTCAGTTTTCAATATTATATTATTTTTATAAATACTTTATTAAAAATACCAGGACTACTTTTTTTTTAGAGATATTTTCATTAATTGTAATTTAAATGATTTCCTTATGTAGACTAGTATGAATCCACACTTTCTAAATGTGAATTAGTTAAATTCAACTAGTTAACTAAAAATAGTTAAAATTTGACTTGAAATGTACCAAAATATTACTTATTTTGACATAACCTAAAAATAAATTTGACTAATAATTAGTTATTTTTTACTAATTTAGATTTAGAGAGTAAACAAGAGTGAAAGTCGTAAGAGATTTTTTAACAGAAAAGCAGTGAAAAGAGGCCTGAGTTTTTGGTTCAAAGTGTAGAATTTTGATTTAAATGGACATTGTTCGATGCAGCTCGAATGACATATGTAAACATGCCGATCGGAATGAACGACAAAATTTTTTGCTTTAAACATGCACGTCAAACGAACACGATCGTTAACCCCTTTCGATATGTACTTCTGAATTGTTAGCTCTTGTATCATGTATCACTATTGCTGACGTGTATTAATATTTCAAAAAAACAGGGGCTTGTAAAGAATATCTGCGTTGACGTTATTTATTTTTTCAACGGTATAGATATTTTTTAATTTTCGTCACTGAGAGGTCTTTTTTTTCGACATTTAAGCGATAAATTTTCATTTACACTCTCAATGTGTCGTGTGCGTTTTTAATCTGGGGAAAAAAAAAATTAAAACTGTATACTTATTTACGCTATTTATATTAATTCGTGCATTACTGCGGAGGTTATTAACACAAGAAAATCCAAGAGAATAAATATTTAACAAATTGTAATTTGAATAAATAAAAGGAGAGTAACTGAAAAATCAATTGAATAAACAGTTGGTGTTTTAATGAAAAATTTGAATTTTGTAAATTTGTATAAATTATTGTTTTGCCTTTGCAGAGCTTGCTTTTAATATCCATTGAATGAATAATGTATATTATCGTGGAATAAAACTGAAAAGGGATTCTTCAAAAATAAGGCAGTGAATGAAAGTGGCTTCTGTGAACTGCTGAAAAGTTTTGCTGACATAAATTGTAATTATAAGTGTCAGAATCTAGTCTACGAAAAGACGTTTTCCTCGAGAAATCCGTATGGCTCTCGCGAAAGTAGATAAGGAAATTCTTCGTCAGCCAGACTTACTCTGTTCGACCATAACCATTCTTTTTCCACTGGAACATGTAGGTTCGTTTAAGTGGATTAGAGAGTTTGTGCACGAGTATTGGTACAAGGTGTTCTCATAACAATTTAACAGAGTACCTACCATTCAAATTCTACCTAGTTTTTACTACTATTGAGATCTATCTAGTCAATTACTTTCTCAAATTAATCAGAAATTATCAAGTTCGATCTTTCTCCAACTTGTTTAAAGTTTATTCAAAAAAAGCAAGTTTTAAATAATTTTTAATAATTGACTGCACTATTGAATGGCCCTTTGGTTAAAATTTGTTGAAATTAAGACTAAACATTAACCCCTTCGAAATAGCGACCAAAAATTTTTTTAATTTGATTGATCTGTCTAAAAATGCTTATTTAGTGGTTTTTGGAGTCGCTGAATAAGAATCTGTAGTCAAAATTCAAAATGGCGACCTTAAAATTTCTGCTACAAATATTTAATAGTTGAAGAATCTCAATAAAAACTCTAAGTCAGTTGTTTTTGAGCACATAATTCTTATTGTTAGAAAAATATATGACACTTGTTTTTTTTTCAAGTTATGCTTTTTTGGTGTAAAGTACCCATATACATTTTTTGGGATGAATAAACTTATTTTATAAATCACTTGTAAAATAGAATTATTGCAAAGAAGGGCAATTTGAAGGTTGTTGATATCGCTAATTACAAACCCCAAAAACACCCCGAGTAACATTTATAGACAGATTAATTAAATCAAAAATTGTTAAGTCGACATTTTGAAGCTGGCATTTTGAAATTTTAACTTTTGACTACAAATTTGGATTCAGCCACCCCAAAAACATATATAATAGCATAGTTTCGTTGTTTAAAAAAAAACAAATTTCTACACATTTTTATCACGAAAACTTTATTTCTACTGCATTGCGAAGGGGTCAATAGTTTTCTTTTATTATTTAGTAACAGTAACTGAGGCTTCGAAGTCTTAAACTTTTACATTTTCTTTAACACTTTTTTGGACATGTACACTTTTTTACTACTATTTTTGGTCAAAAGCTACTAAAAGACAACACTGAAAGCTTTTACGTATTAAAATAATCTGCAAAGCAATTGTTTTAAGCCAATTTCAGATTATTTAAATTCAATTTGGTATAAAAAAATTATCGTTGCAGATTAATTTAATCCAAAGCAATTTTTTGTGTATTTAAAAAAAAATGTATTATCACGTGCATGATCAAAGTTTATATACTTTTAAAGCAATTTGTTGAATTTAGAAAACCCGCTATATTTTGCTTTCTCGAGACACTACACTAATTTATTCCCACCCATTTTTTACCGCAGATTTCGAATTTGAAGTTAGAATAACCAGATTGGCTAACATTTTTGAAAAAATATCAAAAAATTGCTCAAAAACACGAAAAAAGCAACAAAAAAAATTTTTTTTTGATGGGAAAATATGCTAGTGTAATTCTACGTATTTTTTTCGCTGAATCTGAATTTGAAATCAGAATAACCAGAATAATTAAAGTTTTTGAGATAATCTAAAAAAAACCCTCAAAAACACGAACAAAAAACCCAAAAAAATTTTTCTTTGTTCCGGGACAATATAAGTGTATTTCCACGTATTGTTTTTTGCTGTATCCGAATCCTAATTTAGACTAAAAAAATTAACTAAACTTTTTAAGATAATTTTAAACAACTGATGAAAACACGAAAAAATCGCTTTTTTGGGATAATCTAAAAAAAATTGCTCAAAAACACGAAAAAAGCCAAAAAAATTTGTTTTGTTTCGGGACAAAATGCTAGTGTATTTTTATGTATTTTTTTTTTTGCTAAATTCGAATCCGAAATCAGAATAACCAAATTTGCTAAACTTTTTGTGATAATCTCAAAAAAGTGCTCAAAAACACGAAAAAGTCAAAAAAGAATTTTTTTGTGCTGGGACAATATGCTAGTGTATTTTTACTTTTTTTTTCGCTGAATCCGAATCCGAAATCAGAATAACCAGATTGGCTGAAATTTTTTAGATAATGTTAAACAACTGATAAAATCAAGAAAAATATCGCGTTTTTAAGATAATTTCAAAAAAATTGCTAAAAAGAAAGAGAAAGGCAAAAAAAAAATTTTTTTTTTGACGGGACAATAAGCTAAGATATTTCTACGTATTTTTTTCGCTAAGTCTGAATTTTAAATCAGAATAACCAGAGTAATTAAAAATTTTGAGATAATTTAAAAAAAATCTCAAAAACACGGAAAAAAAACCAAAAATTTTTTGCTTTGTTCAATTTGACAATATGGTAGTGTGTTTCTACGTATTTTTTCCCCAGAATCTGAATTTTAAATCAGAATAACCAGATTAATTATAATTTTAGAGATAATCTCAAAATAAACCTCAAAAACTCGAAAAAAAAACCCAAAAAATTGTTTCTTTGTTCCGGGACAATATGCTAGTGTATTTCAAGGTATTTTTTTTTCTTTTTTTATGTATCCGAATACGAAATTAGAGTAACCAAGTTGACTAAAATTTTTGAGATACTCTTAAACAACTGATGAAAACAGGAAAAATTCGCTTTTTTTGAGATAATCTCAAAAAAAATTGCTCAAAAACACGAAAAAAGCCAAAAAAATTTATTTTTGTTTCTGGACAACATGATAGTATATTTTTACGTATTTTTTATCGCTGAATCCAATTTTTAAATTAGAATAACCAGATCGACTAAAATTTTTGAGATTATTTCAAAAATTGCTCGAAAACACGAAAAAAAACCCAAAAAACTTTTTCTTTGTACCGGGATAATATACTAATGTATTTTTACGTATTTTTTTTTTTTGCTAAATCCGAATCCGAAATCAGTTACTAAAATTTTTGAGATTAATCTGAAAAAATTGCTCAAAAACATAAAAAAGTCAAAAAAGAAATTTTTTGTCGCTGGGGCAATATGCTAGTGTATTTATACTTTTTTTTTTCGCTGAATCCGAATCCGAAATTAGAATAACCATATTGGCTAAAATTTTTTAAATAATCTTAAAAGACTGATGTAAACACGAAAAATTCCTTTTTTAAGATTATATAAAAAATTTTACCTAATGTGATCATTTTAACTGTGGATTCCTATTAAGCAAAGAAAAATACGTAGAAATCCACTAATGTAGTGTTTCGGACAAAATTTTTTTTTTTTGGGTCTGTTATTGAATACAATTTCACAATTAAACTTAATTTGATTTTTAATTTTTTGGAAATATTTTTTGTTAAATAAGGGTTGATTTTAAAAGAAATATTTTTGTAATGAATATGAATATACAGGGTTTAAGAACATTTTAATGAACGTGTTTTTTTGGATACAGAAAACTACGTTTTGAAAGTCGCTAATAAAAGTGCTGTGAATGAATTCGTTTTATTCTTTAAGTATTGATATATTTATTTGTATACAGTATACTGAATTGATAGTTAAATATGAAAATTTTGGATTTGTATTTTACTTTTTGTTTCCTTTCAATTTTTTAAATACAAAAAATTAGTTTTACATGCGCATTTTTGTCTTAAAAGTTCATTTTCTTTTAAAGTGTAAATTATGAATCTATCACTCGGCGTGATCATTTCATTTTCTTTTATTTTAAATATGCTATTTTTTGACACTTTTTTTTAATTTTAAAGACGCTTTTTACACTTTTTTTATTCTTCTACGGAAGCCTGTAACCTTTAAAATTATTAACTGAATTTATCGATTTCTCCGAGTCAGTAAAATTATTAATTTACCATTATTAATTTAAAAATATTAAACTTGATTAAAATACACTTTAACTGAAGGACTCGTACTAACTATTCACTGGTGAAGACACCCTATTGATATAAAATGAAGATAATAAAACGAACAAAAAGAAAATAATAACATTCTTAACTAGTTTTTTTCTAAGATTGGGTTTTGCGAAATAATTTTCTTTTCAAACAAGGCAAAAAATGTATTGGTCAAAGGATTTAGTCCATAACGACACAAGCAATTTCACGGCGGAAATGTCGGTGCTAAACAGTATTGCCGGTGAAGGGCAAGGGAATTTAATCGGGATGGAAACGGCACGTGCTCGCTTTATCGCTTCCTCTCATGGGTGAGGAAATCTGCTTTAAACGCATTAAACGCAAAAATAATGTAGCGGTGTTTCGTGACTTTTGTAAGGGAAACAGAAATTTAAATTCAGATTCATAATACATTTTATCCAGTACTTTAATCCATTATTCCACTCTCTCGAAAAACTTTTATTTATTTTTTTTTCACATGTTAATCGCTCTGTTAATTATTATATTATTTACCAGATATGAGATTTTTATTTTTTTTTTACATCAGACTAATGTAACTGTAACATTTTACAATTTTTCGAATTTCTTGCACATTTGAAATACTGAAGTGAATCTGTTATCCCTTACAGAGGTGCATGTATTTTAGAAATGTAGATTTCATGTTCTATTTTGTAGCAATGGCATAAATATCAGAAGAGAAAAATGATGGTTAATCGTAGAATCGTCGAGTGGCATATTATATGCACTGATTAGCAGGATAACGTCGAAATTCGTGTATCAGCTGCTGAATTTGTATCTGTTGTTATATGGTTCCGGAGCGACTATTACCGGGAATTAAGCTACAATTGATGTTGCTACATGAAGCAACAAATTGAACTCGATTCAGAATGAGTGACGCCCTATTGTTGTGCTGGCATATATATTTACATATATACTTATTTTACACACAAAACACGAATTCTTAATAAAACAAAAACACAATTCGACTAGTGCACGGAGGCTCTATCTTAGAATTTGTGTCCCGAATTTTCTGAACAATTGTTAAGTTATAGAAAAATATAAAAATAATAATTTAAAAGTTATTCCAAAGTCATTGTAAAGTCTGATTTCGATCTTATTTGAATGTAATTTCAAAGTAATTTCAAAGTAATTTCAAAATCTGATTTCAAATTTCGAAGTCAAATTTCAAAATAACTTTAGTTTTGAATCCTGTTTGCTTTTAAATTTCCAAAGTTTCTGAATCCCCTAAAAGTCCCGTATTTTGCAAATTTGTCCCTAATTTCCCTATTTCTTTTTACTGCTTTACACTTTAATAAATTGTAATAAAATTTATAAATAATGTTTCTTTATTTTTGAAAACTTTCGGCATTAAAAAAAATTTGACATTGAATATATTTATTACAATGTTTCTTTTTTTATTTTCATTGTTAAATTTGTTCCTGAAGATGCCATGTCCGAGAATTAAGAGCGTAGCTGCTCTAGAACAGCCTTATCATGAGGTTGAAGAAGATGAGAAAGGAGCAACTGATAATACCGGCGACACAGACGACGCCATTGACGAAGAAGCTGTCTCTTCGCATGAGTCTGAGCCAATGTGCAGGAAGCATGTTGCAAAGATTTGCTGCAATTGCGCAAACTGAAATTCATTTTCTTTTTGTAATTAAACAATTTTCATAAAACCTTGTCAATTAATGAATCTCTTGATTGACTTTTTTTTTACTTTTCAAAAATAGAACATTTTCAAATCTAAAAAAAATATACTTTTTGGAATGAATTAAAAAACGGCTAACGCTATCTTAAAGATAAACTTTTCACCTTTCTAAAACTCTTATATAAATTTTTTTATCTTTTTTTTTGGATAGAAATAGCAGCTTTTGAAAAAAAAAGTTTTTTCATAAAAATTTTTGGAACTCTGTATTTTCAATACCAACTATCATAAATAAAAAAATATCACAAATCTGATAAAGCGATCACATTTTTAAGAAGATTTTAAATAGATTTAAAAAAAGAGTTTAAATTCATTGTAAACCACGTACTGGGAATGAGTTACATTTAACTCAATTAATCTACGGTTTATAGGAATTCTTTTGAAGAAGATTGTTTATGGAATATTTTTAAATTATTTATTAATGGTTAGCACAGATGTAGGCTCCGGAAGCTAGGACCACGAAAATTCCTTAGAATTTCCGATCCCCTCGCAACTGGAGGTGTACGTTTATTTATCCTTCCAACAACACCAGAAGGATTCTTTTATTTTAATTACTTAAAGGTTATGGGGGCTCAAGAAACTTGAATAAACTTCAATAACAACTTTAATTAAGATAATTTTAACAAACCGTATTTGGTCCCTTAGAAAGCCATCTCTGCTCTCCTGATTCACCTTATACCTTATCCTTATTCTTATCCTTATCTTTATCCTTATCCTTATCCTTATCCTTTTCCTTTGGTTAAGAATGCCTCCTTGTCCAATTGAAAACTGTCCACTTCGCTGACGGCAAATTATCACACACTCGCGCACAAATTCCATTTTCTATTTTTATGTTCTTCTCTTCACTCTCAATTTCCAACTGAACTTTTCTTATCTGTCTAGCCCTCTCATTCTCCATCCTTTTCTTCTATTCATCTGAAACACCTTTTCTCCGACTTTCATGGTCATTGTCCCAAAATTTTGACGCCAGGTTGTTATGTCAACAAATAGTCATTGTCTCATAGTAAACTTGAAACTCCGAGTTCAAATTATAAGGCATTAAATAAAGACATTATTTTAATCTCTTAAATATTACATTTATTTTGATCGGCAACATTCATCAATTACAGCACCCCTTTACCCTGAGGGTTAATATATATATTTAACCTTAAAAATGCGTATTTGTGTTAAATGACACTGTAGGCTCACTTTAGGAATATTAATATCAAAAATGTTTTTAAAATTGAAATTTAACATTAAAACATCTATTAAAACAGAATATCTTTTTCTAAATATAAAATTCTTAATCTAATAATTATCTACCAATTACAATTTCGTATCTTTTTTTTAAATAAAAAACATATATAATCAAATAATTACATCTGATAATGTATTCTATGGGAAATCGGTGAGAACAATTTCTGGGGGAAAATCGATAGGAATGGAGAGATCAGAAGCAAGGAAATAACGTGGCTGGTGCAGAGTTGTGCCGAGAATTCGCATTCACTTCATATACTGCGGTCGAATGCATTTCGGTGCGAGATTTCCCTCTCGCCTACCGATGAGAGTCTACGACATACTCGCACTGCACTTGACATACCCTAATAGAAATATAGAATCTGATTTACAATTTTGATTTTATCGCTCGCAGAAAATTTCAATTGACTACATTCACTTCCTTTTTAACTATTTACACCGGATCTACCCAAAAGTAATGTACCGAAAATGTAAAAATCATTCATTTCAGTCTGACAACAATTGCAAGGAATATTTTGTTATTAAAAGAAAGTTAGGATAAAAATCTATTTTCTCGGTTCGTTAGAATCTGCAATTTTATTTATTAGTCGGATCAGGATTTTTTTGTTGCGAATTAAAAACAATAAAATTTAATGCAGATTTTTTACAATTTTGATTATCGCCGATGAAATACCAATAAGTTACGGAGTGCTGTAAAAAATCCGTTAAGTCAATTGTTAAAAAAGTGGGAAAGTTCAAAACAAGAGTAGTCTTTCTTGTTGATTCTTTAGAGTGTTTACAAAAATTACTTCGATTGTACTTAATAAAAAATAATACGTTGAATGTTGAAATAGTTTAAAATTTACAATGAAACATTCTGTTAATAGAAAAATTAATTTTTTAGATTTGAGTTTAGATTTCAACAATACTACTATAATAACTAATTGGCATCAAAAAGAAACTTGATCAGAAAATTATTTAAATTTTCGTTCTCATCATCATATAAATATAAAAATTGGTGTTGTCTATACATTAATCGATTAAGCTATCAAACTGTCAGATCTAGAATACCGTCTAAGCAATATTAATTTAATTTTTAACACTTTAAAAGAAAATGGTTACCCAGAAACTTTTTTAAATAAATTTATAAATAAAAGAATAGAATCTTATGAAAATAACAATATCAATAATGATAAAATAAATGATTCGGATTTTTCAAGAATAATCAGTGTACCTTATATTCAAGAATTCACACCAATTATTTATAGAATTTTCAAAAAATACAATATTTTAGTAGTTTTCAAAAGTTTGAACAAGTTTAACGAAATACTATTTAAATTATCTAAAGATGAATTTCCAAAGTTTGAAAAAATAAATACTGTATATAAAATATTTTGCAAAGATTGTGATGCAGAATATATTGGTCAAACAAAACGTTATTTAAAAAAAAGAGTATCAGAACATAGAGATCAACAACAAAATAAAGAAAATAAAACAGCTCTATGTAAACATGCAATAAATTGTAATCATAAATTTAATTTTTCATCTGATAATATAACAATTTTAGATTCAGAAAGTAATTTGCAAAAAAGAAAAATATTAGAAATGTTTTATATTGTAAAAAGTGAAAAATCTATAAATTTAAGAATAGATGTTGAAAATTTGAGTTCAATTTACTTCAACTTAATTACTTAATTCATTAATATTACAGTTTGGAGTTCATTATTAAATCTTAATTCAAATATGAAACGAGTATGCACAATAGATCTAATTAGATTGGAGTTGCGCAATAAACTCATTTAGATTAAAAGCTGTAGTACCTAACTTGTCACCATGTGACTTAAAATTAATTTTATAATAATGTTTTTTAAAAAAAAACAAAACAAACAATGCTTAAACTGCTAAAATGTTTGAAAAAATTTTTATAAGATTGTTTTAAATTATAATTAACAATAAAAAATGTACACTTTATTTGAAAAAGATTTTTTTCAAAAAAAGTTAGGTTATATTAAAAAGAAATGACAATTAAGGTAAAAATTTTATTTAACTTTTGATAGAATTATTGTTTTGATAATGGAAATTAATTTGTTATTCATTATTTATTTTGTTTCAGTAAAATTATAAAATATGAAATTTATGTATCTTAAAAAAATTAAAATCAAAAAATGTTTAAATGTTGAAACAAATAGTGCTGGTATTATTGTTAGACGATTAGGATTTATATGAATCATTTTTTGTTTCCTCTACTTAGGATCCTGGACAATCTTGACATTCAATTTTGAAAACTACATTTTTACGTTCTGATTTTTCGGTGTTCAGTGTTAATGTTGCGCATTTTTATATGTTTCTGAATAAAATTAAACGGTTAATTATTATTTATTAAAATGCAAGTCGTTGAATTTAAATTATTAAAATGGAATCTATTATGAGATAAAGATATCATGCACCATCGACTAGATTGTACACAATGTTTTTCTTTTGTTGGATCGTGTGGTTAGAAAATTAATCTATTAATCTACCAGACCACGTTGGTTTTTTGTACCAATCAGTAATAATCTTTTTTTTGCTTTTAAATTAATCTTAAGTCTAAAAAGTTGCTTCTATAGTTATTGTTTTGACTTTTTTTAAAGTCCTCTTCAGGTTAAGATAAGAGATTTATATCCGATAAATAAAAAGTCTGTAAATAAACCTTTTTTTAAAAGGTTAATGAGGTTATGATACGAATATAAACATGCCTTCAATTATTAGAAAAATTGAACTTTCTTTAAAAACATAAATCATATTTGGATGTTCATTTAAATTTTTTTTAATTATGGATCTTCATAATTTAAAACTTTTTGAATTAAACAAATTTAATAAAATACCGCAAAAGGCCTTGTAAAAATTACATAACAAAATTATATGTATGCGGATGTAAAAATCTTATAATAAAGTCTTTCTTTATACAAATAAGAGTGGCATCGACGTATTTAAAGTAAAAACGTGGAATATAGCAATATTTCTCTTTTGATTGTTTAAGACAACCAATTCCAAATCTTCCACTATCATATCGGCAACAAGAGGTGAAAACGGGGATCCCATCCGGTTTCCATTAATTTGTGAATTAAAATTTATTGTTAAAGACGAAGTAGGTATTATCAAATAAGAATCTCGTGTGTTCTACAATTTCATGAAATATTACATTTTTAATTTATATGATTAAATCATCGATCTAAGATTTGTATAACCAGGTTGTATGGTACATTAGTAAATAACGATTTTACATCGAGTGAGAGAAGGATGTCATTCTCATCTAAAGTAACGTTAATTAATTTATTTTTTAGTTCAAAGCTATTATTGATATGTGACTTTGGTACTGAGATATAATTTTTAAGTTCTTTATATAAAACTTTTGATGAAAATATGTAGGACTATTTACAAGAGATATAATCGGTCGCAGAGGTAAGTTAATTTTATGAAATTTTGGTAAGCCATATGCTTTTGATAAATTAGTGCCAGTCAGAGTAAGATTATTATGATGATATTTGTCAAGATTATCGTCATCCACTCTTGAAACGAGGAAATCCGAGCAGTGTCACTGCTCCGCTCGGTCTGACGTCTGGGTCGCGAAGCTCGTGTATTTATACTTGACTCGGCGGCTGCGCAGAACAAAACGCGCGCTGATTGGCGGACACCGCTCTGCGATCGAAAGCGCTCCGCGATTGGTCAGAACCTTCCTCGCGAGGCGTAGCAGATTCTCAACGTTCTCTATGTTTCCCGTTTTGGGCCTCAGATGCTTTCAGCACTTTAATCCACGTACGAGTGTTTCTTAGCGTATTATAAATTATAAAAATTAACCTTAGTGTAAAAGACAAAAAAGGTCTTTAATAAAAAAAAAGAAATATTGAATATATCCATAAGATTATTAAGGTTTAGAATTTGTAACAGGCTACATCTTTCAGTGAAATCTATAGCCTTAAATAGTAAAAGTTTTGGTCCTTTGAAATGAAATAATAAAAGTTTATTGTTCCTTCGAAAGCAATTATATTGGGAAATTCATACCGATGCTAGTACAAATTTTGAATTTTATGAGGAGAAGGGTGCTAATTATCTTATAATGGTTTGAAGTGATTCAACTTACAAAGGAAGTTGGTTCAGTTCTGTATTTCATCGCATTTGTGAAATAAAAACATTTTGTAAATGTCTATGAGGAAGGAATATAAATTCAAAATTTTTCCAAATACCCATTATTATCGACATCTTATACTATTTCTAAACTATCTTTCTTTGGTACTTTTTTTTATCGGCAGAAGAAATTACACAAGCTCATAAAAATTTTAAAGTGATTTGTGGTTCGCGTGAAAATCGGATTTACTGCTTTTGTTTCGTGAGGAAAATCATTATTTACTTTCTCCCTGTTGTTGCAACTGTTCTGTATTTTTCCCGGCTGCTGCGGTTGTGAGCAATTTATTTTGTATTCTTTATTTTTTTTAAATGACTGAACCTTTAGAATTTTGTATTGAATTTGGAACTATTGGAGTAGTTCAAATAGCGTAAATAGAGGTATGTGGGAATCGCATATTACAGAGTTGTTGGAGGGTCAGGGGAAGAGGCAGGGTTTGCTATGAGTAATGAGATAGTAGAGGATGAAACAGAGAGGTATTCAAATTCAACTGTAATTTGTTCGATGGTATAAGCTTCTCATACTATTTCTCTTGTTTAATAGAATCAAAACATTCACACAAACATCATCAAGGTTTCTACATACGCTTTTCTAAACAAATGACTCAACGTACGTGGCATTGTCGATAAGAAAGGCTTTCTTCCCAGGAAGAATGGTTAATTAATTTTAATCTAAATAATTTAAATTGTATAACATATGAAAATGACTGAAAAATGTATTTTCGTCAAAAGGGCAGAAAAAAATTATTTTGTGGTTGTGGATGAAAAAAAAGGATTAGAAACTCAAGTCAGAGTTTCGGGACTTTATTGGAGGGTTTTCATTGAAAGGACAATTAATGAAAAGTTTGTATAAGAATAAGTTTCTGGACAGTTATATCTGCTTCAGTGTGACATTATTCATTCAAAGGTACTTCTCTGCAAATCATAAAGAGCTTTAAATGGATTTAGAAATAGAATGGCTTCCTATAGAATACAGAATACGAAACTTTTCTTTTGAAAGGTTTCGGGCCACAGGGCTAATGTCGAACTCTTGGAACATGGATGACCAACATGTTGAACCATATTTTGTCACTAAATGAAAGATGTAACTGGTCAATATTTTGATTTTCATATAAATAAATAAATTATTGTTATTAGGTAATCTTAATTATGATTAAATTAAAATAATGGAATTATAAATAATTAAAAAAAAATGCTTTGTGAAACTTTATGGACTTAATTTCTGGGCGTAAAATATTATTAGAAAATTTTAATGAGAATTACTTTGTTCACACATAAATTGTGGAACTAGAATTACACCTACATGTAATCTTATAGCCTTAAGTGATCTAGTCGGTTCAGCTAAAGTAAGTTGGTGGACCAAAGTACGGATATAATTTCCTTTATCGATGGCTCTTTATCTCCCCTTTGCCTCAAAATGTTATATTATCAAAATTCTCGTCTCCCTCTTCTTCTTTAGAATAAACCAAACATAAATGAAAAATTGCCACATTTTGGAAACTTTCGCGTATTTATGAAAAATGAAGTAGATCGGATTTCCAAGAAAGATTGGAGGTGAAAAATAGTTTAATTCTGTATACTTAAAAACGAAAATGGATTAAAGTTATTATTCTGTTATTTTTAAATAACATTAATACGATGAATAAATACGTGAAAAACATAATTAAAAAGAATTTTAAACAGTTGTAAAATGTAGATCAACAGCTTTTCAAAATACATATTCGTGGCAGTTTAGGTGTTGTAACAAATCACTGTTTCTGTTTTTAATGTAACCATATTTCCATTTGTAATATTTATAGACCATAAATTACAGTAGAATGGAAACATAAAGGAGTGAATTGCTTAATCACATTGAAGAATTATTAACATAATAAATCTCATCCATTTTGTAGCCACTAAATTGTTGAAATTCTACTCACAATAAGAAGAAAAATGTCGGGAAAAAATTCCTCTTTCACCTTCCATCAGTGCATTTTAAAATTATTTCGCTCGAATTATAAAATACCTTTCTAGACGATAAGAATAGAAAAACTCGAAATAATCAAATAATGATACTGAAAATATCTTAATGCTCTACAACATTTTTTTTTTAAAACATCATCTACATTCTGTACTCTTACCTCTCGTTATTTTTAATTTAATTCACTAAGTATTTTTACACTCTATTCGTTTTTAAATATTTTATTGTCATTTATCATTTAATCCTTTTATACAATTAAATGTCAGTGAATTGTTGAATAGTACTGTTTTATATTTGATATGAGTAAAGGATTAAATGACAAAATATCAGTAAAATGTTAACCATAACGGTATAAATGAAATTGAATATAATGAAAGATGAAAGTACAAAATGAGAATGCTCTTTTCTAGTAGAATGGCGCCATTGGGATTTTCACGCGTTCCATGGCGCGGAAAGTCGCGACAGAGTGTCTGTTAAAATTTTTTCGTCTCTGTCGATTTCTAGAACCACAATTTGTGGAAGGTATGAGAAGCTTTTCTCGTACACGGTTCTCATCCTGTTTCACAAAATATGGGAGAAGTTGCAGTCACGTAGCGTGCATCGTTCAAGATAGAAGTAGTTCTTTTCTAACAGAGCATACATCCTTCTACACCCACTTCACCCCAGCCATAATCCTGTCGAGAGAAGTTTACCCTAGAATTCAAACGCCTTTCAGTTCCTCTCAAAATCTTACACGTTTTCTTTAAAAACAATACCAGTTAACTTTCCATTCAACATATAACAATATCTAGCACCTTAAACTTCCTTTCATTTATCCTCGATCCAAAAATACACTCGTTTCTACCAGGCAAAATTTATTACAGGGTGGCCACTTGACCGGAAAACCGGGAATTAAAAAATTTACCGGAAAACCCGGGAAATTTGTTACTAAACCGGGAATTTCTTCTTGGATCTAAGAGTACTGATAAATTTTATCGAAAATCAATTTTTTTTTTTAAAAATTTTTGAAATAACAATATTTTTTGTTTTGTCAGTCGTATCAAGATTTTCTTGCTTTTAAAATGCTTAGGAACATATAAGGAATATTTCTATTTTAGGGCAATTTTTTATAGTTTTTATATTAAAAAAGTTATTAAATAAAAATTATGTTACTTTTAAGCAGCTAGATAAAACTCAATGACCCAAATGCTGAAACGAACTTACCTGAGTTCTTTTCAAGATTCTATAAGAAATGAACTTTACAGTTACTTTCTTTATGTTTAATTTTAATAAGTTATAAATGTAAACATTGGAGATTTCTGTTGGCATCACTGCGATTTCGTATAACCATAAGCTCATTCTTTTCAGACAGAAATGCGTGCGCAACCATACTGATTTGTTTACAAACAGAAATCTCCAATGTTTACATTTATAATTTATGAAAATTAAACATCAAGAAAGCAACTGTGAAGTTCATTTCTTTTTGAATCTTGAAAAGAACACAGATAAGTTCGTTTTAGCATTTGGGCCATTGAGTTATATCTTGCTGCTTAAAAGTTATATAATTTTTATTCAATAACTTTTTTAATATGAAAACTGTAAAAAATTGCCCTAAAATAGAAATATTCCTTATATTTTCCTGAGTTTTTTAAAAACAAGAAAACTTTGATACGACTGATAGAACGGAAGATAGTGGCATATAAAAAAAATTTGAAATTTAAATTCTTGAAAACTATTTAATATTTTGACCTGAATATTTATGTAAAAAATTAGTCTAAATATAATAAGATTCTAGAGTTTTTATTTTCCGCCGTTAACCTGCCTGAAAATAACGTAATTTTCACTTGAAATCTCACTAATTTATTCTTTTATATTTTTTCTGTTCACACCTAAAAGATGGCACGTAGATATGTTCACAAAATGAACATAATTTCTACCTAGTTTGTCATTATGCTATTATTTTATCCATCTTTTAATTATTTTAATTTGTTTTTCAATTAATTTCCTAAATCTTTACTTATTATCTCAAATTTAGATTTTGTCTGCAATCTTCAATTTTTCAAATGATTTTCCAATCACATATTTTCTTTTGCTTAAAAATAATTTTCGTAATGTTTCTATTATTATTTTCTCCAATTTCTAAATATTTTCATTCTTTTGGCATAATTTTAGAAAACTTCAATTATTTATCTGGAATTTAAATTATTTTCATCATATTTCAATTATTATTTTAATTTTTGAATTCTTTTTATCATTTTTCAATTATTTCCCTTAATTTTCAATTATTATTCTCATTTTGTAAAATTATTTTTTAATACTTTTAAGTATTTTTCTCAAATTTCAATTATTTTTTCCAATTTTTAATTATTGCTTCCTCATAGAGTTTAAGATTATCGATTTTCCAAAAATAGTCTAAATCGACTCATTTTTATCTAAAAAGCGTACATGTTCTTTTTTAAGCAAATGTCCAGGTGTGTGTGTATATATAGCGTTTCTTGTCGCCAGAATTTAATTTTAATAACTTATCCAATTAATTTTTATCGAGATTTTTATGTTAGTAGTTCCTCATAGAGGAAGCAAATTATTTTTAATTTTTTGGACGCAAAATGTCCATGAAATGAACATAGTTTTCACCTAATTTAAAAAATGTATTTAATTAAACTGATAAAAATTGTATTCACAAATATTAATTCAAGCAAGTTTAATCTCTGTAATAAATAAATGTATTATTTTTTCTATAATTTTCAACAGTTTTCAATATACAATTATTCTCTATAAATTTTACAATTATTTTTTAAGTTTTTTTAATTTTATTTTAGTCATTTTGTAATTTTTTTTTACGATTATCAACAATTTTCTTCAAAATTTTAATTTAATTCTTTAATCTTTGATTTATTTATTTAATTTTTAATTATTTTTTTCAATTCTCAATTTTTTTTTAACCTTCAATAGCATTCTTCGTTTTTTAATTATTTAATTCAATATTCAATAATTCTCGCATTTTCTCAATTATCAATTATTTTTCTGAATTTTCAATACAATTCTTTAATTTCTAATTGATTTCTTTAATTTTTATTTATTTTCTACCATTTTTCCATAATGTTCATCAGTTTTCAACTGACAATTTATTATTCTCCTTCAATTTATGATTATTCATTAATTTAAAAAAAAATTTGTTTGATTGCTGATTATTCTCATCATTTTTCGATTTTTTGTTGAAATTGTTAATTATTTTTTTAGTAGTTAATTATTTTCTTAAAATTTCCATTTAATTCTCTAATTTCCAAATTATTTTTTCAATTTTTAATTATTTTCTTCAATTCTCAAATATTTTCTTTAACTTTAAATTATTTTTATCGATTTTTAATTAATTCCTCAATATTAAATTTCTAGGATTTTTTCAATTCCTTTTTGTATTTTTTAAAGTATACTCTTTAAATTTCAATTCCAGTTATCAATTTTTAATTGTTTTCTTCAATTTTCAATTATTTATTTCAACTTCATTTTTTTTTCGTTTTTCAATCCAGTTATTAAATGTGCAATCATTTTCAACAATTATTTCTATATTTTTCGGAATTTGTTAATTTGCAATTATTTTCTTTAAATTGAATAATTCTAGATTAATTTTTTCAATTTTTGCTTTTTAGTTGTCTATATTAATCTAGTCATTTTCCGAATTTTGTTTTTAATCAACAATTATTTTTGACATTTTTTACATATTTTCTTCAATTTTTTATTATTCTCGTCATTTTTTAACAATTCCCTTCAATTATTAATTATTTTCAGCGATTTTCAATTATTACCTACAATTTTTTCAATTATTATCTTAAAATTTTTGATAATTATTCTTTGATTTTTCAAATTATTTTGTTCGGTTGTATATTAATCTAGCCATTTTTTAAATTTCCTTTTCAATTGTCAATTTATTTTTGTCATTTTGTAATTTTTTTTAATTATCAATTATTTTCCCAATATTTAAATTAATTCTTAAATTTTCAATTTGTTTCCTCAATTTTTTTTTTTATTTTCTTCAATTTCAATTATTTTTTTCGGTTTTGAATCAAATTGTTCAATTTGCAATCATTTCCAACAGTTATTCCTACAATTTTTTAACTATTTTTTTTAAATTTAAAATTTATTGTTCATTTTTTTTTAATTGTGTAATTATATTGCCATTTTTTGAATTTTCTTTTCACTTGTCAATTATTTTCGTAATTTTCATTAAAATATATGCAAAAATTTATAATTTTAAATTACCAAAAATAACGCAAGCGCACATTAATGTTAATTTTAATTGTTTGAAAATTTGTGACCAGGAAATCTAAAAAAATTGACCGGTAATTTAATTTCATAAAAAAAGTGTCCACCCTGTTATTATCATTTATTTCTTAGATTAGATTAATTTGTTATTGTATTTTTTATTATTACGTTTTTTGCATATTTTTAATATTATTTTTTTTTTCATTTTATATATTTAATATTTTTTCGATAACTCTAACAGATTTTTTATCCTCTTTGTCAGGAGTATTGAATAGAAGATGGTAGTTGACAATAGTTGTCGATTTAGTTGATGGAATAAAATTTTGCGTTTAGTAAATGTTGTGTTTGGTGTCTAATATTCGAATTTTGTCTGATCGAGAGATTCGAGTGATATACAAATGTCACGTGTCAAACACACATCCTCATTCACACTACAACCTCCAATTTATCAAACGTGTGAATCCCCCACTTCCGAAATTAATAATCTAGATGCGTAGTCACAACAGTATACGTGTTTAGTTTATACATTGATCTAACAGTGTTCTACATTTGATAATTGCGAAAATAAATAACTTTTTATAATAAACTTTGGTTTAAATGAAATTTTCTACGTAAAAATGCATAAAATAGTTTACACTCTTATTCAGTGAAAAAATATATAAGAAGAGCGCACGATGATAAAAGTTAAGAAATTTAATACAATTAAAAGTTAAGAATATTCAAACAATTAAAAGTTGTTTACATGTGAAATTAAAAAATAATAATGAAAAATTGTTTAAGTTAATAATTAAAAAAGTTGTTATAAAACTGTAATTTTGTTTGAGTAGACTCATCACAAATTCTGTGAAATGCTATTAAGTTTCTTGTTAAAAAAATGAATATTATTCGCCTAACTCGTGTGTACGTAAAAGCAAGCTTTTAAATTAGAAAATTCTTAAATTCCACAAATACTCTCATAACTTTTTATATTAAAAGAATAGAAAATAATGTGACATTTTTTTATGTATTACAAGTCTCGTATTTTTATTATTAAATTTTATTTATCTTCAACTTTTAACGTTTAAATTTGAAAAAATCGTTTTTGGAATCAGGGGCGGTGACTTGTAAATTTTTGCCATCTGCAAACTTAATATTGATCGAGGAGTGGGGGGGAGGAGAAAAATAAAACAAGAATTAATAAAAGAGTTTCTTTATTAGCGTAATTATTGTAACGCAAAAGTTGACAATTTTATTTGATTTTCAGTACATTTTCGGAATTAATAACCAAATAATCAAAATAATATAAAATTTGAGAAAAATAATTGAAAAATGATTAAAACATTGAAAATTTTAAGAACAAAAATAATATTTTTTAAAATAGTTAAAAAATGTCAAAAGAAATGGAAAGTTATTTAATAAATCATTAAACTAATTTGATATTGAAGGAAATAATTAAAACTGAAAAAGTTTTATATGAAAAATTAAAAAAAATAATTGAAACTTCCGGAAATTAAATTTAAAATTCAGGGGAAAAATTGAAAAATAATGAAAAACCTTGAAGAAAATTTTTAGAAAGTGATAAAAATAGTTGAAATTTGTAAATATTAATTCCAATTTTAGAAAAATAATTTTAAAAAATACAGATTATTTGTGAAGTATAAAAGAAAGTACCTTATTACAACAAGATTTCAAGAATTTTAAACTTAGAAAAATAATTACAAATTTATAGAAATAATCGAAAAGTGAAGAAAATAATGGAAATTTGAGATAAATAATTGAAATTTTCAGAATTAATCGACAAATATTTAAAATAATATAAAATTTGTGAAAATCATTGCAAATGAAAAACATAATTAAGAATTGACGAGCGTAATTAAAATTTTAGAAAAATAATTGAAGATTGATTAAAGTATTAAAAAATGGATACAGTAAAATAGATTTCAGATAATAAATACACACTTAGGAAATTAATTGCAAAATAATTAATATACCTATCTAATTAGAAGGTGGAGAAAATAATGGCAAAATGATAATTGAAAATGAAAATTTGAAAATTGAAAAAAATAATTTAAAAATGAGCTAAATAATTGAAAATTTAGGAATTAATTTGAGGAATAAATAGTGAGACTAATTAAAAATTGAAGAAATTGATTGCAAAATAGAAAGAATAGTAATAATTGAAACTTGAAGAAAAATGATAGAAATAATCGTAAATTAAAGAAAATAAAGGAAATTTCAGAAAAATAATAGAAATTTTCGGAAATTATCAACAAATAATAAAAATAATATAAAATTTGTGAAAATATTACAATTTAACAAAAAAATAATCAAAAATTGTCGAAAGTATTTGAAATATGAGAAAAATAATTGAAGAATGATTAAAACACTGAAACATGGATACAGTAACATATATTTGAGATAATAAATACAAATTTAGGAAATTAATTGAAAAAAAATAAATATATCTAGTTAAAAGGTGGAAAAAATAATTGTAAAAAGATAAAAAAAATGAAAATTCAAAAAAATAATTTATAAATCAGATAAATAATTGAAAATTTAGGTATTTAATTGAGGAATGAATAGTGACATTAATAAAAAATTAAATAAATTAATTGCAAAATGATAACAAAAATAATTGTAAATTGAAGAAAATTATTAAAATTTGAGAAATATATTTCAATATATAGGAAATTAATTAAAGAGTCATGAAAATAAAAAAAAATTATGAGACAATATTTGCAAAGTAATAAAATCAATTAAAAATTGTAGAAATTGAATGCAAAATGGTTATATTAATAATTAAAAATTGAACAACATTATTAAAATTTAAGAAATATATATTTTAAAATCTAGGAAATTAATTAAAGAGTAATGAAAATAATAAAAAATTAAAGACAATTTTTTTTAAAGTAATAAAAATAATTAGAAATTGAAGAAAATAATTTTATTTTTTGAGAAATAATTGCAAAATTTGCAACATATATTTGTAATGAAAGAAAATAATTGCAGAATGTAAATTAATAAAATAAGTGGAAGTTGTGATAAATTATATAAAAATTAAAAATTAATTAAAAAATAATTGAATATGACAAAAAGTAATGGAAAAATGATAGGAATAATCGTAAATTAAAGAAAATAATAGAAATTTGAGATAAATATTTTAAATTTTTGGTATTACATTGAAACGTGGATACAGTAATTTAGATTTGAGATAAGAAATAAAAATTTAGGAAATTAATTGAAAAATAATTAATATATCTAATTAAGAGGTGGAAAAATAGTTGTTTGAAAAATGAGATAAATAATTAAAAATTGAAGAAATTGATTGCCAAATGATAACAATAATATTTAAAAATTGAAGAAAATTATTAAAATTTGAGAAAAATATTTTAAAATCAAAGAAATTAATTGAAGAATAATGAAAATAATAATAAAATTGTACAAAATATTTGTAAAGTAATGAAATAATTAAAAATTGAAGAAAATAATTAAAAAAAATTTTAACATATATTTGTAATATAAGAAAATAATTGCAGAATGATGAAAATAATTGTAAATTGAAAAAATAACTAAAATTTGGGATAAATAATAAAAAAAATTAGAAAATTAATCAAAAAATAATTGAAAATGACAAAAAGTAATTGAAAATTAATTGAAAAATAAATTTAATGATAAAATAATTGATAGAAATATTTTTGTGAATTGAAGAAAATAATAAAAATTTCTAAATAATTATTTTAAAAAATCCAGGATATATTTAAGATAAAGATGACTATAATTACAATTATAATATTATAATTCTTTGAACTTTCATTAATTTGAAATTTCATTGATTAAAAATTTAATTAATCCACTCTTTGAGAATAGTAAATTCAAAATTATATTTAAACAATTCTTTTCTTTTATGATTTTAATTATTTGCTACAATTGTCAACTGCTTTTAACATTTTTGAAAAATTTTCTTTAACCTCTAATTATTTTCTTTATTTCTAGTTTTTAGTATTTGGGGTTGCATAAAATTCTGGGATCAGGTTCCATTTTTCTTATGCGAAATCAATATATCAATATCAATAGATTTATGCAAAAAAGTACCGAAAAATTGACAAAATTTTTTAAAATAAATATTTCTTACCGAAGATGTTTTATTTTTTTGTATTATTTTTAGTTTTTAAAAAGTGGTTTCAGAAACTTGAATGTTTTGTTTTATTTTTATCTAATAGTTTAGAAATTTTAGACTGCGGCTTTCTGGATTATTAAAGTCTTCAAACTTTCTCTTCAGTTTTAGGTTAAAATTGCTTCGTGATGTAAAATCATATTTTAACATGTTGAAAATATTCTAAACAAATTTCCAATGCAAAACTAAATTGATTCGAATATTGTAAATTACTTCTATATCTTTAATAAATGTCATTAAAATATTCTAATATTTTTAAAACAAATTTTGCAATGTTGCATCTTTCATTTCTTTCAGTTATTATTTTTCTAAAAATTTAATTAACTTTTAAACGAAAAAAAAGAAATTTTTAATTTTTTTTATTATTTACAATTGAAGAAGTTTTGAATTAATAAAAAAAATTCTGTGTTCTGATGATTCTGTTTGTAAATAGTTTATGAATATGTTAAAAAGCTTGTAATTTTTTTTCTTGATTTTCCAAATTCCTTTTCTTGAAAATAAATTCCCCTTTTTTTAAACTCTAAATCCCCTTTTTTACCTAAAATTGAACAAAAAAAAAAACCACTTTAATTCCTGATAATAACTTTTTAAATATTATTCTAAAGAATCCTACAAAAGGAATTTTGAAATATTTGAAAAAAATTTCCATTTACAATGTATTGATAAAAATGTCACTCTCTGTAGAATCACTCATGTAATAAAATGATACAAAATGGCTCAAATTATTGGGTGATTAAAATATTCATTATTTAATATACAAAAAAATAAAAATGAATAGAATTTAAAAATGTGTATTGTGTAAAAAGTAGGAACTGAAAATTGGTACGTGGAAGTTTAGAAAATGTGAAGTGGGAAATAAAATACAGAATGTGAAAATAAAAAGTGGTGAATTAAAATTGGAATTTAGAAAGTCAGATATAGAATAGTATTTATATTCCAAAGAAATAATTAAATTATTATTTTCCAGACCAATTTTAGAGCCATATACCGTTGAATTATTATTGTCCATTTCATGGAAACAGTGAATGAATTAATACTCTGTTTTGTTAAATGGCTGATGAATGCAGATGGATAGACATTGGTAACGATTCCCGTTTGTATAAATTCAGTTAGAAAGAGGAAATTGTCTATCTGCGAGACAGCCAATTCATGTAATGTGAAAAGCGAATTACAAGTATCGATTTCTCTCGCTCCTATATATTGGGGGGGAGATTTAGATGAATTGGTCTGTCCATGTTCTCAGTACAATTGTGTTTTAAGCTGCTTTAAAAATCATTCCCTGAGCTGACTCGCCTGTAATTTAATAATTATCCTGTGCCTTTGACATTTTAACTTGAATATTTTCATTACTTGAGTAAACTTGGAGCATTAAAGGCCTTTACGTCTTTTATGGAAGTAGAGCCACATGGTACTACACACTCTTTTCGATGCTTTTCCCCTGAGCACAATTATATGAATGTGTGGTGCAATAAACTCTGGTACACGCGCAAAAGTAAAACTTTATAAAGTGAAACGGTGAACGCGAAACCCTCGCAATAAAAACAACAAGACTGCGTTCCTTTCTATCGATTACCTCAAAATGAACTTCTTCAGTTTGCAGAAACTTCAAGAGGAAAGAAATTCCTGGAATTTTTATTTTTCTGCACACTTGATGACTTGGCAAAAAAAAAAAGCCAAGTGCCTGCACGTAAAGAAAATATACATATTATGCTAAAAGCACGTTCCTCCAGGTTCACAAAATATCTACATCTGGACACTGATAATGACTCTTGTTTGGATAAATATAGTGAGACGAGTTTTGTAAATTTTTTCAGATCGTTTTTAATATTTTGTTTAAAATAAAAGATGAATTTGTATTTTAAATAAAGAATCAGGATCATGTAAAAAGTAACAGGGATAATTTTTTTTTAATAATAATAATCCGCAAGTTCTTTCAGTATTTCATTCATTTTTTGTCTGTTCATACCTAAAGTTTGGCACATAGATATTTAAAATATAATTTTAAAAATGTAGATAAAAGCATGGAATAAATGCTTTCAAAAATTCGTAATTATAAGATAAAAGAGAAGCAATTTAAAAAATGGAAAAATGTTTTTAGGAAAAGGAAAAATTATGACAAAAATTAAAGAATTAATTAAAATGCAAGGAAAGGCTAAAGAAAATAGTAAAAAATTAAGACATCTTTTCTTAATCTAACAAACTGTAAAAAGATGTAAAAAATACAAAAAATAATAAAATTTGGTTAGAATCTACTAAAAAATTAGAATTAATATAAATAAAATAAACAAATGTATATATAATGATAAATAAAAAGTCCCCAAAAGAAGTTTTAATTTTCTTTAAAAGTAAAAAAGTTTAGGTAAATTAAACCAAAAACATTTTTATAATATTACCCTTAAAACAAGCCCAACTATGAATTTAAAAAAAATAAAGAAAATCTAAAAATTTTATGAAAGAATAAGTTGGTAAAAAACTCGCAAAAAATAGACAAGATTTGAAAACAAATTGTTTAAATTTCTTAAAAAATAAGCGTATTCATTTTTAAAAATATGGAAATAATTCTGAAAATCATCGAAATAAAAAGTTTAGTGATATTGTATATTACAAGTTATTGATAATTATAATAACAAAATTGTGTAAAATAATGCTAAACAATTTGCATAAAAAGAAGAAAATTAAAGAAAATTTTAAAATAAAAAGACAAATACAAAAAAAAATATCAAAACTGAAGAGAAAAAAAATCTTAAAATTTTGTAAAAATAAGAAATCTATAATAATAATAATAATCCACAATATTTATTTATTCTTTCATTCATTCTTTCATTTTGTCCACACCTGAAGTTTGTCACATAGATATTTTTTTGTTTTCAATAGAATTTAAATCAATTCGAATATTTACCTAACAGAATTTTTAGGTCACCAAATTCATATTTAACAGAATTTTCATTTAAAAGAATTTCAATTTAAACGAATTTGAATTTAGAAGAATTTTCATTTTAGGGAATTTTAAGTTAATCGAATTTTTAAATGACAGAATCTTCATTTGAACGAATCTTCATTTGTCCGAAATTGTATTAGTACAAATTGACATTTGATAAAAAACTTAAAAAGTAGAATTTTCATTTGTTAGAAATTGCAAATGGCCGAAAAAGCATCTGACAGAAATATTTTGGCGAAAATTTTGAAATTGACCAATGGGAATTTTCTCCATATTTTCTGATTGGTCAATTTCAAAATTCGTGCCAAAATATTTCTGTCAGATGCTTTTTCGGTCATTTGCAATTTCTAACAAATGAACATTTCTACCTTTTAAGTTTTGTACCAGATATCAATTCGTATTAATACAATTTCGTAGAAATTAAGATTCGTTCAAATGAATATTCTGTCATTCAAAAATTCGATTAACATAAAATTCTGTAAAATGAAAGGTCTTCTAAATTAAAATTCGTTTAAATTAAAATTCTTTTAAATGAAAATTCTGTTAAATATGAATTTGGTGACCTAAAAATTCTGTTAGGTAAAAATTCGAATTCATTTAAATTCAATTGAAAACCAATTCGAAAATATGAAATTTCGGCTACAAGAAAATTCTACCTCGTGAAAATCTATGAAATGAAAATTCTAAATAAATAATTTTAGAACTTAATCATACGACCTACCAGTTCAAATAATTTAAATTTCATTAATAAATACATCTATATTTTTTTCTATAATTTTCAACAGCTTTCAATATACAATTATTTTCTTAATATTTCTACTATTTATTTAATTTATTTAATTATTTTGTTCTGTTGTCGATTATCCTCTACAGTTTTCGAATTTTTCTTTCGATTGTCAATTATTTTTCTCATTTCTCAATTCATTTCTTAATTATTTAATTATTATTTTAGTTATTTAGTAATTTTTCTTTCAATTATCAACTATTTTCTTAAAATTTCAATCTCATATTTTAACCTTAAATTTATTTCTTTAATTTTTAAATATTTTTTTTAATGTTAATTTATTTTCTACAATTTCTTCCATAATTTTCATCAGTTTTCAATTTGATAATTATTCTTCAATATAAAAAAATTTTTTGTTCAAATGCCAAATATTTTCACTATTTTTCAATTTTTTTTTTTTGTCAATAAATGTGAATTATTTTTTTTAATAGTTAATTATTTTCTTCAATATTTAATTATATTCGTCATATTTTAATTTCTCTTTTAATTAGCAATTATTTTCATGAACTTTCTATTTAAGTCTTCAATTTTTAATTATTTTTTTCAATTCTCAAATATTTTCTTTAATTTTCAATTATTTTTATAGATTTTCCATTAACTCCTGAATATTCAATAAATTTAACAATTTTTCAATTATTTGTTTTCAATCATAAAAATTGTTATAACATATCAATTCAATTATTTAATTTTTGAACTATTCTCCTCAATTCTCAGTTATTTTCTTTAATATTAAAAAATTGTCACTTCTTTTTAATTCTTTGTTTTAATTTTATTTATTTTATTCGATTTTCATTCGAGTTATTAAATGTGCAATTATTTCCAACAATTATTCCTATAATTTTCCAAATTTTTTAATTAGCTATTATTTTCTGTTAATTTAATATTTCTTGTTTATTTTTTGCAATTATCTATTAAACTAGTCATTTTTCAAATTTTGTTCTAAATTCACAACTTACTTTTGTAATTTTTCACATATTTTCTTTAATTTTTTTTTAATTATTCTCAACTATTTCCTTCAATTATTAATTATTTTCCGCAATTTTAAAATATTTCCTACAATTGTTTTAATTTTTTATTATTATCTTAAAAGTTTATAATTATTTATTGATTTTTTAAATTATTTTGTTGGGTTGTGTATTAATCTAGCCCTTTTTTGAATTTTGTTTTCAATTGTCAAATATTTTCGTCATTTAGTAATTTTTTTTCAATTATCTACTGTATTCTTAAAATTTCATTTTAATTATTTAATATACAATTTATTTTTTTAATTTTTAATTATTTCTTTAATTTCTAAATTATTTTCTTAAATTTTTAATTGCATTCTTCGTTTTTCAATTATTTTATTCAATATTTAACAATTCTCGCATTTTCTCAATTAAATCAATTATTTTATTGAAATTTTAATACAGTTCTTAAATTTTCACTTATTTTCTGCAATTTCTTCTATAATTTTTTTCAGTTTTCAATTGATAATTTATTATTCTCCTTCAATTTTATGATAATTCTTAAATAAAAAATTTTTTTTCTTCAAATGCCGATTATTCTCACTATTTTTCAATTCATAATTATCTTTTTAAATGGTTAATTATTTTCTTTAATATTTAATTATTTTTGTCATACTGTAATTTTTCTTTTAATTAGCAATTATATTCTTGAAATTTCTATTTAATTCTTTAATTTCCAATTTATTTCTTTAATTTTTAATTATTTTCTTCAATTTTTAAATATTTTTTTAAATTTACAATTATTTTTATAGATTTTCCATTAATTCCTCAATATTAAATAATTCTCGGATTTTTTCAATTATTTGATTTAAATCATAAAAATTGTTTTAAAATTTTAATTCAATTATTCAATTCTAGAACTATTTTCTTCAATTCTCAGTTATTTTCTTCATATTTAATTTACATTTTTCAATTTTCAATTATTTTTTTTAATATTAAAAAATTTTCCCCTTTTTCAAATATTTTTTTTAGCTGTCTATTAATCTTGTCATTTTTCGAATTTTGCTTTCAATTGTCAATTACTTTTAAATAAAGATGTAAGTGTTGTTTGGATTACTTACGTCAGTTACTTTCGTCATTTTTCACATATTTTCATTATTATTTCAATTATTCTCGTCAATTTTCAACTATTTTCTTCAATTATTAATTATTTTCCGCAATTTTCAATTATTTCCTACAATTGTTTTAATTTTGTATTATTATCATAAAATTTTAAAATTATTCATAGATTTTTTAAATTATTTTGTTGGGTTGTGTATTAATCTTGCCTTTTTTTAATTTTGTTTTCAATTACCAATTATTTTCGTAATTTTGTAATTTTTTTTAAATTATCTAAACTATTTTCTTAAAGTTTTATTTCAATTCTTTTATCTTCATTTTATTATTTTAATTTTTGATTGTTTTTTTCAATTATCAATTATTTTCTTCAATTTTCAATTGCATACTTCGTTTTTTAATTATTTCATTCAATATTCAATTATTCTCGCATTTACTCAATTATGAATTATTTACTTGAAATTTCAATACAATTCTTTAATTTCTTCTTTATTACTTCACTATTTTTAAATGGAAAATTTATTATTCTCCTTCAATTTTATGATTAATTCATTAATTTAAAAAAAATGCTTTTTGAATGCAGTTTATTCTCACCATTTTTCGAATTTTATTTCAATTGTTAATCTTTTTTTTTTAGTAGTTAATTGTTTTTGTCAATATTTAATTACTTTTGTCATATTGTAATTTTTCTTTTAACTATCAATTATTTTCTTCAAATTTCTGATCAAATCTTTAATTTACAAATTATTTCTTTAATTTTCAATTATTTTCTTGAATTCTCAAATATTTTTTTTAATTTAAAATTATTTTGATCGATTTTTAATTAATTCTTCAATAATCAATAGTTCTTGGATTTTTTCAATTAATTTTTCACTCAATGAAAATTGTTTTAATTGTTCGAAAATTTCTGAGCGGGAAAAACCGGGAAATGGACAGGAATTTAATTTCATAAAGAAAGTGTCCACCCTTTGATCGCAAATTATAAAATTTTAAAATAAATTTGTAGCGAAACTGTAATGAAAAAAACTTTTTGCAGAAGAGTATTCTTTTTTTCATTAAGTTATTTTTTTGCATAAAGCTTTTTTATTGTTTCGGGAATATTCAACTGGACAAACGCAAACTTCAAAAAAAGCTTTAAAATTGAAAAAAGGGTGGATATCCTAATTTACAATTCAGAAATTTAAAAATTTTATTACCAAAACAATGAAGAAAGTTAAACATTTACCCATCATTTTTCTGCTATTTAGTCACAGTAATATTTTCTTTCGTTTCTTCTTCTTTTTATTTAAATTATAATTTAAATTATAATTTACCATGAATGGAATATAATAATAATTAAACTAAACCAATACACAAACTTTCATCAAATTTTCCAATATATTTATTGAAATATTGCCGACAGTTATTTAATTAAAAAACAAACAAAATAAATTGCAATAAAATCAAAAGAAACTGACATGTTTCAATTTTAAATCATCTTTAACAGGAAGTAGAATTTTGAAAAAAAAGTATACACAATAAATAACAATTGTTAAAAAGTTTTCAAGTCCATAAGGGATATTGATTGTGAATCTATTAAACTACCTGCGTTTGAAAGCAATGATGTATACGGGCATTTGAGAAGGGTTGAAAGCCGCACATTTTAGTAAAACAATCGGCAGACCCGGCCATGAAACCAACATGAAAATAAGTTATAGCAACAATAAATCATCGGATTTAGATCTTAGGATGAATTTTACCAATACAAAATCACACATTTCTCTGATTGAAATTATACCCCAAATGATACAACTATTTTTAGTGGACACTATTTCAAGCTGTAAATTATTTTCAGCATAAAATAATCGTAAAAGACAATATTCCCATATCAATATTAATACATAATCACGGCAAACTTATGTGACGCTATAAAGTATTAATTCGATTTTGAGCAGCTAGTCAAATAATCGTCACACGTTAACGATTCAGCGGATTATTTTTGCATTTAGAGATTATACTTTAAATTTTAAAAATTTTGAAATTAAGAAAAAATAATCAAACATTAAACAAAAATTTAAAAAACTATAAAACTATGAAACTTACCCCTAATAGCATCGAAAACCACCCTCTGAAATCATCCCTTAATCCTTAATCCAAAAAATGGACAATTTTTTATTAAACAAATATACTAAACAAATTTTATCAGAATTCCCTGGATTTGAAAATCGCTTAAAATGTATTCCTATCTACCTTCAGCATCAAAAACTACCGTTTAAGATCATCCCTTATTTATTAATCCGAAAAAAGACAATTTTTTATTAAACAAATAAACTAAACAAATTTTGAGGAAATGCCCCAGCTTTAAAAATCGCTCAAAATATATTTCTATCTACCTTACTACCTTCAGCATCAAAAACCACCCTTTGAAAGCATCCCCAAATTATTAATCCAAAAAGTAGCCAATTTTTTCTTAAACAAATAATCTAAACAAATTTTGAGGTAATTTCCCGGCTTTAAAAATCGCTCAGAATATATTTCTACCTACCTTACCACTTTTAGTATCAAAAACCACCCTAAAAAATCATCCCTTATTTATTAAACTAAAAAAAGGACAAATTTTCAATAAACAAATAAACTAAACAAATTTTTGAGGAAATGTCCCGGCTTTAAAAATCGCTCAGAATGTACTTCTGTCTACCTTTTTACCTTCAGCATCAAAAACCACCTTTTAAGATCATCCTTTATTCATTATTCAAAAAAAGGACAATTTTTTATTAAACAAATAATCTAAACAAATTTTTAGGTAATTCCCCGGCTTTAAAACATCGCTCAAAATATATTTCTACCTACCTTACCATTTTTAGCATCAAAAACTACCATAAAAAATCAGCCTTTATTTAATAAACTAAAAAAAGGACAAATTTTCAATAAACAAATAAACTAAACAAATTTTGAGGAAATGCCCCGGCTTTAAAAATCGCTTAGAATGTACTTCTATCTACCTTTAAATCGTCAGTATCAAAAACTATCCTTTCTAATAATCCCTCAATCATAAACCACAAAATGGACAAATTTTTATTAAACAAATAGACTAAACAAATTTTGAGGGAATTCGGGGGCTTCAATAATCGCTGAGAATATATTTCTATCTACCTTACTACCTTCCTCATCAAAAACCACCCTTTAAAATCATCCCTAAATTATTAATCCAAAAAGAGGCTAATTTTTTATTAAACAAATAATCTAAACAAATTTTGAGGTAATTACCTGGCTTTAAAAATCGCTCAGAATATATTGCTACCTACGTTACCATTTTCAGCATAAAAAATCACCCTATACAATCAATACTTATTTATTAAACCAAAAAAAAGGACAAATTTTCAATAAACAAATAAACTAAACAAATTTTAAAGGAATTTCCTGGCTTTAAAAATCACTCAAAATATATTCCTATTTACCTTACTATCTTCTCATCAAAAACCACCCTTTTAAATATTCCCTTATTCAATAATTCAAAAAAAGGATAATTTTTTATTAAACAAATAAACTAAACAAATTTTGAGAAAATGTCCCGGCTTTAAAAATCGCTCAAAATATATTTCTATTCACCTTACTACCTTCAGCATCAAAACCACCCTTTGAAAGCATCTCCAAATTATTATTCCAAAAAGTGTCCAATTTCTCATTAAACAAATAATCTAAACATATTTTTAGGTAATTTCTCGGCTTTAAAAATCTCTCAGAATATATTTCTATTTACTTTACTACCTTCAGCATCAAAAACAACCCTTTAAGATCATCCCTTATTCATTAATCCAAAAAGTGGCCATTTTTTTTAAACAAATAAACTAAACAAATTTTGAGAGAATTTCCCGTCTTTAAAAATCGTTCAGAATATATTAATATCAACCTTACCACCTTCTGCATCAAAAACCTCCCTTCAAAATCATCCTTTAATATTATTCTAAAAATAAAAATTTTGTTATTAAAAAAATAAATTAAAAAAGTTTTGAGACGATTTCCCAGCTTTAAAAATTGTTTTGAATATATTCCTTTCTACCTTACCCCCTTCACCATCAAAAACAGCCATTCAAAATCATCCCCTAATTTTGATAAAAAAATTGACCGTTTTTATTAAACAAATAATATAAAAAAAATTTTTAAGAGTATTTCTAGGCTTTGAAAATTGGTCAGAATGTATTTCTATTAACCTTTCCACCTTCAGCATGAAAAACCACCCTTTATGATCATCCCTTATTCATTATTCCAAAAAATGTTTTTTTTTTTTTTTAATAAATAAACTAAACAATTTTTTAAGAAATTCTCCGGCTTTGTTTAATAAAAAATTGTCGATTTTTTTATTAATGACTTAGGGATGATTTCAAAGACAAGTTTTTTTTTCGAATAGAGGTAAGTTTCGTAGGTATTTATTCTTAGTGACTTTTAAAGTTTGTCAATCATCTAAAAAAGGTTTTTGTCCACTTGTTTAAGCATATTTCTTATTTTTGTTTAAATTTGTATTTAGGGGATGATTTTTAAGGCTTGTTTCTATTATAATGTATGATTATTTTTCTGAATGCGATTAACTAGTTTCTTTAAATCTCTTAGCTATTTGGACTAATAATTTTTAGTTTTTCCTTCATTTTTCGCACAATTTTTATACTTTTTGTAGGTTTTTGAGCAATTATGCGTGATATTTTTAACCCTTTTGGTGGAAAAAAAACACCATACAACATTTAAAAATGTTATGTTTTAACGAAAAATTTTCAGCTATAATAAAGCCTTTTATCTTGAAAATTAAAATTCGCAGGGGGGTGGCTAAATGGAGAAAGAATGACCCAATATAATATTTATTTTTTAAACTGCTTTTCCAATAATTGAATTTTTTTTCCGCTCAATCTTAAAATATATGATATTGAAAACAATAATGAAATTAAAACAGAGCGGAAAATATCGAAGTATTGATAAATCGCTTTTCTGAAATGAATCTGATGGAAAAAGTGGATTAAAAAATAATTTTCGTGCGATTGCGTTTCCGCAGTGGTTCAAGTGGCATTTCGGTATTTCAATATTGCTTGCATAGTTATCGCAAAGGATATTGGAATATTTCCAAGGTGGAGCATGTGTCGGATTCTCGCTTGTGTAACGATGCACGAAATCGATTAATTTATGAGAGCAACGAACGCTTGTTAAAGTGGACTGCAATTTATACACGCTGTTTCCTTTCCATATCAGATATTTGTTGGGCAGTACAGTCATCACGTCGCCTGAGAAAATATTGTTCCGAATGAAAGCTAAAAACTTAAGTATCTTTATCTCACAGAATAAAAGAACGGGAAATGAAGTTTTTTTAGTTAAACTTTTTTCATTTGATCCAATAAGAAATGGAGTTGAAAAATAATATGTATTATAAAAATTAGTAAAAAGGTTAATTATAATGAAAATACATTTCTTATTCTTTGAAACGTTTTTGCATATTTTCAAACATTACTTTTTGGTACAAATTTTTTGTTTTGGAATTAATTCCTAAAAGTTCTTGTTTATAAACTTTTCCCTCAATTCCTTTATTTTTGAAAAAATCTATTTAAAGTCAATGTATCGGGTGATTCGAGAAATTGATGGCAATTTAGTATATCATATTAATATTAATCTTATATTCTTTAATAATTTGAAAATTTGATTTTAAAATGGTTCCGAGTACGATCTAAAAAGTTTTGGTGGAAAGAAAGTAAAAAATATTAAATTTTAATAATTTCATGTCAAGTTTAGTAATTCTTTATAATTAAAATAAATCCTAAATTTCAGTTAAATCAAACTTTAATTTATTTAAACTTTTAAATTATAATTACTACGAAATTCAATAGTCAAAAATTAATTATATTTTATATACCGTTTTGATTTAATTTAAATATTTACGCTATATTCTAAATTTTCTAACTTTATTATAAATGTTTTCCTTCCGTAAAAAATTTTATTTTATCATTCTATGATTTTTTAATGAATCTTATAATGTGATGATAATCATGTTACAATTTCTTGGAAATTTTAAAGAAATATTATTTTTTCGAACAATAACATATTTTTCTTAGAATTTTAGGTTCTTCACAAAATGTTTACGTTATTTTTACAAAATTTCTTAATTCCTATCACTTTTCGAAGATTATCATTTTTTTTCTTGTAATTGTTTTTTATGTTATATATTTTCTGTTTACGCAAAATAATTCAGTTTATTTTATGTAATTATATTTTTATAGTGTTTCGAAAAATTTATTTCTTTATATTTAATTTAAGATTAAATTCATTAAATTAATTATTAATTAAAATTTAACAATTTTAAGATACTTAAGTATCTTTTTCTCACAGAAAAAGACGGGAAATGAAGTTTTTTTTAAGATAAACTTTTTTTCATTTCATTTAATAAGAAATAGAGTTTTAAAAAAATACGTATTAAAAATTAGTAAAAAGGTTATAATTAAAATAAATTTTATAATCTTAAGACTTTGCACATATTACTTTTTGCCTTTTTGGTAATACAAAATTACTTTTTTGTGAGATAATATCAAGCTTCACAGGCGTCCAGTATAATATTTTTAAATCGTATTAAAATCAATTTTTCAAGTTATTGAAGAATAAAATATTAAAATTGATTTTTTCTGTATTTATCAATGAATTTCTGGAATTTATCAAAAATTTCCATTTCACTTTAAAAATTTTCTAATCTCTTTACAAATTCCCAGTTTTTATCTTGATGTACTAAATTGACAGCAATTTCTTAAATCACTAGATATATTGACTTTAAATATTTAAATTTAATATTAAATATTTAAATTAATTAATTTTATTTTACAATATTTAAATAGATTTTTTCGAAAAATAAAGGAATTTAGGGGGAAATTTATCAAATAGGGTATGTTTAGGAATTAATTAAAAACTATAATACTTTTAGTACTTTTATTTATATCTTCAAAACTGTTTTAAAAATTTATCTAATGTTTGAACACTTTTTTTCTTTTATTTTTAAAGCTATTTACACGTTCTTTTTAAGTATTTTTCATCTTGTGGATAATTTTCTAAACTTTTTCATTTTTAAAGGACTTTGTCATTTTTTTTATAAAATTTGTAAGTATTTTAAATTTTCTTATTTTATTTTTACTGTTTTTTGTTTCGTAGTTTATTTTCCACTATTTTTATATTTTTTCATACGTTTTGTAATATTTTCATAGTTTGTTAAACTTTTTTTTGGATCTATTTTGATAATTTAAATAGACAAGGAAGTGCAAAGTTTTCTTCGTTTATCTGATTTTCTAATATTAGCATGTTTTTGTAAATTGATTCAATTTTTTACCCTCTATCTATTTTTGTGCAAATTTATTTACTCTTTGAGTTTATTTCTTGATTCTATGAATTTTTAACAATATTTATTTGTAAAATTGTTTTAAAAATTTATATAATGTTCAAAATTTTGTTTTCCTTTATTTTTTCAAGTTATTTACACATTTTTTTTAAATGTTCTTCATTTTGGGGATACTTACTTCTCTAAAATTTTTCATTTTTAAACGAATTTGTCATTTTTTTTATATAATTTCACTTATCATTTTACATTTTCTTGTTTTATTCTTACTGTTTTTTATTTTGTGGTTTATTTTCCACTATTTTAATATTTTTAAATACTTTTTGTAATATTTTCATAGTTTGTAAAACTCCTTTTTGTAGATTTTCTCCATTTTTCAATGTATTGGTCAATTTTTTGTTTTCTTTTATCTCTTACATTATTTTATCTTTTATATTAATTAGTTCAAATTTACTAATAATCCGAACTTAAATTTATGCAATTTTCAATCTATTCGAACTTCAATCTATTCAAACTCCTATTCTTTTTGAGAATTTTTTTAGCTTTTATAAAATACTGAAAAATTTTATTTACTGTTTCCAACGTTTCATATTTCAATTTTTTCTCAATATTAAATTATTTTCATCACATTTCAATTATTTTTTTCAATTTTGAAATAATTTCATCATTTTTCAATTATTTGCCTCTTTTGTTAATTAATTCTCATTTTCTAACATTATTTTTTAAGATTTTTATGTATTTTTATAAAATTTTAATTATTTTCTTCAATTTTTAATTAATTTCATTTGCTTTCATAATTTCAAAAACATTTTATTAATTATCGTAAATTTAAACTAGTTTTATCTATCTTCAATTCTTTTCTCCAATATTTAAAATATTCTCATGTTTTCAATTGATTTCTAACATCATCATGTATTTTTCTAAAATTTCAAGTATTTTTTTTTTATTTAAAAAAATTCTGTAATTTTTTTCAATTATTTTCTTTAAATTTCAAGTTTAATAATTATTTTCAATTATTTTCCAAAATTTATTTGCTTCAATTTTCAATTTTTTTCATTTCTTTTATAATTTCAAAATTTTAAACTATTTATCTGATATTTCAATTATTTCAAGCAATTTTCAATTTTTTATATTATTTTATTCAATTTTCAATTACATTCGTTCCTTTTTCATAATTTCCAAAAAGTTTTTAATTATTTCTCTTTCATTAAAAAGTATTCTCTTCAACTTTAAATTATGTTTATCATCTTAAAATTATTTTGTTTAATTTTTAATTATTATCTTTTTATTTCAATGAACTTCAGAAAATTTTAAGTATTTTTCTGAAATTTTTTTTAACTTTCCTTTATTGAAAATATATTTTGTATTTTTTTTTAATTATTTTCTCAAATTTTAAATTATTTACTTAAGTTTTCAATTATTTTTTTAAAATTTTCAATTATTTTCTCGAATTTTTTATTATTCAATCTCTTTCAATTTATTTTTAAGATTTCCAAGCATTTTCCTCAAATTCAAATTATTTTCTTTACTTTTAAAACGTTTTTATGCTTTTTTAATTTACTTTCCCCAATTTTTAATTGATTTAATTTTTTTTTCAATTAAACTGCAAAATTCGCAATTATTTTTTGCTATTTTTTTTATTTTTAAAATAATTATGTAATAAACATGTAAAATTATCCCTAAAATTCTCTTATTTCGTCTAAGATATTTTTTATTGTCACTGCGCAGCCTGTATTATATATTTTTTTATACACTTTCTCATGTTTTTAAACCTAAATTCTTCTAACTAAAAATGTCTTACATTTAAAACAGCTCTCTTCTCAATATTTCTTTTAAATAATCACATTAAAGTAACAAATCCGGCAAAATTGTACTTTATAATTCAAAAATTTAAAAGTGATTATTCGCCCGACATCCTGGTTAATCGGACTAACTAAACGTAAAAAGACCTTTTTGTTAGGTGGATCTAAGAAGATTTGTTGGTATTTAATGTAATTAATTACAGTCTACGTGGAACATCTTGGTAGTTCATTAGCTGTTGAGAAAACGGAATGGGGTTAAAGTACTTTTAATTAAAGTAATCTCGAATTGGAAACGGTAAAATGAAGATTAATTTTGGTTCTGTTTGAAAATGACTAAACTACCAATATATGAACTTTGATCTGTAAAAGTTTATCTTGTGCCAAAATTTTTCGCAACTTGTCTCCGCAATTGCTTAAGGCGAAATCGATTCTTAACTTAACTTTACAAGTAGGAAATACGCTTTTACTTACGGAAATGTATTCTCCTTTACTAAGATTTTCTGATGGAGGACTTTATTCACGAAATTGATGTTTGATGGGGGGGCACTGCACGTACCCTCGGGGGATTCCGTTTCGCAAATCAATTTCCACGACTTACAATTCAACTTCCATTTTCCATAGAAATGGAATAAAACGTGTCCGGAAGAATATTCCTGTGTTCTAAAGTCAGTAAGCTTTCAGTGCTTGACCAATTTTGCGGGAGCAATCAGCTAAGTGGTCGTAAGAAATATGTTAAGGAGGTTGCAGAGTCTGTTTCTAAAGCCATCTATTGAATGCAATAAGGAATAAAAATACGTCGGCTCTTCCTTTACCGTTCTAGCTATCATTTCAGGATGTCTTTGGTTTTCCGAGGATTATTTACTCTCCGACTATATCTCATTGGGACGTCCTAGATTATCCGTATTATCTTAAACTGACTTTTAAGAAGGACCGTTTTAGAATTTACTTTATCATGTTTTTAATAGGAATTTAGTTGTAATTTTAGATTAATAATGTTTGAATCCGATTTTTTTGTTTTTTTATTTACTAACATATAACAGAATTTTATTGCATTAAAATTTATTACCGGATGCGAAAGAATTCAAATACTAAATATAAAGGTGTCTCTATTTTTCCAAGCAGGAAAATTTTAAAAATTTCAAATTTTATTTCTCTATCTTTATGCTTCTATTGTTTCATTCTCGTCATTTATTTTCGTTTTTTTTCTCCAACCTTCTCAACAGATGAGAATTCCTCGATGAATTTCCAACGTATTTCTCTTAAAATCATGAAAGTTTTCAACATGAACTTCTCCAGCTGCCAATATCACTTTCCAAGTACAAATCTGTTAGGAATTAAAATTAAATTTTGTACCTCGACGTAACATTTTATTTGCTAATTAATTAATTAAATTGTAAAATTGTGAGAGAAAATAATGAAGGGAAGTCTTTACTCAAATTATTACCGGGAAATGCAGTACAGTAAATGAAATTAAATTAAATTTGAAAACAATACAAAGTGAATTAAGTTTTTTTAAATTTAAAAACATCTTTTAATTACAAGCACTTTTGTCATAGTCAGTTTTTTAATTTACAAATTTTTGAAATTTGCAAGTTTTTTGAAAATTGAAAACTTAAAACATTGAAATTTTTTTTTTTTTAATTAAAAACTTGTTAAACTGAAAATTTCTACTCAACGTCTAAATAGGAGTGAACAACGACCTAAAATGGCTAAAAAAAAAGAACAAACAATGAAAAAACAACTTTCAAAGAGATGAAAGTAGAAGACCTCGGCTTCCTGAACCACATATACTTCTTTCTTTCATCTCTCTAAACCTCAAAACACAAAAGAAAATTATTACAAAACAAAACAGCGTTTAAATATAACACAACAATTTCTTTTATTTAGAAATAAAATACTAATTTTTGATTTCAGTTTAGATTTTCATTGGTTTTGTAAACAATATTCAGTATTGGTACCACATAACTAGAGAAACTTTATATTTTTTCAATTCGTAAATATGGACACGAGAAACCAACTATATCAAGTTTTTTATGAAAATAACTCAAATTTTCAAATTCTCTAGCAGTTCTAAATTTAAAAATCTGAGTTTAAAATTAATCTTAACTTAAAATTGTTCAGATGTTAAAGAACCTACCTCTAGGAGCATGTAACTTCCTCATATATCAAAAACCAGGTAACTCGCTGATACAACTAAAACCACGTAACTCCCTTCTACCCCTAGAACCACGTAACTTTCTCATACATCAAGAACCACGTAACTCCCTTCTACCTCTAAAACCACGTAACTCCCTCATATATAAAGCAACACGTAACTCCCTTCTACCTCTAAAACCACGTAACTCTCTCATACATCAAGAACCACCTAACTCCTTTCTACATTAAGAACCACGTAACTCGCTCATACATCTAGAACCACATAACTCCTTCATACATCAAGAAACAAGTAACTCCCTTTTACCTCTAAAACGACGTAACCACCCCATACATCACAAACCACGTAACTTTCTTCTACCTCTAGAACTACGTAACTCCCTTCTATCTCGAGAACCATGTAACTCTCTCATACATCAAGAACCCCGTAACTCCCTTCTACCTCTAAAACCACGTAACTCTCTCATACATCAAAAACCACGTAACTTTTTTCTACCTCTAGAACTACGTAACTCCCTTCTACCTCTAAAACCACGTAACTCCCTTATACATCAAGAACCACGTAATTTCCTTTTACCTTTAAAACCACGTAACTCCCTTATTTATTAAGAACCACGTAACTCACTCATACATCAAAGATCACGTAACTAATTAAAAATGATATTTTGGAATTTTGTCCATTTCCGGGGCTTATTTCGTCACAAATTAAAAAAAAAATACAAACTTATTTTTTTTTTCAATTAATATTTAGTGGTGTATGTAGGCTATTGAAATTTTGCATGTATTTTGCATGGGAAAAAAACTTTTTTTCGTAGATTTCCTGCAAATTCGTTAAAAATTAATATTTTTTGACCGGACTACTCTGTTTCTCTTCATAAATGTTCAAAGAATAATATACAATTTTTAACATATGAAATTTTTCAAGTTAACTATTTTTTAGAGGACCCAAAAGTTGACAAAAAAAAAAACCAAAATAGGTTATTATTGTCAAAAAATATTAATTCTGAAGAAAAAAAAAAATTTTAACTGTTAATCATGGTTTCTAATGTTTTTGAGGTCGCTGATTACAAATCTGAAGTTATATTTCAAAAACTCAAAATGGCGGATCCAATATAGCGGCCATAAAAAATTTTAAATTAATCAATTTCTAGGAAACTTCGTATCACGGGGTTTTGGGGGTCCCTGATCACAAATCTGATGTTAGATTTTAAAAATTCAAAATGGTGAATCCAATATGGCGGCAATGAAAAATTTTAAATTCATCAATTTTTATGAAACTTGGTAGCAAGGGGTTTTTGGGGTCCTTAGTTACAAATCTGAAATTAAAAATCAAATGGGTCCCCGCTGCTAATTAGAAATGGAAAGGTTAGTGTTTATTAGCTAGATAAGTTTCGATCACAAATTAGATGACACAATGTGTCTCTGAAGCACAAATTTTGTTGGCTACTGGGATAAGATATTACATAATTAAGTTTCATAAAAAATTATTAAATTTTTTAACATTATATATGCCCGCCATATTGGATCCGGCACTTTCAATTTTTGAAATCTGACTTAAGATTTTCAACTAGGTACCCCAAAAACCGCTGAATACCAAGTTTTGTAAAAATTGATTAATTTTACAATTTTCATGGCCGCCATATTGGATCCGCCATTCAAAATTTTTGAAATCTTACTTCAAATTTGTAATCAGGGACCCCCAATACCCCGTGATACGAAGTTTCCTAGAAATTGATTAATTTAAAATTTTTTATGGCCGCCATATTGGATCCGCCATTTTGAATTTTTGAAATATGACTTCAGATTTGTAATCAGCGACCTCAAAAACATTAGAAACCATGATTAACAGTTTTTTCTCGTTTTTTTCAGAATTAATATTTTTTGACAATAATAACCTATTTTGGTTTTTTTTGTCAATTTTTGGGTTCTCTAAAAAATAGTTAACTTAAAAAATTTCATATGTTAAAAATTGTATATTATTCTTTGAACATTTATGAAGAGAAACAGAGTAGTCCGGTCAAAAAATATTAATTTTCAACGAATTTGCAGGAAATCTACGAAAAAAAGTTTTTTTCCCATGCAAAATACATGCAAAATTTTAATAGCCTACAGGCACCATTAAATATTAATTTAATAAAAAAATACGTATCTATTTTTTTCAATTTGTGACAAAATGAGACCCGGAAATGGATAAATTTTATGAAACAAATAAATTAAAAAAAATTTGAGAGAATTCTCTGGATTTAAAAATCGAAGAGTCTGCATTTTTTGAATTTGTGATTAAGGGTTGATTTTAAATAGTAGTTTTTGATGCTATAAGGGGTAAGTTTTATAGGTATTTATTTTTAGTGATTTTAAAATTTTGTATATTGTTTAGAAAAGTTTTTGTCTATTTGTGTAAGAAAGTTTGTTCATTTTTTTAAATTCCTGTTTAGATGATTTTGATGGATTGTTCCTTATTAAAATGCTGGGTAACCTTTGATTATTTTTTTGAATGCGATTAACTATTTTATTTCATTCTCGTAGTTATTGAGACTAATAATTTTTACTTTTTCCTTCATTTTTGCTCAAATGTTTTATTTTTTGAAGGTTTTTGAGAAATAATGGCTGATATTTTTTAACTTTTAGGTGAAAATAAAAAAACCACCATTCGACATTAAAAAATTTATGGTTTGACGAAAATTTTAAACTATAATAAAGACTTTATCTTGAAAATGAAAATTCGTAGGGGGGTGGCTGAATTGAGAAAGAATGACACATATTTTTCATTAGCAGTAATTAACACGATTATAAAAATATATTTTATGATAACATTCAAATGATTTTTTAAAATATATATTATGTAATATTAATTTTTAGAAATATTTCTATTGCTGACTTTTCAAGCTAAAGTTTTAAAGATGAGAAAGAATATTTAGAATAAGAACATAAAAATACGAAAGTTCTAAATTTAAACTACCCCCTCCCCTTAACAGTGGAACGTTTTTATGGATTACCCCTTAAAAGCAACATTTTAAAAATGTTTCTAAAAATAAAAAATAAAATCTTAAAATCTTCGTTAAAATTACACCCTTCTATATAGGTGTTAATATAATTTATTACCAATTCCTATTTATCTTATCCGAATTTTTAAACTTTATACCATCTCGACAAAATTGCAAATAGTGTTTAGAAGTTTATAACTTGTAGATTTGATTATCTTTTCCGTTTTGCAGAAGAGAATAATAATTCTTTATTTTTTGGGATTACAGGAAACAACTGCGACCGGATTCAGCGTGGATATATGTAACGGATTTAACAATTTCATAACCGTTGGACGCCATCCAATAGAATCTAATAAACCTGAGTGCACCAAAGAGGAATGTAACTGTACCCTTACGTTCCAAGTCAGTCACGTACCTATGAAATGCTGGATTCATGAGCTGGTGGAGTTTAGTGTCGAACCCTTTCTTAATTCTCAAGCGTCCCGTAAAGCTTGGGCACACGACAATGAATGCCGTCATTGTCACGTTCTTGTTTTGTCATTTTCCTAGGAATATAGCTTTGATCCTCTATTTAAACTTTACGTTTTTCGCGACATTGCTCCGGTTCTACTTAGTCACAATATACTTACAAGAGACATTTTTGATATTTTCAAGTATTCTCTTCCTTAATGAGACGCACGTTTGTACAAATGAGGAAACACTATAGCGAGAAAATTCTCTTCACTTATACATTCATCTTACAATTAGCGTACAGAGCTCTCTTGTTAATTAGGTTGACTTTCAGGCACAACGCTCATTCTTCTCCTCTATAGGAGAATCAGCAGCGAAAAATCTTCAAAGCTTTCTTGGTTTTATGAATCTTAAATGCTTTTGCGACATATTTTCAAAGGTAGTTTATTCTTTCTACGTATTTTTTGTTTTTGTTAATTTTCTTTAGGATTTATAATTTATCTTCGAGTTTGTATATTCTTTATTGGGTTTTAGTTGATTTTTCTTTGGTAAAAGAATTTACTTGTTTTTAAATTGTGATGGCATTTTTATATTTATTTGTAATTTTATTGATTTTGAGATTCTCTTCTATAGCAACTGCTATAGAATCGTTACCATAGCAATCATCATCACAGCAACTGTAACTGTTATCATAAAAGCGTTACCATATCAACCATTGTCATAGTAACTATTATCGTAGTAACTGTAACTTACCGTAGTAATTGTTCTTGCTAAAATTGTTATTATAGAAATGTTACCATAGGAACCGTCATCATAGCAACTGTTATTCTAGAAACTGTTATAGAATCGTTACTATAGCAATCACCATCACAGCAACTGTTACCATGAACTGTTACTTACCGTATAGTAAATGTTCTTGTTGCATCTGTTATTATAAAAATGTTACCATAGCAACCGTCATCACAGCAACTGTTATTATGAACTGTTACTGTTCTTGTTGCAACTGTTATTATGAACTGTTACTGTTCTTGTTGCAACTGTTATTATTAATGCATAACCATAGCAACCGTTATCGTAGGAACTGTCATAGAATCGTTACTGTAGCAATTACTACTACAGCAACTGTTACCACGAACTGTTACTTATCGTAGTAACTGTTCTTGTAGCAACTGTTATTATAGAAATGTTACCATAGCAACCGTCATCACAGCAACTGTTATTATGAACTGTTACTGTTCTTGTTGCAACTGTTATTATGAACTGTTACTGTTCTTGTTGCAACTGTTATTATTAATGCATAACCATAGCAACCGTTATCGTAGGAACTGTCATAGAATCGTTACTGTAGCAATTACTACTACAGCAACTGTTACCACGAACTGTTACTTATCGTAGTAACTGTTCTTGTAGCAACTGTTATTATAGAAATGTTACCATAGCAACCGTCATCACAGCAACTGTTATTATGAACTGTTACTGTTCTTGTTGCAACTGTTATTATGAACTGTTACTGTTCTTGTTGCAACTGTTATTATTAATGCATAACCATAGCAACCGTTATCGTAGGAACTGTCATAGAATCGTTACTGTAGCAATTACTACTACAGCAACTGTTACCACGAACTGTTACTTACCGTAGTAACTGTTTTTGTAGCAACTGTTATTATAGAAATATTACCATAGTAACCGTTATCGTAGCAACTGTTATAGAATCGTTACCATAGCCACTACCATCACAGCAACTGTTACTATGAACTCTATTCCTGTTGCAACTGCTATTATAGAAGCGTAACCATAACAACCGTCGTCATAGCAACTGTTACTATAGAAATGTTACCATAGTAACCGTTATCGTAGCAACTGTTATAGAATCGTTACCATAGCCACTACCATCACAGCAACTGTTACTATGAACTCTGTTCCTGTTGCAACTACTATTATAGAAGCGTAACAATAACAACCGTCGTCATAGCAACTATTATCGTAGTAACTGTTACTTACCGTAGTAATTGTTCTTGTTGCAACTGTTATTATAGAAATGTTACCATATCAACCGTCGCCATAGCAACTGTTATTCTAGAAACTGTTATAGAATCGTTACTATAGCAATCACCATCACAGCAACTGTTACCATGAACTGTTACTTACCGTATAGTAACTGTTCTTGTGGCAACTGTTATTATAGAAAAGTAAGCTTAGCAACCTTCGTCATAGCAAGCATTATCGTAACAACTGTTAGCACTGTCACCGCTTTCTTGCAACTGTTATTATAGAAATGTTACCATAGCAACTGTCGTCATAGCAACTGTTATCGTAGCAACTGTTATTTTAGAAATTGGTATAGAATCGTTACCATAGCAACCACCATCACAGCAACTGTTACCATGAACTGTTACTTACCGTAGTAACTGTTCTTGTTGCAACTGTTATTATAGAATCGTAACCATAACAACCGTCATCATAGCAAAAATTTTATAGTTAAAGTTATAATGATGATTTCTTGCAGGAGTTAAATGTAGTCTATGGCTTTTTGTAGGCATTGTGAAACAATGCTTAATCTGTCATAAAATCTTTAATTGAGTTTAAGGTTCCTATTGAGATGGGTTTTCCCCTATTCTGTGGCCATGCCTGCCCTTTTTCTCTCTCTACACGATGGAGCTCGGATCATAGGTAGGAGCTCTCCCACCCTTTTGATCAATTAGCTCGGGCCTGATGTGATGAGGCAGGGGAATTAACTAATTCTTCAATTTGCTTTTATAACGGGTGCACAAATGTAACGTATTCTCAATTTTGTAATAACAATAAACTATTATATATAAAATCGAAAAGTGCTGTGAACTTTTATGAAATACCATAATTCATTTTCAACACAATGTAATAAAAAACATAAAATTCTTTTCTTGCATTATTACACAAACCAAACGGTTTTCTCAATTTCTCTAATATGGTTTGTGTTCCAAGCCCTTTTACAGTCAATGTTACTGTTTGTAGTAATTATCGGTGGTAGTAATGAAAGTGGAAGTTCATTAGAAGCGCAGCAGGTATGCTTTACAATTAGACAGTAAAATGTGGAGAACGTGAGTTCCGGTCGAGCAATGTGTCTCAAATATTGTTGATGTGTTTGATCGAGATAGACAATCGTTTGCTATAGATTTCAGTGTTTAATTACACAGACTGACAATGAGATTCTGTTAAGCTACATCGGACATCCGTTGAAGCTGGCTTTACCGCGAAACGGCTGGTTGTGCGCCATCTGGTCTACGTTTACTCCATAAATTTTGCTGTACATGCATTAGACTATACGTTACTGTGAAACATGCATACAGCGTCGTCTCTACGTTCGCATTGTCGTCCCTCATTAATAGAGTAGGACAATTTCCAGGAACAGCGTGCGATATTAATCCGCCAGAAGCTCCAAAGTCTGAGAAGTTATCAAGTGGGTCCGCAGCATCTGGCAAAGTAACCATGCGCTATTGCACTTCACACCATTTCTCCTTAAAACCGTCATCAGAACTTAATTGCAATTCAAAAAGACGACATTTCAACTTTTCCCGCATTTCTAATGAATATTATTTAATTCTTAAATGTCCTGGGTCGGGATTCCGGGGAGCGCATTACATTCAAAAGTGTAATTATTTATTTATTGACAAAAATAAAATGTGTTTTACGAATTTTATTGCAATGCAAATTTTAAACTTTTAGATTATAAAAATTGTTTATTGCCTATAAATAAAGCAGAAAATATAAAAACTTGAAAACTACATGAGTTATTTATTATTTTACGGATAAATATGAAGATATTTGTTAACACAATTTATTAACACGAATAAATGATGTAAAGAAAGTAAAAACCTAACTTATTTTGCATTGTTTACAGCGACACATTAAAAAAATATTTTTATTATTGACATAAAATTAAAAAATTATGATATTTGACATTTATAAAATAGATATTGTTAATATAAATATATAAATTTAATATAAATTAAATACTTGTAACTTTACTAAATTTCTATTTATTTATTAAGTATATAAAGAGGTATAAAAATAATTTTAATTTAATGAAGACAATGAAATATAAATAGACATGTATATACGTATATATAAATAATAAAGCGAGCAATAAAGCAATGTTTGTGTGAAAAATGAAAATAAAAATTGGCAAAAATTTTCCTATAATGTTAAACGTCTTTTGTGCAGTCTTACAATTATTGTAAGTATCATAAATTTTTATTATTAATAAAAAACTATAAATTATCGAATAAAAAAAATTATTTTCGTGTCTAATGTAATATTTTTTCATAAAAATGAATGATCATTTCAATGTGGAAGAATATCTTTCTTTTCAAATTTTTGATAACTTATTTATAATTTATTTCGTTAATAACGTCTTCGCCCTTAATTTTTTGACCCATCAATCTCATATTTTACATTTTATAATTATAATAAGACAAACAATATTAATTTTTAAAAATTTCAATTTGATTTATATAATCTCTACAATTACATTAATAATGGAAAGAGAAAATTTTATTAGAGTTGCATTCTTCTTGAAACATTTTTCCACACTTTTGGAAAACATTGAATCATTGTATTGACCCAAATAAGTAAAAAAAAAATGAACTGTAAATGAAAAAACAACATAGAGATTCCAATGAATCTGATGGACTATTTGGATATATTAGAATTAGAATTTTCAATGCACAATACATATATTTTAATTTTTATATTTAGAATAAATTTACCTATAGTTTTTCATAATTAATAAAAATTGATATATATGATATATATGATTTATATACTTAATAAATAAATAGAAATTTAGCAAAGTTATAAGTATTTAATTTATATTAAATAATTAAATTTATATACTCATATTAACAAAATCTATATTATCATTGTCAAATATCACAAATTTTTTTAATTTTATGTCAATAATAAAAATATTTTACAATTTTTTTGATTTTGACATTGAATATTCAGTTTTTTTTGTTTTATTCTAGTGGAAGTTTATTTCAAATATTGTATTTTAGGGAGTCATTTGTTTTACGAACAATGGTATGTATATACAATTAAATGAGTTTTCTCAACTCGGATATGAAATTTCCGAATGGTTGGCTTTAGAATAATAATAATAATGCTGAAATCTAAACAAAAGAAAAATTGATATTTGGATTAACAAAGGGCTGATAATTATGTATTATCTTGGTGGATTATTTCCCATTATATAATGTAGTAATCGACTTAATATCATAAAATCGAAATGTTATCCGATTGAATGAGATCTTGATTCCTCTTAGGAACAACTTTACCGTTTCTGAGATAACACATCTATTTTCTTGGTGGTAAATCTCCTTAGTAGATTCAACCGATCCAGAAAAGCTTTATTTCTTTGATGGTGATGAGAATGTACAGTAAAGTGGATAAGCTGTCGTTTAAAATTATCATCAAACTAATGTATAGAATTTATTAACTCGAGAATCTTTATTTCACGTATAATATAATTGAATTAAATAGAATAATTTTTACGTCCTTTCAGTTATTAAAAACAGAAGACGAATAAGAAGATACAAATGTTGAATTTTTCCAAAACATTTACACAATTCTGTTAAAAATATTTATAAGATACTAATTTATAATAGAAAAATTAAGAATGACTTAAACGAATTTTGTAATAATATATAATATCGTATTTTGAATAATGAAATAAGAGATATTTATAAACATTTGGATTTTTTGTCTAACAGTCTTTGAAAAATTAAATCGAGATTAAAACAGGATTTACCAATGATACATCTACATATCAAAAATTAATTTATAACCCAATTTAGCAATTAAAAATTAGTACTTTTAATATTATGAACAAATTAAGAAAACAAGGCTGTTTGGGTGAAAGAGTGGAGAGAAAAGATATTTTTGTTGAAAGTAATAATTAAGCGTAAGATTGTATGGTCTACCAAAAATTCATAAACAAAATTGTCTGTTAAGACAAATAGTTTCTCTTATAAATACTCCGACATATCAAATGTCAAAATGTTTTAGTAAAATTTTAAAAAACTTTTTTTCGGTTCCTAAGTTGTAATTGTTTACAAATGTTTCATTTGCTTTAATTATTAATAGTATCAAGAAAAGATGGTCTTTAATTGAAAAAAACACAAAAATTCCTGAGGAAGAATTTATTAAATGCATTGAATTTATTACCATGTTTTACTTAATTTCAATTTAATAATTGTTACTATAAAAAAATATTTGGTTGTCCTATGGGTTGTCCCATTTTTCCAATTCTTTCAAATTTAGGATTACAAGATCTTGAGTAATATGTTTTTGATTAATTAAAATTTAAAATTCAGTTTTATGACAGACAAGTAAATGATACAATTTTGTTTATTCCAAAAAATAAATTAAGTATAATTTTAGAAACTTTTAATTCTTACCATAATAGACTATAGTTTACACACGAAATAGAATCTGACAATTCTATTTCTTTCTTAGACTTAAAAATAAGTAAAGATATAGGTTGTTCTAAAAAAAGAAGTTGGTTTACTAAAGATAAATTTTCAGGTCGATGTTTAAATTTATTTTTCCAATCATCCTACTTTCTAAAAAGTATCTATAATTGAAAATCTTATTGATTTTACGATATTACTATTACATAAAGATATTCATTCTTAGAATTTAAAAACAGTTAAAGAAATTCTATCAATTAATAATTGTCCATATAAATTTATTGGTAAATATTTATTAGAAAGAGTTTTTCAAATTAAAAATAAAAGCACTGATAATAATAAAAAAAAAGGATCTTGATTTTGAAAAGAATAACATAGTCTCGCTTTCTTATCATAATAATCTTTCTTATAAAGTAAAAAGAATTTTAAAAACAAACAAATTTGTTTTTTATAGAAACAAACATTTTAAAAACACTTTAGAATTTAATCACTCATATTAAAATATCATCAATTCTACAACAATTCTATTTCTTTTTTAGACTTAAAAATAATTAAAAATATAGGTGGTCCAATAAAAATAAATTGGTTTACTAAAGATACTTTATCAGGTAAATGTTTCAATTTCTTTCTAATCATACAACTTTTCAAAAAGTAATTATCATTAAAAATCTTGTTAATTCTGCGATATTGCTATTACATTAAGATATTCATTCCGAGAATTTAAAAATAGTTAAAGAAATTCTATTAATTAATATTTACCCAAATAAATTTATTGATAAATATATAAAAGAAAGAGTTTTGCAAATTAAAAATAAAAGCAGTGATAATAGTAAAAAAAAGGATCTTGATTTTAAAAAGAATAACATAGTTTCGCTTTTTGATCATAATAATCTTTCTTATAAAGTACATATAAAGAATTTTAAAAAGAAACAAATTTGTTTTTTTTTAAAACAAACATTTTAAAATCACTTTAGGATTTAATCACTCATATAAAAATATTATCAATAGTTTAATTTAACAAAGTTTTTTAAAATATTTTCTTTATTCGATTTTGCTTCTAAGTATAAATTATTTCAAATGTTGCATATGAATATATTTTTTCTGTTGATCGACCTTGGAAAATTTTAATTGTTATTGAAAGTTAGAGGTTGCTTTTCATTAGTCTTAAATCTTTATTCCATGAGGAAGTTTATCATCTTCTCTCATTGGAATGAAAAATTTTAATTTAAATGAAATATAATTTTTAATTTAATAAAAAAGACAATATTTAAAACATTATATATTGAATATGAATTTATTTTTTAAAAAAATGAATGTGTTATTAAAAAATGGTAAATAATTTTTGAAAAAAAAATTGCAATTAAATTTATCATATTCTTAATTTCACAATATTTGAAAACAAAATATTGTTTATAAATTTATAATTTTTCAGGTAACCTGCGACTACAATGACAGTTGAAACTATTTAAAAAAAATTTGGATTATTTTATATTTGACTTCTTTATTGTTGACTTTTATAATGTTTTGATGATTTAGCTTACTTTTGAAATTTATACACGTTTTAGTGAGTTTCTTTTTAAAAGTTTTATAACTTGTAAAAAAATTAATTTTTGTTGTAATTGTTTTTTTTTTATAATTTTGTATTATTGTATTATAGAAAGAAAAACACAATCAATTTCTGAAGAGGAGGCAGGGTTTAGCTTCAAAACGTAATAATTGACGAATTTATTTTATCGATGCCCTTTTTGTTCGTCTTCTGTCTTTAATAATTAAATTATTATTATACCATTTTTCGATTTTTATTTAAAATACAATACGTAAAAATCAAGAATATTTTATGTTACAAAAGTCATGTATTTAAAAATTATTTTAACTAAAATTGGACTATATTTAAGCTTTCTGATCCAGAACTAAATCATCTTTTGTTGATACATTTTGATAGACAGCTGCCTTTCTCGCGTTTTCACGACGAAGTTCGTCTTTTATTAAAATTGATATAATAAATCCAATCAAAAGAGCAGAACAGAAACCAATGTGTGCTGCTATATCGCCATAAGATTTCATCAATTCACTGAGAATTGTTATTAAAGCAATACCATATACATTAGAAGCTACTATGAGAATCCCGGCTGTAATAAATTCTGATTCTGGATATGTATATTCCGCACACAGCTCATATGCCAAAGAAAAGTATCCTGTCATGAAAAATCTGAAAAATGCAGTTATTTATTAAAATTGAAAAATCCAGTCTTTTCTCTTTATTGAATTCATCATTATATTTTCAATTTTTATTTTATATTTTTAAAAAATCGAAAATTTTGAGAAATACAGAGTTGTTTACTTACCCAAGAAATATTGTCGACGCATAAACTATCCACTTTATTTTAATACTTATGGAAAGTGCAAACATGATTTGTCCCAATAGAGATAAGAAATAAACAGTAATTGAGGTTGCTCTGTAATTATAATTAAAAAATTATTCACATTTTCATTGATTTTCTTTATATGTTTTTTTTTAATTATTATTATTATTTGCATTTTACTTGTATTTACGCGTTTTATCTAGTATAATTCCAAAACTGACTGCCCCAGCCATTCCGAATATGACAAGAAGCAAACCTATTCGTCCAGCCTCTTCTTCACCATTCTTTAAAATAATACGAAAATTTAAAAAAAACGTTGGTTGAAAAAAAATAATTCCATTGCGATTCATTAAAATATAATCTTGTTTTTTGGAACTGAATCTACAGTATGAAAAATGATAATTCTCCTTCGTTTTATTGTTTTTTCTATAAACTTATTTCTTTATTTTCTTGTGTATATAAATAATTTATAATAAATTATGAACCACTTTGTAAATTGAAAATAGAATAATTTCTGGCTATAATACGTACCGGAAATTGTATCAAATATATTTGATTAAGTAAAGTTGCAACGGCATTTAAAACACCGACATTTAAACCGTGGGCATTGCACAAAAGAATAAAACACTTGTTCTTGGAAAGTCTTTTTAATGGTTCCATAAAACCCTCTTTTCTTTCAATTTGATTGATCTTTAAAAGTGCCCTTGCTGCACTTGGCGGCAGCTTTGGTTCTTCTTTGAAAACTAAAAGTTGATCGTTTGTTTTCATATATTTTTATTAATTTTTGTCTATTCTTCTTCTAACATTTTTCTAAGAATTGAAAAAAAAACGATATATTCTACATAAAACGTTCTAAAATTTGAGCTTGTGTGTGCAATTAAAAGTGTATAAGAACATGGTAAAATTTTCCATAAATTTTATGTTGATTTTCATTAACGATTATCTTCTTTATTTATAACTAACAAAATATAACGCGCGCAAGCGAGCGATTAGTTTTCGATACATTTTAGAAATTAAACTATAATAATTAATAAAAGAAAACGTTAAATAATATTTATCCAATAAGGAGGGCTGCCAGTGGACTTGCAGATTAAAAATAGTGAAAAAAAGACTTTTTAATTTAAAAAATTTAGTAAGTAATGAGTTTTTAAGTGAAAAAGTCAGTAAATTGTGAGCTTTTAAATAAAAAAAGTGATTAAATAGTAAGTTTTTAAATAAAAAAAGTGAATAAGCAATAAAGAGTTTGAAATTACTGATATTAAATTAGGGGGAGCCAGGAAAAGCCATTCGAAAAAAAAGTTGTAAGTGACAAATCTAATTGAAAAATTGATTAAAAATCAAAAAATGATGACCTAAATTAAAACGAAATAATTGGAATATGAAGTAAATAATTGAAAAGTTTCAAAAATAATTAAAGTTACAAAAAAAAAAAATAAATAATTAAAGAATGACAAAAATAATTAAAATTTAAAACAAAAGTTTAAAACTGGTGTAAAAAATTTAAATTTTTGCACAATAATTAAGATATTGAAGAAATAAGTAAAATGTAAAGAAACTAATTAAATAATGACATAAGTAATTATAAAAGCTGGTGTAAAAATTACACTTTTTGGACAATAGTTAAAAAATTGAAAAAATAATAGAATTTTCAAGAAAATAATTGAAATTTAAAAAATAATAAAAAATATCAAAAAATGTATATGTGTAGAAAATGGTTGAATAATGACAAAAATAACTGAAATTTAGACAAAAAATTGATGAAAAATGAAAAATATATTCAAAAATGAAGTAAAAAAATTTAATACATTATTAGAAAAATTAACGATACAATTAAAATGTAAAGAAACTAATTAAATAATGACATAAATAATTGAAAAATGAACTTTAAAAGTTAATAAATTTATGACAATAATAAAAAGATTGAAGAAAATGACATTTAAAGAAAATAATTCAAAAATGTCAAAAACATTTGAGTATTGACAAAAATAGTTGTAACTTGAAAAAATAATTGAAAAATAACAAACATAATTACTAATTTTAAAAAAATTAAAGATTTGAAGAAAATACTTGAAAACTTGACAAAACAATTGAAATATTAAAAAAAATAATTCAAAACTAATGTGAAAATTAAAAAATTATAGACAATAATTGTAAAACTAAAAAAATTATAAGTTTGCGGAAAATAATTGAAAGTTGAAGAAATTAATTAAAGTTAGAAGACAATAATTGCAATTTGAAGAGAATAATTCAAAAACGACAAAAAAATTCAAATATGAAAGAAATAATTAAAGTTTGAAGAAAATAATTGAAAAAGGTGTAAAAAAATTAATAAATTCGTAACAATAATAAAAATAATGATGAAAATTATTGACAACAGGTGTAAGAAATTTGAACGTTAATTATTATTTGAACGTTCGTGACAATAAAAAAAAATTGAATAAAATAATTGCAATTTTTAAAAAATAATTCTAAAATGGCAAAAATAACAAAAATATGAAAAAAATAATTGGAAAATGATAAAAATAATTGATTAATGACAAAAGTAATTGGAATTTGAAGAAAATAATTGAAAAATAACGAAAGTCAATTAAACTTGGGTAGAAAATTTGAATATTCCTGACAATAATTTAAAGATTGAAGAACGCAATTGAAATTTAAAAAAAAGTAATTGAAAAGTTTCAAAAATAATTAAAATTACAAGAAGATACTTGAACAATAACAAAAATAATTGTAATTTAAAAAAAATAATTGATATCTGGTGCATAAAATTAAACATTTAAAGACAATACTTGAAAAATTTACCAAACAATTGAAATCTTAAGAAACTGATTTAATAATGAAACAATTGAAAGCTGGTATAGAAATAAAAAATTTATAGAGAATAATTGAAGTTTGAAAAAAATAATTGAAATTCGTTGAAATTAATTGAAAAGCAATGTACAAATTTAATAAACTTATGACAATAATACAAAATTAAAATAATAAAGAAAATGATTGAAATTTGTATAAAATAATTGAAAACTAATATAATAAGTTTAAAAATGCATGGCAATAAAATACATTAAATTTATTTATTTATTTTCTGGCAAAAGCACATTACAATATAAAATTTAAAAATGTATTTCAAGTAACAATAAAATTAAAATTTGATGTAACAATAATAATTACTATAATAAATATTAATAGGTCGCATTTAATAATTTGAATAAAATATTAATTGGAATTTGTAGAAAATAATTCTAAAATTGCAAAAATAATAGAAATATAAAGAAAATAATCGTAAAATGACAAAAATACTTGAATAATGACAAAAGTAATTGAAATTTGAAGAAAATTATTCAAAATTAACAAAAGTAGAAGGAAAATGGTTTTGAAAATTTAAATATTCCTGGCAATAATTTAAAGATAGAAAAAAATAATTAAAATGTTGAGAAAATAATTAAAAAATGACAGAAGTAAATGAAAACTTGTGTAATATATTTAAATATTCATGACAATAATTTATTGACAGAAGAGAATAATTGATATTTGAAAAAATTAAATTCAGAATCGCAACCTTTCCGGAAGTTTTTAAACTTGCAGCAAACTTGATGAAAGTTTCTGAACTTCAAAAATGGTTAAAAAAGTTACAGAATAATTTAAACTGTATTTAATTTTTTAATTTTAATTTTTTCCAATAAAGTAATATAACTTCATTTGAATTTTTAATAAATCCGACTATTTAACATTTTAAATTAATCTAAATTATTATTCAAATCCATATAAGTGTGTAATATATAAATTATTGTTAGTCATAATCAATATCTCGTCATTAAGGCTACCTCATCTGCATTTTCTGTCTGTAAACTAAAACAGTTTTAAAATTTTCTGATAAAAAGAATCAAAATTAATAAAAAAAATAGCGACTAACTTTACTCTGTATTTTAAAACGCGCACAGAAAAATATGAATAAATGCACTAACTAACTTTTGTAGTTTACGGAGATTATTATTATTATTTAATAATTCAAAGGATAGTTTAATAAATACTTACAGAAAACTACTAATACGAAAATTAAAGTTGACAATCCTGCATAGAGATAATTAAGTATTTGAAGATTCTCACCCACTTTATCTAAATCATCGTGGTTTTTTACGATTATTGGGGGAATAAGAAAACCTAAAGCAAGGCCTAAATACGTTCCAAAAACTCCAAGTGAAGTGGCAGTTGATAATTGATTAGAAGGAAACCACTGTGCAGATACACGACTAGGAGAACTTATAAAAGTTATCTGTAAAGTTTTTAAGTTAGAATTTAAAAAAGAATTCACACTTTTTTTTTTAAAGAGGTACAGAAATTTTCCAAAAGTTTAGTAACATTTTTGGTCAAAGTATTATAATTAAAAAAAAAACAAAAGTTACAAATTTTTACTTACCACCATCATTGCGATTACAGTTTGACCAATAAATGCAACGTAAAATCTATCAGGAGATATTGAAAAAACCTTAATCCACGATCCTAAGGTTGTTACACCCATACTTAAAATTAACGATTGTCTTAAACCTATTTTTTCGAAGAAACTAGTCGCTGGTATTACTAAAGGTAAATATAAAAGCATATAAATCATTGCAGTCCAATCGACAGCTACTGTGGACACACCATAGTACCTGTTATAAAGAAAATTAATTTAAATTTAATTAATAATTATATGATACTACTCAATTTTAGTTGTATCACTTTTGTCGAGTATAATAGAATCATTGCATATTTTTCATTACATATAGTTTAAATGTTAGTCTTTTAAATTTAAATTTACTGTTATTATTCTTATTATTATTATTATTTTAATTATTAGTTATTTAAGTATATTAAACAATTAAATTCTTTACCTTACTATAATATTCGCTATGATTGAATACTGTGTGAATGGGAGCATATTTACTAAAGAACTGAAGGCAAATAGTATTAACATTAACCACCTTTTTTTGTAAACTTTAACATTCATTAAACTTTTGTTTAATTCATTGTTGAAATTATGTTTCGCCACTATTTGCACATCATTATAAGTAGTAAAATTTCGATTATCATCATCATCATTATTACTCATTTTGAACAACTTTTTTCAATCATTCAATTGAATTTATTGTTTGGTAGTTTTTCCGGTTTAATTTTTGCTAAATGTTTTAGTATTTAATACATTTTTCAATTTATTTCTTGACAAATTTTCCCGATCTATCACTTAGCAGAATTTTTCAATTTATTATCTCACAAGTCCTCTATAACTTAATACTTAGATTCTCTTTTCCTGGATCTGTCACTAAATCAGTCACCAACTTCTCACATTACTTTGAGTCTTACGTTCGATGTTTCTCGTATATGATATAAGTTATTTGCACGCATTACTAGTTATAACGTAACTATTGAAATGTAAACGTCACCTAATCAAAGTGTAATTCAATTAAGATTATAAAGATAGAGAAATACCGGTTTTTTCTTCTTTATTGTAATACCAGAAATTACAATAGAATTTTAATACAAAATTAAAATTTCCTATCCTCTTCAAACATTTATAAGAATATCAAACACTTTATTAGAAACCTGTTGACTGTCTAACTTTTCCGCCAGCTGGACGCTTTGTTTCAAACTAATTTATGTAAACCCGATAACTTGTGTTTAGAAATAATCGCAACAATTTTAAAACAATCATACTTAAAAAAAAACACGCATAACCTTTACCAAGTTAGAAGACTTATTTTTATGCTTTAATAAAATTTATTTTGAAAATTTTTCAAGATTTTTAATTTTTCAAGATTTTTTTTCCATGGCTTCTACTTTGCCATCTCTATTATTTTTCTTCCTAATTTCTTTGTTTTTCTTAATGTTTTCTTGTTTTCTTTTTTCTTGTTCTTTGACCTCATTCTTTTCACTTATTTTTTACACTTTTATCCTTTCTCTCATTTTTTTTCTTCAGTTTCATTAACTTTTTCTCTTTTACCTAGTTTTCTTCATTTTTTTATTTTTCTATTCTGTATTTATTTTAATTACTTTTTCTTGGATCTAAAAAAAGCGTAAATTTTCAATCTTAAGCAAATGTCCATATGTGTGTGTGTATGTGTGTACGTGTGTGTGTATAGCATTTTTGTCGCCAGGATATCTCGAGAATGCTTAAATGGATTTCAATAAACATTGGATGACTTATTAGGCCTGTAAATAACTAAATTTGGACACAGGGATTTTTGAAAATACCAAACCCAATTTTTTTGAGCAGCTGTTTTCGAAAACAGGTGCTCAAAAAAGTGCTTCAAGCTAAAAATACAAAACTCATATCCCTTATCTCAAAACCAATCGATTGACATAAATAACTTTTATATATTATGATAAAAAATTCATAAAATAATTCATGTGTTTTCATTTGTTTACATTAAAAAACAATTTTTTTTAAAGAAATTCTCCATTTAACATTTTTATTATTGATTTATTGCTTCCTCATAAAGAAAAAATTATTTTTCTTACTTGAAAGCGAAATGTCCGTGAAATGAAAATAATTTTTATCTAGTTTAAATTATTTTTCCAATTTTCACTTGTTTTTATCCTATTTTTTAAAATTAATTTTTCCAAGTTACACATTATTTTAATTATTTTTCAATTAATGTCACAAACTTCCGATTATTTATGGCAATTTCAATTATTTGCTTTAATTTTCATTTTTTAAACTTATTTTTGAATTATTTGCCTTCATTTTTAATTTTATTCATATTTTTTTACTTATAATTATCAATTATTATTAATAATTTTTATTATTTTTCAATTTTTTCTCCAATTTTCAATTATTTTAATAATTTTTCAATATAATGTCCAATTTTAAATTAGTTTCATTATTTTTTAATTAATTTCTAAAACTTTCAATTATTTATGTCAATAATCAATAATATAAATTTTTTTTTTTTTTTTAGGCCAAAAGAAAAGAAAATTAATATTACACGGCATAATAAAGGTTAAACCTTATTAAATTATTAATCAATAATATAATTTACTTCAATTTTTAATTTTGAACATAATTTTTTAATTAATTTCTCTATTTTGTAATTTTTCATTATTTTTCCATTAATTTCATGGATTGTTAATTATTATCATTTTTCAAATATTTGTCTCGATTTTTAATTTTTTCATTATTTACATTTTTTTTTCAATTTCACGAATTGTTAATTAGTTATAAAATTTTTCAATTGTCTCATTTTAAAAGTTCTTAATTATTTTCTTCAATTTTCGATCGTTTTTACCATTTTTCAATTAATTCGTCCCATTTAATATTATTTTTTTTTTTTTCAATTAATGTCATAAACTTACACAAATTCACGTCGAATTTCAATTAGTTTCTTTAATTTTCATATTCTAAAATCATTATACAATTATTTGCCTTTATTTTTAATTTTGTTATAACTTTTTTTATTAATTTCATCAATTCCTTATTATTTTTTTCATTTTCCAATTTTTTTCTCTGATGTTTAATTTTTTCATTATTTTTTATTTCATTTTATGAATTGTTAACTAGTTTCATCATTTTAAATTTTTTCTCCAATTTTAAATTATTTTAATCATTTTTCAAAATTATCTTCAATTTTAAATTATTTTAATCATTTTTTAATTAACATAATTTTTCAATTACTTTCTCCATTTTGTAATTTTTTCATTATTTTTCCATTAATTTCAAGAATTTTAAATTTTTTCGTTATTTAAAATTATTTTTTCAATTTCTTGAATTGTTAATTATTTTTATCATTTTTCAATCAATTGTCCCTATTTTAAATCTTTTTATTATTTTCTTCAATTTTAAATCGTTTTTATTATTCTTAAATTAATTTCTCCAATTTCATATTATTTTCTTTTTTTTTTTTTTCAAACAATGTCATAAATTTTTAATAATTCACGTCGAATTTCAATTAGTTTCTTTAATTTTCATATTCTAAAATCATTTTACAATTATTTGTCTTCATTTTTAATTTTGTTAATAAATTCCTTATTATTTTTATCATTTATCAATTTTTAATTTTTTCATTATCTTTTAATTTATTTCATGAATTGTTAATTATTTCCATCATTTTATAACTTTTTCTCCAATTTAAAATTATTTTTATTATTTCTTAATTAATTTCTTAAACTTCCAATTATTATTTATGTCAAATACCAATTATTTATTTCAGTTTTCAATCTTTAACATAATTTTTCAATTGATTTCTCCATTTTGTAATTTTTTCATTATCTTTCTATTAATTTCATGGATTTTCAATTTTTTCGTTATTTAAAATTATTTTCTCAATTTCTTGAATTGTTAATTATTTTTATCATTTTTCAATCAATTGTCCCATTTCTAAATTTCTGAATTATTTTCTTCAATTTTCATTCGTTTTTATCATTTTTAAAATAATTTCTCCAATTTCATATTGTTCATATTTTTTTTCAATTAATGTCATAAACTTTCAATAATTCACGGCGAATTTTAATTACTTTCTTTAATTTTCATATTCTAAAATCATTTTACAATTATTTGCCTTAATTTTTACTATTGTTAATAATTTTTTTATTAATTTCATCAATTCCTTTTTATTTTCATCACTTTTTAAACTTTTTCTCCAATTTTCAATTACTTTAAACATTTTTTAATACAATCTCCAATTTTAAATTATTTTCATTTTTTTTAAATTAATTTCTTAAGCTTCCAATTATTTATGTCAAATATCAATTATTTACTTCAATTTAAAATTTTTAACATAATTTTTCAATTCATTTCTCCATTTTGTAATTTTTTCATTATTTTTCTAAAATCATTTTACAATTATCTGCTTTCAATTTTAATATTGTTAATAATAATTTTTTTATTAATTTAATAAATTCTTTATTATTTTCACCAGTTTTCAGTTTTGTTCTCCAATTTTGAATTTTTTCATTATTTTTTAATTCATTGCATGAATTGTTAATTATTTTCATAGTTTTCTATTGTTTTCTTCAATTTTTAATTATTTTTATCCTTTTTTAATTATTTTTCACAATTTTCAATTATTTTTATCAGATTTCTATTATTTTCTCCGATATTTTTCCTTATTTTAATTATTTTTCAATTATTATCACCAATTTTAAATTATTTTAATTATTTTTTCTTTAATTTTATGAATTGTTAATTATTTTTATTAATTTTTAATTACTTTCTGCAATTTGAAATTATTTTTATGACTATTCAAAAAATAATCGCCAAGACCTGGTTGCTGCATTATTTAAAATAAATTCAGAATCGATGTTCTTTTTGTTTATTTTCTGTTTTTAATAATTAAATTATTATTATACCATTTTTCGACTTTTATTTAAAATACAATACGTAAAATACAAGAATATTTTATGTTACAAAAGTCATGGATTCAAAAGTTATTTTCAAGTTACTAAAAAATTCGACTATATAGTTTTAAGCTTTCTGATCCAGAATTAAATCATCTTTTGTTGATACATTTTGATAGACAGCTGCCTTTCTCGCGTTTTCACGACGAAGGTCGTCTTTTATTGAAATTGATATAATAAATCCAATCAAAAGAGCTGAACAGAAACCAATGTGTGCAGCTATATCGCCATAAGATTTCATCAATTCACTGAGAATTGTTATTAAAGCAATACCATATACATTAGAAGCTACTATAAGAATCCCGGCTGTAATAAATTCTGATTCTGGATATGTATATTCCGCGCACAGCTCATATGCCAAAGAATAGTATCCTGTCATGAAAAATCTGCAAAATTCAGTTATTTATTAAAATTGAAAAATTCAATCCTTTCTCTGTATTGAATCACTGTAAAAGGAAAGTTTTATTTTAAGTCAGAAAAGCTGTCTTATTTTTAGACGCAACATTTTTAACACCGCTTTTGCTGAAATTATAAATTTTTTTTTTTGCCTTAAATTGTGCCAAAAAAAATTGTTAACTTTAAATTTGCATAAAAACGTGAAGTAAATTTAAAAATTTTAATTTAAATTTGAAATTTGTAATTATTGTAAATTCATCCTGATTAAGATAGTAATTTTTACATAAACATTTATATAGCAGGGCTTGCTAAATTTAAGACAAGTCTTAAATTAAGATTCTCTTTTTACAGTGAATTTATCATTATTTATTTTCAATTTTTATTTTATATTTTTAAAAAGTCGAAATTGTTAAGAAATATAGAGTTGCTTACATACCCAAGAAATATTATTGACGCATAAACTATCCAATTTATTTTAATACTTATGGAAAGTGCAAATATGATTTGTCCCAAAAGAGATAAGAAATAGACAGTAACTGAGGTTGCTCTGTAATTATAATTAAAAAAATTATTCACATTTTCATTGCTTTTCTTTATTTACTGTTTTATTTTTTTTTATTTTTATTATTTTCATTTTATAGTGAGTTTATTTTACTTGAATTTACGCGTTTTATCTAGTATAATTCCAAAACTGACTGCCCCAGCCATTCCAAATATAACAAGAAGCAAACCTATTCGTCCAGCATCTTCTTCACCATTCTGTAAAATAAAACGAAAATTTAAAAAACTGGTGGTTAAAATAAAAAAAAATCCCGATACGATTCATTGAAATATAATCTTATATATTTCTTTCTGGCTATAATACATACCGGAAAATGTATCAAATATATTTGATTAAGCAAAGTTTCAACAGCATTTAAAGTACCGACGTTTAAACCGTGGGCATTGCACAAAAGTATAAAACACTTGTTCTTGGAAAGTCTTTTTAATGGTTCCATAAAACCCTCTTTGTTTTCAATTCGATTGATCTTTAAAAGTACCCTTGCTGCACTTGGCGGCAGCTTTGGCTCTTCTTTGAAAACTAAAAGTTGATTGTATGCTTTTAGTTATTTTTCGTAAATTTTGTTTAAGCAGTTTTTTAAACAGTTCACTCCCTAATTTAATCAGTTTTAATTTTTTAGCATTCTTATAACATTTTTCTAAGAAATAAAGTGCGATATGTTCTGCACAAAAAATTCTAAAATTTGAGCTTTAATATGTGTGAAATTAAACGTATATAAAAACATGATCCAATTTCCCATTAATTTCCTTTTAAGTTTTCATTAAAATCAGAAGTTTGACAAAAACTTACATAAAATTATACATGCGGCAATTATAGTTGACAATCCTGCATAAAGATAATTAAGTACTTGAAGATTTCACCCACTTTTATTCAAATCGTCGTGATTGTTTGACAATTATTGGGGGAATAAGAAAACCTAAAGCACTACCTAAATACGTTCCGAGAAGTCCAAGTGAAGAGGCAGTTGACACTTGATCAGAGGGAAACCACTGTGCAGATACACGACTAGGAGAACTTAAAAAGTTATCTGTAAAGTTTTTAGTTAGAATTAAAAAAAAAAATTGTCACTTTATTTTATGAAAGAGGTACAGACATTTGTCAATTCATTAATATTTTGGTCAAAGTGTTAGAATGTTTTGAAAAAAAAATAATTAAAATTTTTTACATACCATCGTCGCTGCGATTACAGTTTGCCCAATAAAAGCAACGTAAAATCTATCAGGTGATATGGAGAAAACCTTAATCCATGATCCTAAGGTAGTTACACTAATACTTAAAATTAATGATTTTCTTAAACCTATTTTTTCGAAGAAACTAGTCGCCGGTATTACTAAAGGCAAATATAAAAGCAAATAAATCATTACTGTCCAATCGACAGCTACTGTGGACACACCATAGTACCTGTTATAGAGAAAATTAATTTAATTTTAATGAATAATTACACTGAAAAAATCAGAGCCGTAACTTAGGTTTTTCGCGCCCGGTGCGAGATAAATATTTTGGCGCCCCCCCCCCCCCTATATTCCTTAAAAAAATAGAAGTTAAAAAATATGTTTAATCAGGAGCAGAGATTTGTAAATTTTTGCCATCTGCACACTTAATATTGACCGGTGGAGGGAGGGGGGAAAAAAGAAATTCAACAATATTAAATTATAGAGTTTCTTAATTATCATAATTATTGTAACGCAAAAGTTAAAAATTTATTTTATTTCGAGTAAATTTTGGGAATTAATAAACAAATAATCAAAATAATATAAAATTTGTGAAAATCATTAGAAATTAAAAAAAATAATTAAAAATTGACGAACTTGATTGAAATTTGAGAAAAATAATTAAAAAATAATTAAAACATTGAAAAGTGTATACAATAACTTAGATTTGACATAATAAAATAAATTTTAGGAAATAATTAAAAAAAAATTAATATTTCTACTTAAAAGGTGGCTAAAATAAATGCAAAGAGATAAAAAAAAATTAGGATTGGAAAAACTAATTGAAAAATCAGATAAATAATTGATAATTTAGGAATTGAATTGAAGAATGAAATTTTAGAATAACTAAAATTTGAAGAAATTAATTGCAAATGATAACAATAATAATTGACATTTGAAGAAAATTATTAAAATTTGGAGAACAATATTTTAAAATCAAGGAAATTAATTGAAGAATAATGTAAGTAATAAAAACTCCGAGAAAATATTTGCAAAGTAATAAAAATAATGAAAAGTTAAAGACAATAATTTTAGTTTGTTAAAAATAATTAAAAAAATTACAACATATAGTTGTAATAAAAGAAAATTATTGATGAATTATAAAAATAAATGTGAATCGAAAAAATAGGTAGCTGAGATTAGAGATGAATAATAAAAAAAAGTTAGAGAATTTATCATAAAATAATTGAAAATGACAAAAACTAATTTAAAAATGATAAAAATAATTGAAAATTGAAGAATTTAATAAAAATTTGTGAAAATATAATGGTAAAAATTACAGAATATATTTGAGATAAACAAGACTACTTGAAAAAGGATAAAAATATTTTGAGAAAATTACAAAGTTTATTTCATGTAAAAGAAAGTGATTCAAAATCCAAGAACGTCATTGAAATTTGTAGATAATTAATTTCAATCATAAACAAAAAATTTTTAAAATACAGAATATTTGTAAAGTAAAAGTATCACAATACGATTTCAAGAATTTTAAATGCAGGAAAATAACTACAACATTATAGAAATAATCGAAAATTTATTAAAGAAAATGAAAATTTCAGATATATTATTGAAATTTTCGGAATTAATTAACAAAGATTCAAAATAATATGAAAAAATTGTGCAAAACATTTGAAATAAACAGAAAAAATTTAAATTGACGAAGTAATTGAAATTTGAGAAAAATAATTAAAGAATAATGAAAATAATGAAAAATTCGAGAAAATATTTGCAAAGTAATAAAATAATTGCAAATAGAACAAAATTAAAGAAAAACACACACTCTTTGTTAATAAATGTGGATTTTTCTTAAAAAAAACAGAACATCTTGCACTACAATTTGAAAAAATCCAAACAACCCTTACATCTTTATTTAAAATAATTTTAATTTCTGAAAAATAATTTAGAAAATTACAATATAAATTGAAATAGAAGAAAATTATTGCAGAATGATAAAAATAATTTTGAATTTAAAAATTAACTGGAATTAGAGAATGATTACAAAGTGGATGTAATAACTGAAATTTGAGATACTAAGTGACAATTTAGGAAATTCATTGAAAAATAATTGATATATCTAATAAAAAGGTGGAGAAAACAATTGCAAAAATATAAAAGAAAAGAAAAATTGAATAAAATAATTAAAAAATGAGATAATTAATAGAAAATTTAGGAAATTAATTGAATAATGAAATTTGAGAATAACTAAAATTAAAAGAAGTTAATTGCAAAATGATAACAATAATAATTCAAAATTGAAGAAAATTATTAAAATTTGAGAAAAATATTTTAAAATGTAAAAAATTAATTGAAGAATAATGAAAGTAATAAAAAATCCGAGAAAATATTTGCAAAGTTATAAAAATAATGAAACAATAAAGACAATAATTTTAGTTTTTTAAAAATAATTCAAAAAATTACAGCATATAGTTATAAATAATAAAATAAAATAATTGCCGAATAATAAAAATAAATGTAAATTTAAAAAATAACTTGAAATTTAGATAAATAATAAAAAAAATTTGAAAATAAATAAAAAAATATTTTAAAAGACACAAATTAATTGAAAAATAAATTTAATAATGAAAATAATTGATAGAAATTATTGTTAATTGAATAAGAAAATAAAAATTTGTAAAAAATAATTGCAAGAATTATAGAATATATCTGAGATAATAAGACTACAATTACAATTATAGGTATATTATATTTCTTCGAAATTCAATTAATTTAAAATTTCATTGATTAAAAATTTAATTAATCCGCGCTTTAAATTTAAAATTATTGAAAAATTTTTTCAATTTTTAATAATCCTTTTCTAGAATGATTTCAATTATTTGATACAATTTTGAGCTATTTTTATCAGTATTAAAACTTTTTCTTTTAATTCTAATTATTTTAATTATTTTTTAATTTTCCCCCTAAATTATAAATTCAATTTTCGCAAGTTTCTAATATTTTCTTTAATTTTTTAAAATAAATTGATTACCGTAAGATGGGGTAAAGTCGGCCACCACTATAAACAGGTAAAATATATTAGTTTAACATAAAATAATCATGGAAAATAAAGTTATTAAAAAATACAATATCTATAATCTATGAAATATATATTTATTTAAACTTTATATTATGATTTGACAAAATTTCTATGTCAGATTTTTAACATAACCTGAACAAAAAAAAAAGTAACCAATCTGAATTATTTAAAGTTTTAAATTAGAGAAATAATATCTTCCATGCACCCTTCTCATTTTTAAGTTTTAGTTTAGAAATAACAGTTTCTATTCTTACATTTTAGACATTGGGAACAAGTGGAAAAAAAATTATTTACAATATTTTTGTAAATTCGAACCATGGCCGACTTTTCCCTACAAAAGTAAAATTTTTAGAAAAACTGATTTTTCATAAAATTTAATAAACCAATAAAGGTTATTTTTGTTTGTAAATTATGTCAGAGACACAAGCAACGCTATGTACAGTTTGATTTGGCATAAAAAATTTTCAATAATAATTTACAACTACCTTTTTCACACTACTTATTTTTTAGATAAAATAGGCATGCACACAAAAATATTATTTTTATTAAAACTAACCCATGAATTTGCGTCAAGTATTTTTTAAATTCAAGTTTGATATGTCTATTAACAAAAACAAAACAATATTTTTAATTTTTCTTTCTAAAAAAAAGGATAATTAAATACTTTAAAAATAGGTTACCTGCTGGCCGACTTTTCAAGACTGGCCGACTTTACCCCATTTTACGGTAATGAAATATTTACTTAAAAACTAAATTTTATTAAATTAACGAATTATTTCCTTTCTATTATTATGGTTTTATTTTTTTTTATTAAAGGGTAATTCCACTGACTTTCATCTGAGGGCTGTTGCTGACATATTTTTAAAAAATCTTGTTTTAATATACGTGAAACTCGATGAATTTCTACGTTCATTAGCCATAATATTATAAATTAAATTTTAATATCTTCGATGATATTAATAATCAAAAATAGGATGTTCACTACATGATTTCGTAACCTTAAATTTTTCATTTTTTAAAAAACGTTATTATTAAAAAACTACTTAACAATATGTGTTCTTACTTACTAGAAACATAAATCACTTTATTCTATCTTTAGAAATTATGATATTATTATAAAATTATTTTATGTTATGATTATAATTAAATTTAAAAAATTTTTCGTTTACAAAATTTCATAATTTTTTAAAGCTTGTAATTTTTTTCTGGAAGCTCAAAAAATTTTGAAACTATGCAGATATTTTGTTCTTAATATAATTTACCTGCTATTAAAATTTGACGAGGGTATTTTGCTTCGTTTCGAAAATATTAAATTTGAAAAATTTTTACTCAGAAAGGTTAATTCGAAATTTTGAAAAATTAAAAAAACTGGATCGTTCAAATTTTATAAAACCTTTTACAATAAATTTGAAAATCGTTAATTTGTAATAAAATTAAATCAATATTCTAAGCAATGTACAGACAAAACTTTAATTTTATAGTTATAGATATAGGTAGATTTTGGTAAAATTTATTTTTAAAATTATTCAAGACTAGCAAAATAAAACGCGCGCCAGGGCGCGATTAGTTTTTCTTACATTTTAGAAATTATAAAATACAATAATAAATATAACAAATCGGTAAATAATATTAATCTAATAAGAAGAAATAAATATTTTAAATATAATATTTGAAAATCAATTAATATAAATAAAATAAATATTTATTTAGAACAAAATTTATAACATTTTAGAATTAAAAAAAAATTGCAAAAAAAAATTGAAATTAAACTAAAAAATTGCAAAGTATTCAAATTAATTGAAAAAAAATTAAATCCATGAAAAATTGGGGAAAGTAATTTAAAGAATTATAAACATGTTTTAAACTATTAGAAAATAATTTAAATTTCAGAAAAATACTTGAGAATCTTAAAACTAAATTAAAACAAAATTGAATAATAAAAAATTAGAGAAAATACTTGAAAATTGAAAAAACATTGTTAAAAATTGAGATAAATAAATTAAAATTAAAAAAATAATTAAAATTTGAGAAAATAATTAAACAAATTACATAAAATATTTTAAATAAAGGAAAGTTAAACAAAATTTGAGAAAATTACTTAAAACATTCAGAAGTTTATTGAAATAAAAGCAAATAATTAAAAATTAGAGAAAATAAACGAAAATAGATAAACATAATTTAAAATTGAACAGAACAAGCTTTAATTAAAGATAAATAAGTAAAAGCTTTTTGGCAATTATGAAAAAGAACGAAAGTAATTGAAAATTCAAGAAAATAATATAAAAAATATTATAAAAAATGAAATAATTGAAAAGTCAGATAAATAGATAAAAATTTTTGAAATTATGAAACAAATGTAAAGAATTGAAAATTGAAGGAAATAAATTTTTGAAAATAATTCAAAAATGTTTTTAAATTTTAAAACTTGACGAAAATAATTAAAATATGATACAAACAATGATAAGTTGCAAAATAAAAAATAAATGACATTTAAGTAAGATAATTGAAAAAACTACAGAATTTTTTTTAAATAAAGAAAAAATAATTGAAATCTGAAAAAATACATGAAGATCTTAGAAATCAATTAAAAAAAAAAGAAAATAATTAAAAATTAGAGAAAAGAATTGAAGAAATAAGCTAAAAGTAATCAAAATTTACGATAATTAATAAACAAATTTTGAAATTATGAAAACAAATAAAATTTTAATTAAAAATTGAAGAAAAGAATTGAAATTTTAGAAAAATTTTTGAAAATCTTAGAAAATAATTTTAGAAAATGAGAATAACTAAAAATTAGAGAAAAGACTGGAAGAATGCTAAAAATAAGTGAAATTTACGATAATTAATCAAATCTTTTGGAAATTATGAAAATAAAGAAAAATAATTGAAAATTGACGAAAATAATAGAAATTTGAGAAAAAAACTTAAAAAATTTTAGAAATTAATTTTATAAAATGAGAAAAATTAAAAATTGGAGAAAAGTCTGGAAGAAAGTTAAAAATAATTGAAATTTACGATAATTAATAAAAAAAAATTTGAAATTCTGATAACAAATAAAAATAATTAGAAATTGAAGAAAATATTTGAATTTTCAGAAAAATACTTAACAATCTTAGAAAATAATTTTAGAAAATGAGAATAATAATTTACAATCGAGAAAAATAATTGAAAATTGATCAAATTAATTAAAAATTGAAAAAAATAATTGAATAATGCTGAAAATAATTTAAGATTGAGAAAGAAAATTTGAAAAATTTGAAAAATTTGAAAAATTTTTACTCAGAAAGGTTAATTCGAGGACTTGAAGTTAGCAAAACAATTTCACATATCTCTGTTATTTCATAAGAAAAGAGAGATGTAAAATGTTTTAAATCCTCAAATTAACCTTTTTGAGTAAAAATTTTTCAAATTTAATATTTTCAAAACGAAGCAAAATACCCTCGTCAAATTTTAATAGCAGGTAAATTATATTAAGAACAAAATATCTGCATAGTTTCAAAATTTTTTGAGCTTCCAGAAAAAGATTACAAGCTTTAAAAAATTATGAAATTTTGTAAACGAAACATTTTTTAAATTTAATTATAATCATAACATAAAATAATTTTATAATAATATCATAATTTCTAAAGATAGAATAAAGTGATTTATGTTTCTAGTAAGTAAGAACACATATTGTTAAGTAGTTTTTTAATAATAACGTTTTTTAAAAAATGAAAAATTTGAGGTTACGAAATCATGTAGTGAACATCCTATTTTTGATTATTAATATCATCGAAGATATTAAAATTTAAATTATAATATTATGGCTAATGAACGTAGAAATTCATCGAGTTTCACATATATTAAAACAAGATTTTTTAAAAATATGTCAGCAACAGCACTCAGATGAAAGTCAGTGGAATTACCCTAAAACGAAAATATATTTATATATTTTCTTATATATTTTTCTAAAAAAAATGTTGCGCCCCCGAGAACTGCGCCCGGTGCCACGGAACCGACGGCACCACCTTAGTTACGGCACTGCTGAAAATATTAGTAAGAGATTTACAAACAAGTCTACATGGAACCAAGAAGTTTACAAAAATTTTATTAACTTGTTCTCTAGTCTCTACTTTTTGGATAGGCAATAGTTATGGGCAAAGTTCGTAACTCTTTTATTTATGTTCTTTAAAGATCCACAAACATTCTTTATACTCTCTGATCTCTATCTGACGTTTAATATGTGTCCATGTCCTCAAGAATAAGTTTGTGGATCCTTAGAAAAAGTTAATGAAAGAGTTGCGAACTTTGTGCCTATCCAAAAGTAGCGAACAAGTTAATTAAATTTTTTTGAACTTATTTTTTCCGTGATATTAAATAATAATATTCTTTACCTTACTACAATATTCGCTATGATTGAATACTGTGTGAATGGGAGCATATTTATTAAAGAACTGGAGGCGAATAGTACCAGCATCAACCACCTTTTTTTGTAAACTTTAACATTCATTAAACTTTTGTTTAAGTCATTATTGGCATTATTATTCGACACTATTTGCACATCATTATAAGTAGTGAAATTTCGATTATCACTGTCATCATTATCAGTCATTTTGAACCACTTTTCTCGATCATTCAATTGGATTTATTGTTTGGTAGTTTTTCCGGTTTACTTTTTGCTAAATTTTTTAGTTTTTAATAGATTTTCCAATTTATCAGTTGACAAATTTTTTCGACTATCACTTAGCAGAATTTTTCAATTTATTATCTTACAAGTCTTCTGTAACTTATTATTTGGATTCTCTCTTCCTGGATCTGTCACTGAATCAGTCACAAACTTCTCACATTACTTTGAGTCTTACGTTCGATGTTTTTCTTATATGATATAAATTATTCGCACGCATTACTAGTTATAACGTAACTATTGAAATGCAAAACGTCAATCAATCGAAGTGATATTTAATTAAGATTATAAAGATAAAGAATTACCGGCTTTTTCTGCTTTAATGTAATACTAGAAATCACAATAGAATTTTAATACAAAATTTAGTTTTTGTATCCTCTGCAAACATTTATAAGAATATGAAACATTCTATTAGAAACCTGTTGACTATCTAACTTTTCCGCCAGCTGGACGCTTTGTTTCAAAGTAATTTATATTTAAACTCGTTAACTTTAACTTTTGATTAGAAATAATGACAACAATTTTAAAACAATCGTGTTTAAAAAAAAATGCAGAACCTTTATCAAGTTATTAGACTTATTTTTATACTAGACATCTATAGTGACGTGCGATCAACAGTATTTTTTGACAGAAAGTACTTTTTACAAAAAGTATTTTCTGACAGAAAGTATTTTATTTATTTATGTTTTATGTTTTTAAGCAATCTAATTTTCTTCCAAAAATTCTTAATTTCAAAAAATATTTTAGATAATAGTTATACTTCTGATAAAAATACTTATTGATTGTCAAAATAAGTGTAATTCTTTTTAACGGATACAGGGGTATCATGTGCTATAAAAAGTGGAATTTGTTTTTAAATCCAATTGCACAGGTAACAATTGTTTTTGTTTACCAGACTAATATTCAATGTAATAATATAACTATAGACTAATTTCATGGTCTTTGACACATTTTTGTATTCTATTTAAAAAAGATTGACGTTTGGTAAAAAATGTTAGGTATAGTATGAATATAGTAAAAAAACATTGAAAAATTAAAAAAACTGGATCGTTCAAATTTTATAAAACCTTTTACAATAAATTTGAAAATCGTTAATTTGTAATAAAATTAAATCAAGTTATTGTTTTTGTTTTAGATTTTGTCTAACATAAAATCATAAAATCTGTCTTTATAAGGCCAAAATTTTAAAAATATACTTGTGTAATCAGTTGTAAAAACACATTTTAAAATTCTTTCAAAATACTTCACAAGAAGTTTTTTTTAATAATAATAATCAATTCTTGTATTTTACGTCCGAGATTGTTCAATATTAAATAAATAACGACACTTTCGGACAGTCTTATATTTTATTTTATTAAGGGCATGTGATGGATTATGACGTCACTGGTATAGGCAAAATTTGTCCGCAACTTTTCTCTTAAAATATTGAATATTTTTTCATGAAACTTGGTAGAATTACTTAAAATGTCATTAGGAAGGTCTCTCAGACCCGAGTTTATTTTAATTTTGTCTCAAAATTGATTTTTAAAAAAGTTTCCAATTTTTCGAAAATTTCCAAAAATTAAGTTTAGGCCAAAATTTAAACAAATTCGGGTCTGAGAGACCTTCATAATGACATTTTAAGTAATTCTACCAAGTTTCATGAAAAAATATTCAATATTTTAAGAGAAAAGTTGCGGACAAATTTTGCCTATACCAGTGACGTCATAATCCATCACATGCCCTTAAATTATAATCCGACGTTTCGAGAAACGAACCGCTCTCATTCTCAAGGACTGAAATATAAATATAATAATTGTACATAAAATTTTAAGAAAAATTATTACAATTTTTTGATTTTTATGTTAGTAATAGTCAATTTCACTCACAATTCAAACTAACAATATAAGGCTCACATGAAACAGCACATAGATAAAAAAAAAGAAAAAATATTTTTCTTTCAGTCAAAAATTAAAAACCATTATCAATATACTAAGACAATCGTCATTACATCGAACTTATTCGTATGAATGAACAGTGAGAACTGGCTGGATTGTAAAGAAACAGATTTTCAAATTGAAAGGATGGATAAATAGGTGAATATGAATTTGAAACAATAATTTAAATTTCAAGACATTTGAGATAAAATTATTTTAATATTTGTAAAATTGAATTAAAAGACGGGCTAAAAAATTGTAAATCAGTTTTTTTATTAATACTATTTTCTTCTTCTTTTTTAATATAAACCATTTCAGCAAATTTTCTTTTTTTGTATATTAGACTCTTTGTGTAAAACTTTTATTTTATCCAATAAAAACTGATGTGAAGTGACTTCAGGGTCATTTTGTTTAAGGTGACATGTTATTACATTAACAAAGTTTTGGTGCAGACAGACAGACAAAAAATTTTTTAATGTCATTTTTTGGAATTTTTGCAACTTGATATGAAAAATAAACATAAATTTTTAAATTCTAAGCAATGTACAGACAAAACTTTGATTTTATAGTTATAGATATAGATAGATTTTGGTAAAATTTATTTTTAAAAATTACTCAAGACTAGCAAAATAAAACGCGCGCCAGCGCGCGATTAGTTTTTCTTACATTTTAGAAATTATAAAATACAATAATAAATATAACAAATCGGTAAATAATATTTATCTAATAAGAAGAAATAAATATTTTAAATATAATATTTAAAAATCAAATTATATAAATAAAATAAATATTTATTTTGAACAAAATTTATAATATTTTAGAATTAAAAAGAATTGCAAAAAATAATTGAAATTAAACAAAAAAATTGCAAATTTTTCAAATAAATTCAAAAAAAAATTAAAATCAATTAAAAATTGGGGAAAGTAATTTAAAGAATCATAAAAATGTTTTAAACATAAAGAAAATAATTTAAATTTCAGAAAAATACTTGAGAATCTTGAAACTAAATTAAAACAAAATTGAATAATGAAAAAATAAAGAAAATAATTGGAAATTGAAAAAACATGGTTAAAAATTAAGACAAATAAATTAAAATTAAAAAAAATAATTAAAATTTGAGAAAATAATTAAACAAATTACATAAAATATTTTAAATAAAGGAAAGTTAAACAAAATTTGAGAAAAAAACTTAAAACATTCTGAAGTTCATTGAAATAAAAGCAAATAATTAAAAATTAGAGAAAATAAATGAAAAAAGATAAACATAATTTAAAATTAAACAGAACAAGTTTTAATTAAAGATAAATAAGTAAAAACTTTTTGGCAATTATGAAAAAGAACGAGAAAACGAACGAAAGTAATTGAAAATTCAAGAAAATAATATAAAAAATATTATAAAAAATGAAATAATTGAAAAGTCAGATAAATAGATAAAAATTTTTGAAATTATGAAACAAATGTAAAGAATTGAAAATTGAAGGAAATAAATTTTGGAAAATAATTCAAAAATGTTTTTAAATTTTAAAACTTGACGAAAATAATTAAAATATGATACAAACAATGATAAGTTGTAAAAAATAGATGACATTTAAGTGTGATAATTGAAATAACTACAGAACTTTTTAATTAAAGAAAAAATAATTGAAGTTTGAAAAAAATACATGAAGATCTTAGAAATCAATTAGAAAAAAAGAAAATAACTAAAAATTGGAGAAAAGAATTGAAAAATAAGCTAAAGGTAATTGAAATTTACGACAATTAATAAATAAATTTTGAAATTATGAAAACAAATAAAATTAATTAAAAATTGAAGAAAACAATTGAAAGTTTAGAAAAATTTTTGAAAATCTTAGAAAATAATTTTAGAAAATAAGAATAACTAAAAATTAGAAAAAAGACTGGAAGAATGCTAAAAATAAGTGAAATTTACGATAATTAATCAAATCTTTTGGAAATTATGAAAATAAAGAAAAATAATTGAAAATTGACGAAAATAATAGAAATTTGAGAAAAAAACTTAAAAAATTTTAGAAATTAATTTTATAAAATGAGAAAAACTAAAAATTGGAGAAAAGTCTGGAAGAAAGTTAAAAATAATTGAAATTTACGATAATTAATAAAAAAAAATTTGAAATTCTGATAACAAATAAAAATAATTAGAAATTGAAGAAAATATTTGAATTTTCAGAAAAATACTTAACAATCTTAGAAAATAATTTTAGAAAATGAGAATAATAATTTACAATCGAGAAAAATAATTGAAAATTGATCAAATTAATTAAAAATTGAACAAAATAATTGAATAATGCTGAAAATAATTTAAGATTGAGAAAGAAAATTGAATTATGATGAAAATAATTTAAATATGAAAAATTGAAGACATTCATTAAAATTTGAGGGAAATAACTGAAAAAATCATGGAGTATATGTTTAAAAAAAATAATAATTAGAAAATTACTAAACAAACTTTAATTAAAGTGAATAATTAAAAAATCCCAGAAATAACGAAAATTTTATAAAAATAATTGCAATATCGGATAAATGATTGAAATTTTTTAAAGTAATGCCAAAATAATGAATATAATAAATTATAAACTGATGAAAATAAAGAAAAATTGCAGAATTTATTTTTAAGCGAAAGAAAATAATTAAAAAATCATTATATAATGGAAAATTAATGACAATAATCTAAATTTGAGATAATAACTGAAAATTTAGGAAATTAATTGCATGTGTATATATTTTAAACTTCTTCAAAAACCATAATAAATTTTTAAAGCATTTTTCGAAATTTTTTTTTTACACAAATGACAATGAAAAACCAGCACAACAAAATAAAATAACAGGGACTCTGGATTTTAAAACGTGGACAGAAAAAGATGAATAAATACACGGGGAAAACGTTTGAGGTAATCTTTCCCATATTATATGCAGGACCTCGGATCAAAGTTACAATTGAGATATTGTGTTCAAAATTCTGATAGTTATTTTCAAAAAATAAGAAAAATTTTCCCATATACGTGGTACTTGAGAGTCAAAAGTAGACTGAAAAAGACTACTCGCTTAAAGCTGTAAAATGTGCATTAAAGTTGAAAAGAGTTTGCCGAGAAATGTGCAGAAGTTTACCATGCTACGGGTAATCGGAGTTCGGGCTCAGCGTCAAGTCCAATGACTCTCCAGCATGGTAAACTCTCCTCAAAACTCGCAATTTATTCCTATCGCATGATAAATCAAACTTTCTCCCTCTTTTTCCATTTTTAATTTGCAGATGCGATCACATATTATTTGTCTGTTAATTCCACAAGAACTCTTTCTATTAAAAGGAAAAAGAATGATCTTTAAATTATTAATTTTAATACTTATATTAGAGGCTAGCCTAGCTTACGTTGAATTATATAACATGCAATAATGACAAAAAATTTTAAACGAAAACTTGTTAGATATTTCATATTTTACTGACTACTCTTTCAATTAGTTTATTTTTTAAATTCTTATAATATTTTGATTCTTTAATTGTGTATTTCTGTAAATAGTTTAATTCTTAATATTTATTTACATTTAATACTAAAATAATAAATTTTATAATAAATTAAACAATATTTGTATTTTACATTAATTAAAAAGAAAATTACCTAAAATATTTCAGATATGATGCTTTACTTGGTTTTTTTATCATTGTAAAATTAAACTATCAAACATATATTTTACAACTTCTAAACTTCTATGTTTGTAAATTTTTTTAAATAAAAATTTCTTGTAATTTAAAGGCAGATTTTTTATATTTTAAAGTTTCTTTCTTGCTTTGAAAATTTTCAATTATGGTAATTTTTACTCTTTACTATTTTTAAATAGCTAAATGTCATTTTTTAAAATTATTATTTTTCTTACTTTTCATTTATTATACCTTTATAAGATCTACTTAATTCATTACTTTCAATTTTTAGTTGTAATAACTTTTATTTATTCAAATTCTTATTCAAAATAATATTTATTTTCGTAAATAACGTTTAACAAATTCTCTAAATCTGAGTTAGTTAAAAATAACTAGCTTGAAATCAAAAAGTTAGCTATTAATTCAAATATCTATATTTCTACTAATCATTTAGTAAAAAATAAATAATTATTAGTTTATTTTATTTTTAAGTTATATCAAAATAGATAATATTTTAGTAAAATTCTGATTATTATTAATAATTAATTATTTTTAACTAATTCAGATTAAAAGAACAGATAGGATTTTCTAGGTTATTAAACTTTTAATGCAGAAAATACAAATTTGTTTCTATAAAAATTATTATATTAAATAACATTTATATTAATATTTTTATATATAATACATATAATATATTTTTAATAAATGAATATTTGGTTTTTTAAACATTGTAAGAATTAAAATTTTAATAAATAAGAATTTTCTGTCTAATTATTAAATTACTTTATTTAAAAATTATATAATACAGGAGTCTCGGAAATCGAAATTAACACAAGTGAAATTGATCTAAAGTGAATAAAAGATAAAGTCAAAGATTTTGTTAATTACACCTATTTTTAATATTTAGATAATTGTTAAATTTGTACACATTATAAAAAATATTTTTTAAAATATCTACAAGTTATTTTTATAACAAGACCTTTAAGTTTTATTTAATTAATGAACTGCATAATTATAACTTTATACATTAAATAAAACTTTTTTTTAAATTAAAAAACTATTTGACATTAATATAATATTTTGGTCGTACTTTTTAGAATTTAAAATACAAAATAAGTTCTAAATTAACATTTTGAATTTGATTCACAGATTATTGCAAGACAAAAAAGAAAGATTTAATAGAAATTACCAAAATTTTGAAACTTGATTTATATAAAAAATTGATCAAGGAAGGAAGCAATAATTAACACATAATTGTTTTAAATTAAAATTATTCAGTCTAAAGATATAAGAATTAAAACCGTTTCTCATAAAGGGATACAATTCTACTCAGTTAGTATATAAGGAAAGTTTGAATCTCTAATTCCAAATGTATTCGAGCGTGTTCGGTGTGCGTGAATGTGTATTTAGATATTTGTATATTGCGGCGTAAGTTTAGTTTAGGTAAATCGCGTCTTGTATATAGTTGAAAAGAATATTAAATTAATCTTAAGGTTAAAACTATGATCGTGATTGTATCGTTAAATGTAATTATAATTAGCGAAATAAGTAATCTCTATAGGAAATAAATCTGTAATTAATATGAAGGAAATCTTTTTATTTTTTGGTTTAATAGAAAAGATCATCTAGTTGGCAAAACTTTACCATGCTGGTGAGCAGGAGCCTTGACAAGAACATTGTCAAGAATTCGAGCTCAGCGCCTTGTCATCCAGCATGGTAAAGTTTTCCCACGTGCTGTGTATAATACTACTCAACTTTCTGGCAATCGAGGAATCGCCCTCCGACCATCAAATTACCATGCTGGAGAGTGATGTGTATCCATATTTTTGTATAAAACCTTTCTAATTCTTGAATAATTTCTATTATAAATTGAATGGTAAAGTTTTCTAAAAATCACTTTGATCCGAGGTGTATGATGCTAACATGGTAAACTTTATCTGAAACATTTTCTCCGTGTATAAATACATACTAACTAACTTCAGGAGTCTACGCAGATTATTATTATTTAAGGGCATGTGATGGATTATGACGTCACTGGTATAGGCAAAATTTGTCCGCAACTTTTCTCTTAAAATATTGATAATTTTTTCATGAAACTTGGTAGAGTTACTTAAAATGTCATTATGAAGGTCTCTCAGACCCGAATTTGTTTAAATTTTGACCCAAACTTAATTTTTGGAAATTTTCGAAAAATTGGAAACTGTTTTAAAAATCAATTTTGAGATAAAATTTAAACCAATTCGGGTCTGAGAGACCTTTCTAATGCCATTTAAAGTAATTGTACTAAGTTTCATAAAAAAATATTCAATATTTTAAGAGAAAAGTTGCGGACAAATTTTGCCTATACCAGTGACGTCATAATCCATCACATGCCCTTAATTATTATGTTTTCTTCAATTTTTGTTGTTGTCTTCTATTTTGACATCTCTATTATTTTTCTTCCTAATTTCTTTGATTTTCTTAATGTTTTCTTTTTTTCTTGTTCTTTGGCATCTTTCTTTTTAGTTATTTCTAACATTTTTTTCCATTTTTTGGTACAGTTTCTTCAGTTTCATTAGCTTTTTCTATTTTACCTAGTTTTTTTCATTTTTTTCTTTCTTTTCATTGCTCTATTCTTTCCCATTATTCTATATTTATTTTCATTATTTTCTTTTTATTTTCTGTGTTTTTTTACTTTTCTTTTATTTCACTTATTTTTTCTTCCTTTCTTTCTTTTTTCTTTACTTTCCTTTTTTTACTCTCTTTCATAATTTTCTGATTTTCTCCTTTATTTATTTTCCTTGTTTTACTCTTTTATCTTTATTTTTATTTTCTTTCCTCTTTTTTCTTCTTTTCTTCTTTATTTTCCTTGTTTTTCTCCTTTTCGACTTTTTCCTTCCTTTATTGCCCTATTTTTCTCGATCTATTCTCTTTTAATAATCGTTTATTTATATATTGACATTATAGCTTTATCCCTTCCTTTTTCGGCAGAAAATAAATCTCAAAAAGCTGCATGTACAATCTTTACTCTTTTTTTTTTTTTTTTTTTATTTACTAAAAAGATTACATTAAATCTATATTTTGTACACAGCAGTAGCTTTCAAATTAAACTAATCTAAACTAAATACATATTAATACGGTTATCAACTCAGCCATAAATCGCACATGTCTAGAGATGCGTTCAAGCGATATTGAACAAGTACACGTCAAGTACAAAATTTCATCTCATCTGAGAAGATTAAATATTGATCTCTATTCTTTTTAAGCAAGATTCTTTTAAAAAATTGTTGAAAATTTGATATTACGCATAAAGCTTTATTTTTCGTAACGTCTTAAATCTAAAATAATACTCTTCAATTTCCGGGGATATATTTATCATAAATCAAGATTTACCTATAGATTCGTTAAAATTAAACAATTCAATGTCCAATAATCTGGGGTATATTTATTTTGGTTATTTCAAGAAATACGAAAACAAGTTTACAACAATCTTCACTTGGATTTATTTTAAAATTTATTCTTTCAATTTTTTTCTATTTCTCTTCAAGTTTTTCTTTTTAAAATTCCGTCCCATCACTTGTTTTGCAGAAAAATTCAGAGATGAAACGAATCCCTCTTCTTAAATTGTCACATATCATATGTCAGATTCCAACAATTTTTTAGAAAGAAAAATAAACAAGCCTGGAGAAATGATTTATGAATGTCTTTGTAAATTTAAAAAGCAATTTTTTGTTGGGAAATTGTGATTTATAATTGTTGAGGAAATTTTATGAAAATTGATATTATTGTAAAATAAGACGGTGGATATTTAGATTATTATTATCACAAGTGTTAATGTGAGTAAAGTAGGAGTAATTTATGGCAAAATGGTAAGCTACATCGTGTCCCTTGACCCGCATTGTTCTAAGAGGAAATTATGCTGTGTGGTAGGCCGCCAATATTCCGGTCTGGCATTTGGCGGATATTATCTCATCTCTATCCCTCAAAATTGTCAGGACCCACGTCAAACCCTCATATAAACCTCGGCTTAACGATCACCATACCCTCTTCATTCAATCTTACCTAGATTTTATTTGCTCCAAATTCGAAAAAATCTCATTTCTACCACACATTATCCACTCATTTCTTTTATTTTTCTATATTTACCTTATCTTTGTGTTTGTTTGAAATTAACCTTCGAATGATAGTCACGTGCAAGTTCATATCAGCATTTTTTCAACATATGTTTACATACATCTTTTATACATATATTGTGTATTAGAATAGTATTTTAGAATATTGAATAATAGTATTCAATTTATTTTTTTTCTAAACATTGCTTTTTTTATCGATGAAACGTATTTGAGAAGATAATTTTAATATTTTTACATACATACAGTGTCGCCCATCAGGATTCGACCACCAATTCAAATTTTTGTCTTTACAAAAAGTTTTATATTGCGTCAACTAATAAAGATAAAACAATAAATGAAGACTTCTTTTAAAGTTTATATTCTCTACTTTTAGGATATCTAATGAGAGAAAGAAAAAAAAATTCTTCATTACCTAATTAATACTAGCGATGTTAATTCGCTCGCTAACGCTCGCTCAATTATATTTATTGATAAAGAAATTGATTATCTAAGTTTAAATATTAAAAACTATTATGAACTTACCATTTATTTTATTGTTGCTATTTTTAAATCTTTTGAAAATTATATATAAAGATTGTAATTTTGTTCTAAGACTTTTTTATTAATTAGTAATACACTAAAGAAAGAAGTTGGCGCTGAGCTCGGCCAACTCGTGTTTTCATAGACGTACTAAGTTCTAACTTTTGCGGGTGCATGGTGCCCTACCAGAAACGAAATTTTGATCAAAAATTTTGTTGCCATTTTACCGAAATTTAGTACAATAAATATAAAGAAGTTGTTAGAAGATGATAAGACTTGCAACAATTAAAGTAAAAAAAAAAGTATTGTTTTTTGCTTAAATAAAATACTGCAATAGTAAAGACAAAAAATACAATAACTCATTGCCAGTCGATTTATCATCAATTCAATTCAAAAAAGCTCATTTGGCGCAGAATTAAATACACTCTAAATAATTTAGCACAGAAAAAAACATTCTAAATAAAATTGAGCCAAAGTAAATCATTGCCAAAGTTGACAAAATTCAAAAAAATCACTCAAAACAACCATAATTACCAAATCGCATTTTGAAAAGACCTTGAAAAACAATATCCCATAATTTATTCAATAATTTGCTATTAACTATTTTTTATAGGATTATTTATAAATAACCTCCTAACTGGGGAAAAAATTATTTTTATTTAAAAAATACTAATTAAAAATTTCTTAAGGATTTTTCAACAAAATTTTCATATTGTCAAATTATGAATTATTCTTGTATTTTACTTCCGAGATTACAATTTAATAAAATAAAATATAAGACTGTCCGAAAGAGTCGTTATTCATTGAATATTTTCAGATAATTTTATGTATTTTTCATTTGTTTGAACAATTTAGTATTGTTAATTTGTAAATATTATTCAAATAAGTTTTCTGATTTTTCTATTTTTTCATATTTAAAACGATAATATATTCAGCGAAATTAACCACAATTACCAGCCTAATTTTTTATCATAAAATCTAAAAAAAATTTATTAAATCCCCCCCCCCTGCCCCCAAAATTTCATTTTCGAGATAAAAAACAGTTTTTCTGCCGTTTTTGTATAAAATATACTGTTACTTCGTCAGTTTTGGTCCGATTTCAAAACTTTTTTTTTATTTTAAAGATGAGGAATGAAGCTTTTTATACCTAATAGGTGTATTATGTTTTAAATAAAATTATGGTAGAAAAAAAATAAAGAACGACCCAATTTTTTTTAGAATGTTTTTTTTGTAATGAATTATTTAAAGTGTAGTAAATTCTGCGTCGAATGAGCTTTTTTGAATTAAATTGGTGTAAAACTTTCTGAGTTATTGCATGATTTGTCTTTACAATCACTGTATTTTTCGGGAAAATGAATTTTCAAAAATTTTTGTGCTATTCTAAATTTTCCAAATTTTACCAAAATTTACTAAAAGAAATATAAAAAGTTGTCAGAAGGTGATAAGTACCATTTGCAACAATTAAAGAAAGCAAAAAAAAAGAAAGTACTGTTTTTTGTTTAAATAAAAATAAAATACTGTGACTTTGAAGACAAAAAATGCAATAACTCAGCCATTTTTTAAAGAATTTAATTTAAAAAAAGCTCACTTGACGCAAAATTTAATACACTTTAAATAATTCACCACGGAAAAAAAGATTCTAAATAAAATTTGGCCTCAAATCATTAACAAAGTTAAAAAAATTTAAAAAAAAATGCCAATTTTCGGACTTTTTTAATATTTTTTTACCATAAATGTTATTTAAAACATAATACGTTTATTAGGTATAAAAAGCTTCGTTTCTCATCTTTAAAATAAAAAAAAAACTTTTGAAATCAGACCAAAAATAACGATGTAACAGTATATTTTATACAAAAACTGCAGAAAAACTGTTTTTTAGCTCTAAAATGAAACTTTTGGGGTGGGGGGGGAAGTTAATATATACCATTTTTTTTTGTTTTTTATGACGAACAACTTAGGCTAGGTCCGATTCAAAGTAATTTTTTGTTCTCCTTTTTTTTAACACAGTGCTATTATTTATTAATTATTTAAACAAATTCTTATTGACAATTTATAACTTTTATCTTAAAATACCTAGCGAGTTGTAGATTGTTTTTTTCTTTTCTATTTTTATATATATATATATATTAATTTATTATTATTAACTTATATTTTTAACCGCAGACCATTAATTTGCAAAATTATGAAAAATTTGTGACTTTCTAGATGTACTTTTGTAAATAATTAATAATTAATAACAATAATTTATTTAAAACATTTAATAAATAATAATTTATAGTCATCAATTTTTGTTAATAGGAGTTGTTTTACAACAATAAATTGTTTAAACAATTAATAAAGAATAATACAGTCAGTAACTTTTTTTTAAACCAGAGACCACCAATTTGTAAAGTTGGGAAAAACTTTCCAAATGCACCCAGAATAATAAATTAATAACAATAATTTGTTTAACCAATTGAAAATGGTTGTTTTCGTTAATTTCGTTGAGATATTATTGTTTTAATTATCGAAAAAAAAAAATTCAGAAAACTACAACTCGCTAGGTTTATTTGGATAATATTTACAAATTAACAATAATAAATTGTTTGAACAATTGAAAAATGCATAAAAAAATATCTATAATTATTCATAACTTAAAGATGTGTAACAATTTTGTTGAAAAAATTAAAGAAACTGTTAATTAATATTTTAAATTAAAAATAATTTTTTTTTGTATCTAGGGTTATTGTTAATAACTGTAATAAAATGGTTAATATTAACAAATTTTGTAAATAAATTATGGAATATTGTTTTCCAAGGATATTATTTTGTATAATTGTTAAAATTAGAAATGTTCTTTTGTACAATTGCTAAAATTAAAAAGATTTAACTCTAATTAATTAATTTAATAAATTGATTATATGGGCAAGTCTCTGGAACTTTTAACCTTAGTGTTCCTCATATATTTTACTTTAAAAAACGCTTTTAATCACAACTAAAGTTTACCAAAAATTGATATATTTTAAAATGAGATATACAGATCATTGTCCAATCATTGTTTTGAATTAATATGATTATTTTATATTTATTTTACTGTAATCATTTTGATTATTCTATGTTTTTGAGTGTGTCACTTCCGCTGTTTTTTTGAAATGTTTTAATTTTTCATTCTAATTTCTAAAGGAAAAAAAAAGTTTTATGTTATGAACTAATTTAAAATGTAATTAAAAATCAAATAAAGAGAGCAAACATAATACATAATATCAAAATGTGATATATTTTTTGTTCTGAAAATTGTTCCTCAGTTTGTATGTCGCTGGTCAAATGATTCAGTTTTTATCAAATTATTATTTAAATACTGGAGGGAATAATTTGTAACTTAACGCACACTTCAATTTTAGCTCAAATAACAAATCAGTATACTTTGCTTTTATTTAAATTTATTTTTTATATAAATTATAATACTGGTTATACGCGCATACTTGTGTCGTACGAAAAAACTGTCGCTGGTCAAATAAGTGAGCTTTACGAAACAACTTATTAAATCTGCTCCAAATTTCTAGCACATACAAATTTCGATGTAATTTAAATTTCCCATGAAGTGCCATTTATTTTAATTATTAGTTACATATTTTTTAATGTGGATATTCAAATTGTCGCTCGTCAAATAGTCTCTTGGTCAAATTTACTTTTTTTCGATCAATCTGAAGTTATGCATTTACTTATTTTATATCGATAATTCCGAAATGGCCAAGATTGATAAAATTACATTTAGTCTCTGACAGGTGAAAGAAAAAATGAGAAAAAGCGAGAGAAGAAAATAAAAATCAAAGAAATGAAAAGAAGAATGCATAGAGAATATCATCGTAAAGCTCTCAAGTAAAACTTATTTAGTTACTTTTAATTAATTGAACACAGTATTTTCATGAATTCGTTGTAACTCTTTAAGGTTATATTTAGAATCTGAGATTGTCTCAAAACAATGAAATTTAAAGCAAACGTGTATTTTGCTAATTGTAATGATTGTATTCAAAATAATTTTTAAATTTTGTTTACAGAGTGATAGTCTTAATAGTGATTCTTTAGTTAATTATTATGACCCTCATCATTTTCTATTATTTCAATGTTATTAAAAAATTATATATTTTAGTTTCAGGCATATTAAAATTTTACATAACCCCCTTTTTATATCTCATAAAATTAATATTTTAGATTAGAGCGCAACCAAAAAAAGCTTGTACTGTAATAGAATTGAAACCTATTTAGGTTCAAAATACTATAGTTTAAATTTCAAAGCTGTGCTGAAGAATAAAATTAAAAAAAATTTTAAATTAAAATGTTAAAGGTTCCAGAGACTTGCCCATATAATACATATTCAATTAAGAAAGATTTAACTCTAATTAATTAATTTAATAAATTGATTAGATAATACATATTCAATTAATTAATTTTAATCAAATATTTACATATTATAATCTAAAAGTCTGTAATTTTAGCAATTGAACAAAATAACTTTTCTGATTTTAGCAATTGTATAATATGACATTTCTCATTCTTGCATTTGCACAAAAACAGGTTTTACCTAATTTGAACAATATAAAAAAATTGAAAAAAATATAAATATGAAATGAAATAAAATATAAATATAAAAAAAATTGTCTATGCTCAAAAAAAGTACCAAAAAAGTGTAAAATTGTAGCACTTCGAAGCCAGCATCTTCAAACAGAAAACATCTAATTGTTTTTTTATTTTTTTAACTTTATGAGAAAGTAATTCCAGATTACTATTTTCGATGTAAATTCAACGATACAGTTTTCCTGGTTTAAGGAAATTGTTTATATGCTTGTATGTTAAGTGAACGGTGTACAATAACTCGGACGTATTCATTGGTGTTTCTTTTAATAGTTGGGCCGTTAAACGATATGGGGATTAAGCTCGATTTATTTACTTCTTTCGTAATCCGTTAGCCACATGTATTCTACTGTTCAGTAATTATTGCTGAGATTAAATAATCCATAAAACGGCCAGGGAGTGCGCGTACAATACACCCGAGTACTTGTTAGCAAACTAACCCACTATAGTTGCCACTTTTTATTTTTGTTAGCTTTACATTCATATGAATTCCTCTGTGTTTCAAATTGAATATTGTGCGCCATTTCCCCATTTTACACGAGTTTCTTTTTTCGTTTTTACGGTTTCATCCTTCCTTTATAAAAACTGTCAAAAAGAATAAGCTTTGTGCTTCCACAGCGCATTTCAGAACACATAACGCTTTTTATTTATTTTTCAAGGATTTCTGGATAATTCTTTGAGGAAAGGTTTTTTGGATTTGCGAAAAAAGCCGCAGAATTAGAGTAGAAGTTTTTGGAATAAAAATGAAGGTTTTATGATTGAAATGTAGATGCCTTTAAAATTAAAAAATGTTTCTGAGACTGGAGTGAAAGATTTCTTAATTGGAAAAGATTTTTTTAAGACTGATATAGAAATTTAAGGAAAAAAAACTTTTTTTTTTTAATAGGATCCGAAATTATTATTTAGGATTGAAAGATACTTTTTTGTTGATTGCAGAAAAAGATTTTTAAACAATTTTTTGGAATGTAGAATAAGTTTTTGTATAAAAGTAAATATTTTGAGTGCCGTTATGACACAAAACTTACTTTGAAAGTTGTTATTTTGTACGAACATAGGTAAATGTTATTTTGTACAACACCTGAAATTAAAGGTTTTAATAATTAGAATTAAAAAATCTTTTAATTTAAACAGTTGTGCAAAATAACGTGTACCACTCTTTGAACAAAATAACAATCTTTATGACAAGTTTTGTGTCAAAATAATACGTCCTTTTTTTTATTACAGTAAAAGGTATAAAAATTAGTGTTTAACTTCTCGTGATTGGATCTGAAATTTAACAATTCAAGTTTTGGAAATAGAATAAACCATATATGGATTTAATTATAAGTTTATAAAATTCAAGTTAAACATTTCAGGAGTCAAGTAGAATATTTTTTTAAAATAGAGTAGCTGTTTTTTTTTAATTGAAGTTTTCATGGATAAAACAAGTTTATAAAAAGCGTTTCAACATTGTAAAAATTAAAAGGCGCATAAATATTCCCTAAAACCCATTTAGCCTAAATCCTATTCAGCCTAAAGCGATATAGCCTAAAATGCATACAGTTTAAATCCCATTTAACCTAAAATGCACTCAGCCTAAAACACATTAACCCTAAAATGCATTCAGCCTAAATCCCCTTTAACCTAAAATGCATTTAGCCTAAATCCCCCTTATCCTAAAATGCATTCAGCCTAAAACACATTTAACCTAAAATTCTAAAAAGCATTCAGCCTAATATGCATTCAACCTAAATCCCATTCAATCTAAACTTCATTCAGCCTGAATCTTATTTTACCTTAACTCCATTTAACCCAAACTTCAATAGACCTAAATCTCATTTAACCTAAATTCCATTTAATCCAAATTTCATTAGACCTAAATCTCATTAAACCTAAAGCCCATTTAACCAAAAATGCATTCGGTCTTAAACCCATTTACCCTAAATCCAAGTTAACCTAAAATCCATTTACCCTAAAACACATTTAACCTAAAATTCTAAAAAGCATTCAGCCTAATATGCATTCAACCTAAATCCCATTTAATCTAAACTTCATTCAGCCTGAATCTTATTTTACCTTAACTCCATTTAACCCAAACTTCAATAGACCTAAATCTCATTTAACCTAAATTCCATTTAATCCAAATTTCATTAGACCTAAATCTCATTAAACCTAAAGCCCATTTAACCAAAAGTGCATTCGGTCTTAAACCCATTTACCCTAAATCCAAGTTAACCTAAAATCCATTTAACCTAAAACACATTTAGCCTAAATCCCACTTAACCTAAAATGGAGTTAGCCTAAATTCTAGTTAACCTAAAATGCATTCAGCCTAAATTCCATTGAACCTAAAATGCATATATATAGACTAAAATAATTTTTCACTAATTTCATTGAACCTAATTTATAATGTAAATTTAAGGTTTAATGGGATTTAGGAAAACTCCTTTTAGGCTGTATGAATTTTAGGTTAAATGGGATATAAGCTGAATGCATTTTTGGTTAAATGGAATTTAAGTTAAATAATATCTAGGCTAAATGCATTTTAGGTTTAATGGAAATTAGGTTAAATAAGATTTAAGTAAAATAAGATTCAGCCTAAAATGCATTTAGTCTAAATCTGATTTAACCGGAAATTCATTCCGCCGACATCTCATTTAACCTAAATTCCATTTAATCTAACATGGATTCAGCCTAAATCCCACTGAATCTAAAATACATATAGCCTAAAATCATTTTCATTAAATTTTATTGAACCTAATTTATAATGTAAATTTTCAGTTAAATGAGCTTTAGGCTAATTGGATCGTAGGTTAAATGGGATTTAAGTCAAATAAGATTCAGGCAAAATGCATTTTAGGTTTAAAGGAATTTAGATTAAATAGGATTTAGGTTAAATGCATTTTAGGTTAAATGGGATTGAGTTTTAATGAGATTTTAGTTAAATGTAATATAGGTTAAATGAGATTCAGGCTGAATGAATTTTAGGGTTAATGGTATCTTGGCTAATTGCAATTAAGGTTTAATGGGTTTTAGGGCAAATGAATTTAAATTAAATGGGTTTTTGTCTGAATGCAATTTAGGTTTAATGTTATTTAAGTTATATGGCATTTACGTTAAATGCATATTAAGTTAAATGAGTTTTTGGCTAAATGCATTTTAGGTTTAATGGGAGTTAGTTTTAACGATATTTATGTTTAAAGTAATTTAGGTAAAATGAGATCTAGGCTGAATAAATTTTAGGTTCAGCGTGTGTTAGGCTGAATGTGTTTTACTTTAAATGGGATTTAAGGCTGAATGGATTATAGGTAAAATGCGATTTAGGATAAATGGGATTTAGGCTGAATGCATTTTAGGTTAATTGAATTTTACGTTAAATGCGATTTAGGTTGAATGGGGTTCAGGCTGAATGAATTTCAGTTTAAATTAGTTTTAGCCTAAATGCCTTTTTGGGTTAAATGGGATTTAGGCTGAATGTATTTTAGTTTAATTGATTTTAGTTTAAATGGGTTTTAGGCTGAATGCATTTTAGGTTAAATGCAATTTAGGTTAAATGGGGTTTAGGCTGAATGCATTTAAGGTTAAATGAGTTTTAGGCTAAATGCATTTTAGGTTAATTGGGATTTAGGCTGAATGCTTATTAGGTTAATTAGATTTTAGGTTGAATAGTATTTAGTCTGAATGCACTTTAGGTTAAATGGGATTTGGGGTTCATACGTTTCAGGTTGAATGTGTTTTAGGCTGAATGTACTTTAGTTTAATTGATTTTAGTTTAAATGGGTTTTAGGTTAAATGCAATTTAGGTTAAATGGGGTTTAGGCTGAATACATTTTATGTTAAATGAGTTTTAGGCTAAATGCATTTTAGGTTAAATGGGATTTAGGCTGAATGTATTTTATGTTAATTGGTTTTAAGGTTGAATTGGATTCAGGTTAAATGGGTTTTAGGCTAAATGCATTTTAGGTTAAATGGGTTTTAGGCTTAATGCATTTTAGGTTAATTGGATTTTAGGTTGAATGGGTTTTGTGTTAAATGGGTTTTAGGCTGAATGCATTTCAAGTTAAAGGGATTTAGGCTAAATGCATTTTAGGTTAAATGGTATTTGGGCTTTATACATTTCAGGTTAAATGTGTTATATGCTAAATGCATTTTAGGCTTCAATGGTTTTGGGCAGAATCGGATTTAGGCTAAATGGGTTTTAGCTTAGGGAATATTCATGCGCCTCAAAATTAAAATGATTAATAATTAAAAATTAAAAATTAAACGAAGATTTAACATCAATTTACATAAGAGAAACATTGATTGAGCTGAATTTAGTCCTAATAATGGTATTTGAAATTACGTATTATTGTTTAATCATGTTTAAAAAATATTTTAAATTTAATTTAAAATTTTTAATGTTTTAATAAATATTAAAAATTAAACGAAAGTTTAACATCCATTTAAGAGAGAAACATTGATTGAGCGAAATTTAGTGCTAATAAAGGTATTTGAAATTACTTATTATTGGTTGATCAAGTTTATAAGCAATATTGTGCAGCACATAATGAGAGGGTAGATTGTATTATCTGTATGCGTTACCATTCAATCCAGATGTCTATAATAAAACCATGGCAACTGACGTTATAATTAATATAATGCAGCGTGAGTCAACGTAGTTCGAAAATCCAATTACAATTTCACCAAGCATTCTCCACTTGATTTTAAACTCTCGCTTCATTTTAATTGAAGCATTTGAAGCGCACATTTCTAGAAGAAAACTTTTATACTAATGTTCACTTTTAATTAGGCGTTTCCCGTGAAACATTATGGTTTATTTTCATATAAAATTGCACGATTTTATAACACATATTTAATTCGTGACTGTACTCCAATTATGAGGGTGTATATAAAATGTTCAAATTTCAACATTTGTTAATTTAATTTGTTATGATTTACATTTTCACAATTTCCAGACTAAATTCAAGTTTGTCTGCAATCATTTAATGTGGTTGAGAAAGAAATGTGTTTATCTGTAAAACTTGTCTATCTTTTTGATTATTTTTTCTTTTAATTTCCGTTTTGAAATTGGTTTTGATAAAGAAATAATAATTCTGGGTAAACATCAAGTGTAATGATGAAAAGACAATAATATGAACTCTGCTCATATTCAGGAAAGAGGAGACTATTTGCGTTCACATTTTCCTCGTGATTATTCTCGAGTCAGAGAGGAAATAAATTTGATTTAACATACCTAAACGCCTGACTGCGAGTTCGCATACTTGAGATTCGTTCCAACAATTAGTGCACTTATATAAGTAGGTACCAGAGATTTTCAACATGCATTTTCTGCATTCCACTTGCAATTATTGTGGTAACTGAGATTTTTCCAAATACGTCCCACTTGAATAATACAACCTTCTGCTTTTTTTAATTTGAAAAAAACCTTCGAAAGTATACTCAAATATTAAAAATAAAATAAAGGCATGAGTGCGATTTCACCGCTTTTTTACATTATTTCAGAGTAAGCAAACCGAATAAGATGAAATTTTGGAAATTTGTAGTAGACATCCAAAGTAAGAAAATCCATGTATTATAAAATAAAAATATGTATTTGTTTTTATGAAATGTTACAATTTTGAAAAAAGATGCAAATCCTTATATCTTCTGTTCTATTCAACGAATTGAGTTAATTTTTTGTTTAATATGTTCGTAAAAAAGGACAAGAGATTTTTTTTTTTTTTTTTTTAATTCTAAATACAAATTTTTATAATTTAAATTATTTAAAAAAATAAATTTTTCTACCTTCTGAGCAGCTGATCTGATTTTGATGGTTCAAAAATAAAAAAATATTCCACAGGAACTGATGTTTAAGATTACATAAAAAAATTTGAGTCACCTTCATAAAATCGGGAGATTTTTAATAATTTATGTATAGCTCGTAAATGACGCGTGGAAGTCTAGTAAAATTTTCGGTAATTTAAAATCCAGTTACATTCTCGAGAATATAACCGAGAATATTCTCTTTCCGGAGAATTTATGCGAATTTTCTATGTTTGAATAAAGTCCACTATTTTGAAACACAAGCAATTTATTGAAATAAAAATGGATAAATAAAAAAATTATTATTACTACCTCTGGACATTGGTTTAAAAATGAAAATTTACGCTTTTTAGATGAAAATGAGTCGATTTAGACTATATTTGGAAAATCGAAAATCACCAAAAAAATTAAAATTTACAATTACAAAGCTTCCTCTATGAGGAAACAATAATATAAAAAAATTTAAATTGAAGAAAATATTAAAAATTTGAGAAAATAATTGAAAAAATTACATAATAGATTTTAAATCAAGGAAAATTAAATGAAATTTCAGAAAAATACTTGAAACTTTTAGAAGTTCATTGCAAAAAAATAAAAAAATAATTGTAAATTAGAGAATATAAATGAAAAAAGATAAACATAATTTAAAATTGAAAAGAACAATTTTTAATTTAAGAGAAATAATTGCAAAAAATACAGAATATGCGTATATAAAATACAAGAATGTTAGATCTAATTGAAAATTGAATAGAAAAATGAAAATTTCAGATAAATAATTCAAAACTTTTTGGAAATTGTGAAAAAGAACGTAAGTAATTGAAAATTGAAGAAAATAATAAACGAATAATATAAATAATTGAAAATTGAATTAAATAATTGAAATATCAGATAAATAAGTTAAAATTTAGAAATTATGAAATAAATGAAAATAAATAAATAAATAAAATAAAACAAATTTGAAATTTGTTAAAAATATTTGATAATTTGAGAAATTAATTGAAAAAATGTGAATAATTAAAAATTGAAGATAAGAATTGAAGAAGAATAAAAATAATTGAAATTTAAAATACTTAATAAACATTTTCGTTAATTATGAAAACAAATAAAAATAGTCTTCAGTGTTGTCGAAACAACAGGATTATTTAATTGTGGTCTGTATCTATAAAGAAGAAAGTAATTAAGAAACACAAGCAAACGTTTCGGCCCTTGGTAAAATTATAGAAAATAATTGATATTTGAGAAAAATATTGAAAAGTATTTGATAAATAATTTTAAAATATGAAAATAATAATTTTAAATTTAAGAAAATAATAAGAAAATGGTAAAAATAATTTAAAATTTAGAAAAATAATTGAAGTTAAATGAAAATAATGGAAATTTTTGAAAATTATGCAAAAAAATGAAAATAATTAAAATATGGAGAAAATAATTACACAAACATTTTTTTCAATTATAAAAACAAATGAAAATAAGTATAAATTGAAGAAAATAATTAATATTTATGAAAAGTACTTAAAAACATTAAAGATATGATTTTACAATATAAGAATAATAAATTTTAAAATTTTGGGAAATAATCAAAAAATGATAAACTAGGTGAGAATTATGTCCATTTCATGGACATTTCGCTTCCAAGTAAGCAAAATAATTTTCTTCCTCATAGAGGAAGCAAGAAATTAATAATATATAAATTAATTGGGGAAATTGTTAAAAAAAAAAAAATTTTAATGCAAAGAAATGTAAAAATATGAATTATTTTACGAATTTTTGATCAACTATAAAAGTTATATAGGTTAATAGATTCGCTTTGAGATAAGGAATATGATTTTTATATTCTTTAAGTTTTATTTTCAGCATGAAAAAAATTTTTGTCAAAAAACGATTTTTTTCGATGAAAAAAGGTGCTAAAAAAATTTGGTTGGGCATTTTAAAAAATCCCTGTGTCCAAATTTAGATATTCATGAGCTTAATAAGTCATCTAAATTTTATTGGAATCCGTTAAAGCGTTCTCGAGATATCTTGTACACAAAAAACGGTATACACACACACACACACACACATACATACATACACACACACACATACATCTGGACATTTGCTTAGGAATGAAAATTTACGCTTTTTAGATGAAAATAAGTCGATTTAGACTATTTTTGGAAAATCGAAAATCTTAACAATCACAAAGCTTCCTCTATGAGGAAGCAAAATAATTTAAAATATAGAAAAATAATTGAAGTATGATAAAAATAATTAAAAAAATTTTTAAATTATTGACATATGATGAAAATAATTAAAATTTCAGATAAATAATTGAAATTTTTGAAAATTATGCAAAAAAATGAAAATAAAGAATTTGGAGAAAATAATAGAAAAATTACCTAATTGATTTTTGCACAAAAGAAAATAATTGAAAAATTGTTTAAAAAGTTAAAAATTAAAGACAATAATCTACATTTTAGATAAGAACTGAAAATTTAGAAAACTAATCCAAAAATAATTAAAATAATTAAAAGATAGATTAAATGCATAAATGTTTTTGTAAACTATAAAAACAAATGAAAATAAGTAAAAATTGAAAAAAATAATTTATATTTGAGAAAAATACTTTAAAACATTTAAAAAATAATTTTACAGTATGAGAATTATAATTTTAAATTTAGGGAAATAATCAAAAAATTATGAAAATAATTTTAAAAAATCTTAATTTGAGATAAGAACAGAAAATTTAGAAAACTAATCGAAACACAATGAAAAAATTAGAAAATGGAGAAAATAATTGCAAAACGGTTAAAAGAATAAATATTGAACAAAATAATTGAAAATTGAGATATTTAAAAGTGCAGGATATTAATTCAGAAATAATAAAAATGATTAAAAATGGAAGATAATAATTACAAAATAAAAATTATAATGGTGAATTAAAAAAATTAATTTCATTTTGCGATAAATAGTATGAAATTTTGCAATAAATAATTAAATTGTTTTATTATCGAAGAGAAAATAAATACAATTGAATAAGTGATGAAAAAATTAAAGGAAATAATTGAAATTTGGGGAAGGTAGATTTAAGATTTGGCGAAAAAAGTGAGAAAGAATAAAAATAATTTAAAATTGCAGAAAGTAATTGAAAAATGGTAAAAATATTATTTGAAAACTGTAATTTATGTAATTGAAATTATAAGAGTTAAAAATTATTAAAAATTTGAAAACATTTTTAAATCACTTCAAATTTTGTATATTTGAACCGTGGATTGATGAAACTTTTAATTAATGCTATATTGCTATAAATTAAAAATTTGAGAACATTTTGAAAAGGTGATATATGATGTAAAAATTTAAAACAAAAAAAACATAGGGTGACAAACTTCAGACGTGGACAAAATGAAAGAATTAATGAGTTAATTACTCTGAGTAAGAATCATTCTGACATAAAACTTATTTGTTATATTCCTATATTGTATAGTCGTAGGTAAATGTTATTTTGTACAACACCTGAAATTACTGTTTTTCACATTAATCAATGAAATTAATTAATTAAATAATAAACACTTTAACTAATTCATAAAAAATCAAATAATTAATAATAATCAGAACCTAAATTTTTTTTTAATTTTATCAGTTGTACAAAATAACATGTTTATGTAATATAACAATCTTTATGATAAGTTTTGTGTCAAAATGATACTTACTCAAAGGCATTACGAACATAAAATACGTTTGATGAGCACTAAAGTAGAAAATTGGGTAAAGAGAAGTTAATTAATGTACTTAAATTATGTACATTTTATATGTGTATCAATATACCAGAATTTATACTACATTTATTTTTTATTATACTATATTTCTCAATGTTATAACATTCTACCTATTTATTACATTTAGTTATTGTATTCAGCTAATGTTACAACACAACGAATTGTTTCTGATGATATCGTTTCTTTTACAGTTTACGGTTTGGCAATCAACATTGGCACTAGTTTCGGCTTCAGGTGCTGTCGACCAAAAATGAATATATATATATATCTATATTATAGTTTAGAGTATCTATACGCTCAGTTGCATCTAATTTTCCACGTACACTCGAGCCCCGAGTTACTGTTAACTCGTCCGTGAATCAAGGATGCCTAAAGCAGTCGAGATTTGGAACTGCTTTATACAAATTGGCTCATTGTAACGTGACATGGCAAATAAAGCTTTGCTGAGATTGTGTGCAACAGAAACATTGGCTACACACTCTCAAAAATCCCCAATATATTTGTACTCGAAGGTAAACATTTTGCATTCAATGTCGGCTGAAAAGAACACACAATGTCGGCTTTTAAAATCTATTTCTTTGAAATCAAAATAACACCTGTTGAAGTTATTGTTGAAACTTGAATACATTGCCAGCTTGTATCGCTTTTTATCCCATTGTTTTCTAAATTGCATGCTGATCGTTCTTTTTTTCTTCAATGTATTTTTAATGTTTTTAGTATTATTTTTTCTAGATTATTTTCTTTTTAGTTTTATAAGTTATATGTGTTTTTGCAGATTAGGGTTTTAATTTTACTTTGTAACAAATTTTAATTTGTTATTTTTCTAGATTATTTTCTTTTCAGTTTTATTACACCTTTTTTTCTTTTTTTCGACCCATCCACACCCCTTTATTATATAAATATTATATTAAAACTTTTCAGATACTTTTAAGAACTTATACTGTACACAAAAACAATTGTTTTCATTTCTAAAAATTTTTTTAATTAATTAAAAATTGGCATTAATTAAAACCCTTTAAAAAAAATGGACCTTGGTGGTGTGATGGATTTCTTCTCTTCTATTTATATGAAAAATGAAAACTAATAAAATTTTTAATCAGTATGAGAACAGTTAAGGACGAAACTAGAACCAATATTTTATTTCAAAAACTTCGTATTTTTTACATATGAAAATTAATAAAAAAGCAGCCTGTTTTTAGAGTTTGAGTGTCAAAAGCGCGTTATTTTGTCAATTGTCAATATTTTTTGTTTATTCTAGTTCCGACCATAACTGTACTCATACTGATTAAGAATTTTCTTTGTTTTTATTTTTCAGATAAATAGAAGAGAAGAAATCCATCACACCACCTAGGTCCATTTTTTTAAAGGGCTTTAATTAATGCCAATTTTTATTTAATTAAAATTTTTTTTAGAAATAAAAAAAAGTGTTTTTGTGCACAGTATAAGTTCTTAAAAGTATCTGAAAAGTTTTAATATCGTTGTTTATTATTTTAACCTTCAAATAAATTCCTAAAAATACCTTAAATTTTAGAGCTCTAGACCACAGGGTCCCCTTAAAGTATTGAAATTTTTGTATTTTAAACTCTTAAAAATGACTCCTTTTTCCAGAAACACGAAAAAAAAAACTTTGTGAAATAAGATCTAAATTTTTTAATATATTACAAAATTGAAAAGATTAAGAATCTTTTAAGCAAGAGTAAAATTTACTAAATCAATAATAATTTTGAAATTCTAATTATATTCTACTGTCTTTTCTATTATTTACAATAATTATCAACTTTTTAAAATATTTTTAAATTATTTACTTAATTTTTAATCATTATTTTCATTATTTTTCAATTTTTCCCCAATTTTAAAACTCAGTTTCAATAAATTATAATTATATTCTTGAATTATTTTTTTTTACTAATACATTTTTTTTTTCAATAATGAATTAAAATCTTTATTTTAATTATTCAAATTATTTTCATTTATTTTCAGTTTCATTTTTCATTTATCAATTATTTTCATAAATTGAAAAATAATTTCTTTGAATAACAATTATTATATTCTTCCATTCATTTGATTAACTCACTTAAATTTGATAATTAATAGTATTTTTTAATTACTTTGGTCACATTTTGATTATTCCCTGATTTTTCATTTATTTTACCACTTTTCAATTAAATACCTCTTTTTTAAATTATTGTAAAAGTAATTTCATGAATTGTTTATTATTTTTTTAATTTTTAAATTATTTTTCCAATTTTTAATTGTTTTTATCCTTTTTTTTTAATTAATTTTTCCAAGTTCAAATTATTTTCATTATTTTTCAATTAATGTCATAAACTTCCAATGATTTATGTCAAATTTCAATAATTTTATATAGTTTTTATTTTTTAAACTCATTTCTCAATTATTTGCCTTCATTTTTAATTTTGTACATATTTTTTTAATAATAATTATCAAATGTTAATAATTTTTATAATTTTTCAATTTTTCCTCAAATTATCAATTATTTTCATCATTTTTTAATATAATCTCCAATTTTAGATTATTTTCATTATTTCTTGATTAATTTCTTAAACTTCCAATTATTAATATGTGACGCTTCGCGAGAGAAGGGACCTATCGCCGAAAAAATCAATTTTAATTTTTTTATGCTAAAAGACAATTTTTGAGTTGTTTTTTCAGTTCCATGTTTCAAAAATTCTTTTTTGTAATTACACTTTTTGTTATAATGCTTCAAACCTAGACATACTAAGTATATCGCATTTTTTGATTTTTCTTTGAACGACCGTCCCGTGAAATTAACGATTAATTAGTTTGATTTTTTCATGGTAATTGATAGTTTTTGAGTTGCTTTTTGAGTTCTAAAAATCAAAATTTGATGCCTGCAATTAGTTTTCTTGCTATTGAAGCTTTAAACATGGGCATGTTAAGCGTCTCGATTTTTCTTCCTCCTCTTTGCCCGTCCATTCTTTAAAGTTTGCTTTCCCAGCGATAGGTCCCTTCTCTCGCGGAGCGTCACATATATGTTCCATTACCTTTCTATTAATTTCATAGATTTTCAATTATTTTTATCATTTTTCAAATATTTGTCTCTATTTTTAATTGTTTCATTATTTAAATATTTCTTTTCAATTTTTATAAATTGTTAATTATTTTTATCATTTTTCAATTAATTGTCCTATTTTTAAAATTTTTAATTATTATCTGCAATTTTCAATTTTTATCATTTTTTTTAAATTAATTTTTCCAATTTCATAATATTCTCATTTTTATTTTATTTTAATTAATGTCATATATGACATTGGAAATTTATAAACTTCCAATAGTTCACGTCGAATTTGAATTAGTTTCTTTAATTTTTATATTCTAAAATCATTTTACTATTATTTGCCTTCAATTTTAATTTTGTTAATAACTTTTTTATTAAATTCATCAATTCCTTATTATTTTTATCATTTTTCAATTTTTACCTCCAATTTTTAATTTCTTCATTATTTTTTAATTCATTTCATGAATTCTTAACTATTTTTATCTTTTTTTAATTAACTAGACCATTTTTAATTTAATTTCTCCAATTTCATATTATTTTTATTTTCTTTTCAGTTAATGTCATAAACTTCTAATAATTCACGTCAAATTTCAATTAGTTTCTTTAATTTTTATATTCTAAAATCATTTTACAATTATTTGCCTTCAATTTTAACATTGTTAATAATTTTTTTATTAATTTCATCAATTCTTTATTATTTTCATCATTTTAAAATTTTTTCCTCCAGGTTTTCATTTTTTCATTATTTTTTAATTCATTTCAAGAACTGTTAATTATTTTCATCATTTTTCAATTGTTTTCTCCAATGTTCAATTATTTTTATCCTTTTTTAATTATTTTCCACAATTTTCAATTATTTTTATCAGATTTCAATTATTTTCTCCAATATTTTAATCATTTTTCAATTATTATCACCAATTTTAAATTATTTTGATTATTTTTTATTAGTTTTATGAATTGTTAATTATTTTTACCATTTTTCAATTATTTTCTACAATTTGAAATTATTTTTCAGACCATTCACTATTATAAAGTTACATTAAAATGTTACAAAAATTAAAAAAGATATCAATATTAACACATGTAATCTTGAATCTTTATTTGCATATTTAAGGATGCAAATTTTTTCATAAGAATTTAGTTTTTTTATTAAAAATTTTAAAAATATAACACCTAAAAAACGTCAATTTTTTCAACATTCTTAGTAATATTTCTTTAATTATAAGAATGAAAAAGCACTAAATGTTTATATATTATTAACATTTAAGACAAAAAAACAGAAAATAGTGTGATGTCACACTTCAACCGACCAATAAGTAAATAATAAGTAAATTTAATTAAAAGTATTTTTCTTGATAAATAATAAATTAATAAAAAAAATAAATAAATAAATAGGATCGTATCTATTAAACAAAATTTTTGATACCGCTTCTCAAGTTATTTTATAGTTCCACTGTGGAATACCGTTAAAAAATTGTCAAGAATTTTATGCCTCTAATTTATTTTTAAATTATTTACATAAAATAAAATTGACCTGTTTTACGTTCCCGTGTTGTTTTCAAAGAAATATCTTATGCTCAAAAGCGTAAAATAATCTACCATGACCTGGAAGTGAATTCTCCTGGAAATCTCAGCCATTTCTATCGTCCTAGACCACCTCTGTATTTGCAAAACAAATTAACCCCTAAAATAATTGCCTTGAGATAGCAAGGAGGGGACTCCATATGCCCTTTGTATTCCTAAGTAAATGTCTTGAATAATATAAACAAAAATACATAAGGCAGAATTGCAGAATATCTGATGATTGATATTTCCGAATTTAGGATCTATTCAATATAACCAGTTAAACAAAATTTATGAAATAAAATTTAAATAATAAATAATTTAAAATTTTAATTTTAAATAGAAACAACTTTACCGAGAAATGTCCCTTTTTTTCAGTTCAGTATACCATCTCATGCAGAACATTCGGTTTACAACCCTTTTTTTGAATGTCAGTTAAAAAGAAAATTCGACTCAAAGTCAAGAGGCAGCTTTTCTCGGGGAAATTTAAAATTTAAAAAAAATGCAAATATCTTGATCCTTCTTTGAAATGAGATACTGCATATTACTAATGCACAGAAGCTCTTCTTCTCCTACCAAAACTAATGTCTATATTTACCCTGAAAAGACAATGTTCGCTCATTCTTCTCACATACTTTTGTGAAATGTAATTTTAAGCTACGTATGTGTGTACACTGCCATAAACGGAATCTGTAGAATTTCAGCTTTGATGGCAAAAATAAAATGCGCCGCCACTAGGATCATAAATGTGAACTCTTGAATTTCTCAAAAGGTCATAAGAAGTAAGTTAAAACTCAGCAAAGGTTTTGCTAACGCTAACTGCTTACGGTTGCAGGTGATACGGATGCAGTGGCTTGGAAGATTTTAGAAAATTGTGGGACGAGGTTACGTTACTTTCTGCCATGGAAGAAGCACTTTTAGATGGTCGTCTCATCGATTTTAGCGGCAAAGAAAATATGATATACGTGTTTCGCCGAGGTACGTTTATGTCCTGGCTCATCCGACATAAGGAGATATCTCTCACGAAAACCCCTCTTTTACTGGTACTCCGCAACTTCCCTGTTCGACCTTCTTCGTGTCTCTCTTCTCCCGTCTCTCAAACCCCTCACCACAATCTCACATTTTGCCTTAACACCCCCCCCTCCCCCTTCCCCTCCAACATTCCCGTCATCCTTCCCTCTGGTAACACATCCTCTCACCACAGATTCTTGAAAAGGAGTGATCTATGACTGTATTTCGTAGGGTGGGTCGACCGATACTACGAGGCGATGCATCTTCTAATAAATAACGCCGATTGTGAGATTCAATGCGATCTCCAGACACACCGTGTTTCGTTACGCTGCTTTGTAACCCGACGAATTGATGGGTAAATAGAGCAGGTTCAATTAAATTTAGATATAATTTAGTTTACGTGGGAAAATAGTTTTGTCTTGAAATTCAATTAGATGGGGTTTTAATTGTGATATTAAATGCCCATTAGGGGAATAATATTAAAATAAAGATTGTTTATCGAGAATTTTGTGTTTAGTGGACGTTCCGGTTTTAAAAGAATATTAAAAATACAGAAAGAATTAAGCGCGGGATAATGAGACGAAAATGGCTGGGCCCAAAATGTGGGGCGTGGACTATAAACGCTGCGTCGATACCCCGGCTGAGTAGTATCGGACAATCGGCGCGGATTTCGTTCTGCGCATGCGCCGCGTTGGGTATAAATACGCTGGCTCTGTGGCCCAGGCGGCAGATCGGCTGGAGCAGTGCTACTAATCAGATGTCTCCACTGTGGTTTTAGAAAATCACTGTTCTGAAATTCAGTAATATTTAATTTTTTACGTATTGAAATAATATTATTTTAAATTAAATTAATTAATGGCAAACCTCAAATAGATTTAATGGACGACATGTTTCGACAATTAAACAAACTGCTTTTCTCAATTTTCAACTATTTCTGCGATTTTAAATTTAACTTTCTTAAATGTCAATAATCCTCTTCAGTCTTTAAAGTAATGTCATGAATATTTAAATTTATTACACAAGTGTTTATCTATTTTTGTCAGTTTGCATTCTTATAAAGGAAGCTTTGTAATGGTTAAGATTTTCGATTTTCCAAAGATAGTCTACATCGACTCATGTTCATCTAAAGAAAATAAATTTTTATTTTTAAGCAAATGTCCAAAGTGTGTCAAGAATTTGTAATAAATTAAAAATTTAGTTTATTTATTTTCATTTATTTCATAATATATCCCGCAGTCAAAAAATAATAATAATAATTTTTATAATTACTTTCAAAAATTTTTAACTATATTTCTCAAATTTCCCATTATTAATTATTTTCAATTTATTTCCTAATTTTCAAATTTTAAACTATTTATCTGATATTTCAATTATTTAATTTAATTTTCAATTACCAATTTATATTATTTGTTTATTATTTTCTTCAATTTTCAATTATTTAGGAGAATTTCCAAAAAGTTTTTAATTAATTATCTAAATTTTTATGTTTCTATTGAATTTTTAATTATCTATAAGATTAAATAAATAAATTATATCTACGATTTTCTTGTATTTTATGTACCAACATTCTGTATATTGTGCAATTATTTCTCTTAAATTAAAAATTGTTCTTTACAGTTTTAAATTATGTTTATCTTTTTTCATTTATTTTCTGTAATTTTTAATTATTTTTTTTTTTTTTTTTGCAATAAACTTTTAAAAGTTTCAAGTATTTTTCTAAAATTTCATTTAATTTTCCTTTATTTAAAATCTATTATGTAATTTTTTCGATAATTTCTCAAATTTTGATTATTTTGTGTAATTTAAAATTTTTTATATTATTGCTTCCTCATAGAGGAAGTTTTGTGATCGTTAGGATTTTCAATTTTCCAAAAATAGTCTAAATTGACTTATTTTCATCTAAAAAGCGTAAATTTTTATTTTTAAGCAAATGTGCAGATGTATGTATCTATGTGTATGGGTGTGTGTGTATGTATGCATGTGTGCATATATATTTTTTGTCGCCAGGATATTTCTAGAATACTTCAACGGATTTTAATAAAATTTGGGTGTCTTATTAAGTTCATTAATGTATCTACATTTGGATACAAGAATTTTTGAAATTCCCAATTAAATTTTTTTTAGCACCATTTTTCACTGAAAAAAATTATATTTTGATAAAATTTTTTTCCATGCCAAAGATACCTCTTAATGAATACAAAAATCATATTTATGATCTCAAAACGAATCGATTGACCTATATAAAGACTATAATTGATCAAAAATTCGTAAAATAATTTATGTTCTTTTATTTTTTTTCCATTTAAAATTTTTTTTATTTTAACTTTTTCAGTTTTTATTTTATAATCATAGGTCCTTTGGACCAAATATTCTAGATTAAAAGGCGAACTAATTACTAAACTAAAGTATATATTTTTCTGCAAATTTATAGAATTAAAGGCTTATTTTTATTTTTAATGAAATTCAAAATTTTTTTTACATTATTATTGTCTTTTGCATCCTTTATAAAGACGCAAATTATTTTTCTTACATGGAAGCAAAATATTTATATACATATGAACATAACTTTCACCTAGTTTCAATTATTTTCTTAAAATTTCAATTATGTTCCTTAATTCTTATATTATTTTTAGAAATGTTGATATTCTCTAAACAAGTTTAAATTTACTTTTGTTATTTTTCAATTATTTTTTCCAATTTTCAATTGCTTTTGTCATTATTAAAGAACTTTTTTCATTTTGTAATTTCTTATTTTGTGTTTATATATCTTCATATTTCTATTATTTTGGCCGTTTTATAATTATTTTATTAAAATTTTTTTTATTGTTATGAAATTTTAAATTTCTTATGCAACTTTTATTGTACAAAAGTTTTTTTACTTTCTTTAAATTTCAGTCATTTTCTTCATTCTTTTTATTATTATCATGAAATTTATTATTTTTTTACACTTTTTGCAATTATTTTCTCTAAACTTTAATTACTCTCTTAATATTGAAACTTTTTTTGCCATTTTTGAATTAATGTTTTTAAATTTCAACTATTTTCTTCAACTTTTACTTATTTCTCAAACTTCTAATATTTTTTCCATTTTTCAATCATTGTCTATGAATTTTTAATTTTTCAATTATTAATGTCCTTATTCAATTATTTTTTTAACATTTCAATTGTTTCGTAAATTTTGCAGGTATTGTCTTCTAATGTTTTATAACAGTTATTAATTATTTTTGTCATTTCTCAATTATTTTCTTTAGTATTCAAATATTTTTGACATTCTGGAATTATTTTCTTTAATCTTTTTATTAATTTTTACAAATAAATAATTTTTAATTATTTACGTCATTATTTATTTATTTTTATTCTATTTATTTGTCAAAATTAACAAATTATTGAATTAGTTTTTTTACATTTCCATTATATCGTTCATTTTTCAATTTTTTATACAATTTTTTAATTAATGAAATGTGAATTAAATAAATATTGAAGGTTAGTTTCGAAAACATGATAAAACAGATAATATTTTTTATTTTTTACTCTATTTTTGAATTATATTTCTCATTTTTTATTAATTTTTTTTCCAGATTTCAGTGATTTTCGTCATTTTTCAATTGTTTTCTACATATATTAATTTTATTTGACATTTTTTAATTATTCTCTTCAAGTTTTAATTATTTTATTGAAACTTCTATATATTTTTTAAAATTTTTCAACTAATGTCAAAAAAGTTGGTTTTTTGGAATTTTGATACCATATTTTAATTATTTATGTCATTATTTAAGTAGTTTCATCACATTTATTTATTTCGTCTACATCTCAATTATTGTATACAAAATTTTTAATTTTTACACTAGTCTCAAATTACTTTTGAATTATTTTATTCAAATTGCATTTTCTATTTCGTTTCAATTTTTTAATTTTTCTCTTTATTTTTAGAGTTTTAATTGATTTTTCAATTAGTTTTGTCATTAAACAACTTTTTTTCAAATTTGAATTATTTTTGTCATATTTTTCAATTATTCACTTCATATTTCAATTATTTTTGCCATTTTTCAATTATTTTCTTCAAATTTGAATGGTTTTCCTAAATATTTATATTATTGTCATGAATTTTTAAAATTTTAAACACATTTATTGTCATGACATACACCCTCAAAGTCACACAGTTGTTGATGTTCAATCCGATTTTGGGAAGCCCTGATTAATTATTTCCTTGCTGGCGGGTCCTAAATTAATATCAGTAATATTAAACCCATTATTATTTAATCACCTTTTTTTACTTAAAAACTTACTATTTATTTATTTTTTTTTTAAATTAAATGTCACTGTCTTACTATTTTCAATCTGCAAGTCCACTGGCATGAAGTAATTAATGAAAATTAAATACCTATGAAGATTGAAAGCACAAATAAAAAATGTCTTGGCTATAGTTCAGATCTATCCACCAGAGCAGTTTTATATTAGAGTTCAGTAACATTTAATTTTGCTAAAGAACATAGCGACAAAAATGACTAGTCTCAAAATGCGGAGCATATAAACTCGAGTATTTGCGTCGATACCCCGATTAGGCGGCGTCGTCCAATCAGCGCTCGCTTCGTTCTGCGCAGGCGCCGCGTTGGGTATAAATACGCTGGCTCTGAGGCCCAGGCGGCAGATCGGCTGGAGCTGTGACACTGATAAGATCTCTCCTCAAAAACAATTTTACAATACCACTGTTTTGAAATTCAGTAACATTTAATTTTGTTTACCTATTGCAATAAGATTAGTTTGAATTATATAAATATTTATCAAATGAAGTAATTAATAAAAATTAAATACTTATAAAGAGTGAAAGCAGTAATTAAAATCTTTTTGACTACATTTTAGGTTACAGAAGGTGATACATATCACTTACAATTAGGTTAGAAAGTTTAACAACCAGAAATTAGATAAATATTAATTAAAATTTGCTAAGAAAGGGGTCAAACCCGAAAAAACATTAATAATAATTTAGATTAGAAAGGGTGAAAACACAAACTGAGAGACATTAATTATAATTAGGATTACAAAAGGGCTAAATAGAAAAGCATTAATTACAATTCCAAATTTTTCAATTTACCCTATTATTCGAAAACCGCAGAATAAAGAAAAAAAAAGCAGATTTGCTTGTACCAGGAAAGGACAAGATATGTGCTCGAGAAAAAGGAAAGTTGAAAAGTAAATTAGCTTCTTGTCCACGCAGGTGAATATTCATCAGCACGTGTTTATACACTGAGCTTCGCCTTCATTAATATGTATCGTGGCAAATTCGTCTTCCATGACGAAGCGATTCTGAAGCAGTTCTTGAGATCTTCCATCTAAAACTATCATTAAAATAGCTTCAATACGATAATTATTTTCATTTCCAGAAGGGAGGAATTTTAAATTCATTTCCAAGACAAATTCTCTTTTGTCTTTAGAGATGAATTTAAAATTCTTGTTCTTCAGGAATGAATAAAATTTCCTTTCCGTTGAATTAGTTTCGAGGTTATATATATATATATATATACATATACCAGAATAAGAGGAACTCGAACCTAAAGTTAATCCGTAGATCCTTTTAACGCTCTTGTTCTTGAACTCCTCCATTCCTAGTTGCCTCGGGATGACTAGTAGAATTACTAACACTATCTGAAATCGACTCAGGTGCTATTGCAATGCAAGAGAGAGTCTCTCCTTGGACTTTACACCAATTATGAAATTACTAAAAATCTGCAACTTGCAAAATAGCTACTCCGAACAGTGGTGATTCAACGAGAGCTCCAAGAAGTTTCTACCGGAGAAAATTCTCCACGAGACGCCCAATTTGAAACTTATGCAAATTTTGCTCCCATTGAATAAATTCGTTGTAAGTTCTCTTCAATATGACGCCATAACTTGAAACACTACAGAAATTTATTTGCTGCAGCTGCATTTCGCTGAAAAGATTTTTCAAAAATATTTTTAAGATATATCTTGTGAAAAAGTGGATCATAGATGTTTTGCTTTCTCGTTGATTCAATTTTTCAAAACAAATATGTTTTTTGAAAAAAAAAATTAAAAAATAAACTGGAGTCTGAACCCAGTGTTTTTTAAATAGATACGGTCCTGAAGTTTTTTCACTTATTCTATTTGTTTTTATTTATATTTAGTTTTATTTATTTTTAGAAAAATATTTTCGTTTAATATGTTTAATGTAGGAAAATTTGTTACCGACTGAGCGCTTTACTATAATAGTACTAAAATCTGACGCTAGTGACGCTTTAGAACCAAGGCCACAAATAATAAGAAGAATCATATGAAAAATGTCAATCGTAATTTCCTTTATAAAATTATATCCGGCTACGAAATAATTCCCCGTTTCAATTTATTTTGGCCGTAAAATTGTCTGAGTTTGGATTTTGCGATCAGTGTTTATTTTGTGGAAGAATAATTTAACCAGGTTTTGTTTCTTTCTCTGTTATATTGGAACCTAACCTATTTCAAGGAAGTAGTTTATTTTTGACATAGTTTTTATATATCTGAAAAAATAGACTTTCTTTAATCAAATATCGTCTTCATACGTCTCAACAACATTATATATCTCTCTCTAATTTACATAAATTAAATAAAAATATTTACGTGTGTCACGTACATTTTACAAAAAATGTTCGTGTCAACCCCCAAGCTATTTTATAGTTTCTCTCTTTTTAAGAATTAAAAATCCTATAAAAATCAGTATTAAAATTAATTGCCGTATAAATTAGTATCTTTGCAACTAAGATTAAAATATAAATTAAATAAACTGTGATGAAATCCTGCAGACAGTCACTGTCATAGAATTCAGGTTTTCTTCATTATAAAATAATTCCAAATTAATTTTTAATCCATCTAGAAAACGTCTCCATTTCTTCCAGTAATTTCTTTATTATGTTAACGGTTCTGTAGCTGATTTCCATATAACAGATGACATTAAAATTTAATTTTTAAACTGATTGCCTGAAGAGCAAGTTTTATCATTATTATTCATTGTAAAAATGACCTAGATGTTTGATAATATTATTCAATAATGAAAGATAACCTATTTACATTCGCTTCGTTTTATTCAAATTTACATTCAGTAAATTTTTAATAGATTTAGAATAGGTCATCAGTTAATAGTAAAAACTTTGACATCAATTAGTATTCAACTTTGTTATTATAGAATTTATAATCAAAATTGAAAAAGATTTTAACAAATCTTAAAAATCTGACACGAGAGAGAAAACAAATTGTGAAATTGCAAATTAGGTAAAAAATTACACCAGTTGGGTTTTCTCGGTAAAAATAGTTTCTGTAATTGGATTTTCGGGCAATGATGTATGTTTCACGAAAAGCTAGTGTCCAGTGAGACGGGTGTGAACTTCCATTTCCAAGTAGTTGAACATGGCCAACCACAAGCTCTCACTGTAATCTTGTTCATTCAAAACGTAACTTTATGTACCTCGTACCATAATGTTTAACTTCCTTCTCTGAAACTAGGCCCGAAGCGTTAGTAATTCTATCTGAGGTTGCAGAAAACCTGTTAACTTTGACTTAACAATATTTTCAAACAATTATTACGTAATAATTACATTAGAGAAAATTAGCAAGTTGAAGTTCTCGAGAAAATATAAAAAAACAAAGTTTGTAAATTTTATACATTAAATTTAATTACAGTTTAATTAGTTTGCCAATTTGTTCCCGAATTAGTGAAACATAATTATCATAACACACTTGACACACGGCAATTTCAATTAACTCAGTCTATTTTGAAATTTATTTTACAAATTTACAAATTTGATTACCTTGCATTTCTCGTATTTTAAATAAACGAGATTTATTCACCTACTTTTTATAATTCACTGTTCTTTTTTTTGCAATTAGTTATTAATTGGTAAAATAGGTGATTAAAACAGCGGGAAAAATTCAAGGAAATGAAGAGATATGGGACGAGAAAGAAGAACATTAACCGAGGAGCAAAATAAACTATGAAATAAGAGGAATTGTAGGAGAAGGCGTGACGAATGAATGTGCAATGAAGTGTCGCATTTTTTAATAAAAGGTAGTTGAATTGTGCTTTGTCGGACAAGACCTTTCACTACTACCAGCCAAGAGAAAGAGGGTGAGCATCCCTAGAACGCGAATTGAGTTTTGCAGCTCTTCCATGGAATCGGAAATTGTATTTCTTACTGCCAATTGCCGATGAATTGTAAAAGTGCACCTGTTCTTGAAGACTTAAATTCAATAATAAATTTCCATCTTCTTGAAAATCTCTTTTAAAATTACAACACCTCATTTCCTTACCCTCACGTCAACACACTTTTTCCTAAATAATACATTTTCGGGTAAAATTTATATTTCGATTACGAGAAGAATTTAAATGATTTTTTTATAGGTTATGAAATTATTACGGAAATTGGAATTTAGTTTTTTCCATCAAGTGTCTTTGAGCGATCCTTGGATATTGAGGGAGCGCATTAAGGGTAAAAAAATAAACCAAAAAGTCCTTTACGGTAATTTAATATCTTCAATAGCTTTCAAGTTATCGAAGAGTAAAGATAGACAATTAGGCGGTACCTTAAGATCGATGGGCGGATACCTCACGAGGCGATACGCTAGGAAGGGGAATCACGTGATTAGCTCTCCGCCCACCGATCTTAAGACAGCGCCTGATTGGCTATCTTTATTCTTCGATAACTTGAAAGCTATTAAAGATATTAAATTACCGTAAAGGACTTTTTCGTTTATTTTTTTACCCTCAATAAGCTCCTTTAATATTCAATATCGAAATGTAATTTTTACCCGAAAATCTATACTCTTAAGGAACACACTATTGAGAAACTGCAGCTCACAATTTGTAAACGCAATTTACTTTAAGTAAAGTTGTTTAATTCAACTCGCATTTCTAAATTTAACTGCAATTTAATTTTTTAACAAATTGTGTTTTTTTAATTATATCAGTAACTAACACAGAGCGCACTCCTTGTACGTGAATGCAGTCGAAATTAAAAGTAAAGCTGCGCCAAATGGAGCTTCCGGAAAATGAAAAAAATCAATTAACAAGTGAAGGAATAAAAAGTTGCGTGTGAAAATGTAACAGAAACTATTTCAAGTCCCGATCTACTCGAGACATCCCTTAACGAATCCTCAACCCTGGTCTTGCTCAATTACGTTCGTTTCACACCCCTACCCTCCCCTCGCGCCCCTTACAACTCGTTTATCCTTAAGCCCCGAGAAAGTCGAAACGGGAAAGAACCTGAGTTGAATACAAGGAAATGCTAGTCCAGAATGAAGAGTGATTCTTCCTCGTCGAAAGATTTTCTTCCGGGAATGTAACTTTTATCCAATACGGACAAGTACATGAGCTCGAATTTTCAAGAAGTTCCACCTTCAGAGCCAGCCAAGTAGACAAGACGTTTGTCTTTTTTTTTTTTAAATAAAATGATAAATCTTCTAAAAATATAATATTGTAAATTATTGTGCGATTCATAGTGAAATTTAATATATAAAGTTTAAATTAAATATTTAGGTCAAAATATTAAATAGTTTTCGAGAATTGAAATTTTGAAAAAAATATTGAAAAAAATCTTCTGTATCAACGTTTTCTTCTTTTTAACATGTTCAGAAAAATATGTAAAGTATTTCTATTTTAGGTCAATTTTTTATAGTTATTATATTAAAAAAGTAATTAAATAAAAATGATATAACTTTTAAGCAGCAAAATAAAAGTCAATGACCAAAATGCTGAAACGAACTTACCTGTGTTCTTTTCAAGGTTTCAAAAGAAATGAGCTTCACAGTTACTTTCTAGATATTTAATTTTAATAAGTTATAAATGTAAATATTGGAGATTTTTGTTAGTAAACAAATCAATATGGTTGCGTGCGCATTCCATGTGAAAGGAATAAGGTTTTGTTTATACGAAGTCGCAGTGATGCCAACGACCGTATTCAAACGCATCTGCGCAGTTTAATAAGTGATACGATTTTCCACAGATGTGCGCAGATGCGTTTCATGACGGTAGTTGGCATCACTGTGACCTCGTATAACCATAACTTCATTCCTCTCAGATGGAAATGCGCGCGCAACCATATTGATTTGTTTACTAACAGAAATCTCCAATATTTATATTTATAATTTATTAAAATTAAATATCAAGGAAGTAACTGTGCAAATCATTTCTTTCGGAATCTTGAAAAGGATACAGGTAAGTTCGTTCCAGCATTTGGGTCATTGAGTTTAATCTTGCTGCTTAAAAGTTATACAAATTTTATTTAATAACTTTTTTAATATAAAAACTATAAAAAATTGCCCTAAAGGAGAAATATTTCTTATATTTTTCTGAGCATTTTAAAAAAAAGAAAACCTTGATACGACTGATAGAACAGAAAATATTGTTATTTTAATTTTTATTAAAATTTCAGTTCTCGAAAACTAATTAATATTTTGACCTAAATATTTAATTTACACTTTATGTATTTGGGGCCGTCCATATATTACGTCACACTATTTTTCACTATTTTAGACCCCCCCCCCTTCCCCATGTCACACACTGTTCCATACATTTGCGCCATTTTTTCTGCTTGTTGTCACAAATTGGTTGACCCCCCCCTTAAAGTGTGACATAATATATGGATGACTTTACAATAAAAATCTAAAAAATTTTAAATTCTTCAAATTATTCTAATTTGATACTAACAGAAATCTTCAATGCTTACATTTATAATTTATTAAAATTAAGTATCAAGGAAGTAACTGTGTAGATCATTTCTTTTGGGATCTTGAAAACAACACAAATAGGTTCGTTGTAGCATTTGGATCATTGAGTTTTATCTTGCTGCTTAAAAGTTATACAATTTTTATTTAATAACTTTTTTAATATAAAAACTATAAAAAATTGCCCTAAAGAAGAAATATTTTTTATATTTTTCTGAGCATTTTACAAATAAGAAAACCTTGATACGAGTGATAGAACGGAAGATATTGCTATTTCAATTTTTGTTTTCAAAATTTCAATTCTCGTAAACTAATTTATATTTTGACCTAAATATTTAATTTAAACTTTATATATTAAATACAACAAAATTCTAAAGAATTTTAAACTCTTCAAATTACTCTAATTTGTTTACTAACAGAAATCTCCAATGTTTACATTTTTATAATTTATTAAAATTAAATATCAAGAAAGTAACTGTGTAGTTCATTTCTTTTGGATTCTTGAAAAGAACACAAATAAGTTCGTTTTAGCATTTGGGTCATTGACTTTTATCTTGCTGCTTAAAAGTTATATCATTTTTATTTAATAACTTTTTTAATACAATAACTATAAAAAATTGCCCGAAAATAGAAATATTCCTTATATTTTTCTGAGCATTTAAAAAAAAGAAAACTATTTTTGGAAAATCGAAAACCTTAACGATCGCAATGCTTCGTGGAAGCAAAAAGTGAAAATAATTTTATTTAAAGAAAAAATCAATACCATTTGAATTTGTCCATTTTAATAGTCTTCTTTTTCACAGAAGTAAGAATAATGAAGAAACGATAATAACATTTTAGTCCTTGACTATTTTTTAAATTTAAGCGACGTATGTTTGTCTCATTAAAATGTTTGCGTATATCTAATTGCTGAGTGATTTAAGTAGTGAGACTCGTTATGGAAGCACAGTGCTTTCATTTACACCTATATTTCAGTTTTACCCTCAGCATCACGTGTGAACGACAAGAAACAATTAAAACGCGACATGATTAGCGAACTTTTTAGCAGCCGTATCTGTAGAGCAAATTAAATTTTTTCATGCTCTCATTCCGGCTTTTTTTTTTTTTTTTGTATCAAAGTTGCGCGAATGTATCAAAGTGTTAACAATTTACACAGAATTCTAGGCAGAATTGTAAAATTCGTTTAAAAAATTATAATTATAATAATTGACTTCTTTCTCGCTATTATCTAGACAAAATTGATGATCATCATTATTTAGTTTTAATTAAAAATTTTTTGTTTTATTTATTAATTTTTTCATCTGACCTACAGTGACTTAAGTTCTTAAGCTTTGTAAATCTTTTGATTGGCCTTTTCAAACTTCTTTAAACCTACCCTTTTGAATTACTTTTTAAAACTTGTTTTAACGTATCCTTATGACTCACCTTTCAAAACTTCTTTTCAACCTACTTCAGTAACTTACCTTCTTAAACCTCAAGTTGGACGAAATTTAATTGAATATGCAGTCCATCAAACCGGTCAGTTGAATGAAAATTTTTTATAGATCCATTTGTTTCAATTGGTTTTTTTTACATTGGGAATAGGTATAAAAAAGAGGTCAATTCTCAATAAAATCTTTAGTGCCGGATGGATTTTTAAATTTGAAGCTTTATGTTCACTTAAATTCTTATAATAATTATGTATATAAAAAAGTTCGTCTTGAATGAAAAATCGAGTTTTAGTTCAATTTTCACGTTTACGCTAAAACAATTTTGATGAACGTAAGTGCTTTAGGAAACCAAGTTATATGGAATTTGTAATAGCAAATTGTTCTGCACTCGAGCAAATCGTAACATTAGTTTTACTCGCAGATGAAACAACGAAATTACCGATGTTTATATTTAATTATTAAATAGCACTTAATAAATATTCAGTATAGAGTAAATTAACAGAATATTTACTGTTATTTAGTGATATGTGTGATTATTGCATTGATACGTATATAATTATTACATATGTAGTTATTATGTTGATATGTGTAATAGTAGTCACGCTAATCGATCAAATATTCACATGGATAATTAAATTGTAAATTCATCAACGTATGACTGATTTATTAGAAATTTAATAATATGATGATGTGAAAGATAAAAAGTATTTTTATTTTAATAAACATTTTTAATAAAAACTTTAATCACTCTCCATTGTTAATTAAAACTGAATCATTTGAAGGAATTCGGTGTCCATTGAGTGTCAAACTAAATTTCTTACGCTGGATATAATGAATAATATTGTATGTATCTGTGTAATTCGACTTAATTTTGATTGGTTACGATGAGCAGTGAAAATCGTCTCGGAAAGGGCTCACTAGGGAAGGGCGATCGAATTCAATAAAAGTTTAGACTGAGTGTTCTCTGCCTCATTTTGTTCGTCAAACTTGTTAAATATAATTAAGAAAATTCGCGCCATATTTCTATGCCCGACGCCGATGGCATAAAGGTAAATTTATTAGTGTTTTATTTCGTAAAATATTTTATATTTTTGTATTTTGTGCTTTTTTGAGTAAAATTAATTAAAATAGTGAATTTTTATTAACAGTTATTAATTTTAAGGATAAAATGAAAATTTAATTTGTGAAAGAAACCTTATGTGGTTCTTATATTAAAAATAAAATTACTAAATTTAATTTCTTTTTGTTAAAGACTTATCGTGAATGTTAAAAATAAAATTTATTAATTTATATGAATTAAATATTTAGTGTGGCGCTTTTGACGAAATATGAGCGCAAAATAGAACACGAGGTACGGCTTTTTTCAATTGAAGAATCGTCGGACGGAGCTTAAAAGAAAGTTTTGAAGCTGGTCACATTCCAGGCCTGGATTTTTAAACATTTAATCAATCATTCTTTATTGATATCGCATTCAAAAGAAAATAAAGGAGATCCCAGGAAAATTGGCGAATCTTCTGTTTACGTGGCCTTTATTCGATCCGGACGATTTTCACCGATCAGCCTGCTGCATCAGCACCTCGAACGATAAGTTTTATTATTTCTTATGTTTGACTGTCCTTAATTTATTTGATATATGTATGATCTCTAATGAACGTATGTGATTTTCATATTTAAATTTTTATTTAATTTGATCCGTATAAATCGTATTATTGAATTTATCATCTGTATTATTTTTATCTGTTTCTCGATTTATTATTTTATTTTATATTGTAAAATTGAACGAATATTTGGGGGCTCGAGCCAGCGCATAGATATCGATTTATAAAATAGATAATTATTAGTTATCACGTGATATTGCTTGAATAATTGAATAAACTAAATTATATGATTAATTGTACTCTTTTTATTTATAATTAATAATTAATTGTTGTCGTATATTATTGTATGTTAAAAATTTAGTTATTTGTTGATTTTATTAAATAATTAATTTTGAGATATTTTGACAAAGTAAAAATATTACATAAAATGGCGCCCGGACCAGGGACATGAATGAGTGCCCGATATTTATTGACGATTATTTATTGATTATTTAATGACGTATATATAATGTTTTAATTGTTGTAAACGGTTATATTAGATGGCAATTTGTGAATTTTAATTTGCTTTATGAATAATACACGTCATTTACGAAGCACGAGGTCAAATTCCGATATATTATTGCCAGGTCTTGGAATTAAAAAGAATAATATCATTAAAAAGCGTGGTGTAAAACGTAAAAATTTGCAAGTAGACCTTAACATGGCGAACGATGAGAATAATGTTGAATTAACGTACGAACAATTGCGCGAAGAAAATACACGGCTTCGTCAATTAAATCAGGTTCAAAATGATCAGCTTACTGCGTTAAGAAATGAAATAGCTAAAAATACAGAAAATTCCGGCAATCAATTAGTTAAAACATTAGTAGACGGATTGAGAAATTTAAATATGGATTTAAAACCACCGAGGTTCGAGGAAGCTGAAAACGCCAACCAGTTTATTGAGAAATTAGAGAAATATTATACTGCTAAATCGATTTCTGAAAATAAGTGGTTGAGTGCATTGGATGGGGCTTTTGAAAATCGGGCTCGGGCCTGGTTTGAAACTAAGAAAAATTCTTTTACTAATTATAAAGATTTTAAAGTTAAATTTTTGGGTGAATTTTATTCGATTCCGGTTCGGGTAAATATTAAATCTGCTTGGCTGTCGAAACGTTTTGAAAGGGGATCGTGTAATTTACAAACGTATTTTATAAATCAGGTGAGAGAGGCACAATATTTTATACCTAGTGTTGCTACGCATAAAAATAAAATGACTATTTCTTATATTAGTATTTACGAATATTTTCGACAATCGCCGACAAAGGCTAATTAGCCGATTATTCATAATTAGGGTCAGTACTCGTTCGGCGTGCGAATTGATAACACGAATTAGATGTGTCGAATTATATTGTGACTTATATATTATATTATATTGTAATTTTATCTTTTTTAATTATTATAAAAATATTGTGGAGTGACTTTTAATTTCTTTTTTTTTTAATAAATTATGTGCCAGACTTAAAGTGACTGAAGTGAACTAATTTGAACCTTCAACTTTCTCCCCACGCACCAGGATAACAGTGACGAATTTACTTCAAAGAACTTTTTTTTATGAGGCTTGGTAGCGTTGTTCACCTAGAATTGAAGAATACGAATTGTATTACACGATAATACAACAAATGCCTATTAGGAGTCGTGAGTCATTAGCTACCGTTGATTACAATAGCTTCGATAAGATCTCCCAAGCTCTTTCACATTTAGATTTGTCATTTCAAGAAAAGGTCAATAATCGAAAGCAAAATATATTAAATCCAAATATTTTATTAAATTCTAATTCAAATGATAAGACGAGTAAATTTCGAAACCAGCGCGTACAGTCATTATCACGTGATATTGCTTGAATAATTGAATAAACTAAATTATATGATTAATTGTACTCATTTTATTTATAATTAATAATTAATTGTTGTCGTATTTTATTGTATGTTAAAATTCAGATATTTGTTGATTTTATTAAATAATTAATTTTGAGATATTTTGACAAAGTAAAAATATTACACATTGCTAAACATGAAATATTTAAATAATATTTTATATATATAATTTTAAAATTTGCTCTGTGGTCGTCCATAAATTACGTCACACATAAAGGGAGGGGAGATCGGTTGAAATGTGACATTACACTGATTTTTGCTTTTTTGTGTTAAATTTTTATAATATCCAAACATTTAGTCCTTTTTCATTCTTATAATTAAAGAAATATTACTAAAACTGTTAAAAAATTGACGTTTTTTAGGTGTTATATTTTTAAAATTTTTTAATACGTAAACTAAATTCTTATGAAAAAATTTGCATCCTTAAATATAGAAATAAAGATTCAAGATTACATGTGTTAATATTGATATCTTTTTTAATTTTTGTAGCATTTTAATGTCTTTTTTTAAACTAAAAAAACCTTTATATTATATTTTATTTTAAATTAAAAGCTATTTTACTAAATAAACCCCGAAATAATAAACCAACTGCTAATAAAAACAATATACATATGCGAAATTTAGATTGATTTTAAATAATGCAGCAACCGGTACTAGGCGATTTTTTTAAAATGGTCCTAAAAATAATTTGAAATTGTAGAAAGTAATTGAAAAATGAAAAAAATAATTAACAATTCATAAAACTAATAAAAAAATAATTAAAATAATTTAAAATTAGTGATAATAATTGAAAGATGATTAAAATAAGGAAAAAATTTGAAGAAAATAATTGAAATCTGATAAAAATAATTGAAAATTGTGGAAAATAATTGTAAAAGGATAAAAATAATTAAAAATTGGAAAAAACAAATGAAAAATTATGAAAATAATTAACAATTCATGAAATGAATTTAAAAATAATGAAAAAATTAAAAATTGGAGAAAAAATTGAAAAATGATAAAAATAATAAGGAATTGATGATATTAATAAAAAAGTTATTAACAAAAATAAAAATGAAGGCAAATAATTGTAAAATGATTTTTAGAATATAAAAAGTAAAGAAACTAATTGAAATTCGACGTGATTTATTGGAAGTTTATGGCATTAATTGAAAAAAATATTTAAATAATATGAAATTGGAGACATTAATTTAAAAATGATAAAAACGATTAAAAATTGAAGAAAATAAAAATTAAGAAATTTAAAAATGGGACAATTGATTAAAAAATGATAAAAATAATTTACAATTCATGAAATTAATGGAAAGGTAATGAAAACATTACAAAATGGAGAAATTAATTTAAAAATAATGTTAAAAATTGAAAATTAAGGAAATAATTGGAAATTTAAGAAATTAATTTAAAAATAATTTAAATAATTTAAAATTGGTGATTATATTGAAAAACGATTAAAATAATTGAAAATTGGAGAAAAAATTAAAAAATGATGAAAATATTTAACAATTCATAAAATGATTGAAAAAATAATGAAAAAATTGAAAATTAGAGAAAAAATAGAAAATTAGAGAAAAATAATAAGAAATTTATGAAATTAATAAACAAAATTGTTAACAAAATTAAAAATGAAGGCAAATAATTGTAAAATGATTTTAAAATAAGAAAATTAAAGAAACTTATTGAAATTCGACGTAAATTAGTGCAAGTTTATGACATTAATTTAAAAAAAAATAAAAACAATATGAAATTGTAGAAATTAATTTAAAAATGATAAAAGAACTGAAAGTTAAACAAAATCATAAGGAATAAAAAATGGAACAATGAATTGAAAAATTATAAAAATAATTAACACATTTATAAAATTGGAAAAGAAAATTTAAATAATGAAAAAATTAAAAATTGAGTTATATATTTGAAAAATAATAAAACTAATTAACAATTCATGAAATTAGTGGAAAAATAATGTAAAAATTACAAAATAGAGAAATTAATTGAAAAATTATGTTAAAAATTTAAAATTGAAGTAAATAATTGATTTTTGACATAAATAATTGGAAGTTTAAGAAATTAATTAAAAAACAAAGAAAATAATTTAAAATTGAAAATTGTATTAAACAATTATTGAAGTAATTAAAAATTGGAGAAAAAAATAAAAAATGATGAAAATAAAAAGGAATTGATGAAATTAATAAAAAAATTATTAACAATATAAAAATTAAGGCAAATAATTGTAAAATGATTTTAGAAAATAAAAATTAAAGAAACTAATTGAAATTCGACGTGAATTATTAAAAGTTTATGACATTAATTGAAAAAAAATATGAACAATATGAAATTGGAGACATTAATTGAGGCGGTTGGTGCAGAAACCGCACAAGTCCACAAATCGTAATTGGTCAGAAATAAATAAAAACCGTTTTTTCCTATAAATGTGAGATTTTTTTTTAATTCTGCGTTTTGTATTATTTTCTACTAACCTATAAGTTTAAAAATTCAATATCATTGATTTATATTTTAATTAATATAGGGTATAAAAGAAATAAATTAACTTTTGGACTTGTGCGATTTCTGCACAAAATGAAATGGAAAACACAGAAAATGTATTGAATCAAGTGAAGTATTACAGTTTTAGTAAATTTTTAGTAACATTTATTAAAATTTTTTAATTTGGATAATTTTTATTAGCATTTTATAAATAATAAACATTTTTTAAAAATCACTTTCCAACATTTTCTTAACAATTATCACATAATTCACTATTATTGTTTTCTGCCTCGCTTTCAGTGCATTTTATTTATAATATAGACTGTTTTATATAAATTATTTAACAACGTCTAAAACACTTTAAAAATATCACAAATAAATATTATTTCATCCTTTCTGCATCTTTGTGCGCAGCTTGGAATCTTGGACTTGTGCTGTTTCTGCACGAAACGAAAATTTATTTATTTATTTTAAAGGGTTTAGAGTTTAGTAACATATGTAATATTTTACTAGATGGTTGAGCTTCATTTAAAGATAAATTTTCCATAAAAAAGTGATTTTCGAAAAAAAGTGGACTTGTGCCGTTTCTGCACCAACTGCCTCAATTTAATAAAGATAAAAACGATTAAAAATTGAAGAAAATAATTAAGAAATTTAAAAATGAAGTGAATAATTGATATTTGACATAAAAAATTGAAAGTTTAAGAAATTAATTAAAAAATAATGAAATAATTGAAAATTGGAGATTACATTGAAAAATGATTAAAATAATTGAAAATTGGAGAAAAAATTGAATAATAATAAAAATGATTAACAATTGATAATTATAATGAAAAAATATGGACAAAATTAAAAATGAATGCATATAATTGAAAAAATGAGTTAAAAATGAAAATTAAAGTAAATAATTGAAATTTGACATAAATAATTAGAAGTTTATGACATTAATTGAAAAATAATAAAAATAATTTAATACTTGAAGAAGTTAATAAAAAAAAAAAGGAAAAAAACATTTGAAAAGTGGAAAAACAATTTAAAAATAATGAACAATTCATAAAATTATTTTTACAATAATTTAAAAATGAGGCAATTAATTGAAAAATGGTAAAATAAATGAAAAATCAGGGAATGATTAAAATCTGACAAAAGTAATTGAAAAATAAAGTTTTGATTACGTTAATAAAATGAATGGGAGAATATGTTAATTGTAATTTAAAGAAATTATTTTTCAATTTATGAAAATAATTGATAAATGATACATGAAACTGAAAATAAATGAGAATAATTTTAATAAATAAAATATGGATTCTAATTCATGATTGTGGAAAAAATGTGATAGTAAAAAAAAATTATTTAAGAAGAATATAGTTATAATTTATTGAAAGTGAGTTTTAAAATTGGGGAAAAAATTGAAAAATAATCAAAATAATGATTAAAAATGAAGAAAATAATTTTAAAATGTTTTAAAAAGTTGATCATTATTGTAAACAATTGAAATGACAATAGAAAATAATTATAATTTCAAAATGACTATTGATTTAGTAAATTTTACTCTTGCTTAAAATATTCTTAATCTTTTCAGTTTTGAAATATATTAAAAAATTTAGATCTTATTTCACATAGTTATTTTTTTATGTTCTTGAAAAAGGAGCCGTTTATAATAGTTCAAAATACAAAAATTTCAATAATAATTTTTCAACACGATATTTAATAGAAAGGTGGGTTGACAAATATGTGACAAGTTGTAACAAGGGAAAGGGGGGGGGGGAGTCGAAAAAAGGAAAAAAAGGTGTGACATAATTTATGAACAAAAATCTCTGACAAAAGGTTACATTTTTTACATAATAAAATACTGACATTATAAATAGGAAAAAATGCACTTAGTATTTTTGAAACAATATTAAACCACTTTTTGCCGGTGAGGCGCGTTCCAATTGTCGTCGTGCGCGACTTTACCAGAAATGACAAAAATTGAAATTAAAAAGGTTTAAGGAAGTATTGATGAGGATAGGAAAATAATAAGAGACCAGAATTTTTATAACATCGCTTCTATAATCGTAACATTTATTTTCGGTTCATTTAATAAAATACCGTTACATCTTACTTACAATACATATGTGTCGCGCATGTGTGCGTTTTAAACGACGCGATAGGTATACGAAAAAGGCGCGCTCACTTGAAAAGTGATCGCGAGAATGTTTGGCACGTGCAGCAATAAAGTGAATATACAAACATCTCTCCCTTTAGACATTTTTTTTTTATTTTGCCAAGAAAGGTACGAGCCTTTTTTTTTTGGTTTTTTGACCTTCACATTTAGCGAAGGCATTCACGAGTTCTTTCATTAAAAAAAGTGACTGTTATTTACAAACTTTTCAGCTGAAAATTGAACAAAAGTTTTTCGAAAAAGGGTGTTTTTTTAATAGGGTATAAATTATTATTTATTCTGTTGAAAAGAAAATGCGAGAATAAGTGAAAATGAAATGAAAATTGACAAGAGAAATAGAGATTAAAAATTAATTTATGGTTTTAAAAAATGTTAAAGTTCTAAATTAAGAAATCTTAAAAAAATTGAAAATGAAAACAAATATTTTGAAGAAAAATAAGAAAAAGTTTCTATTTACCTTCAACTCGCAAAGGTTTCTAAATTTATCAGTTGTTAGAAAGTCAATAGTTTTTAATTTTTATAAAAGATTTGAGACCAGATAAAAAGAGAAGAATTTAAAACTTTTTTTTTTGGATTGATTGCATTTGATGAATAATTATTGTTTTGATCATTGTCATGATTTACAATTTTTCTTTAAATTTAAAAGTTTGAGAATATTAATACAAGAGCGACAAATTTAACGATCTTATGGACCTCTTGAATATAATAACACAGCACCTTTAAGGTCCCGCATAGTGTAGGGACTGCTGAATTAAATTCCTCGACAAAGTTCACTTTGAAACTGCGAGCGGTCAGGTATTTGCATTACATCTAAAGTGCATGGATTGAATTAGCTCAGGCCGTAAGCTGTATTCAAACTGTGTCTGTTGCAATTAATAGAAACAGCTGGACCAGCCTGGACTTTGTTCTTTGTTGTATTTGGTTTATGTAAAGCAAGAAAGTCAAAAACTCTATCAACATGTTCATCTCGATACATATATTTTTTACAGAAAATTATCAATTTTTATTAAAAATTTATTTCCTGCAAAACGGCGAGAGTTTAAAACAAAAAGAGCCAAATTAACAAGTTTAAAGATTAAAAATGCAAAAGTTTGTTAATAATGAAAAGTTTTAATATTTAATTTACAATTTTAATATTTTAAAAGCCATGTCGAAATTCATTTTTCCCTGAATCATGGATTGCGAGCAGAAAGTAAATAATAAAAAACTTTTTTTTTTAATAAAGATTTTACTGTACATTTTGTGAATTACAATCTCAACGGAAAGTTATTTTTAATAATGCAGATGTGATTAAAATTTATAAAATGAGAGTAAATCCTGTTTGTAAATAATGAAGAATGCACGTCGGGAGAATTTAAATAATTTGTAAAATTGAGGAAATCATTTTCTTGGAAAGTAACATCAACAGGCGCACACACAAACTGCTATATTATTGTATCTGAATTGAAATATTTATTTCATTGCTGGCACGTTGAATATTAAGTGCTGGAGAAGGCAGTGAGTCACGCGTAGTGCTTAAAAGCCGTGGCACAATAATTATTGATAAACTAGCCAAACGTCTGTGGTCGGCTAAATACTTGATATTCTCCCGCTTTTTTTAACAATTCATAACCAACAAAATGCGATCTCAGTTCCGGTCAATGAAATAATCGAATTATTCAAGGCAATAGAGAGCAAATGTTTCTTTAAACTCTACAAATGAAGAATTGGAAAATGAAAATAGAAATTGTGATAAAAATTATAATTGACAAAATAATTAAAAATTGGGCTTTGAAGGATTGTGTTAAAGTGAAACATAACCTAAAATTTGTTTATTTAGATTTATTAGATTATGAAATGGTTTGCAATTTGAATATTTCATATTCTGTTCCGCTGTACGATTATATCTATCAAAACCATTGAGGGCAGGATACTATTTTTAATAGCTTCTGTTAAGCGGTTTAATTTTAATTACTAATTAATTCACCGCAAATTATATTAGGAGAAGTAGGCTTGTACTCACAAATTCACTTTTGACGATGTTTCGAATAATTCTTTGAATTAGATTCATTCGTTTAGACTTTTATCGGAATAGGCAAAAAAGATTTTAGGTTATGTTTCACTCAAACATGATCCGAAAATTGGAATTATAAAGTACAAGAAAATGTAAACTGTAGATAAAAAATGAAAATTTTAAATAACAAAATCAATGCGAATCGATGAATAGTAACAATTATAATTGCAACAGTCACAATTAACAAACAAATTGATTAAAAAAAAGTGGTAAAATTGCAGCATGAATAAAATGAAAGCTAAAACGTAAAAGTAGTGATAAAAGCCACTTTTAATAATTGTTTCTCTTTATTAACAGGTATGCTTTTTTTACAGATGGAAAATGCGAGAATTTTGAGAGTTTCTCCGATCCTCTCGTTAAAATAATAATTACAGTTCCAGGGCCTCTGATTCGCTGACAATTTTGTTTCAAATGGGTTCCATTCTCGCAGTAATAGGTATAAAGTACTTATCGTTATATCGTTACACGCTCACTCCTAATGTTTCATAGACACTCTATATACATTTTATCGTTTGAAGACCCCTTTCTTATACTTGAGTCCCTTCAATGTAGCGCCGTAAACGATTTACAATAACAACAATTCGTTTTACCCTGTGTACAACCGGTAGTTACATAAGATAGGCAAGGATCTTAGTATGGAGAGTATAGAGGTCTATGTTTACAATATATGTATTTAGAGTTTATGAAGCCGATGCTTTAGAGGCGCTTTTCTCCAACAATATACACAGTGTTCTGTTACGGACGGAAGATGCAACGCGCACTTTAACTTATGTAAAGTGTACTGAAGAGGAAAGACAATAATTTAACTTTCCTGCAAATATAAACCTGGATTTCTCCCGACAATATTCCATGGAAAGTAGCAATACGTTTATAACAAAAAGACCCGGTAAAATGTACTAAATAAACTATTTTTTAAGATTTTTCAAATCACTCTCTAAAATTTCAATTAGATGAAATTTAATAATTTTATATAGAAAAAACTGTCAGGGAAAGTCAGGGATTTTCCAAAAAAAATCTTTAAAAGTCAGGGAATTTTTTCATCAAGGAATCACAATTAAAAATTCATGATTTTATTATACTTTAAATCCCAAGGAAGATTTAAAAAATCTGTGAAATTGCTGGTCAGGGAAAATGAAAAGTTTGTCAGGGAAAAATCAGGGAAAAATTAGGGAATTTTGAAAATGAAATTTTGCGGTCTCCCTGAAAAACTCGGTTTTAAATACTCTCGTAAGTTTTCTACAAATATTTCTTCTTAGAGAACTAATTACACAGCTCCACAAAAGAAAAAATTTTTTTTTGGCTATGACACTACACTGGTGTATTTCTAAGTATTTTTTCCGCTGAATCCGAAGCTGAAATCAGAATAACTAGATTGGCTGAAATTTTTTAGACAATATCGCAAAAATGTTTGAAATCAAAACCAAAAATTTTTTTTTTTGCGAAACTACGCTCGCGTATTTTTATGTATTTTGTTTCCACTTAAACCGAATCCAAAGTCAGAATAACAAGATTGGCTAAAATTTTTTAATTAATCCCAAGAAGCTATTTTTTTTTTGTTTTTTAGCAATTTTTTTAAATTTGCTCAAAAATTTTAGCCAATCTGACTTTGAATTCGGATTCAGTGAAAAAAATATGTTGGAATACACTGCTATGGAGGAAAATTTGAAAGAAAATTTAATATAAGATTATTGAAAGGAGACTATTCAAGTTCTACTAGGAAAAACTAATTGCTTTACTTTTTTAAAGTGTTCCAGTGAAGAAAGAGAATTCAATAGTGACTATATGAAACATTGAAACTAAATTTTTAATATTAATATAGTCGCTATTAAATTTTATTTTCTTTACTGTAACAGTTTAAAAGTATATAATTAGTTTTTTTCAGTACGGAAAAAACTTTTTCAGGTTTTTGTGTCATTTTTTGAGATAATATCGAAAATTTTAGCCAATCTGTTTATTTTGAATTTAGTTTCGGACTCAGTGGAAAAAATTATGTAGGAATACACTACTACATTGTCCCAGACAAAAAACTTGTTTTTTTTTTGGTTTTTTTTCGTGTTTTTGAGCAATTTTTTTAGAATATTTAAAAAAATGTTGCTAAATAGTTATACTGATTTCGGATTTGTATTCAGCGGAAAAAATACGTAAGAATACACTGTCATATTGTCCCGGACAAAAAACTTTATTTTTGGGGGTTTTCCGGGTTTTTGATCAATGTTTTGAGATTATCCAAATAAATTTCGTCAATCTGTTTATTTTAAATTCAGATTCAGATTCAGTGGAAAAAATTATGTAGGAATAAACTACTATATTAATTGTCCCAGCCAAAAAATTTGTTTTTTTTTAGGTTTTTTCTTGTTTTTGAGCAATTTTTTGAGAAAATTTAAAAAATTTTTGACAAACTGGTTATACTGATTTCGGATTTGGATTCAGCGAAAAAAATACATAGAAAAACACTAGCATATTGTTCCGGACAAAAAACTTTATTTTTCGGGATTTTCCGGGTTTTTGGGCAATATTTTTAGATTACTTTCAAAATTTTTGCCAATCTGTTTATTTTGAATTGAGATTTGAATTTATCAGAAAAAATACGTAGGAAAACATTAGTATATTGTCCCGGACAAAAAACTTTTTTTGGGGGGTTTTTTCCGGGTTTATGGGCAATTTTATGAGATTATCGAAAAAAGTTTACCGAATCTGTTTATTTTGAATTCAGTTTTGAATTCATAAAAAAAATACTCAAGAATACACTAGCATATTGTCCCGGAAAATAAAATTTTTTTTTGGGTTTTTTTCAGGTTTTTGAGCAATTTTTTGAAATTATCACGAAATATTTTAGCCAATCGTTTATTTTAAAGAAGCATACAGATTTAATAAAAAAAATTATGTAGTAATACACGAATATATTGTGCTAACCAAAAAATTTTTTTTTGGGGTTTTTCCGGGTTCTTGGGCAATTCTGTGAGATTATTTAAAATTTTTTAGCCAAACTGGTTATTCTGACTTCGGATTTGGATTCAACGGGAATAAATACGTAAGAATACACTATCATATTGTCCCGGACAAAAAACTTTATTTTTGGGGGATTTCCGGGTTTTTAAGCAATTTTTTGAGATTACTAAAAAATTTTTTGCCAATTTGTTTATTTTTAATTAAAATTCGGATTTAGCAGAAATTTATGTACATATACTCGAGTATATTGTCCCGGATCAAAAAACATTTTTTTCGAGTTTTTGAGCAATTTTTTGAGAATATCTACAAAAAATGAGCAAATCTGTTTATTTGGAATTCAGATTCGGATTTACCAGTAAAAGTTAGGTAGGAAAACATTAGTCTATTGTGCCGGCAAAACAAACTTTTCCTTTGGGTTTTTTTTCACGTTTTTGAGCAATTTTTTGAGATTTATTAAAAAATTTTAGCCTAACTGGTTATTCTGACTTCGGATTTTGATTCAGCGGGAAAAAATACGTAGGAATACTCTAGCATATTGTCCCGGCCAAAAAACTTTATTTTTCGGGTTTTTCCGGGTTTTTGGGGAATTTTTTGAGATTACTTTAATAATTTTAGCCAATTTGTTTATTTTGAATTAAGATTCGGATTTAGAAGAAAAAATTATGTAGGAATATATTAGTATATTGTTCCGGACAAAAAAAACATATTTTTTGGATTTTTTTTCGTGTTTTTAAGCAATTTTATGAAATTATCTCAAAAATATTTATCCAACCTGGTTACCCTAACTTCGGACTTAAATTTAGCAAAGAGAAATACTTAACAATACACAAGCGTAGTGTCCCGGAAAAAAAAATTTTTTGTTTGTTTTTGATTTGTGTTTCTAAATTTTTTTGAGATTATCTAAAAATGTTAGCTAATCTGGTTATTCTGAGTTCGGATTCGGATTTAGCGTTAAAAATTACGTAGGAGTACACTGGCATATTGTCCCGGTAAAAAATTTTTTTTTGGGGGTTTTTCCGGGTTTTTGGCAAATTTTTTGAGATTATCTAAAAAATGTTAGCTAATCTGGTTATTCTGACTCCGCTTTGAGCTTTAGTAAAGTAAAATACATAAGAATACACGAGCTTAGTGTCCCGAAAAAAAAAAAATTTTTTTTTTTGGTTTTGATTTGTATTCCTAAATTTTTTTGAGATTATTTGGAAAATTTTAGCAAATCTGGTTATTCTGACTTCGGATTCGGATTTAGTGTAAAAAGTTAGGTAGGAATACTTTGGCATATTGGCCCGGTCAAAAAACTTTTTTTTTTTTTGGTTTTTTGCGGGTCTTTGACAAATTTTTTGAGATTATCTAAAAATTTCAGCCAATCTGGTTATTCTGACTTCGGATTCGGTTTCTGCAAAGAAAAATACTTAGTAATACACGAGTGTAGTGTCTCGTTCAAAAAAAATTTTTTTTTTTGTGGGTCTGTGTAATTAAACTAATTCTACTAATAGTTTAGTAAAAAATACTAATTAAAATCGCCAAAGTATCTTTGAGGTTATGTTAAACCAGCAAATCAATTAGTAAGTTTATTTCTACTAAATATTTAAATTATTTTTGACTAATGAGAATAGAGAAAACTTGTTCAAGGTCTTACTATTAAATTAGTCATTATTTTCTAATTAAAATTTCGAGAGTAATTGTGAAATTTTGCACAACTTGGAAATTAATAATTTGTAACCTGATTTTTACTAATGATTGTTAATTATTACTATTTATTTGTCAACGTTATGTTATGTGCTTCTTTTTTTTCATACTTTTTTTATTATTTTCTATTTTTTTCTTATATTATATTTTTTTTACACTTTCTTTTACCTCTTTTTTTCTTTCTAAATCTTTTTTCCTTCTTCCACTATTCCTTTTGCAACTTTCTTTCCCCTATTTTTCTTTTGTTTAATTGGCTTTATGTCGAAGACAAATAGCTACGAAGTAGTTTCTCTTCTTATTTCTTTTGCATCTTTCTTTCTCTTTTTTTTTTCTTTTTAAGTGTCTTCCTTTATTTCTTTCTGTATTTATAAAAGTAAGACAAAGTTTTAAATACTGCAATACAAAAACAATGTTTTTTTCCTAATTATTATTTTCCAAGTTGAACATAATTCTTTTTCTTAGGAGATGTTTAATTCTAATTCGGCTCTATAAAAATCGATTTTTAAAAATAAAAATCCAAAATTTTGAATTTTTCGACTTGATTCTCATACATTTGATTATCCGATTTTTTTGTAAAAATCAAACATCCCTCAATATTTCTCAAACTCAATAAAAATTTTGTTTTACATTTTGTGTAATTTTTCTAGCGAAATAGTACGTTGTACTTACATTATCCTAATAATTGATGTTTGATATTAATTTTGAGCGCATGTTATTAACTATTTTGAAAACCAAGATTCCAAAAACGAGAAAACTGTAATTAGATATGTAGACATTATTATAAATTCTATCTTTTTAATTTACGGTGCAACTTAATATATTTTTTCAATAAGGATTTAACTATCATGCAGAGATATAATCTCTCATGAAAACCGATCCATCAAAAAATAGGAAAAATTAAAAAAAACATGAAATTAAAACACTTTAATAATTGCAGTTTGTATGCAAACATATGTAATTGTAATAAAATACTTTCATTTTAAAAATTAATAATTCACTTAATACATTTGTAATATCTAAATTTTAACATAACTAAAAAAAATGTTTCATAAATAAAATCTACTAATTTAAATTTACAATAAATAACTACTGTTTTTAATTTATAATAAATAATATCTAATTTCTTAATTTTATAATAAATAATCTCTACTTTTTTAATTTTGTAATTAATAATATATACTAAATAAATAATCAGTGTTATATTCTGTAGATGATTGTACAAAAAGTTTGAATTCGGTAACAAACAAAAAAAAATAATCGCTAATAAATAATGTCTAATGAAACCTAATAACCTGAAGAATACAAAATTAGAAAATTTTAAAAATAATAAAAAAATCGAGGCACGTGCGTAGGTCTTCTAGATTTAATACAAGGAGCCCAGAACTGAAATAAAATGTTTTTTTTTTTACTCTGTACAATGTAGTTTAAAACTATTTCCACGCCTCAAAAGCGTCGAAATGTCAGGCGCAGCAGTGAACGTGAAACGGAGTATTGCACAAGATTAATTACAATTGTTGACAATCAATTCAACATAACAAAATCGAGTAACGTCGTTAGGCTTCTTATTATTTCATATATAAACATTCTATGTACTATGTTAATTCTTACTCTGTTTACTATTTATATCTTTTTACATCGCTAAGACGCATCGGTTGTCAATAATTAACTGTACAAATTTTAATTATAATTATTTCTGTTTTTCTTCAATTTTTGTTTTTATACATATGCGATACACAGCGCACTTTTGTTGCGTTATGAGCTATTCAATTCACCGAGCAACAGTTTTGAAGGGCGACATGACTTGTTGAGATTGAAAAATGCGATTTAACTTGAATGGATTTACGCGAAACTGAGTATCAAAAAGTCTTTGGGATTATATTTTGTAGCAAACGTAACACGAGATATATAAATGGACGTGGAACAAGGCATACGATGGTAATTCTAAAAACTTTTCCAAGCCCTTGATCGTTGTAGAGAAAAAGAAAAAATTCCCTTTTTAATGGCGGATTAAAGTTTTTGTCATATTTTCTCTCTCAACGTGTTGATTACATTATTTTTATTTTAAAAAAGTAATTTATGCCGAGAATTTACAGTAAAACGGTATGAAAAAGAATAAGAAGAAATACATTTTTCGAAAATGTCTTTACTATGTAATGGAAATTTTTTAAAATAAAATTCTAATTATTTTTAAACTAATAAAAAAATTTTGATGAAATTTTTTAATTTATTAAATACCAAGATGAAACTAAACATACTAGGATCAAATTGAACGTTTGACTTATAGGCAAATTGAAAAAAAACCACCCCTATTATTTTGTTTACAATTTATAATTGTTTAAAGTGTAATTGTTTAAACAAACAATAAAAATTTTTGACTTTGTTTAAAAACTATCCATGAAAATCGATTCTATGAGAAAAACTGAGAAAATTTTGTATTAATCATTTTTTTGTACTTGTTGTACTTTATTCACAAAAACGACATAAACAAAAAATTGTTGATTGTTTATAACGATTTTATACAATTAATACAACTGGTACAAAAAAATTCTTACAAACTTTTATCATTTTTTTAAAAAATCGATTAGCATACGTAATTTATAAAAAAAATAAATTTTAATTTAATTAACAATTAATACTTATTTGTTTATAACGATTTTATAAACAAATTACAGCTGATGGTACAAAAAATAGTTCGTACAAAATCTTCTAAGTTTTTTCTCATAGAATCGATATCCAAGAACATTTTTAAAACGATAAAAAATTTAAATAATTTGTTTATAATTGTTATAATAGTTATATAAAAATTATATACAATAATTGTTTAAACAGATTATTAACAAATTTTACAAAAACTATTTGTGGCGATTGATTCTATGAGAAAAACTGAGAAGATTTTGTATAAAACATTTTTTGTACCTGTCGTACCACAAAAAAATGTTATAAACAAACAATTGTTGATTGTTTATAACGTTTTTAAGACAAAATACAAATAGTACAAAAAGTTATTTATACGGAACCTTTATAATTTTTTTTATAAAATCAATTGTCATATGAAATTTAAAAAAAATCATTCTTAATTTTATTAACAATTAAAATTTATTTGTTTATGACGATTTTATAAACAAAGTACAGCGGATATAAAAAAGTTATTCGTATAAAATCCTTTCAGTTATTCTCATAGAATCAACTTCCATAAATATTTTTTAAACAATCAAAATTTTAAATAATTTATTGAAATAAACATTGTTTAAATAATAATTGTTTAAACAGATTATTAAACAATTTTACAAAAATTATTTGTGGCGATTGATTCTATGAGAAAAACAGAAAAGATTTTGTATGAATCATTATTTCTTGTACCTGTCGTACTACAAAAATGTTGTAAACAAACAATTGTTTAACAATTTTATGAAAAAATACAATTGGTGCAAAAAAATACATACGAAATGTTTTTCATTTTTCTCATAGAATCGACTGGTATACATAATTTTCAAAAAAACCAAAATAATCAACAATTATTTGTTTATAATGTGTTTGTATTTTGTAAACAAAGTACAGCAAGTACAAAAAAATGATTCACACAAAATCTTCTCAGTTTTTCTCATAGAATCGTTTTCTATAAATAGTTTTTAAACAATCAACAATTTAAATAATTTGTTTAAACAATTATTGTTTAAACAATAAGAAATTGTAAACAAAAAAATACGTGGAACTTTTTTTTAATTAAATTTCACGTCAATTTACGGTAAAAAAGTTTAGTAATTTGGATTATCAATAAAAAACCAATTCAACATTATAGAAACGAATTTTTTCTTTTTCCATCTATTCCACTCGATTATTTCAAAAATCTATGGGAACACTTTGGAAGACAAAAGGAGTTTACAGTAAAAAAAAACAGAAAGCTAAAGAATTTTTTGGCTTGTAAAAAGTCTTTTTTTGTAGAAAATTGTGGAAAGAGAATTGTCGCTATTGAAGAGGTATGTCCTTCATCTTAGACTATCGCCCTGAGACGTAGATATTAGATTGATCCCAGAACACACCTGGCACGGAAATAAATTTACGAGCATTCTAGTAAAAAGCGATGTGTAACGCTTCAAGTGACACGTATTTTCCTTTTATTGAAAATTTCGATTTCACGTTTTTTCAAATGCAATAAATTTCGACAAAGCGAGATCAATCATTTTATCTCTATATTACTCTTTAATCCAATATCAAACCCTTTTATCATCAAAATCAATAACCTTCAAATCACATTATTAGGAAATCAGTTTTAAATCCACTTACAAGAAAATGTCATTCTCAATTGTCAAATTAAAATGAAATTTTTGATTGTTTCAAACATCCCCCCCAAAAAAACAAAAAGGAAATTAACAGTTTTTTTTTTTAATTACAAATTTATTTTATTAAAATTTTCTATAAAAATTCTCTTTCCGTGTAAATTATTCGGCAATTATTTGCGAGAATGCTCGTGAATTGGAACGTTTGATTCCGTGCTTATGTACAAAATATTTATTATATATTATTTATAATTATTTATAAAGAGGCGACTGCATACCGATCGAGTCGTATTTACTTCCTGGGTATACTAAATGATGGCACTTTGGAGGACGCGAGAAAGGATTACTTTTACAGAAGTTCCTCGTTGTCATCAGAAACACCGTACATCTGGGGCCTTCGTTCCAACAGCTGTTGTTGTTGTTTCCGATTCTGCAGCAGAGCGATGCTGGCAGCCTTATAGTTTATGGGCCCATACGATCGGTAGTCCACATCTGCGTAATCCAGGTCAGAAAATTCCGGCTTGAAAGGCTGCGAGCAAAGAGAAAAGTTTGCAATTTATAAAACACTCGCACTAACGAAAAAAAAAGAGATGATAAAAAAGTTATTTTTGCTGTCATAAAGTTCAAGTTTTATCAAGGCTCCTATTAAGGGGGGGGGGGGTATGGTTTAAATAGCAAAAAAAAACCCTTTTTAAACATTTTTTTTCACGAAACTACTAAATATTTTTTAATCCTTTTATTACTACATTATTTAGTAACTTTTAAAGTAACTTTTTGAATTTTTTAAGAAAAAAATGTCCAGAAACAATGGAGTTGCAGCCACTTCCAGTAGGCCATGTCGAATTTTACGGTGTCCCGGATTTAAAATCGTAGAATCATCTAAACCACATGGGATTAAGAAAAATTAGTTATTTGGATGTATACCTCCCAGTCAACATTGCCCTTTTATTTTTTTTTGCTTCTGATCGATTGTGCAGCCTTTTTTAGGCTAAAAAACGTACTTTGACATTAAACGACCGTTAAAAAAGTAGAAAAAATTTTTTTTTTTTAATAAAAGGGCAACGTTGACTGGGAGGTATACTTCCAAATAACTTATTTTTCTTAATCCCGTGTGTTTTAGATGATTCTACGATTTTAAATCCGGGACACCGTAAAATGAAAAATTTTCGACATGGCCTACTGGAAGTGGCTGCAACTTCGTTGTTTCTGGACATTTTTTTCTTAAAAAATTCAAAAAGTTACTAAATAATGTAGTAATAAAAGGATTAAAAAATATTTAGTAGTTTCGTCAAAAAAAAAATGTTTAAAAAGGGTTTTTTTTTGCTATTTAAACCATACCCCCCCCCCCCCCTTAAAGATGTTTAGCCCCATGATATAACCTCAAATTAACAAGTATTTTTTAACATGAAAATAAAATAACAATTGTTTTTAAAAAAATTTTAAGGTTATGTGATGGAGAATGACGTCACTGGTTTAGTAAAAATTGTCCGTAAGTTTTTTTTTAAAATACTCTCTAAATCTGAATTAGGTAAAAATAACTAATTTGAAAGCAAACACTCAGTCATTAATTCAAATAGTTATATTTTTACTAATCAATTAGTAAAAAATAACTAATTCTTAGTTAAATTCATTTTTAGGTTATGTTAAAATAACTAATATTTTAGTAAAATTATGTTTACTAATTCAATTAGTGAAATTTTAACTATTTTTTAGTTATGTTTTTACTAACAATTAGTCATTTTTTTACTAATAATTAGTTATTTTTACTAATAATTAGTTATTTTTAACTAATTGCTGAAATAAAAACTCAGCCACGATTTTACTAATTTAGATATTTTTAACTAATTTAGATTTAGAGAGTATTGAATATTTTTTAACGAAAATTGGCAGAATTACTTAAAATTTTATTAGAAAGGGATCCGTATTATTTTGACACAAAATTTTTCGTAAAAGTTGTTTATATTGTACTCCGAAGATAAATGTTATTTTGTACTCCTATTAAGAACTTTTTTGAACGAATTTGTAATATTGTCGGAACTCAAAACTTTTTAGAAAATTTGCTATTTTATACTCCCAACTAATTGGAGGTTTTTATAGACAATTAGATCAAATAAGGTCAATTTAAAAAAATGGCGTTTCCAAGATGGCCAACACGAATAATAAGAAATTTTATCAATTCAATTAAAAGTTCTGGGTGGTTTTCGAGGTCTCTGAATACGAATCTGGCGTTATTTTCAAAAAATTCAAAGTGGCGGATTCAATATGGCGGATATAAAAATTGTCCGCCATCTTGATTCCACCATTTTGTATTTCTAAGAACCGACTTTAAATTCTTTATCAGTAAAAAGTTTTTTAAAATTCTTTTCTACAAACTCTAAAATAGCAAGTTTCACATGAATCTGACGATTTTTAAAAAATTATTCCGACATATTGGATCCTCCATTTTGAAATTTTAAAAACAGACTTTAAATTCGGTATTAGCTACACCAAAAATCTCCGAATTGCGAGTTTCTAATGAATCTGTCAATTTTTAAAATGTTTGTCCGCCATCTTGGATCAGCCATTTTTAATTTTTGAAAATGATGTCAGATTCGTAAACAGCGACCTCGAAAACTCCCAGAACCGACTTTTAATTAAATTGATCAAATTTTTCATTTTTCCTGGCCGCCATTTTGGATCCGCTATTTTTTTGTTTTAAATATCACTTTTTTTTGTCTTCTTTTCTATAAAAACCCCTAATTAGTTGAGGGTACAAAATAACAATTTTTCTAAACAATTTTGAGTTCCGATAAAATGATACAGACACTTAGGAAAGTCTTCCAAATTTGTTTAAATTTTGTCCCAAAATTAATTTTTGAAAAATTTTCAAAAAGAAGCAAACTTTTTAAAAATTAATATTAACCCAAAATTCAAACAATCTCTGGTCGGAGCAAACTTCCTAATGATATTTTAAGTACATCTACCAAGGTTTGTGTTTTTCGGAAAGTTAAATCCCGGAAAATGAATTTTTAAAAAAATTTGCAGTTTTTTTATTTTTTAATTTTTCTTTGTTATTAAATTTTAAAAGGATTTATCCTGTAATTAGAGGAAGATCTAAACCAAGTTTATTTAAATTTTGCTTTAAAATTACTTTTAAAAAATATTCGCTGATTTTTTGAAAATTAGAAAAACTAATTTTAAGGCAAATTTTTAACAAATTAGGGCCAGAGAGACCTATTTAATGATATTTTAAATAATTCCACAAAGTTTGTTGTCAAAATATTTATTATTTTAAGAGAAAATTTGAGGACAAATTTGGCCTATTGACGTCAATCTCCATCAAATGCCCTTAAGAGATTTAAAATACAATTTTTAAATAAAATTCATTTTGGATTAAAATATTTTGCCATTCAGGCAATATTCAATTTTTTGTGTTTTTTCTTAAAATCTACTAAAAAATTGAAATTTTTATCGAATTATTGCAAATAGTGGATTTTATTCTTTGAAACATTCTCTACAATTCTAATCGTAAAATTTTGTTCAATGGCGTAACTAGGAGAGCAAGGACCCTGGGGCAACAAGGAAAATGGGGTCCCAATAATATATAATAATAATTTACAAGTTTAATTAATTCATTCATTCATTATGACCACATCTGACATTTGTCACTAGATGTTTTTTTTTCGTTAAAAATTTCAAATCATAGTTCACCTTTTGAAAATGTTCTCAAATTTTAAATTTATATCAATTTAAATTTCTTCAAATTTCAGTTAATGTGAATTTGAATTTATTAACAGATCAATTAATCCACGTTTTAAAAATACTAATTTTGAAATGCTTTAATAATTTCTTCAATTTTTAATAATTCTTTTCTGTTATGATTTCAATTACTTTTTCATTTTTAGTTATTTTTGCTTTGACATTCATCAATTTAATTCTTTATTTCTTAATTTTATATTATTCATCGCAAATTTAAATTAATTTTTTTAATTTTTCATTATTTTTGTCATTTTGTAATTATTATTTTCAATTTTTAATCATTTTCATAGTTTCTTAAATAATTTACTGGACTTTCAAATATATATCTGAATTTTTAGTTATTTTGTTCAATTTTTATTTCTTTTTATTATTTTGCTATTATTTTCTCGATCTTTTAATATTTTCATTATTTTTCAATTAATTTCCTAACTTTTCATTTATTATCTCAAATTTAGATTTTTGTCTTAAATTTTCAATTTTTTAAACGATTCTTCAATTATTTTCTTTTGCTTAAAAACAAATTCTGTAATTTTATATTATTTTCTCCGATTTTGAGCTATTTTCATTCTTTTGGCATAATTTTCAAAAATTTCAATTATTTATCTAAAATTTCAATTATTATTTTCATCAATTTTCGATTCTTTCTGCGATTTTTTACTGATTCTCTTTAATTAAATTTTTTTCTTTTTTTAAACAAATATTCTGTGATTTTTTCAATTATTTCTCTCAAATTTTATTTACTGTTTTAATTCTTTCATATTTAAGTTATTTTCAGCATATTTTAATTATTTTTTTCCATTTTGAATTAAGTTTATCATTTTTCAATTATTTTTCTCGATTCTTAATTATTATTCTCATTTTCCAAAATTATTTTCTAAAATTTTAATTACTTTCTTCAATTTTTAATTATTTTCATTTGTTTTCTTGATTTTCAAATTTTTTTAATTAATTATCGTAAATTTCATTTATTTTTAGCTTTCTTCAATTATTTTCTCCAATTTTAAGTTATTCTCATTTTTTTCAATTGATTTTTAAGATCTTCGTGTATTTTTCTCAAATTTCAATTATTTTTTTTTATTCTTAAATTTTTTCAATTATTTCACTCAAATGTGATTTATTTTTTACAACTTATCAGTATTTGTATAATATTTTAATTATTTTCTTCAAGTTACAAATTGTAAAATTAGTTTTCAATTATTTTCCAAAATTTATATCCTTTAATTTACAGTTTTTTTTATTTCTTTTATAATTTTCAAAATTTAAATTATTTATCTGAAATTTCAATTATTTCATTCAATTGTCAATTATTTCTATGATTTTTTTCAATTTTCTATTACTTCTGTTCTTTTTCGTAATTTCCAAAAAGTTTTTAATTATTTCAGTATTATTAAAAATTATTCTTTTAATTTTTAAATTATGTTTATCTTGTTTCATTTATTTTCTCTAACTTTTAATTATTTTCTTTTTTTTTCAATGAACTTCTGAAAGTTTCAAGTATTTTTCTGATTTTTTTTTAACTTTCCTTTATTTAAAATATACTATGTAATTTTATCAATTATTTTCTCAAGTTTTGATTGTTTTTTTCAATTTCATATTATTCATCTCAATTTTGAATCATTTTTTTTCAATTTTCAATTATTTTCCCCAATTTTTCATTATTCAATTGTATTCAATTTATTTTTAAGATTTTTAAGTAACTTTCTCAAATTTAAATTATTTTTTTTATTTTTAAAACATTTCTCTGATTTTTGAAATTACATTCCCCAATTTTTAATTGAATTCCTTTCTTTTTCAATTAATTTGCAAAATTTGCAATTATTTTGTTTAATTTCAATCATTATTTGTAATATATTTTAATTCTAAAATTTTATCAATTTTGTCCTTAAAAAAACGGGGCACTGTCCCACTTTGCCCTTTAATAGTTACGCCACTGATTTTGTTAAAAATGTATTATTCGGAAACAATATAGAAAACATAAAAGATAAATTTTCTTTTGTTCATTACTTTTGAAATAAACATTTCTAATAAAATTATAGGAGTAGATTTATATAGAATGTTTCAAAAAACGAAATGAGCCATTATTTGACATAATTGGATAAAAATAAAATTTTTTCATTAGATTTGAAGAAAAAACACAAAATGTAAAAAATGTTAAATTGCAAAATATTTTAATCCGAAATAATTTTATTTTAAAATTGTATGAGTAGTACTTTTAAAATTTATTAAGGCCACTTACTGTTCTACTTTATTTTCATAAATAAACATAATAAAAATTATAAAACTAACTTTTTAGTTTGAGGTTATGTCATAGGGTCGAACATCCTTAATAGAAAATTATGCATTGGAGAGAAATGTTTTTTCACACATTAAATATATTAACAAGTTGGGAAAAAATTGAAAAGTTGAAAAAATATCAGGGTATCAAAATTCGGAGAAGCAGAACAAATTAATTCTACTAGTGATGAGGGAAAGTATTTGTTAGGCGCGGAACTTACTTTTCAGTAGTAATTTGACAGTTTAGTCAGACAGGGAGGAAGCAAGAAATGAGACTTCAAAACAGTTCCAATCTTTAACCGATTTTTAATTAATTTTTTAAAAAATAAATTACAGTAGATTTCGAAAAGATTGTTTGAGACCAAATTTCGAATTTTAATTTACGTAAATATTTATCTTGTTTTTCACAATTGCAAAAACGGCACTTTTTAATATTTTTCTTTGTCTTAATTAAACCACAGTAATTTTTATTAGTAACACTAATTACTTAAATTAATTTTTGCACGTCTTTAAGAATAAATACTTTTATTAAAAACAAATAATTTGTTATAAACAATCGATATAGGCAAATTCGTTTTTTTTCTTTTGCTTTCTCTTGTGATATTTTTACACCTAGGTGTAAAAATTAATTGTAAAACAACTTTTTCCGTTGAACTGAACGAAAAAAACGAATTTGTTTTTTTTAGAAATATTCTTGTAAATTAAAATTCGAAATTTAGACTTAAGAAATCTCGTAGTAATTTAATCTACTTTATTTTAAAAAAAATGCATAGGACAGTTTTTATATAAATATTTTTAATAAATAATCAAACGTGACAAAATTCATGACTATAAATAAATTTTGATCATGATAAATGTAATGTAATATTGTGTTGTTATTGAACAAAAGAAAAATCATGCACAAACATAAAACCAAGCTGTTGTCACCATCATTTCATGGATTAAAAAAAAAACTGCTTAAAAATTCATACTGACCTCGAAAAGTGTAGAGTTTGAAACAAAAATTATGATTATTAAGGGGATGTTTTTTTTTAAACAAAATCCTGTTAGTTTGAAAGGCACTTTCGTTAAAACAGAAAGTAAAGTTCTGTTTGCCGAAAAGCGAAAAAGCCTCGTGAATATCCAAATTAATAAATAATTGTATTGCCGAGCTTTGAAAATCGAGTGAAATTCAAAGAATGGAAGATACAGAAAATTTACACAATGTGTAATTATTTATAAAATAAAGTTCGTTATTTTAGCGCAATCCGATAATGAAAAACATAATTTAATTTGATTGATTCCCATTGTTTGAAATTGAATGCAAATGTTCATTTATAAAATAATATCATTGCTTTTTTGATTTCTTTGATGAAAAGATAATTAAACGTCATTTTGTCGAGAAAATAAAATAATAAAATACAATTTTTTAATGTCTTTTATAATTTTGTTTTATGATCCTATAATGCTAAAAAGGACATAAAATTGAAAAGTTGGAAAAATGTCTAATATCAATAAATGTGAAAGTTTACAGAAGTTGAAGTTCACGAGTCGTAAAGAAAGTGGTTAATATTTAAGCGAAGCAAAGCAAAAGTAGTTGGAAAACGAACGAAATACGGGTCTACTGGATAGTTCGCTATAAAATATATCTTAGAGTCTTGTATAAGTTATGTATACAAATACGGCAGTGACTTTCATGAATAAAATGAAGTTGATGCTTTTTTGTAACAGAAATTCTACTTGCACCTGCTTGAGACCTTTTAATATATGCATTAAAAGCAGTTTACAAAAAGCTCTTAAAAGTGTCGTCGGCACGCCAAGTACACGGAAATGTAAAAGAAAAGTCAAATTGAAGTGGTAGGAGTGAAAAACGTGAGATGCACATTTTATGTTTACTTGCTGGACTGAAATGAAATCGCTTTTGATTCCAAAAAACAGGTCTAAAATAAACGAAAGGCAAGAATGAAAGAGCAAAAACTAGAATTCCGGATTCAACTACTTTTATACCAAAAACCATTGTTGGTTTCAAGCATTGTGTGTGTACATTAGCTTTTATTTCAAGAAAGCGTTCAATTGTAAGTTTGTTTAAAAATGTACAACATTCCTTACATTTATTCTTTGTACGCGTAAAAGAATAAAATATAAAAACACGCGGTAAAGTGGAATATTTCTTTTTTCTAGATATTACTTTTCTTGATTTAGAAATTATTTTCTTTCTCTTGGAATAAAATATTCAGAAGACATTTTTCGTGATTCGAAAGGATAAGTGAATATTCTATTAAACGCATCAATTAAAATCTGCATTCTGTAGAATTTTAGCTGAAAAAATTGTTTTAAAACAGATTTTTCAATTTTCACTGAACGGAATATTTAGATTTTTTATTTAACAGGATTTCTTTTCTTCTATTTAAGAGAATTTTAATTGAACGGAATTTTAGTTTGACAGAAAAAAAATTTAGAATATAATTTCGTGGATAAAAGAAATAATTTTTAAAAAAACAACAAAATCTTGGTTTTGTGTTAAAAAAATTTTTGATTTGTGTGCAAATTATTGTAATTCTTGTGACGAATTGAGTTTAAAAGCATCTACTTCGATTTTATTATTGCGCAGATTTGTCTACTTTTGAATTGTGAGGCAGGAAAGGGTTTCCAATCAAATTAAAAGAACTTCAGGTACCTACAGATTAATTGAGCAGAGAGATGGCAATTTCTCCTAGAAAATATACGTGTTGCTCATTTTGGATGGACCCTCCTATGAACAAATAGTCAAATACAGTTTCCAGTATTTAATTTAATTTTAATCTTTATTGGAGATGATAAAGGCACGTTCTGATTGGATAATAATATATACAGTATAGAACCCGTTAATGATAATAATTAACCAAAGTTCGGCTTTAATGCTTACTTTTTAAAAGAGGCTTTTGAATGCCGTAATTCGTTCTTCTTTTTGTCTAATTTGCATGCAAATTAAACTAGAAATTATTCTTCAGCGTTGCTTTTAATAAACAAATTCATATTTATAGAGAATTGGTAATGAGTAAATTTAAGTAGAATAATCAGTTATAGGTCAGACGTGATATTTTCATTAATGTGTTTTTCATGAATAATGTTATTATTATAGATAATATTCGAGAAAGGAATTTCAACAATTTAAGATGTATTTATAAAACTAAAAGAGAAGTAATTATTTTAAGTAGAGTAAAAAAAATGCAGGGTTGAATCAAAACACTGAAGCACAAAAAAATTTCAGGGACCCTCTAAAACAAAAAAAAAATTTCTTCATTTTTATCTTACCAGGGTGTGTAGCGAATATTCATTTAAAAAATGGAGAAAATCTTTAAAGAATCTTAACAAAATGGGAAAAAATGAAATTTTACAATAATTAGAAAAATTACAAAATTTTATTAAATCTAGTATTATGAATGAATAGATAGGAAAGTTAAGGATAATTTACATTGAAATGGGAAATTTAAGGCAAAAATATATAAAAAATGTAATAATTAAAAACCTGCAAAAAATAAATAAATGCTTGAAAAATAAAAAAAGGAAAAGAAAGCATTGAAGTCAAAAGGAGAAAAATTAAGAAACATGGTAATAATTTTATGAAATATTTAACAGTTTAAGAAAAATTGATTAAATTGCTTTTTTAAAATCAAAATACTACGCCATAAATAGAAAAAAATTTAAGAAAAAAAATTGAAGCTACAAAAGGGAGAAGAAAATGATTTTCAAAAGGTTAAAATATTTGCGGAAATGTTTTTAAATTAGGAAAATAAATACCTAAGATATTCAGTAAAAAAAAGGAGAAATGTTGCTAAAGAAAAAAAAATACATTAAAAACTTGTTTCAAAAATTAGGCAAAAAATAATAATTTTGTTTTAAATGAAGAACTAAATAAAAACAATTAAACAATTTTGAGAGAAAAACAAATATTTCTGTGAAATAAAAAAATTATGATCAAATGAGAAAATTTATTACAAGATCAAATTTACATAAAATTAAATACAAGAAGAAAAGTCTTTAAAAATTGTAGAAATTAATAAGTTATGACAAATGACAAAAAATCAAATAAATATTTAAAAAATGATAAAATTGAAAAAAATTATATTTTACAACTTCCAAGTTATAATAATAAGTAAAAGTAATCACTAAAAAAGTAAATACATTTTTATAAACATAGTAAAAATAAAACTGTATGTAAAATGAACTGAAGTAGTTTTTGTAAAAATAAGAAAAAAAAGAAATAAAAGTTACCTAAATGATTTTGTAAAAATACAGAAAAACAATATAAAACAAAATACTCACAAAATTTTTTGAAAAAGAAAAAATGTCAAGAAATAAAAATTAAATATTTCAAGAAATTGATATAAATTAGTAAATAAATCTACAATTTTTTCTATAATTTATTAATTTTCAACAGTTTACAATTGACAATTATTCTACTTAAATTTAATAATTTATTATTCTTTAATTTTTTTAACTTATTTTGTTCTGCTGTCGATTATTATCGACAGTTTTCGAATTTCTTTTTCAATTGTCAATTATTTTGCGCATTTCTTAATTATTTTCTTTAATATTTAATTATTCTCGTCATTTTGTAATATTTCCTTCAATCACTTATTATTTTCTAAAATCAATTCCATTCTACAATTTTCAATTATTTTATTCAATATTCCAAAAACCTTTCCTTTTTTTAATAATCAACTATTTTTTCAAATTACAATATATTTCTTCAATTTTTTATTATTTTCTTCAAATGTCAATTTCATTTTTCAATTTTCAATTTTTTTCTTTATTATTACAAAATTATTGCATTTTTCAATTATTTTTTAGAATATCAAGTATCTTCTTTAATTTAAAATTTCAGTTATTCCCTTCAATTCTCAATTATTTTTTATAATTTTCAATTCCATTCTTTAGTTTTTAATTAATTTCTTCTATATTCAATAATGTTTGACTTTTTTTAATTTTTAATTATATTCTTTAAATTTGAATTCCTTTTTTCAATTCCTAATTTTTTCTTTAATTTCAATTACTTTTTTCGATTTTTAATCCAGTTGTTTGATTAGCAATTATTTGCAACAACTATTTCTATAATTTTCTTAATTTTTAAATTTTCAATTATTTAGTTTAAATTCAATATTTATTGTTTAATTTTTCAAATTATTTTTTCCAAAATCTTTTAAATTTTTATTTATTCTTTTAAAATTTTATAATTATTCCTCACGTTTTCAATTACTTTTTTTCGATTGCGTATTAATCTAGTCTTTTTTAGAATTTTTTGTTTAATTGTCTATTATTTTCCTCAATTCTCAATTATTTTCTTTTATGTTAAATTATGTTTGTCATTTTGTACTCTTTCTTTTAATTATCAAATATTTTCTTTAAATTTCAATTTAATTCTTAAATTTTCAATTTATTTTTTCAATTTTTGATTAGTTTCCTCAATTTTCAATTTTTTTCTTTAATTTTCAATTATTTTTTTCGATTATAATTAATGTTTCACTATCCAATAATTCTAGGCTATTTCAATAATTTTTTTCAATCATAAGAATTGTTTTATAAAGTTCAAAGCAATTGTTCGATTCTATTTAACTATTTTCTTCTACTCGCAATTATTTTCTTAAAATTTTAATTCCTTTTTACAAATTTCAATTATTTTCTTTAATATTCAAAAATTTTCGTCATTTGCTAATTATTGTTTTAGATTATCAATAAGATTCGTTAATTTCAATTTATTTTCTTGAATTCTCAATTCTATTTTTAAATTTCAATTCCATTTTTCAGTTTTTAATTGTTTTCTTATTCAATAACTCTCAGCTTTTTTCAATTACTTTTTTCAATTTTCAATCATATTCTCGAAATTTAAATTTAAATCTTCAATTTTCAATTATTTTCTTCAATTGTAATTATTTTTTTCGATTTTCAATCCATTCGTTCAATGCGCAATTATTTCCAACAATTATTCCTATAATTTTCTTAGTTTTTAAATTTGCAATTATTTACTTGAAATTTAAAATTTCTGCTAAATTTTATTAATTATTTTTTTGCAGTTGCTTATTAATCTAGCCATTTTGCAGATATTTTCTTCAATTTTTCAATTATTCTCGTATTTTTCAATTATTTCTTTTAATTATTAATTATTTTTCGCAATTTTCAATTATTTCCTACTATTTTTTCAATTAAAATTTTATTACTATTCTTTAAGTTTTTCAATAAATTTTTTTATGGTTGTGTATTAATCTAGCCATTTTTGAAATTTTGTTTTCAATTTCCAATTATTTTCGCGTTTTGTAATTTTTTCCCAATTTTTTGATAAATTTTTAATCTATTTTTTCAATTTTTTATTATTTTCTTCAAATTCTTAATATTTTATTCTATTTTCACTTTATTTCTTCAATTTTTTCTTATTTTCTAAAATTTTCAATTATTTTTTCAATTTCAATTATTTTTTTTTATTTTCAATCCAGTTTGTCAATTTGCTATTATTTTTAGCAATTATTCCTATAATTTTCAATTATTTTTATCAACTTTCGATTATTTCTGCGATTTTTTAATAATTCTCTTTAATTATAAATAATTAACTAATTTTGTAATTACTTTCTTTCTTTGAACATATATACTACGATTTGTTCAACTACTTCCCTTAAATTTTATTTACTGTTTTCAATTTTTCATATTTAATTTATTTTTATCATTTTTTTTTTATTTTCAAACCAATGCGCAATTATTTCCAACAATTATTTCTATAATTTTTTCAGTTTTTCAATTTGTAATTATTTACTTTAAATTTAAAATTTCTGCTTCATTTTATCAATTATTTTTTTGCAGTTGTCAATTAATTTTAGTCATTTTTCAGATATTTTCTTCAATTTTTCAATTATTCTCGTCATTTTTTAATTATTTCTTTAAATTATTAATTATTTTTCGCAATTTTCTATTATTTCCTACAATTTTTTCAATCTTCAATTAGTCTCTTAAAATTTTATTACTATTCTTTGAGTTTTTCAATAATTTTTTTATGGTTGTGTATTAATCAAGCCATTTTTCGAATTTTGTTTTCAATTCTCAATTATTTTCGCGATTTGTAATTTTTTTCCAATTTTTTTTATAAATTTTGAATTTATTTTTTCAACTTTTTATTATTTTTTTCAAATTTTCATTATTTTCTTGAATTTTTTCTTATTTTCTAAAATTTTCAATCCAGTTTGTCAATTTGCTATTATTTTTAGCAATTATTCCTATACTATCCTTAATTTTTCAATTTGCAATTATTTTGTTTAAATTTAATATTTCTTTTTTAGCTTTTTTCAATTATTTTTTTCAGTTGTCTATTATTTTCGTCATTCTTCATATATTATTTTCCATTTTGTAATTATTCTCCTAATTTTCATTATTTGTATTTTTCCAAAAAATTTATAGTTCCAAACGACCAAAAACAACGTAAAATAATTGAAATTTTGATTAATTGACACTTAATATTTATTTATTTATTTATTCACACAATCCTTCCCGCGGCCCAAAAGGGCCATAAATGAGTTACAAAATATTGAGCAAAATTAAATTAAATTTAGTATACAATATATAAAAAGTTTAAACTTAAATTATAAACAAAATAACATAACATGGCTGTTCTAAAGTTGAAACAAGATTGTTCGTTGATAAGACTAAAAAATATACTGAAAAATTGGATTGAAGAAAATTTACGTTTAGCAGGAATAAATAAAATAGATGGATAGGGAAGGAGAGCAGACAAAAATTGGTAAATTTAGAAACGATGTATCAATCCCATTAAACGAAAAATAATATAATATAAGTTTGAAAAGATTAAAATTTGAGTTAACTTACGTTTGGAATTTATATAAATACGAATGTCTTGAAATTATTAAAGTTTAATATAGTTTTCGACTTTCTTTTTATCAAAAATTTTTACATTGAATTCCGATCATTTCAAATTCAATTTTTCATATTATTATTACAAGATTGAAATTTTTAGGATTTATCTACCTTCCCAGAGTTTCTTAAAAATTTAAAAAATCGTTCTCAAAATTTGCGGATCATTTTAAAAATTCCCGGCCCCTGAAAATACGAGAACAAGGTTTAAAAAATCAGGATTTTGTACGTGTTCGAATTACTGAAATAGTCAACGGGAAGTTTTGGGAGCAGGAATAGTAACTACACTTTCGCATGGTTCAGAACGAGGGTCATTGAGATTTGCTTGGTTTCATGAGTACATGTAATAAAAATGAAAGTTGAAACGAAAGCAAGAATGTAATGATTTTGAAAGCAGTCTTGCATGGACTGATACTGGTTGTGGGCTTTAGGAAGGTGCAATATAATTCTGCGTTACAATCGATTTTCTAAAATCAAGTGCAGAGCAAATGGGCTTTATCAGGTAAAGCTTGTTGCTTAAATAGACTTTCGCCTCATGTGGCATCGGAATTCCGATCTTAACTTTGTATAAACTGTAAGAGTAACTTGTCCAATAATATTATCCCGTTATTCCAAATAAATCAGATTTCTATCTTAAATCAAATTTAAGAGTTTTGTACTATCTTTTTTTTAAAGATTGAACCGTAATCTGAATCTTGCAAAAATATGTTTGTACTAGTTTAAAAGTGTTAAACAATCTTATAAATTTCTTAATAGAAAAATAAGATAAAATGATTAATAAAAATAATCGTTTTTATTATTAATATTTTTTTGTCCGATGCAAAAGAGGTAATTAATTTAATTTCGGATTGGAGTTTAATCACAATTATTACAATTTGTGTATGTCTTTGATTAAATCATTTTCCACTTCCAAGCTTTACACAAATTTTATTATTTATTATTTAAAGCTTTGTAATGAAATTTTATCGGAAGAATATACATAAATTGTTATAATTAATTAAATTTTGTTTTCATTTGTAATATGTGCTTTAATTTACACTTATTCAATAGGAAAATATTGATTTAAACAAAAATTGTTTAAAACATTAATTTACGTGAACTTAGTAATAACCATTTTCCTCTCTTGAAATTTATTTAGATACAGGTAATCAGGTAAATTAATTTTTGAGAATTTCAATTCTTGTAGATAAATGTAAAATGTGAAACAGTTTTTTATTTTAAGAAACAATCCGGAAGGCATTTTTAATTATTTGTCATTTTAAATTTTACTTTGTTCCTTGAAGTAACAGGTTTTATATGAAAAAAAGCATTAAATACATGTTAGATTAATTAGTAAAATACTCTAGCACATATTACAAACTGTCAAATTGAAATAATATGTTAAGTCAAAAAAACAAAATCAATGAATAGTAAAATTGATAGGTTTTAATTACTAATAACATTTTATTATTTCTTTCTAATTTTTTAAGATTTTAACCAAACTTTATTATTAGAAACTGAATTAAGAAATTTTATTAAATTTAAATATTTAGATATGGAAATTCCATAGAAATTCACAAGGAATTCTGATTGACTTTCAATTAGAAATTTGATCATTTTGTACAATAACCGGAAATTCCGACGAAACTACGATAGTTACTGAAATTCAACGTAACTTTTAAAAGAAATTTTCATTCACTTCTAATTAGAATTTAAACAATTACCATTTGTATAATTGCAGGAATTATATTAGAGTTTGTTAATAATTGAGACAAAATTCTGCTGGAATTCGGACAAATTTCAGGCGAAATTTAATTGGAATTAATTCAAAACTCTGTTTAGATTTAGATTTTGAACGAATTAATTCAGAATTCAATTACAATTATTTTAAAATTCGGTTAGAATTTAGTCAAAATTTCACGGAATTTCAATCAGAACTTCCATAATTAATAGAATTTCATGAAAATTTGAATTGTATTCTAAAAGGATTTCAATTAAACTTCTAGTAATAATTTAAATAATGATTGATATTAGTATAACTGCGAAATTACATTAGAATTATATCCGGGTTTTGTTAAATTTCAGTAGGAATTTAGAATTTAGTTAGAATTCAGAAAAGAATTTAATTAGAATTCAGAACGGAATTCCAGTAAATTTCAGAGCGGAATTCTGGTAGAATTCGGAACGAAATCTCGGTCGAATTAATTCTAAATTCCGTTTCAATAAAGTCGGAATTTTAAAAATTGACAAAATTTCAGGAAAATTTAATTTCAATGACTTGTCATTCAGAATTAAAATAATTTTCTAAATTTTTGTAATTGTCAAAAATTCTCAATCAATTGTCAATTGTCCATCGGAATTTTCGTAATTACTGGGAATTCGTATGAATTACGTTCGGATTTTATTGCCGAAATTACCGAAATTATTTAATATGAAAATTCCAGTCCAATTCTAATTAAATTCCAATGAAATTTAGTCGGAAATTAAATAATAATAATCGACATTAATATATAATTACTGAAATTAAATGAGGATTTTCTTTAGAATTTCGCTAATTAGAGAAGTTTTTAGAATTATCGGAATTTCTGTGCAATTTTGTTAAATTAAGTTAGAATTTTAAATTAATTCAGTCGGAATTTCATAAAATAGTTGGAATATCTTTAAAATACTTCTGACTGAATTCCAATCGGAATTACGTCGGAATTATGATCATGATCGGTATAAAGTAATTATAGGAATTTCATTCGAATTTCTTTCGTGAATTCGACAATTGTTAGAATTCCAAAGGAATTTTATCGGAATTTAATCAAACACGGAAAATCCACTGGACTTGAATTGGAATTGTGACTGAATTTCAATTTTTTCAATTAATTCTATTTAATCTAATTAATTCTAATAATTAAATAGAATAGTTTGAATTTCTTCGAAATTTTTAAAAGTCTGCTAAAGTTCAGTCGAATTTCAATTTAAAGTCAGTTTAAATTCCGATTGACTAGAATTTAGTTGGACTTGAATCAAAATCCCGTTGAAACTTAAACAATTACCGCAATTTATGTAACTACCAGAATTACCTGAAAATTACAAGTGGATTAGAATTGAAATTTCCATACTTATTGAAATTCAGCTAAATACATTTACGCACACGATTAGATGCGTTTTTATAAATAAATACTTAAACAGTTTTTATTCATCTGCTAGGGCACTTTTATAAATTCTTTACAGAGAAAAAGGAATTGTTGTATTTACTATCGAATTATTAGCAAAGAAATAACAAAGCTGAATTGTTGTTATAACAAAATTTGTTTTGTTGTATCAACAATTAGGTTTGTCATGGCAAAATATGAAATTGTTTCGTTACTACAACAATCTCAAATTGTTAAAACAACAACAAATTTGTTACAACAACAAGACAGAATTTCTAGCTCTATATTAACAATTCTCTTTTATCTGTGTTGTTATGTAACGATAATTTCGTCGCTTGGGAGGAAAACTCAGTCATTTTGATGAAGCTCTGAAAATATAACCAACTCGCAAGAGCACTGAAAATTATGCAATTTCAAAAGAGTGCTGAAGACTGTGCCACTCTAATTAATCCTATAGGATGATGTATATAATAAATAAATAATAAATATTTAATAAATAATATAACCTAAAAAAACTATTTTTTTATGTACAAATACACTGAGAAGAAAATTTGTTTGAGCTAAACTTAATTTCACTTTGTTATACAGTCAAACATAATTAAGTTTGATTTGAACAAATTTTTTGGTTGATCTTCTATGTTTGATTTAAATATATAATTTTTGTTTAATTCAAACAAAATATAATTTTTTATTTTAAATGAAGTGAATTTTATTTTAAAGAAAGGAAATTATCTTTAACAATTTTTTTTAATTTTAATCACAAAATTGTTTTATTTCAAGCACAAAAGTTTCTTATTTTAAAAATTTTAAATACAAAATATGTTCTGCGATAGTGTAATTTTTTTTTTTTTTTTAATATAAAGCATTCTTTATAGTTTGAGATTACTTCAATTGTTAATTTACAAGTGTTAATTTACTTCTCAAAATCTTTAATTTATCTTCCTCAAATTTTAATTATTTTGTTTAGTTTTTTCCTACACTTTTTCAATTTTAATTATTTTTTCCTTGACATTAAATCAATTTAATTATTATTTATTCCTAAATTTTATATTATTAATCGCAAATTTAAATTAATTTTTATACTTTATCATTATTTTTATCATTTTGCAATTATTACCTTCAATTCTTAATCATTTTTATAATTTCTAAATTAATATACCCAACTTTCAAATATTTCAAATAATTATTTTGTTCAATTTTAATTTCTTTTTATTATTTTACAATGATTTTCTCCATCTTTTAATATTTCATTATTTTTCAATTAATTTCTTAAATTTGCAGATATTTCCACAAATTTATAATATTGTCATCAATTTTCCATATTTTAAACGATTTTTCAATTATTTTCTTCTGCTTAAAAATAAATTTTGCACTTTTTTTATTATTGTCTTTAATTTCTAATTATTTTTATTGTTTTGGCATAACTTAAAAAAATTTCAATTATTCATCTGAAATTTTAGTTATTTCCATCAATTTTCTATTATTTCTGCAATTTTTTTTAATAATTCTCTTTGTTTAAAAATTGTTAAGTAATTTTGTAATTATTTTATTTCTTTAAACATATATTTCATGATTTTTTCAATTATTACCCTCAAATTGTATTTACTGTTACCAATTTTACATAATAACATTGTTTTCATCATATTTTAATTTGTTTTCTCAATCTTAAGTAATTTTCAGAATATTTCAATTATTTTTTTCAATTTTGAATTATTTTCCTCGATTGTTAATTATTGTTCACATTTTCTAAAATTATTTTCTAAGATTTTTAATTATTCTGTTAAAATTTCAATTTATTTTTATCAACTTTTGATTATTTCTGCGATTTTTTAATAATTCTCTTTAATTAAAAATTATTAAGTAATTTTATAATTATTTTTTGTCTTTAAATATATATTTTATGATTTTTTAATTTTTCCCTCGAATTTTATTTAATGTTTTCAATCTTTCTTATTTACATTATTTTCATCATATTTCAACTTTTTTTCTCAATCTTAAATTATTTTCAGCATATTTCACTTATTTTTTCAATTTTGAACTAATTTTATCATTTTTTAATTTTATTTCTTGAATGTTAATTATTATTACCATTTTCTAAAATTTATTATCGTCTAAGAGTTTTAAGTATTTTTCCAAAATTTCAATTATTTTCATAAACTTTCGATTATTTCTGCGATTTTTTAAAAATTCTCTTTAATTAACAATTATTAAGTAATTTTGTAATTATTTTCTTTCTTTGAACCTACATTCTACGATTTTTTCATCTATTTCCCTGAAATTTTATTTGCTGCTTTTAAATTTACATATTTAAATTAATTTTTTCATATTTTAATTTTTTTTCTTAATATTACTTCCTGTATATTTCAATTATTTTTTTCAATTTTGAACTAATTTTATCATTTTTCAATTATTTTTCTCGACTGTTAATTATTATTCTCATTTTCTAAACTTATTTTATAAGATTTACATGTATTTTTCTAAAATTTCAATTATTTTCTTTAATTTTTAATTATTTTTATTTATTTTCTTAATTTCCAAATTTTTTTATTAATTGAAGAGTGCGCTAAAACAAAGCTGTAACCGCCAATTTTTTCATGTTACTTTTGCACTCTATTTGATGGTTTTTCATTAACCTTCTCGTTCATTAAATGGTTAACTATATGAAATTATTATTTTAATATCTCTTATAATAATGATTGAGACTTTTAATTAACAATACAACGACATTTATTGTAAAATAATTAGCTCTAAAAGTTGAAATGTCGTCCTGGCGGTTACAGCTTTGTTTTAGCGCACCTTCAATTATCGTAAATTTAAATTATTTTTAGTTCTCTTTGATTCTTTTATCCAATTTTTAATTATTCCAATTTTTTTCAATTAATTTTTAAGATATTCATGTATTTTTCTCAAATTTCAATTATTTTATTTATTTCAAAAATTTTCCGTGATTTTTTCAAATATCATTTAAATGTCATTTATTTTTTACAACTTATCATTGTTTGTATCATATTTCAATTATTTATTTCAAGATATGAATTTTAAAATCATTTTTCAATTATTTTCCAAAATTTTTCTCTTTTAATATTCAATTTTTTTCATTTGTTTTATAATTTTTAAAATTGTAAACTATTTATGTGACATGTCAATTATTTCATTCAATTTTTAATTATTTATATTATTTTTTATATTATTTTCTTCAATTTTCAATTACTTTCGTTCTTTTTCATAAATTCCAAAAAGTTTTGAATTATATATTTTTAATTAAAAATTGTTCTCTACAATTCTAAATTACGTTTATCTTTTTTCATTTATTTTCTCTAAGTTTTAATTATTTTCTTTTTTTTTTTCAAGGAACTTTCGAGAGTTTTAAGTATTTTTTTGAAATTTTCTTTAACTTTCCTTAATTTAAAATATATTATGTACCTTTTTTAATTATTTTCTCAAATTTAAATTTTTATTTTCAATTTTCAATAATTTATTATTCAATTTACAATTATTTTCTCTAATTTTTTATTATTCAACTTTTTCAATTTATTTTTAAAACATTTCTATGATTTTGCTTCTTCATAGAGGAAGTATTGTTTTACCTTCAAATTATCGATTGCAATTAAATTTTTTAATTCCTTATTCTTTGCTTAGAATTGACATTTTTTGAAGACACACAATTTAAATTTTTTATTTACATTTTTAAAAACGTGTCTATAACGACGTCTTAATCAAAACTGAATCTAATTAGTATCATCACATTCTTTACAATTAACTCTCCATGATAACAAAGTTTGAAAAACAAATTAGAAATTAGAGAATAAATTCAAATTTAATTTTCAAATGAGAAATTATTGGTTTTTATTAAAAAATTTTATTAATGGGAAATATATTTTATTAAGTCATAAAATATCCTCTTTCCTATTTATGGTGGAATTTTCGGATTTGGTATTAATCATTTCACAAATTAAACTTTTTTTGCTATTAGGTTCATTGTCAATAATTTTTTAATTGTCCCAATCAAAACCGTGGCCAAATTTATTTTGGTGTACACATAAAACTGAATTTTTATTTTTCTTTGTTATATGCTCAAAGCACGTTTCGTTTCGTCTATATATGTTTACTCACAGTCCTTTTAAACTATCTTGTAGACAACACCGATTTTTCCCATTTTTTTGAAACGTCTTTACCTAATTTTACTACGGAATTTAAAACTTTGTTAATAGAGGGAATAGTCAAAAGATTAAAATGTTTTAGAATCATAGATAATTTATAGAAAATGTAGTTATTGTAAGGTGAACAAACTTTAGGAAGAACAAAATATAATAATGACGAGCTTTTCTTTTTCCCTTTGAATTGCTTTGTGATAAGATTTGAATTTTTTTACATCTCACTTGTCAAGAAAAAAAATTGGGTAATCGTTAGATATTAAAATTTTTTTAATAACTGTTAAATTTTCAGAATGAAATTTTTTTTAGAAAGTGATATTGCTCTGTCAAGTAAATTAAAAACAATATTTCTTTTTTGTTAGAGTAGATGACCAGAAAAGAAATTTATTAGTCTACTAGAAGAAATTGGTTTTCTATACCAATTTGTAATGATGTTATTATTTTTATAAATTATTGTACCAAGAAAAGGAATTTCCTTAAAGATTAATCTATTTTATTCAAATTATATATTGTTTATTTGTTTAAGCATTATTCATAAATCCAAACAAAGAAGTTTGACACAAATTCTTCTAGGCTAAATGCTAATTACTAAAGAACTTTAACCCTGAACAGCACAAATTAAAATCTCGCTTATAAAATTACCAACCTTTTTTATTGACACCGGACTATTATCATTCAAAAGTTTAAACCAAGCAAGTTTCATTAGTTCCTCGTTGTTAGTATCCGATATATATATTTAGATCTGATTTCATTAAATATCAAATTAAAATCTCTTTTATAAAATTAACAACCTTTTTTATTGACGCCGGACTATTATCATTAAAAAGTTTAAACCAAGCAAGTTTCATTAGTTCCTCGTCGTTAGTATCCGATATATATTTAGATCTGATTTCATTAAATATCAAATTAAAATCTCGCTTATAAAATTAACAACCTTTTTTATTGACGCCGGTCTATTATCATTCAAAAGTTTAAACCAAGCAAGTTTCATTAGTTCCTCGTCGTTAGTATCTGATATACATTTAGATCTGATTTCATTAAATATCTTACAGTTAATCAAGAGGTGATACTCGCCTAAAATTATTTATTTTATCAAAGATTTAATAATCCCAAAAAAAATTTAACATCATCAGCATATAAAAGAAACTTATTTATCAAAATTCGATTTAAATTTTACTTTTCAGAGCTTCATCAAAATGGCAGAGTTCTACAAAGCGTCTATTTAACGCTTGATATTATAATCTCAATAAACAGGGCAAGATATCCGAATAATAAATAATAAAATGCCTGCTGTTTGAAAGGGGTAATTTGCAGGCTAGTAAAAAAATCATCAAGAGTATTTGAGAGGGTGATTGAAAGGAAGTGGCAAGTCCTGTCACCTGTAAATAAATGAAAGCAAGAAGCTGGCGTTCTCCTACCTTTAAACATCGATCTCCTGACCGACATCTCGCAAGCTGAGTTCGGCGTACTGGGTGATAGAAGGCATCGATGGCGACCGAGCATCTCTCGAGCTCGTTGAATACCTCTTGGTCGCCTTGTTTCTGTTCTTGGTTAGACTGAGGTCCGCGTAGTGCATCCCTTCCGCCCCACCATTACCAGGATAACGATTCAGCTCAAAATCTCGCTGCTGTGTGATTAAGTTCGGCCTCGGATAATCGGCCGGACATTCCGTTATCGCGTCCTCGTAATAATGAGGATACGAGATTTTGTAACTCTCGGGTATTCCCAGCTCCTGGACCCGATTAAAACTCGTCTCGCTGTGATTCTCGTTGGACTGTCTTCTCGACTCCGATCTTCGTTTCTGCTTACGATCGCCTCTCCCGTGCTTGCGATATTTTCTCCGATCGTTACGACGACCGGTGGAATTTGTCAGTTGACGATCGTAGGTTAGATCGAGATCGTCGCCGTGAACTAGGGAAAGGGGAACGCTGGCACTGCCGTCGGGATGCATTAAGGAATGTCGATTGTTAGTTTGAACGTAGGAGGTCTGCAGGGGACTGACAACGGAGGAATGGTAGAGGCTTCGTGCGATTGGTAGAGTTAGTTGGCTGGAACTGTTGCTCGGCATTGGGTAGCCGTATTGTTGCAATTCCTGCTGCTGGTGCTGCTGATAGTGCTCTTTGTAGTCACATATACTGTTGTTGGTCTGCAACATTCATGGTTAGTTCCCTAGTGGGATGATGTATGGATAGACGTTAGTGTGTTAACAGAGAAAGGTAACAGTGCAAGGAAAGGATTCGCTTCTAATTGTCCTCAAAGAATTTCTCATCGAAATTGATCCATGTAATTTGGCTTTTATTAACGGAGCTTTATTTTCTTTATTTAGAGTTATTCTGAATGGTTGTTCAATTGTGAAAAATATATAATTTTACGTGGAGAGAAAAATTGTAGGGTAGTCTACTACTACGCCGTAAGAAAAATTTATTAGTAATAAATAAATATTCGGAAAAAGTTATGAATCAGCGTTTAGTTTTGTTGAACTAAAGTAATAGAGACAAATCTTATATAAGAAATCAGCCAGCTATAGGCCTGTTACGCTGTTTGTCCGTTACAATACATAGAGACAAAGATTGTAGGTAGCTTAAGATAGAGAGATAAGAAAGGTAGCTTGAGATACAATACAATCTTTTTGTAAAATTTTTTAGCAGCCTATTGCTAAATGAGTAAATTAAAAAACTGATTTTTGGATATAAATACAACTTTCAGTAACATGGAGAAAGAAGAAAAATATTATTAAAATCTTTTTTTAACGTGTCATATGTTTAATAAAATAAATCCTATCAACGCTTTTCAAAAATTTTAATTATGCAACTGTCAAAATGGAGGTTAAACAAATATTAAATGGTTGTTGACTTAAACAGTACATTGATGTCATCGCAATACGTCGGGTCATGATTTTGATTGGATGAATGCAAAAATTTTAGACCGAGAATCTAATTGGATGAAAAGAAGGGTTTCAGAAATGATTCATATAAATTCAAACTCTAATACACTTAATAGAAAGGAAGATGTTTTCTCTCTAAATAAGATCTTCTTTCCTTTACTAAATAGACTAAATTCTTGACCACGAAATAATACGAATGTACCTTGTGTCTGTTGTGTTTACGTCTAAGTTCATTGACTTTATTTTTGTTTGTGTCTGTATTAAGATTTACATTTTGCTCCAAATCTAAAGTCAGTCTTCAGTAGTCACTTTTCGTCGACTAAGGATGGTTGTCTTTGAAACATTTGACGAGTTTAAAATAATTTTTAATGAATTTAATTTTAATGTTTAACGAATTTTTTGACGTAGAGTGACGGAAGTTTATGTGTTGTGTGTATGAAGGTAAACATGTTTGTTATTTATTTATTGTCTCAAGAATTTTGAAACATGTTTGTAAACTATTTTGTTAGTGAAGTGTGTATTAAACAAATTTAAATAAATATTTTAGCCTGAAGAGGTTGGCAAACCTAGCCAAGGAAACGTCGCTATGCTTATTTGACGTAACTGTTGAAGTTTTATTCAATTTTACCTTCCTAAGATCATTTATTGTTTTTTTTTAAAAAAAAGTACATCGATGTGTTTGAAGATAAGTCAATAATAAATTGTAAAATCATTATGTATTATATTATAATTTTTGATTAGATATTTGAAATAAATAATTGTCTATTATATGTATTACAGTAAAACCCACATATATCGGACCAGCATTGATCGGATTTCCGCTTAAATCGAAAAAATTTTCTGATTCCTTGGATTTTTCGATATTTTCTATGTTAAAATACCCGCTTATATCGGACTCTGTTATATCAAAAAGCAGAAACTCGCTTACATCGAATGAATTTTGAAGTGCCTTAAGGTAAAATATTCCCATATATATCGGATCTTGAAATTTTTCTGTAAAATCCAGATAAAATTTATAATCAGTTTTTGACAATTCATTCAATGAATATAAATAAATTGTTTAATCAAGTAAAAAATAAATAAGAAAGTGCAAGTATGTTTATCATATTTTATTTTATCATATTTTATTCTAACCATCCTATTCAACACAAAATAGCTATAATAAAAAATATGGTTGACTCACCTATCCATCTTTCTGATAAATCTTTCCACGATCAAAATTTAAAACTAATAAAAGACCTTCCCTTTTTAAACAGTTATCCCTCAGATTCTAGTAATGAACATATAAATAAAAGATTAAATTAAATAAAAAATCCAAAAGTACTTATTTCTCAAAACGTAGATAATAACAAAAAATCTATTGTAACGATTCCGTATTATGGCCAAATTTCAGAAAATATAAAAAGATTTTTATCAAAATATAATATAAAAACTTTTTTTAAGGTTAATTCCAAATTAAATAAATTTATTAAACTAGGTAAAGACCCATTAAAACCAATAGATAAACCGTTGAGAATTAGAATTAAAGAACATAACGATAATTTTGGCTATAATGAAAAGTACCACAACATCATCAGCAAATATAGAAAATTAAATAATAATACGCCTCATGAAATTCTTTGGAAAAATTTTTAAATATTACATAATGAACCTAATGAATATAAAAAACTTTTTGCCGAAATGGTCCATATTAAAAAAGCAGGTGATAACTGTATAAATGTAAAAAATGATCTAGAAAATTTTAATACATCATGCAATGCAATTCTTGAATTTTTAAAATAAATATTATTTCAATATCCTAATTAAAATCTTATAACTTTCAAAATATTATTAAAATTTGTATCGTACATTCAAAACCTTCATATTTACAAATACAAATGACTCGTCTCTAAACTTGATAGGAAAAATGATCATTAACAAATTTCTCAGTTTTGAACTTGACAAGTGAACTTGAACAGTTCATAGTTTTCAGTCACTAAGAATTTTAATCATGTAACAACTGTTAATTTTAATTTTTTTTTTTTTTAATTTTTTTTTTCTCTTTAAAAATTGTAAAATTGTAATTTTTTATATTTTGTTTTATTGTGATTTCTGATTTGTCTTTGATTATTGACTGTATTTTTATGAATGTTTAGTAAATTTTTTATATGTAATTATATTATAGTCCCTGAAGAGGAGAACTGTTCGTTCTCGAAACGTTGGACTTCTTGTTAATAAACAACCAAATTTCAGTCTGAAAGTGTCGTTTTATTAAATCTATAATATTCTCTGACGTAAAAGGATTAAAATAAAATTTTATTTTAAGGTATTTATTCGCTGGGCTGTCTCTGACAAAAGTTAATATTTAAGTTAATAGCGATTATTGATAATTATAATTTATTTCTTAACTTATGATTTACTATTAATAGTTAATCAGACATTGACCAATAGTTTTTTAATAAAAATGTTTTAAAAATGAACAAAATTGCTAAATTTTTAATGTTTTTCAAAGATAAACTTTTTACAATTTTTTAAAAAATGGTACAATTTTAGTAAATAATAGCTTATTTTCTTAAGCAAAACAATCTCTACAAATTCAACTCGCAGGATTTTTTAAAAAGTGGATCGTTTTTTAAATAAAGCAGTTTGTTTATAAATATTTTAAAATATATTTTTAAGTAAAATACTATATTGAAGGAATGGTCCACTTTTTCAAAAATCTGACGAAATGAAGTTGTTGAGTTTGTTTTCCTCAAGAAAATAAGGTATTATTTACATAAATTGTACCATTTTAAAAAAAAAAATTTAAAAATAGACTTGTAATAAAGGTATCTTTGAAAAGCGTTAAAAATTTAGCAACTTTCGTTAATTTTTAAAACATTTTATTTAAAAACCTATAAGTGGATGTCTGATTAACTATTAATAGTACATAATAAGTTTAGAAATAAATTATATTAATTAATAATCGCTATTAACTTAAATATTAACTTTTGTCGGATACTGCCCATCGGAGAAATACCTTAAAATAGATACTTTTTAAAAAATTCATTTAAATTGATTAAAATTTAAATTTATAAATATCAGTCCAAATAATTTTAATTTCATTAATAAATAAATAAATCTACAATTTTTTCTATAATTTTCAACAGTTTTCAATATAGGTACAATTATTCTCTTTGAATTATATAATTATATTATATTTAAATTATATAATTCATTAATAATTCCTCAATTTTTTAAAGTTATTTATTTCTTTAATTTTTAATTATTCTTTTAAATTCTCAATTATTTTCTTTAATTTTCATTGACATTCTTCGTTTTTCAATTATTTTATTCAATATTCAATAATTCTCGTATTTTCTCAATTATCAATTATTTTCTTGAAATTTCAATACAATTCTTCAATTTTCATTTATTTTCAACAATTTTTTACATAATTTTCATCAGTTTTCTAATGTAAATTTATTATTCTTTTTTAATTTTATCATTATAAATTAATTAAATTTTTTTTAATGCCGATTATTCTTACCATTTTTCTAATTTTTTTTCAATTGGTAATTATTTTTTTAAATAGTTAATTATGTTCTTCACTATTTAATCATTTACGTCGAATTGTAATTTTTCTTTCGATTATCAATTATTTTCTTGAAATTTCCATTAAATTCTTTGATTTTCAATCTATTTCTTTAATTTGTAATTATTTTTCTTGATTTCCAATCTATTTCTTCAACTTTTAATTATTTTCTTTAATTTTTAATTATTTTTATCGATTTTCAAATAATTCCTCAATATTCAATAATTCTCGGGCTTTTTCAATTATTTTTTTCACTCAAGAAAATTTATTTAAGATTTTGGTTCAATTATTTAATTCTAAAAGTATTCTCTTCAATTCTCAGTTATTTTCTTTATATTTAAACTTCACATTTCAATTTTCAATTATTGTCTTTAATATTAAAATATTATCTCCTTTTTTCTATTATTTTTTTCGATTATCATTAAGTTTCTTTAATTTTAAACACAATTTTTCAATTATTTTTTTTAATGTTTAATTCTGTTTTTCAATTTTTTTCCATTCTTCAGTTTTCAATTGTTTTCTTCTATATTCATTAACTCTCGCCTTTTTCAATGACTTTTTTTTAATCATTAAGTTTATTCTTCGAATATCAATTTATTTCTTCAATTTTCAATTTTTTTCTTCAATTTTCAATTATTTTTTTCGATTTTTAATTCAGTTGTTAAATGTGCAATTTTATAATATTATTATTATATAATATTATATTATATAATTGAATAATATTATTATATTATTTAGCAACTTTTGTTCATTTTTAGAACATTTTCATTAAAAAACTATTAGTCGATGTCTGATTTACTATTAATAGTAAATAATAAGTTTAGAAATAAATTATATTAATTAATAATCGCTATTAACTTAAATATTAACTTTTATCAGGGGCTGCTTATCGGAGAAACACCTTAAAATAGATACTTTTTAAAAAATGTATTTAAATTGATTAAAATTTAAATTTATAAATATCAGTCCAAATAATTTTAATTTCATTAATAAATAAATCTACAATTTTTTCTATAATTTTCAACAGTTTTCAATACAGGTACAGTTATTCTCTTTGATTTATATAATTATTCCTTAATTTTTTAAAATAATTTTTTCTGTTGTCGATTATTCTTGCCAGTTTTCTGTTTATTCTCTCGATTGTCAATTATTTTCCTCTTTTCTCAATTATTTTCTTTCATATTTAATTATTTTAGTCATTTTGTACTTATTCTTTCAATTATCAACTATTTTCTTAAAATTTTCATTTAATTCTTTAATCTTCAATTAATATCTTTAATTTTTAATTATTCTTTTAAATTCTCAATTATTTTCTTTAATTTTCATTGGCATTCTTCGTTTTTCAATTATTTTATTCAATATTTAATAATTCTCCCATTTTCTCAATTATCAATTATTTTCTTGAAATTTCAATACAAGTCTTGAATTTTCATTTATTTTCTACAATTTTTACCATAATTTTCATCAGTTTTCTAATGATCTTCAATTTTCAATTTTTTTTTCAACTTTAATTATTTTTTTTCGATTTTCAATCCAGTTGTTAAATGTGCAATTATTTCCACATTACGTTTCACATGTTTTCTTTCATTTTCATTACTCTCGTCATCTTTCAACTGTTTCTTTCAGTTATTAATTATTTCCTACAATTTTTTTTCCAGTTTTCAATTATTATATTTTAAAATTTTATAAAAATTCTTTGATTTTTTAAAATTATTTTGTCAGGTTGTGTATTAATCAATTATATGCTTCTAAAAAACAATTAAAAACTATTAAGCAACTTTAAGTTAGCATTATATTATTCTGAACATTGGTCTTTGGACCAATTCCTCAATTTCCTATTTTTTCAATTGCAGTTTTGCCTGACTTATTGGAAACTCAATTTTGAATTTTGCAAAATCATAAACGGATTGGTCATCTCGAAAATATCACAGAATACTAAATTTTACATTTCGACCTGAAAATTAAATCACCCAATTTAAATTTTTAAAAATATTACATGAATTCGTTATTAGAACCTCCATTTACTGAGTGTTATTAATTTTAATCGAACAGTTTGGTTGATAAAGTTAATAAAGATTTTCGATTCATAACTTATAGAAAATATTGAAATTCAATAATTTTCGCAGAGTTCGCAAGAAAGTAGTTGGTTAATAAATTAAAATGACCAGTTAACGAATAATTAAATAAAATAACGATAATGGATTACATTACTGAAAATTCAGTACCAAAATATTATATTAAATCGGTTCTTTTGCAAGAAATATTTTAGACTTAAATGTAATTAATAATTTAACTTGTGCTATAATTGGAAATTAACATTAAAATCTATGTAAATTGAAATAAATTAAAATTCAAATCTATTTAATTTGGAATCAATTCAACTTGAAATACACTGAATCTGAAATCAGTTAAAATTGAAATTCATTAATATCGGAAGCGATTAAAATTGGAATCTAGTAAAATTGGAATCGATTGAAATGAATTTTTTCAAAATTAAAAATTAAAGCTAAAATCAAAAGCACAACTTAATTTAACTATAATTTATTTATTTCCCTTTTTATTCATCTGCAAATCTCTCTCCACCTCTTTTCTCACCTTCTCTAAAAAAAACCCATCTAAAAATAATTATGCAAAAATATGCTTTTTTCGAACTTCATTTAAATTTAAAACTACTCTAAAAAAATCAGATTCACGAGACAGAAATATGTCAAGATATATCCAAAAATAAAAATCAAAAATTTGCATCACCTTTCAGTTGTCACTTTAATGAAGTACATTGAAATTATTCACATTGCGAGTAAAAACTAGGACAAATATTTTTATCGTCTAAAAGTTATTTTATCAAGAAAAAAAGAACCTTTAATCTAAGAATCCCAGTTGGCACACATTCACATAATTATTTCAAAATAATTACACTTTGTTTACTGAACTTATATTTACCCCTTTGGTTCATTGCGACCTTATCGGGTATCAATTCCCAGGAGTTTTTATCCCACATGTATATAGATTGAGACTTTTAATTAAACATTACTTCATCAAAATAACTCCAATCAAGGCTAAACTCCGATTACGAAAAAATTAAATTCTTTTTCCGTGAATTGATAAAAAGTATTTTAATCCGTATTGAAATAAGAGACCTAATTCAACCTCATCATTCTTTAACTGATTCTCTAAGTAGAGACGGTAATTTTTAGCTCCAAGGGAAAATTAATTTTCTCTCTAGACAGAGATATATCTTGAATTTAAGAAAAAAAGTCTCCCAAAATAAAAATATGCCTTTTTTTTTAGTAAATTTCTATTTTCAGCAAAATGATGACTTATTTGTTAATTAGATTTTGAAAGTGATGTGTTGTGACGAGAGGAAGAGCTTGATTAGATTTACACGTTTGTTGAAATAGTTCAAATGGAATTTCTATCCTGTATAATAACTATGTACTTTGATTGAGATCTATGCACGTACTGTAAAATTAATATCAACATAATAGAGCTTCCAATTGAGATAGTTGATTAGGCTTAGGCTGTTGTTACGAAGTTTCCGTTTGAGACTCTGATTAGAACCAAAGCGTAACTCGAGTTAGACACTAATTATTACTGTGGACATGCATGATCATCTCTTGTCTCGAGCATCGCCGTAAACTTGTGTCGTGTACTGTTGAAAATTTGCAGAATTGCGATACATCTTATTCAGAATACTGACAAGTATTCATAAAGATAGAATACTGACAGGTATTGGAGAAAGATGAACGACACTCTGCCGCGTGTTACTTTCATGAATTAAATTCATTTCAAATCTTACCGAATCTCGACTAAATTGTCAAAACTTTAATAATTACAAAGTTTCAATTGTTATTAAATTTCAATTATTCTGCGGATTGAAACTAGTCACTCGTTATCCGAGTCTAGAAGGGCCTCAAGCATTATCAAGTTTCGTTCAATTTGATATTTTAATTGTGTAATAGAGACTGGCAATATAGTTGTTTTGGGATAAAATTAGGGATATGAAATATTTAGCGTGAATTAATAGAACAAGAGTGGATGTGCAAATTTAACGTGAAATACTGTATATGAAAGTATATTAATTTGATAATTGTTAAATTTTAATTAATGTAAGTGGAGGTTGGTTGTAAATGTAAATTTATAAAGAGGATGAATCTCGACTAATTCTCAAACCGGGGATTTTAATCTATTTTGATAACCTTTCATACACTTAGTATTATTAATTTTAAAAATAAATGTACTTTCAAATTGTATTATTTACCAGAATATTTATCAATTGACATAAATTGATCAATTGACATAAATTGAAATTTGAAATGTATAAAATTTCTGTTTTCTGTGACTTATGTATCAATTTTAATTTCAGACTTTTTATAGTTATTTATTTTGATTTTAAAGTAAATTTGAAGGTTACAATTTTACATAAAGATGATACGATTTGACACAAATAATACTAGTTTTTTTTTAAATACAAATTTCTCCTTTTTTTTATTCTATTTTTCTCATTTTCTAGATATTTTTCGTTAATTTTTAGCTATTTATTATCAGTTCTAGTTCTTTATTTTTCTAGTGATTTTCCCTTCCATTCTAGTTGTTTTGTAATTTTCTTTTAACTTTTGCTTCCCCATGAAAAAAACTTTAAATTTGTTCAAATTTATAATTTTTTTAAAATGCTTGAAATTCAGTTCTCTATTTCTAAAAATGTGTTATAAGAGTTGCTGATTTAATTTCCGGATGTATGTATATATATGTGTGTGTGTATGTGTGCATTTTTTTTCCTTGTGAACACGATAACTCAAGAACGCTTCAACGGATTTTAATAAAATTTGTTATGATTATTTTTACTACTAAAATCTGGAATCCTACACAAGGGTTTTGAAAAATAACCATTACAAAAAATTCTTATTAAATTTCAATTTTTTGAAAAATTGTTTTTTTTTTTAAATTTTATTTAACCTATAAATTCCACTTAATATATTAAAAAAATCATATTTCTTGCTTCAAAACAAATTGATTGACCTATGTAAAGTTTATATTTTGTCAACATTTTTAAGACTAAATCGCAATTTTCATATTTTTTGAAAATTGGCATTTTTAAAAAATTAAAATTTTAAAAATTAAAAAATTGCCATTTTTATTTTTAAAAAATGGCATTTTTATTGATACCTCTATGAGAAAGCAAATATTTTTTCTTTTGTGGAATCCTTGGCTTGTTTCTTTTTTTAGTTATTATTTTCATTTTATCGTGTATTCTTTGGCATACCAGTAACTTTTAAAAATAGTTTAGTAATTAGCTCAGGATTAATTTAAAAATGGGAAGATTAGAGTGAGAGATCCTTCTTAAAGACATTTCAGGATAATATTTAATCACTTGCGTTTGATAAAAAATATCAATTATTCCGAAAAAATCTATTTAATCAATAAATCCCTTTTCTCTGAAAATCTTTGATAGATTTTCTAAATTCTATTCCACCAATAGATTATTTAGACTCATTCCTTTGAAAATAAAAGAATTAAATTAATAAAGAAATAGATAAAAAATTTTCAAACTTTGAAGCTAATTTAAATCTCTTATCTCATTAAAATAATATTTTCTCTTAATGCACATCAAAAACGTAATAAATGCAGTTTCAAATGACCTAAGATTGAATAAAATCCGATTAAAATTGTCAAAGATATTCCAACTTTAGCTTTGTAGTAACATCATTAAATTTTGACTTTATGAACATTTTTTCATTTTTTTTCCTCGTATAGATAATTGTGTCTGTTTTTTAACATAACAACATAATTATAATTGTTTAAATAATCAATTATACTAAATAAATTGAATTATATCAATTTAAATATTTATCTGTTCGCTATTTAAAAAGTTGTAACCTTTTAAGATATTTAATTAAAAAAGAAAGTATAAAAAATATGTTTAAACAAATTAAAACTGTTTAAACAATTAAATGTTTATTGCCAATTGTGTATAAATAACTTCTTTATAGTACTTCAATGAAAATTACTAAAAACCACATGATTCCAGGTGAATTTAATGAAAAGTTGATTTTAAACAAATATAATTGTTTAAACAAGCAATTAAATTAAATTACCTAAATTGATTTTCCTTCGCTATTTAAAAAATTGTAAGCTTTTCAGATATTTAATTAAAACAGAAGTTATGAAAGAATATGTTTAAACAAATTAATATTGTTTAAACAATTAAATGTATATTGCCAATTGTGTATAAATAACTTCTTTATAGATCTTCAATGAAGATTGCAAAAAACCACATGATTCTAGGTGAATTTAATGAAAAGTTTATTTTAAACAATTTTAATTGTTTAAACAATCAATTAAAATTAATTAATTAATTAAATTAATTGTTTTTGTCCTTTGCTTTTCAAAAAGTTGTAAGCTATTAAGATAGTTAATTAAAACAAAAAATATGAAAAAATATGTTTATACAATTTAAAAAATTAAAAATGTTTAAACAATTGAATATATATTGTGAATTGTACATGAATAACTTCTTTATATTTTTATATCTCTTCAATGAAAATTGCAAAAAAAAAAACACGATTCTAGGTAAATTTAATGAAAAGTTTATTTTAAACAATACATTGAATTAAATTAATAATTTCGATTTTCCCTTCACTATTTAAAAAGTTGTAAGCTTTAAGATATTTAATTAAAAGAGAAAGTATGCAAAAATATGTTAAAAAAAATTTAAATTGTTTAAACAATTGAATGTAGATTGTCAATTGTATATAATCAACTTCTTTATAGTTTTTCTATGAAAATTGGAAAAAACCACATGGTTCTAGTTGAATCTAATGAAAAGTTGATTTTAAACAACTTCGATGGTTTAAACAATCAATTAAATTAAATGAATTAAATTATATTAATTTAATCGTTTTTATTTTCGCTCTTTAAAAAGTTGGAAGCTTTTAAAATATTTAATTAATACAAAAATATGAAAAAAATTGTTTAAACAAATTAATATTGTTTTAACAATTAAAAATTAATTTAATAATGCAACGAGCCTTCTATTTTGTTCAGTAAACAAATTTGTAAACAAATTTGTATGATTAAGTTCTAAAATTAATTATTTAGAATTTTCATTTCATAGAATTTCATGAGGTAGAATTTTCTTGTAGCTGAAATTTCACATTTTCGAATTTGTTTTCAATCAAATTTAAATAAATTCGAATTTTTACCTAATAGAATTTTTAGGTCACTGAAATCATATTTAACAAAATTTTTATTGAAAAGAATTTCAATTTAAACGAATTTTAATTTAGAAGAATTTTCATTTAACGGAATTTTAAGTTAATCCAATTTTTAAATAACAGAATATTCATTTGACCGAATATTCATTTATCCGAAATTATACTAGAACGAATTGACATTCGATAGAAAACTTAAAACGTAGAATGTTCATTTGTCAGAAATTGCAAATGTCCGAAGAAGCACCCGGTAGACATATTTTGGCGCGAATTTTAAAATTGACCAATCCGAAAATGTGAAAAAAATCCCCATTGGTCTATTTAAAAATTCGCATCAAAATATTTCTGCCGAATGCTTTTTCGGCTACTTGCAATTTTTGACAAATGAACATTTTACGTTTTAAGTTTTTATCAAATGTCAATTGGTCCTAATACAATTTCGGATAAATGAAGATTCGGTCAAATGAATATTCTGTCATTTAAAAATTCGACTAACTTAAAATTCTGTAAAATGAAAATTCTGTTAAATATAAATTCGTTGACCTAAAAATTCTATTAGGTAAAAATTCGAATTCATTTAAATTCGATTGAAACAAAATTCGAAATGTGAAATTTCGGTTACAAGAAAATTCTACCTCTTGAAATTCTATGAAATGAAAATTCTTAATAAATTATTTTAGAACTTAATCATGCATCCCAACGCATTAGTTTTTTTATTACCTACAACCTCCACTAGGTCCAACAAAAAATTTTTTTACTTTCTTATTTTGCTTAAATTTTGATAATCAGACAATAAAAACAGTCTCAATTATGGTAATAAATAAAAAAAATCCTAAAAAAATGAAAATTCTAAATAATTAATTTTAGAACTTAATCATGCATCCCAACGCATTAGTTTTTTATTACCTACAACCTCCACTAGGTCCAACAAAAAATTTTTTACCTTTCTTATTTTGCTTAAACTTGGATAATCAGACAATAAAAACAGTCTCAATTATGGTATTAAATAAAAAAAAAAACCTAAAAAAATGAAAATTCTAAATAAATAATTTTAGAACTTAATCATGCGTCCCAACGCATTAGTTTTTTATTATCTACAACCTCCACTAGGTCCAACAAAAATTTTTTTTTATTTTCTTATTTTGTCTAAATTTGATAATCTGACAATAAAAACAGTCTCAATTATGGTAATAAATAAAAAAAAACCTAAAAAAAATTGAAAATTCTAAATAATTAATTTTAGAACTTAATCATGCATCCCAACGCATTACTTTTTTATTATCTACAACCTCCACTAGGTCCAACAAAAAATTTTTTACTTTCTTATTTTGCTTAAATTTGGATAATCAGACAATAAAAACAGTCTCAATTATGGTATTAAATAAAAAAAAAACCTAAAAAAATGAAAATTCTAAATAATTAATTTTAGAACTTAATCATGCGTCCCAACGCATTAGTTTTTTATTACCTACAACCTCCACTAGGTCCAACAAAAAATTTTTTTACTTTCTTATTTTGCTTAAATTTGGATAATCAGACAATAAAAACAGTCTCAATTATGGTATTAAATAAAAAAAAAAACCTAAAAAAATGAAAATTCTAAATAATTAATTTTAGAACTTAATCATGCGTCCCAACGCATTAGTTTTTTATTACCTACAACCTCCACTAGGTCCAACAAAAAATTTTTTTACTTTCTTATTTTGCTTAAATTTTGATAATCAGACAATAAAAACAGTCTGAATTATGGTAATAAATAAAAAAAAAAAACCTAAAAAAAAATGAAAATTCTAAATAATTAATTTTAGAACTTAATCATGCGTCCCAACGCATTACTTTTTTATTACCTACAACCTCCACTAGGTTCAACAAAAAATTTTTTTACTTTCTTATTTTGCTTAAATTTTGATAATCAGACAATAAAAACAGTCTCAATTATGGTAATAAATAAAAAAAATCCTAAAAAAATGAAAATTCTAAATAATTAATTTTAGAACTTAATCATGCATCCCAACGCATTAGTTTTTTATTACCTACAACCTCCACTAGGTCCAACAAAAAATTTTTTTACTTTCTTATTTTGCTTAAATTTTGATAATCATACAATAAAAACAGTCTCAATTATGGTAATAAATAAAAAAAAAAACCTAAAAAAATTGAAAATTCTAAATAATTAATTTTAGAACTTAATCATGCATCCCAACGCATTAGTTTTTTTATTACCTACAACCTCCACTAGGTCCAACAAAAAATTTTTTTACTTTCTTATTTTGCTTAAATTTTGATAATCAGACAATAAAAACAGTCTCAATTATGGTAATAAATAAAAAAAATCCTAAAAAAATGAAAATTCTAAATAATTAATTTTAGAACTTAATCATGCATCCCAACGCATTAGTTTTTTATTACCTACAACCTCCACTAGGTCCAACAAAAAATTTTTTTACTTTCTTATTTTGCTTAAATTTTGATAATCATACAATAAAAACAGTCTCAATTATGGTAATAAATAAAAAAAAAACCTAAAAAAAATGAAAATTCTAAATAATTAATTTTAGAACTTAATCATGCATCCCAACGCATTAGTTTTTTATTATCTACAACCTCCACTAGGTCCAACAAAAAATTTTTTACCTTTCTTATTTTGCTTAAACTTGGATAATCAGACAATAAAAACAGTCTCAATTATGGTATTAAATAAAAAAAAAAAACCTAAAAAAATGAAAATTCTAAATAAATAATTTTAGAACTTAATCATGCGTCCCAACGCATTAGTTTTTTATTATCTACAACCTCCACTAGGTCCAACAAAAATTTTTTTTTATTTTCTTATTTTGTCTAAATTTGATAATCTGACAATAAAAACAGTCTCAATTATGGTAATAAATAAAAAAAAACCTAAAAAATATTGAAAATTCTAAATAATTAATTTTAGAACTTAATCATGCATCCCAACGCATTACTTTTTTATTATCTACAACCTCCACTAGGTCCAACAAAAAATTTTTTACTTTCTTATTTTGCTTAAATTTGGATAATCAGACAATAAAAACAGTCTCAATTATGGTATTAAATAAAAAAAAAACCTAAAAAAATGAAAATTCTAAATAATTAATTTTAGAACTTAATCATGCGTCCCAACGCATTAGTTTTTTATTACCTACAACCTCCACTAGGTCCAACAAAAAATTTTTTTACTTTCTTATTTTGCTTAAATTTTGATAATCAGACAATAAAAACAGTCTGAATTATGGTAATAAATAAAAAAAAAAAACCTAAAAAAAAATGAAAATTCTAAATAATTAATTTTAGAACTTAATCATGCGTCCCAACGCATTACTTTTTTATTACCTACAACCTCCACTAGGTTCAACAAAAAATTTTTTTACTTTCTTATTTTGCTTAAATTTTGATAATCAGACAATAAAAACAGTCTCAATTATGGTAATAAATAAAAAAAATCCTAAAAAAATGAAAATTCTAAATAATTAATTTTAGAACTTAATCATGCATCCCAACGCATTAGTTTTTTATTACCTACAACCTCCACTAGGTCCAACAAAAAATTTTTTTACTTTCTTATTTTGCTTAAATTTTGATAATCATACAATAAAAACAGTCTCAATTATGGTAATAAATAAAAAAAAAAACCTAAAAAAATTGAAAATTCTAAATAATTAATTTTAGAACTTAATCATGCATCCCAACGCATTAGTTTTTTTATTACCTACAACCTCCACTAGGTCCAACAAAAAATTTTTTTACTTTCTTATTTTGCTTAAATTTTGATAATCAGACAATAAAAACAGTCTCAATTATGGTAATAAATAAAAAAAATCCTAAAAAAATGAAAATTCTAAATAATTAATTTTAGAACTTAATCATGCATCCCAACGCATTAGTTTTTTATTACCTACAACCTCCACTAGGTCCAACAAAAAATTTTTTTACTTTCTTATTTTGCTTAAATTTTGATAATCAGACAATAAAAACAGTCTGAATTATGGTAATAAATAAAAAAAAAAAACCTAAAAAAAAATGAAAATTCTAAATAATTAATTTTAGAACTTAATCATGCATCCCAACGCATTAGTTTTTTATTACCTACAACCTCCACTAGGTCCAACAAAAAATTTTTTTACTTTCTTATTTTGCTTAAATTTTGATAATCATACAATAAAAACAGTCTCAATTATGGTAATAAATAAAAAAAAAACCTAAAAAAAATGAAAATTCTAAATAATTAATTTTAGAACTTAATCATGCGTCCCAACGCATTAGTTTTTTATTATCTACAACCTCCACTAGGTCCAACAAAAAATTTTTTACCTTTCTTATTTTGCTTAAACTTGGATAATCAGACAATAAAAACAGTCTCAATTATGGTATTAAATAAAAAAAAAAAACCTAAAAAAATGAAAATTCTAAATAAATAATTTTAGAACTTAATCATGCGTCCCAACGCATTAGTTTTTTATTATCTACAACCTCCACTAGGTCCAACAAAAATTTTTTTTTATTTTCTTATTTTGTCTAAATTTGATAATCTGACAATAAAAACAGTCTCAATTATGGTAATAAATAAAAAAAAACCTAAAAAATATTGAAAATTCTAAATAATTAATTTTAGAACTTAATCATGCATCCCAACGCATTACTTTTTTATTATCTACAACCTCCACTAGGTCCAACAAAAAATTTTTTACTTTCTTATTTTGCTTAAATTTGGATAATCAGACAATAAAAACAGTCTCAATTATGGTATTAAATAAAAAAAAAACCTAAAAAAATGAAAATTCTAAATAATTAATTTTAGAACTTAATCATGCGTCCCAACGCATTAGTTTTTTATTACCTACAACCTCCACTAGGTCCAACAAAAAATTTTTTTACTTTCTTATTTTGCTTAAATTTTGATAATCAGACAATAAAAACAGTCTGAATTATGGTAATAAATAAAAAAAAAAAACCTAAAAAAAAATGAAAATTCTAAATAATTAATTTTAGAACTTAATCATGCGTCCCAACGCATTACTTTTTTATTACCTACAACCTCCACTAGGTTCAACAAAAAATTTTTTTACTTTCTTATTTTGCTTAAATTTTGATAATCAGACAATAAAAACAGTCTCAATTATGGTAATAAATAAAAAAAATCCTAAAAAAATGAAAATTCTAAATAATTAATTTTAGAACTTAATCATGCATCCCAACGCATTAGTTTTTTATTACCTACAACCTCCACTAGGTCCAACAAAAAATTTTTTTACTTTCTTATTTTGCTTAAATTTTGATAATCATACAATAAAAACAGTCTCAATTATGGTAATAAATAAAAAAAAAAACCTAAAAAAATTGAAAATTCTAAATAATTAATTTTAGAACTTAATCATGCATCCCAACGCATTAGTTTTTTTATTACCTACAACCTCCACTAGGTCCAACAAAAAATTTTTTTATTTTCTTATTTTGTCTAAATTTGATAATCTGACAATAAAAACAGTCTCAATTATGGTAATAAATAAAAAAAATCCTAAAAAAATGAAAATTCTAAATAATTAATTTTAGAACTTAATCATGCATCCCAACGCATTAGTTTTTTATTACCTACAACCTCCACTAGGTCCAACAAAAAATTTTTTTACTTTCTTATTTTGCTTAAATTTTGATAATCATACAATAAAAACAGTCTCAATTATGGTAATAAATAAAAAAAAAAACCTAAAAAAATTGAAAATTCTAAATAATTAATTTTAGAACTTAATCATGCGTCCCAACGCATTAGTTTTTTATTACCTACAACCTCCACTAGGTCCAACAAAATTTTTTTTTTATTTTCTTATTTTGTCTAAATTTGATAATCTGACAATAAAAACAGTCTCAATTATGGTAATAAATAAAAAAAACCTACCGAGAACAATTTTTACACAATTTGTTTGATAAACCAAGAAAAAAAAGTCTCAAATCAATTTAAGACGTACTTGTTTTTTTTTCTAAATTTCAAATTGATCAACTTGCAGGAAATTCTTTGAGGATCTGTCTGCTTTGATTAATGAAAGAAATAGAGGGAAAGAAATGTTAAATGGCGAGTATTTGAAAACTTACTTGAGGCGCTGACATGCACACTGGCGGTCCCTACACAGATGCCGGGATCCAGCTTAGCGGGCAAAACATGATTTCCGATTAAAACTCGGAGACCTCTACATCCTACTTGCTTGTGAGTGCTGTCTTACTTTCTATATATATATAGAGAGAGATCCGATGCTCTAATGTATTTGTGCGCGCGCAAGACTGGCTGGTGCGCGGGGCAGCTTTAAAAGTTTCGTTTACGTTCGGACACTCGCTACATATCGGGACCGCATCCTCTCCATACACTAATACTTAAGTGCGCGGACCGACGTTCCGTTTCTATCTGCAAATATAATCAGCAGTCAGCTAGAAACCCCGTTTACCTTCTTCTTTAAAGGGTCTTAGAGAAAGTTCCGCGACGAATGCTTTCTTATTCCGCGACTCTTGAGAGAGAAACTTTTTTTTTTTTTTTTTTTTAATCCCCATAGTGATAAAGTCGATTCCCTCGACTCGATTCGAGAGATAAAGCAATTTATCGGATCTTGAGAAGTTGATATTTCGAACCGTAGCCGAGGAAATCGTTATTTCTGATTAATGATTGTTAATGGCAGTTGATTGGTTTAGTAGACGATCATTGGGTTATTAGAAATTAAAGATTAGTCTGGATAATTTGATTTTAAAGCTGTTTCGTGTCTTAAAAACCAGTCTTCTGTTAATTTGGGTTATTGCATTCCTCCTAGAAACATTTATGGGAAAATTATTTGAGTTTTTTGTTAGGGGTTACATACAGTTGTGCATGACTGAAAATGAGTTTTTGAGTTTAATGTTTTTTTTTTCTTTTGGTGTTTGGGTAAAGCTGTGAATTTCTTTTTCTCAGAAGCAAGATTTTTATGATTCTGTGGTCTTTGATTAAAAATGAAAATTTTGTATGTAACCCCTTGAGAATATTAATATAGTTTGTGATTAATTTTGTTAAACAAAGTGATTTACTCTCTAAATAGAATTTAGAAACGAATTTTTAGGATTTTGTATTAATATTTCCGAATTTGGCAAAAGATGTTAAATTTGAATTGATTTAGTAAAAAAACAAAAAAGTATACTTTTTGCTGGTTCGTAAACAAAGTATCACTGAAAATTTAAAAAGAGAGTAGATCAAATTGTTGATTTTTATAAAAGTAAAATTTCTTCAGAAATTGTGAAAGGTAACGAATTAATGTAGAAATGAAAAGGAAAAGTAGAGAAATAAAAAGATAAAAACAGAAATAAGAGTACAAGTTTAGAACTCAAAAAACAGTTACAGAAATAAATGAATCAAAAATAACATTTAAAAATGTGAAATCTAGTGGCCTGTTTTTAAAAAGAAGTGATATAGAAGTAAATATTGCAATGAAAAAAACAAATATAAAAGTGAAAAAAAAGAAAATATAGAAATAAAAATAACAAATAAAGAAACCCAATATGAAAATAAAGAAAAAAGGAATAAAATAGACCAAGAATGAATGTGTAAAATAAAAAAGTAAATTTAAAAGTTGAAAACTCTACGACAGTGGGAAATAGAGTTAAAAGCATACTGTTAACGTTTTTTGCTATTAGTGTTTATTACTATCTCAATCCGGTGTATTTTGGAATTTTTAGGATCAATGTGTAAAAATTACTTTTTCATGTTGAGTGGACAATAGAGTGAACGTAAAACTGGACAATGGTAACATGAGAACAAGAGCAATAACACATGATGGAAACAAGAGAAAGCAAATAAACTGCGAATGAAATAGTAGAGTGTGAATGACTAGAACTATAAAGATAGTATCGTGTTTCTTACACTTTGATGGTCAACTTCTTAATTTATATAATTCAATTTTGTTCAAATTATACATTTTCGAATTATGATTCAAGAGAAATATACAGAATAAATTTAAAAATTAATTTAATGACTATTAGAAACGGAAAAATCATAATATCTTTCAAAAACTAAAAGTGACTAAAGATTGAGAAAAAGAAAATACCTTTCGATTTTAATCATGTTTAAGTTTACAAAAAGCGAGACTAATCAAAAAAAGTTAAAAAAATAACAGAAAATGTCCAATAATTATTAGTTGACACCGAATTTTGGCTAAACTTAATTTTTTCTAAAAATTGTACAATTAGATCCTTCAAAATTTGGTAAAATAAACTTTAATTATCTATCTTCTTGGATCAGATATATTTCTGATTGACTTTGAATAAATGGAAGGATATAACTCTCTCTCAACTCATTTGAATCATTGCTTTTATTTTTGTTCATTTATTTTTTTTTTTTTTAGTTTATCTTGTGTTAAAAATCTTTTTCTAGTCTGGACCCTGCTGGAAATAAAAAGATAGAAATGGATAGAATTATGGAATATACATTTTTTATCCCTCCCAAGTAAACACTTCGATTTCTTTTCTTCTTTTGTCTTTTCCTATCCATGCTTATCAATAATGCCAATCCTTTTCTATTCTTCATGGATACAAATTGTGGGATTGAAAAAAATTGTCTTCTATTTAAATATGTAAGGGATAAAAAAAGATTAAAGTAGTTAAGAAAAGATGATTTTGAATAGAAAAAAAAATTTCAAAATAAATATATAATGCTCTCTTGTTATAAAAGATAAAAGAAATACTATCCAGGTGTAATTTAAGATTATTTACCTGGATATGAAAAAAAAATATTTAAAAAGATTAGTTTTTATTAAGATTCAAAACGTAAAAAAGAAGATTAAAGTGGATAAATAAAGAGATAAATTTAGATTGCAAATTTGACATAAAAGTAGATAGATTTTCTTGAAAAGAAGAGATGGATAGACAGAGATTTAAAAGAATAAAGTTAGGATTGGTTTGGATAAAATTTCTGGAACTAGAAAAGAGTAACATTGTGATAGATAGAAGTAGGAATGAAAATGGATTGATGGGATTGAATATTGGATTAAAAAAAATAAAACAGAAAAGAAAAAATAAATAAAGGGATAATGTTGGCATTGATTTAGATAGAACAATTGAAAAAAAGTAGATAGATTTACTTGGAGAAAAGAGATGGATAGACAGAGATTCAAGAAGATAAGGTTGGGATTGATTAGTATAAAGCTTCTGGGAGTAGAAAAGAGTAAAAATACGATAAATAGAAGTGAGGATTAAAATGAATTGATGGGATTAAACAGAGGATAGAAAAAGATAGAATAGAAAAGAATGTAAAAATAAAAGGACTAGTTCGGATTAAATTGAGTAAAGTTTCTGGGAACTGAGATAAGTGATATTGTGATAGATAGAAAAAGGAATTAAAATGTATTAATGAAATTAAATATTGGATTCAAAAAGATAGGAGAGAAAAGAATAAAAAAAGAAGAAGATATTGTTGGCATTGATTTGGATAGAAAATTTGAGAAGAAAGTAGATAGATTTATTTGGAGAGAAAAGAAGGATAGACAGTGATTCAAAAAGATAAAGTTGGGATTGATTAAGATAAGTTTCTAGGAGTGAAAAAGAGTGAGATTACGATAAATAGAAGTGCGTATTAAAATGAAGTGATGGGATTAAATATTGGATAGGAAAAGATAAGATAGAAAGAAATAAAAGAATAAAATAAAAAATGGGATTAAATTGAGTATAGTTCCTGGAAACAGAGATGAGTGGTATTGAAATGGATAGAAGAAGGAATTAAAATGAATTGATGGGATTAAATATGGGACAGAAAAAGCTAGGACAGAAAAGTATAAAAAAATAAAAAGATAATGTTGGGATTGATTAGAATAAAGTTCCTGGGAATGAAAAACAGCAAGATTACGATAAATAGAAGTGTGGATTAAAATGGATTGATGGGATTAAATATTGTATAGAAAATTATAGGATATAAAAGAATGAAAAAATAAAAGGACAAGTTGGAATCAAATTCAGTAAAGTTTCTGGAAACTGAGCAGAGTGATATTGTGATGAATAGAAGAAAGAATTAAAATGGATTGATAGGATAAAACACAGAATAGAAAAAGATAGGATTGCAAAGAATAAAAAAATAAAATGAAAAGTTGGAATTGTTTTGGATAAAGTATCAAATAGCAAAAAGAGTGATTTTGTGATGAATAGAAGTAGGAATTGAAATAGATTGATGGGAATAAAGAGCGGATAGAAAATGATAGAATAGCAAAGATTAAAAAAATAAAAGGACAAGTTGGGAGTAATCTGCATAAGGTATCTGGGAACAAAAAGAGTGATTTTGTGATTTATAGAAGGAGGAATTAGAATGGATTGATGGGACTGAATATTGGATTGAAAAATATAGGACAGATAAGAATAAAAAAAATAAAAAGATAATGTTGGTATTGATTTGAATTGAAAATTTGACATATAAGTAGATAGATTTACTTGGAGAAAAAAGAAGGATAGACAGAGATTCAGAAAGATAAAGTTTGGGTTAATTAGTAGAAAGTTTCTGAGAGCGGAAGAGAGTGGGATTACGATAAATAGAAGTGGTGAATAAAATTAATTGATGGAATTAAATATTGGATAGAAAAAGATAGGATAGAAAAGAATAAAAAAAGGCAAGTTGGGATTGATTTGAATAAAGTATCTAGGAACAAAATGCCCATCTACAAATTGTGGAATTGAAAAAAATTGTCTGATATTCAAATGTGTAAGGGATAAAAAAAAATTAAAGTGGATAAGAGAAGATAATTTTAAATAGAAAAAACAGTTAAAAATGGATATAATTCTTTCTTGTTTTAAATAATAAAAAAAAAAGATTTAGGCGTGATTCAACATTATTTACCTGGATATGAAAAAATGAATTGAAAAAGATTAGTTTCTATTGAGATTCAAAATGTAAATAAGAAGATTAAAGTGGACATAAAAGGATAAATTTAGATTGAAAATTTGAATTATAAGTAGATAGATTTACTTAGAGAGAAGAGATGGATAGACAGAGATTTAAAAGAATAAAGTTGGGATTGGTTTGGACAAAATTTCAAGGATTAGAAAAGATATATATTGTGATAGATAGACGTAGGAATTGATATTGGATTGAAAAAGATAGGACAGAGAAGAATAAAAAAATTAAAAGATATTGTTGGGATTGATTCAGATAGAAAATTTGAATAAAAGTATATAGATTTACTTGGAGAAAAGAGATGGATAGATAATGATTAAAGAAGATAATGCTAGGAGTAATTTTGGATAAAGTTTCCGGAAGTAGAAAAGGGTGATAGTGTAATAGATAAATGTAGGAATTAAAATGGATTGATGGATTTTAACAGCGGATAGAAAAAGATAAGACAGAAAAGAAATAAAGAAATAAAAGAATAAAGTTGGGATTGATGGATAGACAGAGATTTAAAGGAATCAGGTTGGAATTAATTAGGATAAAATTCCTGGGAGTGTAAAAGAGTGAGATTACGATAAATAGAAGTAGCGATAAAAATGGATTGAGGGGATTTAACAGAGGATAGAAAAAGATAGGATAGAAAAGAATAAGATAATAAAAGGACAAGTTGGGATTGAATTGAGTGAAGTTTCTGGGAACAGAAACACAGATTTTGTGAGGGATAGAAGTAGGAACTAAAATGGATTGATGGGATTAAAAATTGGATAGAAAAAGATAGGATAGAAGAGAACAAAAAAGTAAAAGCACTAGTTCGGATTGATCTGGATAAAGTATTTGGCGACAGAAAAGAGTGATTTTGTAAGGGATAGAAATAGGAATTAAAATGAATTGATGGGATTTAATATTAGATATAAAAAATAGGATAGAAGAGAGTAGAAAAATAATATGACAAGTTTGGATTGAATTGATAGAGGTTTCTGGGAATAGAAAAGAGTGATATTGTGATGGATAGAAGTAGGTATTCTAATGAATTGATGGGATTAAACAGAGGATAGGATAGAAAAAGATAAGATAGAAAAGAATAAAAGAATAAATGGACAAGTTGAGATTGATTTTAATAAAGTATCTGGGAACAGAAAAGAGAGATATTGTTATGGATAGAAGTTTGAACTAAACGGGATTGATGGGACTAAACACAGGGTAGATAAAGATAGAACAGAAAAAAATAGAAAATAATTCCCAAAACTTATTCTTTTCAGTTTTAGAGATTAAAAAAGAATCGAATTTTATCCCATTACTTCCAGCAGGGAAATTGTTATCACAAAATTTTCACCTAATAATTTTTCCATTTTTTCACCAAAGGGTTAAAAATCCTTTTTTAAAGACCACCCCAGCTTTAAAGACTTTTCTCGTTTCCATCGCGAATAAACTGCTCATCTCAATATCCTCCCAAGAATCTTGATGGATTGCATGCTGAATTTGAAGATTATCTCAAGCAACAGAAGTACATTAGATCATTGCAAGATCAACAATAACCAAGTAGAAGTTTCGCGCTGAGAGACCGTCGCGGAAAGCGCATCCGGCCAGGCGAGAAATGAAGGCGAGAGCATAGAAGTAAGATAGTACGACATTGCGGTCGCAATATTTGCGAGTGTCAGAACGCGAAAGAGCGGTAAATAATATTAGCGGGTGACAAACCTTGAGCTTGCAGGCAGTTGCGCTTTTCTCAGGATAAACAGGAGGGGGTATATTTTGGTAGGTGTGTTCGGTGGGATTGGTCTTTCTTGTTCTTGGCGCTGGTACTGGCGGTGCCAATGTCTTGTTGTCAGCCTGATTGACTCTCTCCGCGCCTTTTTTTCCCGTCACTTTCAAATTGCTCGTTTCCGAATTGACTGTTTTAGCGCTAATTCGCTTGGAATTGACTCGCTTTGAATTAACTCTTTCCGAGGTAATTCTTTGGGAATTTGTTCGCTTGGAGTGAAGTGCTTTTGACTCGATTGTCTCAGTCTTGATGGTCTCTGTCTTGATTATTTCTGACTTAATTGTCTCTCTGGATGAGCGGGTGAGAGTTGACGTTGGAGTGCAATCGGCAGATCTTATTGAAGTGGCAATGGTGCTTGTGCTGTCGTTCTTGTGCGGGCAACTTTTATATATTGGAATGGCGTAGACCTGAAAGTTACGATGAGCAGCTTCGTGCTTCCGGCAAAGTCTTAGTGAGTAAAATTGAGAGTGTCGGTGCTTCCTGCGACGGGGCTTCATAGTGTTGTATTTTAGCTCGGGAGAATTACTCCGAGGCATATTATGAACGCTATAGTGCGGACCCAGGTGACTCCTTGTTGATTCGTAGCCGGAACTGCCGCCGCAGAGGCTGGTCGTTCTGCTTAACGGCCGCGAGGAACATGGCGAAGTCGTGGTTGAATGCAACGTGCCATGCAAAGCCGAAACTTGGGCAAACTTAGGAGAAACCAACTAAAACAAATGCATGGTCGTATCACGACCAACTACGTTCAAAGCGGTATGCTTGCTCTTACCTTACTCTCACTCCCTCTCTCTTTCTGTTTTATCGTCTTTATGGCCAAAACTTGACGTCAATTTTACATTATTTACAATGTTAACTTTAATTATTGAAATAGAAACGTTTTTTTTTTTTAATTTACAATGGGTACAATAACTGACTCGACGATTGAAATGTCTCAAAATCACGAAAAAAAAGTTGTGCAATTGACTGAAGTTCCAAGGTGGTAAAATTAAAGTTCTTAAAATATAAACATGTATTGATAGAAAATGCGGAGCTCTTTTTTAAAGTTTCGTAGACAAGGGCCGAATCCTTTATAATGAGACATTAATGTCCGTTTGTCTGTCCGTTTGTCTGTCCGTCAGTCCTTCATTCCCAGCCAAAAGCAGTGCTTTGCGGTTTAGGGATTCCCCATGGATAATCCTTGGTAAATTTTAGGTAAAACTCAAGAAATTTCAGGGAATTCCGGGTAATTACCTGTGAATTCCTGGTAAATATCTGGAAATTCTTGGAAAATTCCAGAGAATTCATGGAAAACACCTAGAAAATTCATAGAAAATTACCGGATATGCTTAAGAAATTCCTGGGAATCTATTAGAAATTTTTTAGAAAAATTTGAAAAAATTTTGGGAAATCCCGGGGCATTCCTGCAAAACTCCTGAGAATCCATTGGTAATTCCTGAAAGCTCTTGGGAAATTCCTGAGCATTCACAGGAATTCCTGGAAAACACCTGGAAATGCTTAGAAAAGTCCGTGGGAATGGAAAATTCCTCAGAATCTCTTAAAAATTCCTAGGAAATCTTTAAAAATTCCTGGGAAACCCTTCGGCATTTCTATTATTCCCTTGAAAATTCTAGAAACTCTTGGGAAATTTCTGGGAAGTCACTTAAAAATCCTTGGAAAAATCTTAAAAATTCCTTGGAAACTCAAGGAAAACTCCTGAGAATCCTATGAAAATTCTTGAGAAATCCTTGGGCATTCCTGGGAACTTTTCAAAAACACCAGAGCATTCCTAGGAATTCCTGGAAAATTCGTGAAAATCCCTGGGAATTCCTGGAAAACCCTTGAGAATCCCATAGAAATTCTTGAGAAATCTTTAAGCATGCCTGGAATACTATTAAGAATCCCTTGTAAATTCCTGGAATTCTTGGGAAATATCAGAGCTTTCCTAGGAATTTCTGGAAATTCCATGGGAATTCGTAAAAATCCCTGGGAAATCCTGAAAAGCTCCTGAGAATTTCATGAAAATTCCTGGAAACTCTTCGTTAATCTCTGGATATTCCTGAGAATTCCTAGGAAATTGCTAAAAAATCATAGGAAATCCCTGAACAATACTGGGAATTCATGGAAAATTCGTGGAAAATTTCAGGAATCCTATGGAAATTCCTGGGAACTCGCGAGAAATCTCTGGACATTTTTGGGAGTTCCTGGGAATCTGCTGAGAATCCCTTGGAAATTTCTAGAAACTCTTTGGAAAATCCATTAAAACCCTTACGAATTTTAAGGAATTCCTGGGAAACTCCTGAGAATTCCATGAAAATTCCTAGGAAATCATGGAAATCTCCTGAGAATTCCACGAAAATTCTTATGAAATATTGGGAAATACCAGGGAATTCCTGGAAATTCCTTAAAAATTCGTGAACAATGCCTGGGAATCACTTAGAAATTTTTATGAACTATTTGAAAAAATTCTTGGAAACCACTGGGAATTCCTGGAAAATTTCCTGAGAATTTTTATGGAAATTCCTGGGAAGTCTTCGGTTATCTCTGGACATTCCTGAGAATTCCTATGAAATTTCTAAGATATCAAGGGAAATCCGTGAACAATACTGGAAATTCCTGAAAAATTCGTGGAAATTCCTGGGATTTCCTAAAAAAATCCTGCGAATCCCATGGAAATTCCTGGGAACTCTCGAGAAATCTCTGGACATTATTAGGAGTTCCTGGAAATCTTCTAAAAATCCCTTGGAAATTTCTAGGAACTCTTTGGAAAAGCCTTTAAACCCCTGAGTATTTCTAGGAATTCCTGGAAAACTCCTGAGAATTCTATGGAAATTCCTGGGAAATCTTGAGAAATTGCTGGAAATTCCTGAAGAATTCGTGGAAAATGCCTGGGAATTCTATGGAAATTCCTAGGAAATTATCGAAATTACCTAAGAATTCCAGGGAAATTCCTATGAACTCCTGGGTAATACTAGAGAATTTCTGGGAATCCCTTAGAAATCCTTATCAACTCTTTAAAAAACCCTTCGAAACCTCTGGGCATTTCTAAGAATCCCTTGAAAATTCTGGTAACTCTTGGGAAATTTTTAGGAAGTCCCTGGGCATTGCTGGAATTCTCCTGAGAATCTCTTGGTAATTATTAGGAACTCGGGGAAAATTTCTGACGAATTCCTAGGCATTTCTGGGAACTTTCAGGAAATTTCTGGGAAATCGATGGGAATTACTAGGTAGATCTTTAGAATCCCTTTAAAATTACTGGAAAAATCGCTTAAAGTCCCTGGGATTTCCTGAAAAACTCCTGGGAATCCCATGGAAATTCCTGGGAACTCGCGTTAAACCCCTGGGCGTTTCTAGGAATTCCTGGAAAACTCCTGAGATTCCTATGGAATTTCCTGGGAAATCCTGGAAATCTCTTGAGAATCCCAGGGAAATTCCTCTGAACTCTTGGAAAATACTAGAGAATTCCTAGAAATTCCTGAAAAATTTCTTGGAAAATTCCTGGGAATCCCTTGGAAATTCTTAGGATCTATTTGGAAAATCCTGGAAAACCCTTAGGCCATTCTAGGAATTCCTTTAAAACTCTGGAAACTCTTAGGAAATTTCTGGGTTTTCTTGGAAAATACCTGCGAATTCCATGAAAAATCCTGGAAACTTTTGAAAAACTTTTGACATTTTTGGGAGTTCCTGGAAATCTCCTGAGAATCCCTTGGAAATGTTTAGGATCTCTTTTAAAAAGCTTTTTAAACCCCTGAGCATTTCGAGGAAATCCTAAAATTCCTAAGAAATCCCTGAGCTTTCCTGAGAATTCGTAGGAAGCTCCTGGAAATGCTTTGGAAATTTCTTGGAGCTCTTTAGAAATTCCTGAAAATTACTGGAATATCTTTAGGGATTCACAGATTTTTTTCATGGAAGTGAGAGTGTATATATTTCTGATTAGACTTGAGCATAAGAGACAAAGATATGTAAAAAAATTATTTTGTTTAATAACAATCAACAACAAAATAATAATTTTAATAATCTTCTTATAACGCGTGATTTCCAATCTGCCAGATCTAAAAGTTATGCGGGTAAAAACTTATCGTGACAAAGTTTTTTCTTTATTATTAAGGAAGTTTTTCTGAAAGTTTGACACTCATATTCGTAGAAATAAAGAATTCCTAAGAAATATTATGTAATGGCTTTTTCTATCGTTACATTAGTCACATTTCTATCTATAATTTTCGCTGCGCGCATGCGTACATCAGATGAAAACGTAACTGATGCAACGATAGAAAATATCACAATTTTTCTTATAGATTCTTTATTTCTACAAATACGAGCGTCAAACTTTCAGAAAAACTTCCTTAATAATTAAGGAAAAACTTTTATCACGAGAAGTTTTCTTAGCATTAAAGTTACTCGCATCACTTTTTGATTTAAAAAATGTTTATTATTATTAAAGCTATTAATAAAAAACAGATCCGTATTTTCGTCCACAAAAAACTTTTAGTAAGACAATGACATTTATCAGTAGAATAACTATGTAAATAAAAATATAGTATCTTGTATTTAACTTCACGTCTAACAAGGGGACAGTCTGAAGAGGTTTTTTTTAAGAACAAAGTCTAATATTTACCTCTTAGGAGAGAATTGGGAAGGTTCTTTTTGGCCAAGTAGTGCTCCACTACTACTATTTCGACAATGTTGGGAAAATCAGGTTTGAAAGACATTGTATTCATATTCATTTTTTTATTTTTTAGTTATTTTTCTTTATTTTCTAATTATCTTTCTTTTCTTTTTATATTTCTTTCTCTGTCTAAGGGTTGTTAAAATCTTGTCTTCAAGTAGATATTCTACATAATAAAGTCATGTTCTCGCTAATAAAATAAAGTTATTTTTAATAATATTAAATTTTCTTGTTTTAATAATTTATTTTTATTAACATTACACAATGATTTTTCGTCATTTGATTGAGAGCTGTCAACTTAAAATAATTTCTGTTTCAATAAAGTCGAGGATGCTTGACTTCTTTCTCAGGTCAAGTAGTGGCCATAAAGCGAGTTCTTTGTGCTTTATTCTTTGCTTTTGTCACATGTGCAAGTATCGCAAGCGACAATTTTTTAATTTTATTTTACAATAACAAAAGCGGGAAAATTCTATTTTCATTACAAATAATTACAATTTATCTAAATAAGGATTTTAAAAAAAGGAATAAAAAAATGTATTAAAAAAGTGAATTATATTTGTACTAATATACAATTTATAAACAAATATGGAAATGTGAAAAATATATGGAAAATGTGTAAAAATACAGAAAATATGTGGATAACTATTTGTCGATTTTAGTTTACACTCAAAGCAACACTTCTACTCAAAGTAAAACTGTAAAAAGCACAAAGCTGAAAACACATTTTGTAAGTCTATTTCACTAATTTCAGTTTACATAAAATTACAATAAAGGTGTTAAAGTTCGAAGTGTGTTGAACGTTGTTAGCTGTAATAAAAATTGAAAACTTTTATAAAATTGTATGACTAAAATTCGTAAAACTAAATAAGTTCCTTATGAAAACAGTGTGGAATTCTCGCTAAAATTGGTAAACAGATTAAATATAATTTGAAAAAAAGAGTTGTTTCAACAGTGACATTGTGTGTTCTAATTTGGTATTGTAATCACAAACTTCATATTCTGACAAGCAGTTTGTCATATGAAATTTTCTCTAATTTAATTAATAAATGAGGTAATTATATTTGAATATTAACAGAGAATATCATCTAACTATAAAGCGTGTATTCTGTTCAGCGCTTCATAACTAAGATAGGAAAATTTGGTGTTGGGTTATTATAACTAATTACGTTATATTCCATCATAAATAGATAATTTTAATTGCACAATTAGCAAGAGTATTAGTACTCTAAAAACACTGCACTTAATATCAGGATAAAGTTTCTCCCAACAATAAGAAATCTTTTGATGTCATTACTCATTTTCCAGTTTTTCTTCAATATCAAATAACTCTGAATTTCTATCAATAAAACTAAGACAACAAAACACGTTAATTAAATTCGTTTATGAAATTTTAATAAATAAGATCGAGAGAAAAACTTCCAATTAAAACTGCGAGATGTAAAATTAAATTAATAAATTTAATTTAATTAAGGAAGACAAAGTTTAATTACAAATTAAGAGATAGAAAAAAACTTAAGGGAAGAAAAAAATTAATTATCAAGATTTTCGGCAATATTTGTTACCAACGGGACAGTAGTTATTAGTAACAATATAAAAAAAACAAGATTTTCTTTACAAGACGTATTTATTTATTCTCCATAAAACTCAAAATTTGCAGCTATCGGCATACCTGAAATTCCCCAATATAATTGCTCTCGAAGGAAAAATAAACTTTGATTATTTTATTTTAAACGACCAAACCTTTTACTATTTTAGATTTCACTAAAAGATATAGCCTATTACAAATTCCAAACTTTAATAATCTTATGGATATTCAATATTTCTATTTTTTTTTATTAAAGACCATTTCTGTCACTTACATTAATTTTAAAAGAAAATTAATTTTGAATTGAGAAAGCAATTTAAAAATAGTTTTTCAAGATGGATTAATCCAGTACTAATTGCAAAGAAGCGAAATGAAAATGAGCACTCAATCAGAGCTCTTTGATGAGAAGATTAACGAAAAAGCACAACAAATTATAATTGACGAAATTTCCGTGGATAGACACGTGTTACTTTTGTGTACTTAACAAGTTTCATTTTCAGCGGAGCGCAACCTAGTGAATAGGTTAAGGGTTCCTATTTCTGGCAATCGAATCAAGTGGGCGGTAGAAAGTGAATGAAGCAAAGGGGCATCCAACTCGGGACAGACGTTAATGCAACCCTCTTCACTCTGTAAGTCTCTTACCCAGGGAGTGAGGTATGTACCCCTTTACTTTTGCGATCCCTTGGTCCCTCTTCTCATTTCTACACATACTACTTCAGAATTGCAGCTCCTCATACTATTTCACCACTCCACCCTCATAATGCGATTATTTCACGGTGACTTTACTCCTGGCTTCAAGGATGTCTGAGAGTTCGTGAGATTTCAAATATTACCGAGTCATTTATCACGGTTGGCCAAATGAGTTAGAATTTCCACAAGAGACACTTATCTTTATACACTTGACGACTTGTGGGACCTTTAAGATTGATAAATAATTGTGGATATCAACCCTCAATCTAGGATGAGACTGCTCAAATATTTTTCCGATAAGGAATTAAGTCACTAAATAATCGTATTAATTAGCCTTTTATCGGATAGGAGTAATAAATTGATTTAATTACTTTTTTTAGCCTAAAAAACTATGGTTTTTTTCTTTTAGAATTCTTTTTTTTCTTCTTTTTAACAAATTTAAATCTTTAAAAGCGTAATAAAAAGGCTTAGATAATTTTTGTTTACTGTTTTTTTGTCTTATGTACTGTGACGAGGTAAAAAGTTATCTCGCACAATATTTTTTAATGAATTTTAAAATATAGAATGATATATTAATTGTTCAATTAAATTATTACATACCAGTCTGGAATCAATTCAAGAATATTGTTCAGCCTTAATGTAAACTTGGCGATTGGTGCCTGTTATTATTTTGAGTTTACATTATTTAATTTTATTAAATATTTAAGATTCAAAAGTTTGTTTTGATTCTTGTCGAATTTAAGGCTTTGTTATATTAAGATTCATTTCTATTTTGATTTTGTATTTAATTAATTAAATTGTTATTTGAACTTCGGGTTCTTACCTGCCAACTTGTCAGATCTGACAATTATTTGTTTTGTGTGATAAATATTAAATGTCACACCATTTTTTCCTCATGCACGAACACTGCTCTTAACTCTGACGTGGAGTTTTCCACAACATAATGATTCGTCAGTCGTGTTTATGAACTGTCAAAACACTGGTGGAAGCCATTTTGTTCTAGCGCTTGATCTCAGCGCCGCAACCACTACACCTGATTCACACTTCTCGGTCGATTGCCGCTCGATCTTTCCATCCGCGGGTAATGCGAACTTTAAAATGTGATTTGTGAGAGCGGCACCGTGGCGCTTGTGTCGCCGCACATAAAACTTGTCAACGTGGCGTTCTCGCTGTCGTCGTCATTCTGAACTGGTGTGTTCGACCGTTTGGTCGTATATTGTTTAATACTTAGTTGGAAACTTTCTTTGTAAAGATGTAACAAAATAAGTGCCAGGGCTCTATTCGTGGCTATTGTGCCCTATCAGATGAGCTCCATTATCAATTTTTTATTTTATTTCATGGAGTCGGTTCTCCGACTATTTTGTTAAAAATAGAGTCAGTGTTCAGTGCGCGTCTTTTGTAAGGGTTGTGCCATGCGGCCGACTATTTAGTAATCCTTTCGATATATCTTAAATTAATTAATGTCGATTAATAGTGAAAATTTAAATTAATATTTGTGCTGCTCCTTACTCCCCACTCTCCGGAAAGTTAGTTAGTCGTAGCTTAGTGTTAAATAAATAATTAGATTTCTGATCAGTGCTTTAGTTTTCTATTGTATTATTGTTTTTGTTTAGTTATTTATCATTAAAATAACTTGGCGCGGTATATTTATTTCTATATTGTTTATTCGTTTTTATTAAATAGTAAAAAAATTAATTAATTAAAAATTAAACAGCAAACATAATGTGAAAGAATGCGTCATAGTACTAAGACGATGTAAAAATTTACCTAGCACAATATTTTTAAAGTAATTCAGAAAAGTATTGTAATAATATTATATCATGTAATAATTGATATGATAATAATAATATATTATATGTTGAACTAAAATTATTATTACACACGAGCCTGGAATCATTTCCAAGCTATTGTCCAGCCAAGTGTAAACTCTGCGATTTGTGTCTCTATTATTTTGAGTTTACACTCTTAAATTGTAAAAACTATTTAACTTCAAAACTTATTTTCATTTATGTTTGTTTTATTTAGACAATTTTAAGATTTTGTTAATTAAAAATTATTTTGAGTTAACATTACACTAACTTCGGAAATTGTTGGTCCGATTGATAAAAGTGGTTTTAAAAACACAGGTCAATTCAAATCAGGATATTTTTGTCAAAAAATTAGATAGGGACATAAGATTAAACTATTTTAAAATCTTATAAAATTCTGCGTCAGATGGTCTACTGATAGATTATTTTTTCAAATATCGTTTCATAAGTTGCCTGATCTACAAAAAGTGTAAGAAAAAAAATTTAATTTTCCTTATTTTATTTGCTGAATTGTAAGCTTTAATTTGAGCTAAAAAAGCTTGAAAAATGTCAAGTGGATCTTGAAATATTACTCAAAATGTTTAAGAAGATTTTCCGGATAAACCATCGTTTTAAAGTAAAAACCACAGTTTTAGCTGATTTTGAAAAAAATATGGTCCAACGTTTTGAGTCATATTTCGAGAACCACATAATATATTTCAAGTTTTCTTAGCTCAAATTAAAGCTTACAATTCAACAAAGAAAAGAAATGTAATTTTAATTTTTTCTTACACGTTTTGTAAATCAGGTAACGAGCTAAACTTATGGAACGATATTCGAAAAATTTGGTAATTTTTATCCAAACTCATCAATTGATATAATTACTTTGATAAGTCAAAAATAATGTATTAGTAGACTATCTGACGTAGAATTTTATAAGATTTTCAAATATTTTAATCCCAAATCCCTATCTAACTTTTTGACCAAAATATCCTGATTTAAATTGACCTGTGTTTTTGGAACTATTTTTATTGATTGGCAATTTCCAACAGTAGTGTATATTTAGCTAATTTAATTTTATAAATATTATTATTAAAACTTTTGGTTACCAGCCAACTTGTCGGACCCGACAATAATTGCTTTGTGAGGTAAATAATTAACGTTTCGCACTTTTTCTTTTTAAACGCACGACCACTGCTTGACTAAATTTATTTTTAAGTATATCTATTTTTTTAATTCATGGATTTTCTTCAATTTCTAAGTTTTTTCTTAATTCTAGTCATTTTCTTTTTTTTCACCTTAGTTCGAATTTAAACATATTTTTTTATTACTTTAAGTTATTTTTTATCCATTTCTAGTTATTCTTTCAGTCTACAGTAAATTTTCTTTACTTTCTAGTTATTTTTTCTCACTTCTGAGTTAATTTTCTCCATTTTCTATTTATTTATTCCCTTTTCTATTTATTTATTACTTCTAAGTGACTTTTCTTCTAGTTTAAATTACGTATCTGCACTTCAAGTTATTCATTCAATTTATAGTGATTTTTCTTTATTTTTCAGTCACTTTATTATAAAATTGAAAAAAAATTTCATTATTTCGAAATCATTTTTTGCCGTTCTGGTTATTTATTCACTTATCAGAAAAATTTATATTTGGTTATATCTCTTATATCTCTTTACTTTTTAAGTATTTTTTAACTTTTTAGTAAGTTTTCTTTATCTTCTAGTATATCTATTCTTTTTCAGAGTTTTTAAAGGAATTTTAACATCTTTTTGTGTTTATGACCAAAATTTATTTATTTTTCACATTCACAATGAAATTTCTTACCAAGAAAGTTGGTGAACCCTTCCATAGTTGTATATTTAAAAGAAATTCCAGTAGGAAAGAACGATCACAGGAAGGTTAAGCGAAAAAAATAATCAATTTTTTCAATTTGTCATAGCGACGTTTCGTTGGTCTAATTTGCCAACCTCCTCAGGCTAAAATATTTATTATATATCAGTAGTAAATAAATTAAAAAAAAAAACAAATATGCAACCACAGTCACTAATAAAACTATTTGTTAACAAAATATTACTATTTATAAAATTACCTTTTAAAACAATAAAAATTTCATAACTATAGTTTTTCGTCAAAAAACATTTTTTCAGAAAAAACGAAACAGAAAATATTTCAGTTGAGTCCAACACATTTCAAAACTGACTGAGCGAAAATTTTGATAGCGATAATATTTGTATAAATTGTAGGTAGATAAACTCTGTGTTTACCATCAAAGACATTTAAATCTGACAAAATTAAATCAAAGAGAAATTAGAAATAAGAATACGCTTATGAATTTAATTTTCTAATTAGTGGGAAATTAGATTTTCTAAAAAACAATATATCTTCTTTTTTGTTAATAGTCAAATTGTTTGATTTAATAAAAATAATTTCAGAAATTAACCTTTTATTTCTATTAGGTTCGTAGTCCAAAATTTTTACATTTTTCCAATCAAAGATATGATCGTCATCTGTGCAGTGTTTACTAACAACAGATTGTGGTTCTTTTTTTGATATATGATCATTCATTCGAACTCTTAACGATCTCTTCGCTTAAGCTTAAGCATCATTAAAAGGTAAACAAACTTTTGGGAACTGACTATACATCAACGCTTTACAGCTGCCATTGTCTACTGAATTATTGCTAAATTTAATTTTATTTAATATGAGTCTAATATGTTTTTCAGAAAAATCCACAGGATAATCGTTATTTTTTAAAATTCTTTTTATTAGGGATAAATTATCAGCATGGAATTCTTTGTGTGATAGCAAAATAGCTCTGTCGACTAAGTTAAAAACAATGTTTTTCTTTTGTTGGATAGGGTGATTAGACAAGTAACTAGTTAGTCTATCAGAAGAAGTAGACTTCTGATACCAATTAGTCACAACATGATTATTTTTTCTAATTATACATACATCCAAAAAAGGAATTTGGGAATTTTGCTCCAATTCAAATGTAAATTTTAATCTTTCTTCATAAAAATTGAAAACATCCAAAATCAAACTGACTTCTTCCTTTTTGACGCAAAAAAGTGTGTCATCAACATAGCGACAGTAAAAGAAAAACATTGTTTTTAACTTAGTCGACAGAGCTATTTTGCTATCACACAAAGAATTTCATGCTGATAATTTATCCCTAATAAAAAGAATTTTAAAAAATAACGATTATCCTGTGGATTTTTCTGAAAAACATATTAGACTCAGATTAAATAAAATTAAATTTAGCAATAATTCAGTAGACAATGACAGCTGTAGAGCGTTGATGTATAGTCAGTTCCCAAAAGTTTGTTTACCTTTTAATGATGCTTACCAAAAACTCAGCAATGTTTTAAAAAAGTTTAATGTCTTGACCATTCCTTCTGTTGAAAAAAGCCTAAGTTCAATTATTAGACTGGGTAAAGATTGTTCAGAAAAATGGGACAGGACCGGTGTAGTTTATACATTTAATTGCAAGGACTGTGATGCTTGTTATGTGCGCGAGACGAAGAGATCGTTAAGAGTTCGAATGAATGATCATATATCAAAAAAAGAACCACAATCTGTTGTTAGTAAACACTGCACAGATAACGATCATATCTTTGATTGGGAAAATGTCAAAATTTTGGACTACGAACCTAATAGAAATAAAAGGTTAATTTCTGAAATTATTTTTATTAAATCAAACAATTTGACTATTAACAAAAAAGAAGATATATTGTTTTTTAGAAAATCTAATTTCCCACTAATTAGAAAATTAAATTCATAAGCGTATTCTTATTTCTAATTTCTCTTTGATTTAATTTTGTCAGATTTAAATGTCTTTGATGGTAAACACAGAGTTCATCGACCTACAATTTATACAAATATTATCGCTATCAAAATTTTCGCTCAGTCAGTTTTGAAATGTGTTGGACTCAACTGAAATATTTTCAGTTTCGTTTTTTCTGAAAAAATGTTTTTTGACGAAAAACTATAGTTATGAAATTTTTATTTTTTTAGAAGGTAATTTTATAAATAGTAATATTTTATTAACAAATAGTTTTAATAGTGACTGTGGTTGTATATTTGGTTTTTTTTTTTAATTTATTTACTACTGATATATAATAAATATTTTAGCCTGAGGAGGTTGGCAAATTAGACCAACGAAACGTCGCTATGACAAATTGAAAAAATTGATTATTTTTTTCACTTAACCTTCCTGTGATCGTTCTTTCCTACTGGAATTTCTTTTAAATATGAAATTTCTTACTTTTGAATTATGCTTCCCTTATGAACATAGACTAGAAATTTTTTCACCTCTAATATAATATTAAGTTTTTTCCTATTTTTTTTTTAATTTTTTATTTTCTAGTTATTTTGTAATATAATAGTAATTTTATTTCTCTTTGTAGCTACCAGTCTTATTTAATAAGTACTCGTTAGGCATACTAGTAATTGGAAAAAAATTTTAGTAATATTTCTTAAATTTTTTAGTATTTTTCACTCTCTAGTAAATTCTCTTTTATTTCATAGATTTTATTTTCATTTCCTTGTGGGAATTCTTTCTCTTTTTTAAATTTCTAGTTATTTTTAAATTTTCTAGTTACTTTTTATAAGTTTCAAATATTTTCTTCAATTTCTAATAATTTTTCCTTATTTTTTAGTTTTTTCTTTCATTTTTTTAATTAGTTAATTTTTTTTCTTGTTATTTTTTAACTGTCCATTAATTTTTTTTATTTTTAAGTTACTTCTTTTGTTTTTAAATCATTTTTCATTTTTTAAAGCAAATTTTCTAAATTTCCAAATATTTTATTAACTTCTAGTAATTTTTTTTCAATTTTCTAGTCACTTTTCTGAAGCTTCCAAAAAACCAAACTTGTAAGTAATTTTTCGATATAATCTACTTATTTTTCTTTATTTTTGGTTATTTTCTGTTCCTAAGTTTTTCAAAAAGTTTTTGAATGCGGAATTTCGAAGTTTGTCTTTTCCAGAATATGAAGTACTTCATTTTTCACCATATAGATTCCGCTAGCTCTGTTTTTAATCCCTATTTTCAGATTCTCTTTTTACGTATAATACTTTTGATGCCGTATTCATTAACTTCTTGGATAATGCGAAACTAGTTGAAAGATGAAAGGTAAAAATGTAGTCGCGTATAGTATAATTTATCACTGCCTATCTCAAATCATTGAATATAAAGATAAATCACAGTGTTAGCAATGATTGATTCTTATTCTTGTATATGAAACTTATTCATACATTATTATTTATATTTTATTTTCATATTTTATTTTCATATATAAAGTTTTATTAATACCCCTATTACTTTCACATTTTCATTAATACACATTTTCAACTCAATATAGAAAACTTGTCGACCTGTTTACAGAGTCCTTTTTAAAATGCAGTGTTTTATGAACCAATTCTTCCATGGCGTTACAGTTTTTAATCAATGCGAATCAATTAAAAGTTTTTGTTAGTTACTAAATGTTCAAAAATGACAATGGCGTCACTATGAATAATAAAACAGCTCCGTTACAAAATTTGATTAAAAAATTTTCTCAATATTTCATAAACAAGTGCGAGGCGCTCTAATTAAATGTTCCTGTTTATAATGAAAACACTATATTTTTCTGCATTTCAAAATAAAAAAAAAAGCTAACAGGGAAAATTATTAAATTTTTCAGAAAAAAAAATAAAACTCAATTTTAAAGTTTATAAGCCTTTGATAATTTGCCATTCTTTTTTACAGATTGAAAAAAAAATCTTCTTTTCACGACATTACAGTTAGCACAAAGGAGAGTCATTTGTCAGAATAAAAAATGAATTGAATCGGTTAATTAACCCTTTCCGCTCCAGTTAGAGAATTATTTTAGGGAAAAAGCCTTGAAATAAGAGAATTTCTTAATCTACACTGGAATAATATTTAATGGAATTTTCCAGATGACTTTTCCGCCTTGACTTAAAGGATTTCTCAAGATCCCTCCTTAGTTTCTTTTAGACAATAGAGCAGAGTATCGGTTTCTCACTTAGTGCTCTCACAATGCCATTTCTTTCTCGAACTCTTATCAGACTGACCGAATGGCTTTACTTTTAGATAATACTCTGTCCAATATTCTGTATCTTAAGAAAATGCTCTGATTATCGTTAAGCTTGGATCTATTTTCTTCTACTTTTTTATTATACTTGTAAAAGTTATGCCAAGAGTGTAATTAAATATGTGACATTGTAAAATTTATTTAAAAGAATTTTACAATTCACAATTTGCTCAATTCGTAAAAATACAATTTCGGACTTTTCAATGTAAATGCTAAATTTGTTCAAAATAAAAATTGTATTACAATTTTAATTATTCTATTTAAAATAATCTAATCCCAATGATTGATCGACATTCCAAGACTTGGTTCAAAATTTAATAACTTAATTTTACATATTTCCATTCTATTTATGTTAACCTGCTTCGAGTCAATAAGTACTGAAAATTACGAATTTGGAATTTAATTTGGATTTGATGATTTAAACTGGGTTTGTTCCTGACAAAATTTTGAATTTACCGCCAAAAATGAACTATTGAAACTAAAATATCGATTACTCTGGAAATTAATTGTTTCCTGAGTTCCTTTCATGTTGAAAATTGATGTCAAAATTATGTAACCTGTTTGTTAATTTTGGAGTCTTTGAAGAGGATTAATTGAATGTTATAATATAATACTCCGGATTAATTTGAATTTTGCCTCCTAACCTCAAAAATATTGGATTATTGATTTGAAGAATTTTATCGATATTTATCTCCTGGATTCAGTTGGTTGTAGAGTTGCGAAGAAGTAATATTACCTGCAGAACGGTAATGAGAATGAGAATATAAGCGGGAATATAACCGACCAAAATTCTAATCGAGAATTTATAAGAATTTAAGTTTTTTATTTATTTATCAAATTAAGTCAAATTTTCTCCATCAATGTTAAATTAAAATTTGAAAAAATAAAAGATAACTGAAAAAAAATTACAAAATGGCAAAAATAATTGACAATTGAAAACAAAATTCAAAAAATAACTGGATTAATTCACAACCGAACAAAATAATTTAAAAAATCAAAAAATAATTATAAAATTTTAAGATAATATTTAAAAATTGAAAAAATTGAAGGAAATAGTTAAAAAATTGAAGAAAATATGTGAAAAATTACGAAAGTAATTGACAATTAAAAACTAAATTCGAAGAATGAATAGATTAATAGACAACTGAAAAAAAATTGTAAAAATTAAACAAGAAATAATAAGTTTAAAGAAAATAATTGCAAATTGAAAAATTAAGAAAATTATAGGAATAATTGTTGGAAATAATTGCACATTTAACAACTGCATTGAAAATCGAAAAAAATAATTAAAATTGAAAAGAAATAATTGAAAATTGAAGAATTGAATTGAAATTTATGGAATATACTTAAAATTGAAAAAAAATTTAAAACAGCCGAGAATTAATAGTTATAAAAGAAAACAATTGAAAACTGAAAAATGGAAATATAAATTAAAAAATAGAATAAAAAATTTAAGAAAATAATTGAACAATTGTATAGGAAATTAAAGAAACTTAATGATAATTGAAAAAAATAATAAAATAAAAGCGATAATTTATTAATATTAAAGAAAAAAATTGAAAACTTAACAGTGAAATTTAAATTTAAAGAAAATAACTGAGAATTGAAGAAAATAGCAGTTTTCGAATTGAATAATTGAATTAAAATTTTAAAACAATTTTTATGAGTGGAAAAATTAATTGAAAAAATAAGAGAATTGTTAAATATTGAGAAATTAATTGAAAAGCGATAAAAAATTGAAGATTAAAGAAAATATTTGAAAATTGAAGAAAATAATTAAAAATTTATTTCAGGAATTGTATAGAAAGAAAATAATTGATAAGTGAGAAAATGCTGGAATTGATTAATATCAAGGAATTAATTGAAAATCGATCAAAATAATTGAAGTTTAAAGAAAATTTTTGATAATTGAAGAAAATAATTAAAAATTGAAGAAATAAATTGGAAATTAAAAAATAAAATTTGAATTTCAAGAAAATAATTGATAATTAAAAGAAAAATTACAATATAACAAAAATAATAGAATATTGACGGAAATAATTAACTACAGAAAAAAATTAACAATCGAAAAAAAAATTTTGAAAATGGTGAGAATTATCGGCATTTGAAAATAAAAATTTTAAATTAATGAATAATCATAAAATTCAAGCAGAAAAATAAATTGTCAAATGAAAATTAATGAAAATAATGGAAACAATTTTAAAAAATAAATGAAAATTAAAGAAATCATTTGGAAGTTAAAGACTTATATTGAAATTTCAAGAAAAAATTTGATAATTTAGAAAATGCGAGAATTATTGAATTTTGAATAAAGTAATTGAAAAACGTAGAATGCAATTGAAAATTGAAGAAAATAATGGAAAATTAAAGAAATAAATGGAAGATTAAATAATTAAATTGAAGATTAAAGATTTAAATTGAGATTTTAAAAAAATAGTTGATAATTGGAGGAAAAATAACAAAATTTTTGTCAACTCATCATTTTTTTCATCATATTTCAATTATTGTCTTCAAGTTTGAAATTTTAAAATCATTTTCCAATTATTTTCCACAAGTTTTAATAATTCTTATTTTTTTAAAATTATTTTCTAGAATTTTTAAATATTTTTCTCACATTTCCCATTATTTTCTTTAATTTTTATTCATTATTAATTATTTAATTCAATTTTCAATTATTTATATTACTTGTTTATTATTTTCAATTACTTACGTTCTTTTTCATAATTTCCAAAAAGTTTTTAATTATTTATCTGAAATTTTCATTTTTCTAATTAATTTTCAGTTATATCTACGATTTTCTTGTATATTATGTACCCATAATTATTCTGTATGTTTTGCAATTATTTCTCTTAAATTAAAAAATGTTTTTCTAAATTTTAAATTATGTTTATCTGTTTTTATTTATTTTTTCTACTTTTAATTATTTTCTATTTTTTTGCAATTAACTTTTAAAAGTTTCAAGTATTTTTCTGAAATTTTCTTTCAATCTCTTTTATTTAAAATATATTATACAATTTTTTCAATTATTGTTTTTAAATTTTAATTATTTTCTTCATTTTTAAATTATTTATATTACTTCTTCATAATTTTCTTAAATTTTTAATCATTTTCATCATTTTCTGAATTAATTTTCTAAATTTTTAATTATTTATCTCATTTCGAATAATTTTTTTCAACTTTCAATTATTTTCGCTAATTTTTCATGACCCTTATTGTTTTCAATTTATTTCCTAGATTTTTAATTTTGTTTTTAAATTTAAATTACTTTCTTTCATTTTAAAATTGTTCATAATTGTTATATTTAATAATAATTTTTACACTTCATTGACTTATAGTTCATTTTTTATGATAATTATTTTGTTATATTTTCATTTTTTTTATAATAAATTGTTTGTGCTTCAAAATAGTGGTGCTCATTCAACGTAGAAAATTTTCATAAATTCTCCAGAAGGAGAATATTCTCGGTTATATTCTCGAGAATGAAATCGGATATTAAATTACCGAGAATTTTGCAACTCTAGTTGGCTGGTTCACTTCATTTTCTGATATTAGAAGAGCAAAATAATAATCTAACATCAATCGAATCGAATTAATTATCTTAATGAATTCTAAAGATTAATGCATTTTCTCGAAGATTCCTATGAAGATTTAAATTTTATTTTCTTTTCTTTTATCCAATAGATTTAAGAAACAACGGAATGTAGTCAACGTCATTTAATTACGTAAATTTAGTGATCTTAATTATTTTTTAGCGTTTTCGTGATCGTGAAATAAGTTAAATAATTAATTTTAAATTATTTAAAAAATGTATTCGATTACATATTAATATAATATTATAAAAAAATACATCAATTAAGATCATCTCTTTGTCAAAGTAATTTAAAATTTCCTTTTTTGACACGAGTACATTCTTGTATTTGCAGATTTAATCAACTTTTCTTGAAAATTAGTAATCTTTGAAAGAAAGGCAAAATGAGTAAAAACTATCATCTCGGTTGTAACCATTCAGGTTTATGGTTACGAGCTAATTAAGCTAGATTGTTATTTAATCGACTTTCATAATACACTATAATCGAATTTTAGCGCCAAAGAATTTTACTAGATGGACGGATATTTAGTTTTAATCGTTATGAGATACTGGTTAATATTATCCTCATCATTTTACGCAACACGAAAATCTGTTTGATCTCAATTACAGCTAACAACACACACTTGTCGCTTTGTTTTCTTTGTCATCGGTGAAAAACTGATGCCAACAAATATTGAAATCGTGCAAATCAACTCAACCATTAAACAATGAAAACCATTTGTATGTGCCACTCACCTTGTTAGGGGGAGTTTGTATTCCATGAAACGGCAAATTTTCGTAAAATGTTTTCGTTTCGGGATCGGGAAGTCCTTCTGACATGCTACCCAGGTGATTGTTTGTCGACCGATTCGGATCTGGAATTTTGAAAAAGATATTTTTGTACTTTTTTTTGATAATTTTAATGGGTTTAAAACAATGTTGACTTTATATAGTGACTTTTATATATTAGTTCTATGATTTTTTTAATATCTTGAGAATTTGAAATTTTTTGTACTGGAGACTATTCAGCTATTCACCTAGACATGTTAAAGAAAGAGGTTTAACGCTTTAAATCACTTTTTTAATTGACTGGCTCACTTTTTATAATAATTGATAATAAAAGCATTAATCACCGAATCTTTTATAAAATCTTAAGTAGAGGTAGTCAATAATAATTTAAAATTCGATTGATTAATTGTAGCATTACATATTTGTGTTATATTTATTATTTTAAAGTAATATTTCAAAAGTATTGAAGATAAATTGAGATACAGAGGAAATAAATTCGGGATGAATAAATTAGTTTTTAATTATTGAAAATTAACACAAATTCGAGGAAACAGTATTTCTTTTATTTTAACTTTTTTGCATAGCTAAATGGACTCATTTTGAGATTTGAATGATGTAAATAATATCCTCAGTGTGGACTACTGACTGAATATATTATGGATAACGAATAATTTACTGTCATTGATTACTCTCGGAAAGTGTCAATACGAATTAGCATTCTAATTAACCTCTTTTGCACAACTGAAAATGGAAACGAGCTCGTCATCACTTAAAAGCAATTAAGTTGAAAATTGATTAATTACAGATTCTATTTTTTCATAAATTTCATTATATGGTGCAAAAAGCATAAATATGACTTTCTCTCCTTATTTCAGTTTCAAATTTTTGTACTAATTTTGAAAACTTTCTTTTTTTTTAGTTTCAAAATATTTAATATATAGTAAAATATCACTGTGCACTTTTTCAATATCTCTCCTAATTCATATTTTTTAAATTTCCATAATCGAGAGTGTTTACACCGCAAAGAGAGTTTGTTGTCCGTCCGTCTGTCTGTCCGTTAAAAGACACGTATCTGCGTGGTTCTTGATGTAGAAGAGAGTCAACTTGGTCAACTTTAATAGACCCTTTTTTTAAAAAAAATCCCAAAAACCTTACTATTTCTAGTAATTTATTGTTTCTACATCTTGTGTTATCAACAATAGTAAAAATTTTAAATTTAATATTTAAAAATCAATTAATATAAATGAAATAAATATTTATTTAGGAAAAAATTTATAATATTTTAGAATAAAAAAGAATTGCAAAAAATAATTGAAATTAAACAACATAATTGCAAATTTTGCAAATTAATTGAAAAAAATAATTAGATCAATTAAAAATTGAGATAAATAAATTAAAATTAAAAAGAAAAATTAAATTTTGAGAAAACATTTGAAAAAATTACAAAAAATATTTTAAATAGAGGAAAGTTAAAGAAAATTTCAGAAAAACACTTAAAACTTTTAGAAGTTCATTGAAATAAAAGAAAGCAATTAAAAATTAGAGAAAATAAATGAAAAAAGATAAACATAATTTAAAATTAAAGAGAACAAGTTTTAATTAAATAGAGATAAGTAAAAAGTTTTTGTAAATTATAAAAAAGGACGAAAGTAATTGAAAATTGAAGAAAATAGTAAAACAAATAATGTAAACAATTGAAAATTGAATGAAATAATTGAAATGTCAGATAAATAGTTTAAAGGAAATTTTAAAACAAATGAATAAAATTGACAATTGAAAGAAATAAATCTTAGAAAATAATTGAAAAATGGTTTTAAGTTAATTTAATAATTGAAATTTTAGAAAAATATTTAAAAATCTTAGAAAATAATGTTAAAAAATGAGAATAATAATTAACAATCGAAGAAAATAATTAAAAAATAATAAAATTAATTAAAAATTGAAAAAAAATAATTGAAGTATGCTGGAAAAATTTAATATTGAGAAAAATAAATTAAAATATGATAAAATTAACTTAAATATGAAAAATTGAAAACATTACCTAAATAAAATTTAAGAGAAATCATTGAAAAAATTATAGAATATATGTTTAAAAAAAACAGAATTACAAAATTAATTAAACATTTTTAATTTAAGAGAATAATGAAAAAATCTCAGAAATATTGAAAATTGATGAAAATAATTGAAATTTCGCATAGATAATTGAGTTTTTTCAAAATAATACCAAATCAATCAAATTAATTATAAATTGAAGAAAAAAATAGAAAAATAGCAGAATTTATTCTTAAGCAAAAGCAAATAATTGAAAAAGCGTTATATTATGGAAAATTGATGACAATAATCTAAATTTGAAATAATAACTGAAAATTTAGGAAATTAATTAAAAAATAATAAAGATATTTAAAGATGGAGATAATAATTACAAAATAATAAAAAGAAATAAAAAGTGAACAAAATAATTGAAAATTCAGATATATATTTCAAAGTTCAGGAAATTAATTAAGACATTTTGAAAATAATTAAAAATTGAAAATAATAATGGCAAAATTACAAAAATAATAGTAAATTAAAAGAATTAATTCAAATTCCCAATGAATAATACAAAATTTAGGAATAAATAATTAAATCCATTAAATGTTGAGGGAAAAATAATTAAAATCGAAAAAGTGATTGAAGAAACCAAATAAAATAATTGAAATTTAAAGAAGTTACATTTGAGATTCAGGGAAAGAATTTAAAAGTAGTTAAAAATGGCGTAAAATAATTAAAAAATGATAAAAAACAGTACAAAATTGTAGGTTAAGTAATTAAAACCTTAATAGAAATGAATTTATAAAAATAAAAAAAATTTTTAAATCACTTCAAATTTAGTATATTTTAAACGTGGATTAATTGAACTATTAATCAATGCAAGTTCACATTAACTGAAATTTAAAGAAACCAGAAATACCATAAATTTAAAATTTAAGAACATTTTGGAAAAGTTTAAAAATAACTAAAAATTATAAAAGAAAAAACATCTAGTGACAAATGTCAGGTGTGAACAAAAGGAATGAATTAAAATTGGAAATTATTATATTGAGGCCCCATTTTCTTTTTTGCACCAGGGCCCTTGTCCTCCCAGTTACGCCACTGTCTTGATGTCTAAGGGAGTTACGTGGTTCTAGATCTAGAAGGTAGATACGTGGTTCTTGATGTATAAGTGAGTTACGTGGTTCTAGAGGTTAAAGGAAATTACGTAGTTTTCGAGGTAGAAGGGAGTTACGTAGTTTTAGGAATTAGAAGACAATTACGTCGTTTTAGACGTAGAAGGAAGTTACGTAGAAGGAGGTAGAAAAAATTCTGGAGGTAGAAAAAAGTTACGTGGTTCTAGAGGTAGTAGAAAGTTACGTGGTTTTTTTATGCATAAGGGAGTTACGTGGTTTTAGAGGTAGAAGCAAGTTACGTGGTTCTTGATGTATAAGAGAGTTACGTGGTTCTTGATGTATAAGGGAGTTACGTGGTTCTTGACGTGAGAGAGAGTTACATAGTCTTTGATGTAAGACGGACTTACGTGGTTTTCTTGTGTATGAGGAAGTTACGTTGTTCTAGAGGTAGATGAAAGTTACGTGGATTTTGATGTATATGGGAGTTACGTGGTTCTAGAGGTAGAAGAAAGTTACGTGGAGTTAAGTTCACACGTCAAGAATGACGTGTGAGGGAGATACGTGGTTCTTAATGTATGAAGGAATTACGCGGTTCTTAATTTATCAGAGAGTTACGTGGTTTTTGATGTATAAGGGACTTACGTGGTTCTTAATGAATGAGGGAGTTACGAGGTTCTTAAGGTATGAGGGAGTTACACGGTTCTTAATGTATGAGGGAGTTACGCAGTTCTTAATTTATCAGAGAATTACGTGATTTTTGATGTAAAAGGGACTTTCGTGGTTCTTGACGTGTGAGGGAGTTACGTTGTTCTTGATGTAAGAGGGATTTACGTGGTTTTTTGTGCATGAGAAAGTTACGTTGTTCTAGAGGTAGGTGAACGTTACGTGGTTCTTGATATAGAAGGGAGTTACGTGGTTATTGATGTATTAAGGTGTTACATGGGTTTTGGTGTATAAGGGAGTTACGTGGTTCTTGGTGCATAAGGAAATTACGTGGTTCTAGACGTAAAAGAAAGTTACGTAGTTCTTGATGTATAAGGGAGTTACGTGGTTCTTGGTGCATAAGGAAATTACGTGGTTCTAGACGTAAAAGAAAGTTACGTAGTTCTTGATGTATAAGGGAGTTACGTGGTTCTAGAGGTAGAAGAAAGTTACGTGGCTCTAGAGGTAGAAGAAAGTTACGTGTTTCTTTATGTGTGAGGGAGTTACGTGGTTCTTGGTGCATAAGGATGTTACGTGATTATTGATGTATTAGGGAGTTACGTGGTTGTTGCTGTAAAAGGGAGTTACGTTTCGCTAGAGGTAGAAGGAGTTACGTAGTTCTTGATGTCAAAGTTTACACAATTTTTTTTTTGTTTTCCCTGTTATTTCTCTCGGTGTAAACACACTCAACAAAAATTGACAAATACAGCAGGTGTAGAATCTACTTTCTATGTGATTTGATTTTATTTAAAAAGAAGACTATTATGAAAAATAACAGATTATCATTTGGCATAAAATCATGCACATGTGCTTGTATCAAAAATTGAAGAAAGAAAATAATAACAAAATGCAGAAACGTACCTGAGCCTGGTTTTTTTCGCTTACGGGAAACGTTGTTTTTGATGTTGGTCAGGTCAGGTGTTTTTAGGGCATCGTGCAAGATCCGCTGTCGTGGTGCTATTCTCTTGTAAGTCACGGCTGAAGGAAACACATAACACGAAGCATCGTCACAACACATAAAGCTTTGTCACATGCGCATATACACTCGAATGTTCGGAGATGAGAGGAGACCAGAGTGACATTTTCTCGCCAAGTAACACTTAGCCGAAAGCTAGTTGAACTTTATTGCCTTAGAGTCGTGTTAAAAACCATGCAACTGACGCACGTTATAACTTTGTGTTGGACTAAAATGAAATTCTTTACTTCAACGCTAACACGCGCGCCTAATATGTCCTGCTCCGGAAAAGCAATCGAATTCGATTTTTCGGCACCATTTTTTTTTTTTTTTTTTTTTTTTTTTTTATTTTTTAAATCAATGTAACAGCAGACTGTCGAATAAAAAGATGATTGGTTGATTCTCCCAAAATATTACTTTTGTAGTTCCTCAAGATTTTCTCAATATTTATAATAATTAATGACAATTCCCCTATATACTAGTTTACCACTTTTTCTAAAAATCCTGCAAAACAATTTATTTATTTTAACAATTTAAGGTACTTTTTTCATAATTTCGACTATTAAAAGTTAGCTTTTTAACCTTACCTATCTCAATGTTTCATTCTCTCAAAACGTAAAACAACTATTTAATATTTAAAAAACACGACTTTACAGATATTTTCCAAAAGCTAAGGGATTTTAGAATAATTTTCTTCTAATATTTTTCAATTTCTAGTTCTTTTTCCTAAATTTCGAAAAGAAGACTTTTTTACCCTGTTCTTTATATTCCATAGTTTTTTTTCTTTTATTAACTTCGTATTCATTAATTTCTTCCCTAATGTGAAACTAGTTAAACTTTATTGCCTTAGATTCGTGTTCAAAATCATTCAACTGACGCACGTTATAACTTTGTATTAAACTAATATGAAATTCTTTACTTTAACGCTGACATGCGAGCCTAATATGTCCTGCGCCGAAAAGCAATCGAATTCAATTTTTCGGCACTATGACGATGCTTTTTTATTAAAACGGAACGGGAGACTGTTGAAGTAGCAAAATAAAAGTATCAAGTATCTCGAGCTACTGCCGCTAGCTTGGCAAAATTTCGTACACTATGAAAGGCCTGCCATTTTGCTATTTCAGCGATAATCCAACTTTTCACGAGTAAAGGCTTGGGGAAAAATTGGAAAACGATTAAAGTACATTTCTCTCGGTCAAAGACTCATTTTTATTTTAATATTGCAGTTGCCGGTTCAAATATTTTGCCCTCTGAGAAAATATATATATTTTCCTTCATAACATCATAAAAAAAAAAGTATTAAAAACAAGAAAAACAGAAGGTGAAAGAAAACCTTCAAAGGATCAGATTAAAAAACAAATTAATAAGACAGAGTAAATACTCTGCAATAAAGTTCAACTTGTTACTTCACCAGAGTCTCTCTAATTGTAAGTTTCAAATAATAATAATAATAATTAGAAATAACTGAAAACAAAACATAATGAAAATATGATTAAAAATGAACTTTAGAAAGCTGTAAATTTTTTATTATGTGGAATTAATAACATATTAATAACTTTCTTACTGATCAGTAATTAAAACTTGATTAAACTGAGTTTTTACAATAAAATTTCAATCAAACGATTTTGCATATTAATTGGTTACATGACTCGCAAGCTGTAAAAGTTAAAAATTAAATAAATTAAAATGAAGCGAGTTTCTGAAAATATTTTAAATTATTGTGTTGAATGTTCATTTTAGAGGTAAAAGTTGAAATTTTGTTATTATTACTTTAACTTTATGAGGAAATTCATTCAAAATTGATCGAAAAATTTCAAAGCGAAAGTTTATATAGAAACCGAAATGTATAAATTGAGTGAAACTCGATGCAAAACATAAATCAGAAATAAGCTTTGACGATGGCAAACGTCTGGATTGAATGGAAAAGCAGAATTTCAAGATATACAGAAAGCGGTATATAGAAATATGGTCGTTCAGTTACCAATGTAAGGGAAAGCCTTTAAAGTTTTGCTCACGAGGTTAATGTTCAATCGGATTTACAAGGATGATACTGCTTCAATTGAAATTGTTCACGTAGATCAAATAAAAACAAAACTTGCGCGAGAGGAAACATCCATGAAAATGTTTACAAATGTTGAGAAAATATTGTCAAAGAAAGACCAATTTGTGTATTTAATCGTGCTTTTGGATTATCAGAATTTCCTGCTTATGAAGTTATTAAAATATTTCTATGATGTAAATAAAGTAGATTAATTAATGATATAAATTGCTTGAATTTTCAATTATTTTCAGCAATTTTTACTGCTTTATACATTACGTATTTTCGTTAATTACAATTATTTATTTCAATTCAAAAAGTTTTTTCTTTAATTTCAAAAAATTTCTTCTTTAATGTTCATTTTTTTTAAATTCTTATATTTTACTAGGTTTTCAATTGTTTTCTTCAAATTTCAATTTTACACATTAATTTTAAAATTTTTTGTGTGATTTGGAAGTTATTCTTCATTATTCAATTATCTTCAATTCAAAATTATTTTCTTGATTTTTCAATTATATTCTTCACTTTACAATTATTTAACACACTTCTGCAATATTTTAATATTTGAAATATTGAGGTTTTTACTGTTTTTCTCAAACTTAAATAATATTTTTCAAATTTACAATAATTTTCTTCATTTATCAATTACTTTTTCTTTTTAATACTATTTTCTTCAAATGATAATCGTTTCATTCGATTTTGATTTTTTTCAGTTCTCAATAACTTTTCTCAATTTAAAAATATTTTCAATTTTATTATTTAAAATAATAATATTATGTATTATTGTACGAAAGGACTTTTTCGTTTTTTGTAATTACGCCCGTTTACATGTGAAATAAATAAATAAATCAATATTCTTCAATTTAAAGTAATTTTCTTCAAATTTTAATTATGTATGTCTTAAATAAAATATATTAATTCTTTTTTTTACATATTTTTTAGTTTTTAAACATTTCTTCAATTTTTAATTATTTTCCTCCATTTTCAGTTATTCCTTTGAGTTGACAATTACTTTCTTAATATCAATTTTTTTTAACTTCTCAATTATTTTATTCGATATCTAAAATTGTTTTTTAGTTTTCAAGTGATATCCTCAATTTTAGAATACTTTTTGATATTTTTAATAAATTTCTTTAGTTTTAAACTAATTTCTTAGAATTTAAATTATATTATTAAACTTTTTCAAATATTTTCTTCAATTTTCAAATTTCTCCTGTAAATTTCAGTTTCATCCTTCAATTTTCAAATTATTTTCTTAATTTTAAAAATATTTTCATCATTTTACAATTGCGCTCTTCAACTTACAATTTTTTTGATCAATTTCAATTCACTTTCGTAAATTTTCGAATTTATAGTTGTTTTCTTTAAATTCTACCATATTTTTTATTTTTTAATTCTTATCTTCAAATGTCGAAATTTTATTTCGAATTTTTTTCTGCCTAATTTGTTTTTACGTATTTTTTAAATTCAAATTACTCTTTTTTTATTTTCTATTTGTTTCTTCAGTTTAACTTTAATGTAATGTTTTGCTCAATTTGTAGTTTCTTTCAAATTTTAATTATATTAGAATTTACTTTCCTTATTATTTTCTTCAATTATCAGAATTTGTTTTTTTTCTTTGCCAAAAACATAGCCCACAATCATAAGATTTTTTACGGGCACAAATTTACATAATTTAAGATATAAACATACAAAAATATACAGTTATAAGTAAAACTTTAGGTATTTGTTATTGAAGAGAAAAACTTATTTAACATTCATTTTAAATGTTTTTATGTTTTTAACAAAACATTTTAAATTTTAATCTTCAATCTTTTTCTTTAATTTACAAATATTTCATTCAATATGCATTTATTTTTTTCAAGTTTCAATTATATTTTATTGTTTAAATTATTTTGGGTAATTACTATTTGTTTTCGAAATATCAATTGTCTTTTAAACAATTTTCTTAATTTCTTCAATTTCCAATTATTTCATTAAGATTTCATTCATTTTCAGAAAGATTTAAATTGTATTTTATTGTGTCAATTGTTTTGTGTAATTTTTCTTCATATTTTTAAAATATTAACTGTCTTCTAAAATATTTCAAAAACTTTTTATCAATTTTTAATTTTCTTTCTATTCCAAATATATTCTCGAATTTTTTTCAATTATTTTTCTCAATTTACACATACTTTATTCAATATGCATGTATTTCTTTGAAATTTCAATTATATTTTATTTTTTAAGTTATTCTAGGTAATTTCTATTTATGTTTTCGAAATATCAATTGTGTTTAAAACAATTTTCATAATTTTTTAATCAATTTCTTCAATTTTCAATTTTTTAATTAAAAATTCATTCATTTTCATAAAGATTTAAATGATAATTTATTGTGTCAATTGTTCCATATAATTTTTCTTCATATTTTTGAAATATAAACTGCCTTCTACAATTTTTTAAAAAACTTTTTATCAATTTTTTAATTTGTTTTTCTATTGCAAATATATATATATTCTCGAATTTTTTCAATTATTCCTTTCAATTTACATATATTTCATTCAATATGCATTTATTTCTTTAAAATTTTAATTACATTTTATTATTTTAATTTATTGTATGTAATTTTTATTTTCATATTTTCGAAATAACAATTATCTTCTTTAATTTTTGAAACGGTTATCTTTATTTTTTAATTATTTGCTTTAATTTTCAATTATTTCATTAAAATTTCATTGATTATAATTTTATAATAAAATTTTTAATTTGATTTTACTGTTTCAATTATTTCACGTAAGTTCTCTTTATATTTTTAAAGTATCAACTATCTTCTGCAAATTTTTAAAAAAACCTTTCTTGAATTTTTAATTTTCTTTCTGTTGCAAATATTTTCTCGAATTATTTAAATTATTTTCTTCAATTTACACAAATTTTATTCCATATTTATGCATTTTTTTGAAATTCCAATTATATTTTATTGTTTAAATTGTTCTAAGTAATTTCCATTTATGTTTTCAAAATATCAATTGTGTTTTCAACCATTTTTTTAATTTTTTAATCAGTTTATTTAATTTTCAATTAATTAATTAAAAAATCATTGATTTTAATTAAAAATTTAAATTAGATTTTATTATGTCAATAGGTTCATGCCATTTATTTTTATTTTTTTAAAATATCAACTGTTTTATGCAATTTTTGAAGAATACCTGTTCTTCACTTTTTAATTGTTTTTCTATTTCAAATATATTCTCGAATTTTTTCAATTATTCTCTTCAATTTACAAATATTTCATTCAATATGCATTTATTTCTTTGAAATTTCAATTATATTTTATTGTTTCAATTATTCTGTGGTTTTTCTATTTATATTTTGAAATATCAATTGTGTTCTTTAATTTTGTAAAACATTTTCTTCATTTTTGAATCAATTTTTCCAATTTTCAATTCCTTTATTCAAAATTCATTTTCTCTAATAAAACTTTGAAAGAAATTTTATTCTATCAATTGCTCCATATAATTTATTTTTATAGTTTTGAAATATCAATTGTCTTCTGCAATTTTTGAAAAACCTTTTCTTCAATTTTTAATTTTCTTTCTAATGCAAATATCTTCTCTAATTTTTTCAATTATTTTCTTCAGTTTACAAATATTTCATTCAATATGCATTTATTTCTTTAAAATTTCAAGTATATTTTATTGTTTTAAACATTCTATGGAATTTCTATTTATATTTTCGAAATATCATTTGTATTCTTAAATATTTTAAACGATTTTCTTCATTTTTGAATCAATTGTTTCAATTTTCAATTCCTTTATTCAAAATTTATTTTCTTTCATAAAACTTTGGAATAAATTTTATTGTGTCAATTGTTTCATGTATATATTTTTTTCTTTTTTTAATAATTTAAAGTCCCATCAACCTATAATTGGAAGGTTATTAACATAACGCATATTACATAAGATTTTTAACTTGAAAAAAAGTAAGTAGTACACTTTTATGTCTTTCATAAAATTAATTGTTCTTTTGCACTGGTTGTTGTTGTTGATGTTTTCCCTTATATTGTTGCAGATGTTTAATTTTTCTCTTTTATCTTGATATTTTCGGTACTGAATTAGAATTTGTTCGACGGATAGGTTGACTTTGCTTGTATCGCACATATTTGGAACTTCTTTTGTAATGAGATGAATGTATGTTAAATTTGTGTATCCGATTTTTAGCCCGCTTAATTTTTTTTTAGTTTTTTTAAAGAAAAAGGTGTTCGAAGGTGTCAGTTTTTATTTGTTTTAAGTGACAAGGTTTTGACTTTTTCCATTTTTTGTTTATTATTTTGATTGGTTCTTTTTTATTTTCCTTTTTAGTTCTTTATAGTAAATTGGCTATTTCAAGTGATCCATCAATCTTTGCTGCAATATCTGCTCGTTATTTTATATTTTTTAAATATCAACTCTCTTCTGCAATTTTTGAAAAAAAAACAATTTTTAATTTTCTTTACAATTACAAGTATATTTCCCAACTTTTTTCAGATATTTTCCTCAATCTTTAATTATTTATTTATTTATATATTGACATATATACTGGCATTATTTATGCCCATTTGTACAGGGTACTATTAATAATAACAATAGTGTATGATACGTAATTGACCGCAATTGTCATTGATTACTGCTGACTAAAATTAAAGTACGCAGTTTTCTTATAAAGGCAATTAATGAGTTGTCCAAAAAATTAATATTGTTGTGGAACTGATTTGCCTCACGACATACTCTGATCACGACTGAATTGTTCAGGTAGTTAGTTCTAGAAAATGGCAACTTGAACAACGCTGCATTTCTGGAAGAGCGTTGCTGCTTAAGAGATTCAAATGAATTCAAGAGATCTGAGCAGTTTATTAAACTATTAATGATTTTAAATAGAAAAAGTAGATCATTAAATAGAAATCGCTGAGATAGGCGCGGAATTTTAAAACGTGTTCTGAGTTCAGTGTAATCATGATCACGGTAGTCGCAAGGCACACCAACTCGTCTAGCCAAAAAACGCAAGAATCTGTTCTGGACCCTTTCGATGATAGTCTTAAGGTAATCTTGGTAAGGATGCCACAGAACAGAAGCAAATTCTATTTGTGGTCTCACTAGTGTGAAGTATAACACCTTTATCGCCAATTCGTTGGTAAAATTCGAGGCATTCCTCATGACAAAGCCCAGAACTCTAGTCGCTTTGTTGACGGTAAAATTAATATGATCTATAAAGCTAAACGAAGAGTTGAGCATTACCCCAAGGTCACGTACTACGAGTACTTTAGATAATTTGTCATCACCAATATGATAAATACAAACAGAATCGCTACTGGACCTGGAAAACGATATCGTTTTACATTTATTGACGTTAAATAATAAGTTATTTAGGAGTGACCAAGTGTGAAGACGAGCAAGATTTAGCAGTGAATTCTATTTAGCAGTGAATCTAAATAAATACACTAATTAAATATTTCCAACAATCCATTCTTTGACCGATTTCACATTTCCTGTATTATTCAAATCTTATTGACTTTTCTATTTTCGTATTTCACCATTCTTTAAATCATCACAGTTATCACAATGTAAAAAAAATCCTAATCACGCCACATTATCCAATAGGCATACGAACCTCTAAATATTTGATTCCACATAATAAAAAATTTGTTATCCAGCTCCTTTTGTGAACGTGATTCGTGAGGGAAGTAAGACATTAAGGGAAACGGTTTGTAATTTGATAGGAGCTGAAAATCCTTTTTTTAATGGTCGTCGAGTAGGAGAATGGAGAATGGAGAATGGGGTCAAACGTGACTTTGTCGTTGGGTGGGTGCGCATCGCGAGAAACTCTTTTGGTAATTGGAAGTGTGGGTATATAGAAAGAGAGGATGTGTTAGAGTGCTGGCAGACTTACCTGTTTTTCCTCTGGATATCCCGGGAAAGGTGTCCGATTCCTTGTTGAGTTGAGCATTGAAAATGGCTCTTATCTTATTTGCTCGGGCGAACATACCGTCATCTTGCATGCCGGCGACATTCATTGGCCTTTGTCCGTTTGTGTCCTTTCCACGACGGAATGGCCTGACCGGCGTTCTCATAAGAGCAGAATCTGCACGACCTCTCTCCGAGGTAAATGGCTCGCTCAAGGAGGTGTCCGAGTGGATCCTCAATGCCTGATTGGATCGAGAGCTTAAACCCGATCTGAGACTGTGAGTGCGATTGACGTGTACGAGAACGCCGGGTTTGAGTGGCCATCTCGGAGCGGGTGTAGGATGACTCGGGCTTTGCGTCGAGTACGAGGATGCTGTAGGACTTGGTGGTCCTCCGTCGGGACTAATTGTAAGTGTACACATGGATTATTATCAAAGAGCGGATATAACCTAAGCCACTCGGGAAATTGATCTGCTTATAGATTCAACTAGATATTGTACCTTGTAATTTGACCTCAACAAATGATGCTTCTGGTTACTAATTAATTATTCTTATTATTATACTTAATTATTATTATTATCATTATCATTATTAAAGACAGAAGACGATCAAAAAAAGGACATTTATAAAATAAATTAGTCTATTATTATGTTTCGAAGATGAACCCAACCTACTCTTTAGAAAGAGTTTCTTCGATTACTAGTGCAGAAATATTATTAAAGATGGCCAAACATTCAAAGACTCGGGATAATCACATGGCAAAAAGACAACGCGCCACAGTGGGCCAGATTGCAAAAAACCTGGCCAAAACCCCAGAAACAAAAATTTTAAATTAAAGGTTTCGACTATTGAATGAAGTAACTGACATCTTTCTGCATGCTATAGTAAAATATTAGGAAGCACAGGGTCCATTAAGAGTAAGATATGTCAGTTCAACGTTGACCTACGCGTGCAACCGTTTCGCTACCTAACAGTTCTGAGAAACGTGTAGTTACTTTCAGGAGGAATATATTTTAATTGTGTGCGACAATCTTCATGGGACGAAATGGAAAATATTTTTAAAGGTATGTATTTTAATATACTGTAATCCAATTAAATATTATCATTATTATTATATTTTGAACATTTAAAATATATTAGGATGTAATCCAACATCCAAGGTAAATAGTGCAAAATAACTTGTCAAGATTGATTATTATATTTTAAAAAACTATTTTTCATCAAATATAAATATATTTCTAGTTGTTTCTGAGGAGGAAAACATTGTTTTGTCGAAACGTCAAAATAAAAACTAAAATTGACTAGGGAGAGATTGATAATTTTCCTATCTTCCTATATTACGGTTATCTTTTCTTAAATTACTTTTCTTGGAAATTAGAAAAAAGTATTAAAAAAGTAGACAACCCAGAAGATCCCATGAAACTGTCAATTTAAATATTTAGATTAATAAACTAGAAAAAGAAATGCACAAAAAAATTAACTAACCTTTTTCCAGATTTAGGAGGTATAACCTATGGAAAGTGCAAAATGTCATGTAACACGAAAATGGCTCTATGGTCTACAATACAATAGAAGAGCACCCGAGGTGTTTAGAAACCGTTTATATACATTGTAACCACTTTCTCTTTTGTATATTAATATAGTAATATACACAGGGTGTTCAGAAATTATGAAGACAATTACATGTAATAATTATACTTTTGTTAGGTTAAGGGTATGTGATGGAGAATTGCGTCACTGGTATAAGAAAAATTTTTCCGTAAAGTTTTTATTAAAAACTAAAAAATATTGTGACACCAAATTTCAAAGAAATACTTAAAATATCATTAAGAAGGTCTCTCTGACCCAAGTTTATTTAAATTTTGCCTTAAAGTTAATTTTTTTAAAAATTGCTGATTTTCGGAAAATTAGAACAATTAATTTGAATGTAAAATTTAAACAAACTTTGGTCAGAGAGACCTTGTTAATAATATTCTAAGTAATTCTATAAAGTTTGGTGTCAAAATATTTATTATTTTAAAAAAAAGTTTACGGACAAATTTTGTTTATACTAGTGACGTCATTCTTCATCACATGCCCTTAAAGAAAAAAGAAAAACTTCAAGTTTTTTAAAATTAGGGACTTTTAGTTGCTTAATATTGGAATGTTAAATAACAAAAATTTATATTAATTTTTTATTATGTTACAGATAAGGTTAAACAGACTGGGATTTATAAGAAGAAAGACGAATCGACGAATCCACCTACGAATCAACAGACATGAAGGACGAATTTGATTAAATTTAAATGAAAGAAGCTTGAATTTTAATTCCTCTAATAATCAGTGATTGTAGAAAAACTCTAAATTCTAATTTATGTTGAAGTTAAAGAATTTTTAAAAACTTTGCCCACTATATTGGTTACGTCATATTTAATTTTAAAAAACTAAGTTTAAATTCGTAACCAGCGACCTGTAAACCCGTAGATATTAATTTATATTAATATCCGTTAGCTTTTTCCCACCATTTTGGATCCGATATTTTAAATTTTAAAAAACTAACATCGGAATCGCAAACAGCGACCCCAAAAACCCTAAAGTAAGGTCCAAATATTTGAATCGTAAAAAGAATTTAAAGATCTTCGCAAAATATTATTTATACTACGTCATCACATACGTACAAATCATTTGTTAACAAATTTGAATTATTCATTTTAAAGCTTAAATATTCGACTTAAAACGATTCCTAAAAAAAATTAAATTTTTTTTATTGTTTAATTGCTTAAAATAAAAAAAAAATCACTTTTTTTGAAAAATGTCAAATCTATACAATTTTTGAAGAAATTATCACATTTTAATTCTATAAATGCCATTTCAAAGAATTTTTTGTCACCTTTAAAACGATTTTTCAAAAATTACCCTACGATAATTTTTAAGGGAGATATGATCATTTGTTTATAAAAATAGCCTTTTTTCAATTGTTGGTAACTTGAGAACAACTGACTTTTGGAAAAAATTGTTAAGAAAAAAATGTGCCTTTTTGTGCGTAAAATTAGGAAAAAATATTTAAACATTAAAAAAAAAATTTTTTGTCGATATGTATTCATATGTATATGTTATTCGTCTAAAAAATATATACAGAAGGAAAAAATGTATAAAAACAAAATTTTTTTTTAATGTTTAAATTTTTTTTTTCCTTATTCTAAGCATAAAAAGGCACATTTTTTTCTTAACAATTTTTTCCAAAAGTCAGTTGTTCTCAAGTTACCAACAATTGAAAAAGGCTATTTTTATAAACAAATGATCATATCTTCCTTAAAAATTATCGTAGAGCAATTTTTATAAAATCGTTTTAAAGGTGGCAAAAAATGCTTTTAAATGGCAGTTATAGAATTGAAATGTGATGATTTCTTTAAAAATTGTATCATTTCGAAATTTTATTTCAAAATAAATTTTTATAAATAATTTATAATAAAATAAATTTTTTTTATCTTAAGCAACTAAACAATAAAAAAAAACCATACTCCAATGTTTCCAACGAATCTTTTCCTAATTTAATGAAAGGTATTAAAGAAAAAATAATTTATAAATACTACTCTAATATTATATTTTTTAAAATTCTTTTTACTTTATAAGAAAGATTATTCTGATAAGAATGCGGAACTATGTCATTTATTTACAAATCAAGATCCTTGCTTTTATTATTATCACTATTTTTATTTTTAATTTGGGCAACTTTTTTTTTATTTATTTATCAATAAATTTATTTCAAAAATTATAAATTAATAGAATTTCTCTAATTATTTTTAAATTCTCAGAATAAAAATCTTCATGTGATAATCATATCGCAGAATCAACAAAATTTTTAATTATAGCTACTTTTTAAAAAGTTAAATGATTGAAAAGCATAAATAAAATGATAGATACTTTAGGATTAAATCACTAATATAATAATATCATCAATAGTTTAATTTACCAAAATCTTTTGGAATTGTCTTTATTTGATTTTACTTCTAAGTATAAATTATTTTAAAATTTGCTAATAAGTTTTTGGTTTTTTTTGTTGATCGACCTTGTAAAATTTTAATTTATTTATTTTTTAAAAAAATTTATAAGATTCTTAATTTTATAATATTTGAAACCAAACATTTTTTATAAACTTATAATTTGTAAGGTAACCTGTGACTACAATGATAGTGTGTATTATTATAAGAAATTTTTGATTGTTTTATATTGAACGTCTTCACTTTTATAATGTGTTAATCATTTGGCAAAATTTTGAAATCTATAATATATGTTTTAGTAATTTTCTTTTTATATGTTTTATAATTTGTAAAAAAAAAATATTTTCTTTTGTAATAGTTCTTTTTTAAAAATAAATTTTGTATTATTGCATTACAGGAAGAAGAACTGAATAAATTTCTGAAGAGGATACTGGGTTCAGCTTCGAAACGTAATAATTGACTAATTTATTTTATCGATGTCATTTTTGTTCGTCTTCTGCCTTTAATAATTGGAAGAACGTAAATGTTATTATTATTATTGTATTATTGCTATTATACTTAATTTCTTTTATTATAATACCTTTTCCATATGGAAAAGAGGAAAACATGAAAAAAGAGGTTAATGTTTAGACTATAAAATTCTTTGCTGAAAATACAAGTCCTTGTTGCATTTCGTTAATGGAACTTTCTGAGATTTATTTTTTATTAAAATAATCGAAATGACACTTTAAAGAGTATAGAAATAACTTCTGAGACGATATTTGTGAGCTGGGCGTCGTTCATACTAAAAAAGCTAATTTTTAGGTTAACCTGTCATTGAATTTTTGTCCATGTACAGGTAATATAGAAAGTCCGTTTACCGACAGTCGGTTATCTTTGGCGGCAATAATTTTTTTTTTCAAATATTACTTTGTCTCAGTTTTTTCAGAAATTATTGTCTATAAAATTAATCGACTCTCGGTAACGTAAAGAAACGCTATTTCTATATTTTAGAAAAAATTTTCTACTTGTAGTATTATTCCAAAGTAAATAATAATTAGCTGTTTTAGCTGTTGTACAAAATAACATTTACTAACTTTTATACAATATAAGAATCCTCAAAGTAAGTTTTGTGTCAAAACGACATTTACCCAGAAAGTTTCACCGAAATTTCATTTCTATTTTCATCTATTCAAAAGAAAAATCTTTCCATTTTAAAGAAAACTCCTATTGCAATAAAAACTAAAGAATTCAAATTACAAGTTACATAAACAACATTTTTTCAGATATATTTGTTTTTACTTTCTGTTTTTGTTTCGTCTAGTTCGATAGTTCAAATATTTTACAAAAAACAGGAAATCAAACGGTTTTAATAGAAAAACAATACATTTCCGGAATGGCTTCTAGAACAAAAGCAGTCACTTCTTTTTTTTTTGTGCAGAGTTCACTTTGATACGAAACGAGTTGTATGTGAAACCAAAAAGCGATTCATGCGATTGCAATGGGGAATAAATCAGTGCCTCGGTAAACTCAACCCAGAAAACCAGGATGTTTTACGACGAGGTCGAACAAGATTATCGATAGGATCTTCGATAATCCAGGCGCAAAGTATCTACAGTCGCACACAAAAAGATAAGAAGAAAGGGTATATAGGTAGTTTTTCAAGTTTTATTTCTGATGTCGTTTATTTCAAGTCACAAACACGTGACACGATTTCCGGAATTCGACACGTAGTCAACGAGTTTCATCGTCTTTTATTATATGAAAACTTGCATCCCGAAGAACTAAATTTTACCGGCGTATTTGTACCAAGACGACATTTTATTCACAGGGAAAATTCATTTCAAATTCTCAATATATGACCATCTCTCGCTCGTAACTCTTATCAACTCGTAAATTTAAACTTCAAACCATAAAACTACTGTTGAGATATGAATTTTAATAACCGTATTACTTGCTCGTAAACTCTAAATAATTAATAAATCATCTCAAAATATTTTATATTTGTCGACATTTGTTGCATTTTTCACAAATTGTAACAATACATAAAATACGTAATTTGATTATTATTTGAATGGAAAAGATTGTTCTTTTATAAAGTATATACCATTCAATTTCGCGATGCAACAGTGAATGAAATGAATTTTCTTATTAAACGAAATCAGAGTAGAACTTTAAATGGTGAAATTGATTTGTGTAAGAGAGAGAATCAGATTGTCTGTGAGGAAGTGATTTCGAAGCTTCTTAATTGAAAAGCGTGATTTAGTGAGTAGTGAATGATTCGATGTACTTTAAGTTGAGTCTGACGATGAAGGAATGGCGATAGAAGAAGCAAAACTCCTTGAAACTCAGTAGTTACATAGTTCCACACGCGATAGTTTTAAGTAGAAGGTAGAAAAGAAATAACAACGTTTAAAAGAGTAAAACAGTAAGGATCAGAGAAAGAGATCGAGCCATTTCATGGTTCGTGGATCAAGAACGTTTCCCATCCTCCATACTTTTAATCTAGCTGCTACCGTAGGCCATGCTATTTTCTCCTCTACGCTTTTTCACCATTAACCCTCTCGCTCCCATTACTAGTCTCGGTTATTCGGTGAGGTAGAGAAAACTATACCAAATTGAACTATACGCTTTTTTCCATTCTACTGCCACCATCAGCCACAAAACCCACGTTTTCCAAAACCAATAACATTAACTTATCGTCTAAAATTGTATCTACAATATTAAGCAGAGACTTATTGGTATGTTACTTTTAATTGAACATGATCATTTACAAGTATTTTTTATGATTCTTTGCAGGTTTCCAGAAGATGGTATTTTTTGAAAACAAATCATAATGTTTATTTTGTTTCTTCATAGGTTTCCAGAAGATTTCATAGAAGGTGTTATTTTTTAAAAACAAATCGTAAAAATTGTTTTAATAATTAGGACATTCATCCTAATGGGAGATTTGAAATTGGAGAATTTGTGGACGAATGTTGGGAATAGTAACCTAATAGTTTTTTAAGAATGGATCTACTTACCTTTCTCGCAAGTGAGTTGAGCTACTGAATGTATATAAAGAGCTTCTGTTTCTATTCAGTACATCGGAAAGCAAAGATTGGATCATGTGCCAATGGGTAATGGCTCACTTAATAGAGGCCTTTGTTATATCTTTAGTAGCTCAACTCACTTGCGAGAAAGGCTAGTGGATCTATTTACCTTTCTCGCAAGTGAGTTGAGCTACTGAATATATATAGAGATCTACTCAGCACATCAGAAAGCAAAGATTGGATCATGAGCCAATCGTTAATGCCTTACTAAGAATAGGCCCTTCTTATATACTCAGTAGCTAAACTCACTCGCGAGAAAGGTTACTGGATCCATTTATCATTCTCACAAGTAAGTTGAGCTCTAAATATATATAAAGAGATCTACTCAGCACATCGGAAAGCAAAGATGTGAAGAATCAAGCAATGTGTTAATGGTTAAAGGCTAACTAAGCATAGGCCCTTCTTATATCTTTAGTAGCTCAACTCACTTGCGAGAAAGGCTAGTGGATCTATTTACCTTTCTCGCAAGTAAGTTGAGCTACTGAATATATATAGAGATCTACTCAGCACATCAGAAGGCAAAGATTGGATCATGAGCCAATGGTTAATGCCTTACTAAGCATAGGCCCTTCTTATATACTTATTAGCTAAACTCACTTGCGAGAAAGGTTACTGGATCCATTAACCTTTCTCGCAAGTGAGTTAAGCTACTGAGTATATAAAGAGATATACTCAGCACGTCGGAAAGCAAAAATTGGACCATGTGCCAATGGTTAAAGGCTAACTAAGCATAGGCCCTTCTTATATATTCAGTAGCTCAACTCGCTTGCGAGAAAGGTTAGTGGCACCTTTAACTATTAGGTTTGATATTGGAATGACAATTTTTGGTATTTGTGTTTACACATTACACTTCTACCATCATTGGTCAAATGTTGGATGGTTATATTCTACCAAATCTGGCTCCCAACATTGGTCCAATCGTTCCCCATAAATCGTTCCCATTGGATGTCTAATTATATATCAAAACTAGTGAAGCCTAATATACTAAAAACAAAAATCCCTTCAGTAGATTTTGTATATATTTCAGACATGATTTTTTGTATAAAAAGTTCTCATCAAAAAAGAAATGAGGTAATAATTTGCTCTACTTATACCTCTCCAAGTGCTTTTTCTATAACCAGTGAAAGTACATTCAGCTTCGGGAACTTAAACTTTATCATTTCTGTACTCAAGCCTCCAGTGGAAATCTATGAAAGTTTTAATTAAACTTGGTTGATTTCTTACTACTTTTGAGTTCATATTCTGCAAACATTTTTTATATCACGAATCTTGGGATAACGAACTTATCAGAAAACTTGCTTATTCGTCTGTTGCAAAATTTTTTCTTTTTTCATGCATATCAATCGTTACTGTTTCAAGCACTTACATTATCCATATCTCGCCAAGCATATATTCTAAAAGATTCACGAAAAAAAATTTTTGGAAATATTTTGAGAACATGGTTTTGGTAAAACACATTTTAGAGACATTGTTTAATTTGAAAAAATATTTTGTAAATGTGAATTAGGATATTATTTTCGAAATATTATAGACGCCATAACAGAATTTTTAATTGAATAAATCCGCAGTGAGAGTAAATATAATTTATAAATAGGATTCAAGTCGGAATTTAGAGAATCTGAAAGTTTAGCAAGAACCTTGACCGACATTTAACTTTGAAATACTTTTCAGATCAAGAAAGTTTCTTGTGGTTGGAACTTACAATAAAAAGCACAATGGAATAAGTTTGATTACATTTTAAACTATTTAGACTGATGGAGTACAATCATGTGACTCTCGCGTGTTCTCATCAAGTTTCATCAACTCATTAATTTTCCGGAATTAATTAAGAAACAACTAAATACTGTCGAACTGTAATTGTCTATTATTTTAAAATCAGATGTATATATAAAATTAGAAAAAAATACAATTTGTAAAGTATTTCAAAAAATTAGTACACAAAATTTTCAATGATATTTGATAAATATAAATTTATTAATTTTATTGAACTAAAACCATTCCAAAGGAAAAGATCCTATTTGACAAATTCAAGTTAAATTGTTCCCAACACGAAAAGTGATTCGATTTATCTAAAGGAAAAAGCAAAGATATCCTTTTTGATTCGATAGGTTCAAATAACTCAAAAACGTGACACGATGGTCCAATGTGGTCAACTTGATTTAGCCCTCTAAAAACTTTTGTGCAAATCCACCTAGATGTCGGGACAAACCTTTTTGTCATTCTTTCTGATTCTCGATTTTGTCTGGCATTTTCCATTTGTAAAAAAAAGGATACAATTTGTTGAAAGTTGCAATTTGTAGAAATAATACAATTTATCAAGAGGTACAATTTGTAAAACGGTTCAATTTGAGAAAGGTACAATTTGAAAAAAGGTACAATATGAGTCAAAATTCCTAAAGTGAAACAGGAAAATCTTAAATTCATTGAATTTAATTGACAACATGGAAAATAAAAACGTCGTTATGAATTAATTTAATGGTCCAAAGGGTTTTTAGAAAAAATTTAATTTCCCTTAGTTATAATCAATTAAAGTTTTTGGCAGTCCTCAAAATTGAAAAATAAATATATTGGGATAGAATGATTGGATACTTTCTGATTCTCATAATAATCTTTATAGTAACAGAAACCTAATTTTAAATTTATTTTACAAGGCATTTTATTATTTTGAGGATTCAATATTATAATAATTTTAATTAAATTGACGGCAATTTAAAAATTAGGTTTGACCTTGAAATTATAAAAGAAATACCTTTCGACAAACTTCAGACGTGTAAGACCCTTTTTCGCTCTCTCATTGGTTAACAATATCTTCGATATTTATCGATAGTTTACACTAAATAAACACACCACTTCTCTTATAAAATTAAAACACTATTAACAACTAAATACTTCACTGATTTTTTTTATATAACACTTTCTCCTAAAGTAAATTAAAATTATTACAAAACAAAAGGAGAACAACTAACCTAAAATATTATTCTTAGCAAACTACCACCAAAATAAAAACAAAAAACTTTCAATAAATATCATAGATATTGTTGACCAATGAAAGGGCGAAGAAGGGTCTTACACGTTTAAAGTTTTTCGAAAAGTATTTCTTTCATAAATTTCAAGGTCAAATGTAATTTTTAAAATACGGTCAACTGAATATAAAATTATTATAATTTTAAATTCCATTTCATAACACTATTATTATTATTTTTACATAGGATTATTTAGGTTCAGTCACTTTGTTTAAAATTATAAGTAGGATTTCTCGCATGATTTAAATGGGTTGTTTATAATCTGTCATAAAATCTGTAATTGAGTTTAAGGTTCCTATTGAGGTGAGTTTTCCCCTGTTCTGTGGCTATGCCTGCTCTCTTTCTCTCTCTACAAGATGGAGCTTGGATCGTTGGTGGGAGTTCTCCCACCCTTTGAGTCAGTCAGCGAGGGCCTGATGTGATGCACCAGTTCATTTCCGTTTTGGCTTCCATACAGTCCACATCGTGCGCGTGTTTCTATGCATTTGCCGACAGCTTCTTGACTGGTTCTTCAATGCGTTTTATAATGGGTGAACAACAGTGGCGTATTCTCAATTTGTATTGATAAATAAACTATATTCATTAATTTAAAAGTGAAGTGAGTTTTTGTGAAGTATCATCAACCACCATTTCTAACACACTTGACAATCATCCTTACATTTGATGACAGGTGAGTAATAACAAAAATAATAATAATGATTTTAATTACCTTTGTTTTTAATTGTAAATTGAAAAGGTGCAAAGAATTTTATTATGTTTAATTCCTATTTTTATTTTATAATAGTTTTCCACTTTTAATGGTAACATAGAAGTTGTTGTTATGGTTTAGAAAAATACATCGAGGCAATTATTTGGCCACCGGTAAGAACCAATAATATTTTTCATTAATTTATGTTTATTTTAATGCAAATTTAAAAGTTATAGAGAATTTTATTATTTTTAATAATTGTTATTATTTATACTAAACTAGATTAGTAGTTTTGAACTTTCAATTTACATACTTATTAATCCAATTTTCAGGTTCTGAATCACCTTATGTATTGGAACAACCAAATCTACATTTTCCAATCTTACAAAAACATTTCTGTTAGCGTTCATAGTAAATTAAATTTGATAATCCTGTTACACTTAAAAAATTTCGACTCATATGTAAAAAGTTACAATTCATAAAATCCACAATCTGTCAAAAAGATTTGTGAAAGGATAAAACATTTGTAAAAGAACGTAATATCGGATAGCAGAAAGAGAATAGATAAAGAATAATGAAAAGTTCTAATTAGAAAGTAATTAAAAAAAAATGAAAGGAATATTTAGGAGAGAATGGTTTTTTGAGTGAGTTTGATCAGTGGTATTTTTGTCTTGATGAGAAAGTATATAGGCAGGGGTATTGAATCGATTTGACAAACGGGAAACCATTTGAAACGATCGTTACGAGCTTTTCACAAATCGAGACGCATCGAATTGACCCAGGCTTTGGGTATCTGCGAGGCTCTATTGTTCAGTGGAGACTGGAGGATTCCCATACCTCAGTTATCTCGAATGATTAATATGCGAAAACGGAACAGCTATGAACCGTAATATAATGGAGAAGCCGTTTAACTTTCCTAAAATTGTCGGAGGATCCCTTTCGTGCTGCGTGCAATAATGTAGTGCTTGAAACGAGTAACGAAGGGACGCTTGAATAGAATCATTGTACGTGCAGTCCTTACCTCTGCATTTGCAAACCAGCAACGGTGGTAGATCTACGAGGATGGCGACGATCACTAAATTATGCAACAGGACTCGCATTCAAGCTCTGGGACGAAGCGTTCCCGGGTGAGATTGGAACCAAACAAACGCTCCATTGCTCGTGCAAATATCGTATAACCTTGCAAAGGCATGCACGCGCACCTCCAGATCGGACACCAACTGTATCCGTTAGAAACTTCAAGTGCTTAATGTCGTGCAGAGGCACTCTTAGCTTCGACTAATGACTCGAATAAAGCACCCTCTCCTAGTTCCCTGTTACCTTCTATCATGACCTAATTCAATTCAACTCATGCTAACGATGAAGCACCAGTAACACATGCCTGATAAAGTAAAGCGGATTGGGCTGCGGATTTCCTTCCGTGCTATGAACGGCCAAATTATTGGAAATCCAAGATGCTGCCTCTCCTATCTCGCACGTAACTTTATCAACTGAGTTTACATCAATTCACGTATCTCTAGATTAACTACTTGGATTTCAGTTTTGGGGATTTTTTAATTACGCTTTTATTTTTAAGTTGGGGTTTTTTTATTAAAAGAATATTCTTTTGAACGTATTCCCTCTACACTTGTGACGTTGACAGTAACTTTTTGCTTTTTCTCTTGTAATATCTGTCACTGTATAATTGGTATAATTAATACTGTATTGTTTACATGGTTATTATTATTTATGGTAATCATTGCATAATAATTCATTAATATTAATATTAATCTCCTGAGATGGAATTATGACATCATTAACCCCCACGAAACATCGAATATGATGAGCTCTGTCTACCCAAATTAGAGATTAGATAACCTAGTTACATCGGATTGAAAAAATTGTCACTGCCCTATCTTCTAGGACCACTAGCATCATCCTACAAAGTCTATAAAAACTCCGGAACTCTATGTCTCAATGTCACTTTTCTTTAGTTCTTGTTCTGTTGTACACATGCAAGTAGTTAAGTTGTCCCATCAGTGTAAGCCTTTTATATCAATTTTTAAAACCGGATTCTGATTTTTAAAAGTAATAAATATTTTAACAAATACGAGAACAAATATCATATTTAGAAAAAGACAAACAAATCTAAAGTAGACATTTGATATTGATGTAAAGCTTTGGTCAGAGTATAATATTTGATTTGTTAAATTTCGTCAAGCGATAACTTGTGAAATCATACTCGTCTAGACTTCCAAACACTACAATTTGAATTATAAGTAAACAACGAAACCAAATAAATTCAAAAATACCAAAGAAAAGTAGTATTTGGTAAGAATTAATATTATTACTATTATTATTAGTATCATTATTATTAATTTTTTTTTCAAAACAAAAGGAGAGGAAAAAATGAATTTACGCATTTAATTATTATTATTATATTACTCTGTTAAAACATCTTTATCTTGTATTTCTTGTTTCATCTTAATAAACGACTTCTCTTTTGATAATCTCTTTTATTTATATTTTGAATAAGAACAATCTCATAATAATTCCCATAGAATTAAAAACAACAACAATCCTGCAAATCAAAATTATGTACGAGACTTACCAAATCGTGTGAATATTTACTAACGACCTCCGAAGTTTATATTAAAATTTATCGACTACGGGATAAAAAGTATATAACATTATTTGTTATAAACGTAACGCAAAACGGTATCAAAATTCCATTATCTCAAATTGAGAGGAAATTTTCTTCATGTGAGAGGAATATTCTTAAATTGAGAGTATTATTCTTAATTTGACAGAAGTACTTTGAACCTAAGAGGATTTTCTCTTGATACCATTTTTAAGAGGATTCTCTTAAAAATTAAATAAGAGTATTTATCTCAAATGAAAATTTATTCCTCTCAAATTAAGGAATTCCACTTAAAATAAATAGAATTCGTCTCAATTCGGGAAAGTGGATTTTTAATACCGATTTGGATGAATGGAATTTTCAAACCGATTTGTAGAGGAAGTACGCTCAAAATAATTTTTTTTTGTATATGTAAAAAGTTTTCCGTAACCAGGGCAGATGGAATCTGAGATTATGGGGTACCAATAGTTTACTTTAAAAATGATAAGGTATGGAATAACATGCTATAAAATTGTTAAAAATCCTTAAAAAAAAGGTAAAAATACGGAAATGAGAAAAATATTTAGAAAATTACTAGAAGACTTAAAAATCACTGGAAGTTGGAAAAACATTTAGAAATGTAAATAACAAGTATAAAGTCATAAAATAATTAAAAAATAAAATTAACTGACAAATAGAAGAAAATTACAATAAAGTTAAAAATAACAAACAAATAAAAGAAAGTTCTAAAAGATAAGAAAAAAATACTGGAAAGTAAACAAATAACAAGAAATTGAAAATTAAATTGAAACTAGCAAAAAATAACTATAAATTTTAAACAATAGGTTTTAGAAAAATGAAAAAACAAAAAAGTTATTAGGTAATTGAATTTTGTAAAAAAAAAACTAGAAATTTTGAAGAAAATCTTGTCAACAACGAAAAAATCTGAAAAGTTACTAAATAATTAAAGTAAATAAAATAAACTAGAAAGTGATAAAAGTAAATGAAAATTGTTGAAAAGAGTTGCAAAAAGTTGCAAAAATCTTGTTATTTAAAGAGGTGGAAAAGAGTGGGCATTGAAAGATGTAAAGCAAAGAAAAATTACTAAATAATGAAAAATAAATAGAGATTTTCTTTAAAAAAGTGAAAGTAGATTTATAAATTGAAGAAAAAAAACTTTAAAATAAAGCAAAAATATTAAAATCAACTAAAAAGTGATAAAAGTAAACGAAAATTGTTGAAAAAAAGTTGCGTAAATATTGATATTAAAGGGGGAAAAGAGGATCATTTTAATATATGAAGTAAAGAAAAATTACTAAATAGTGAAAAAATAACTAGAGGATTTTACTAAGAAAGTGAAAGTAGAATTATAAATTAAAAAAATAAACTATAAAATACAGCAGAAATATTAAAATCAACTAAAAATTAATGAAAGAAAATGAAAATTGTTAAAAAAATATTGCAAAAATCTTAATATTAAAAGAGGGGCAAAAGATGGTGCATTTAGAAAGGTGAAGTATAGAAAAATTACTAAATAATGAAAAAATAACTAGAGGTTGTAACTAATAAATAAAAAAGTGAAAATATAAATTGAAGAAAAAAACTTAAAAATAAAACAGAATTATTAAAATAAACTAAACAGTGATAAAAAAAAATGAATATTGTTAAAAAAATTTGCTAAAACATTGTTGTTTAAAGAGGGGAAAATGACGGTGAATTTAAAGAGGTAACGCAAAGAAAAATGACTAAACAGTACAAAACTAACTAGAGGTTTTAACTAAAAAAGTGAAAGTAGTATTATAAATTAAAAAAATATATAAATATATAAAATACAGCAAAATTATTAGAAAGTTAAAAAATATTTTCAAATTTGAGAAATATAAAAAAAAGTGTTTCCTATTTTACTGGTAAGTAACAAAATAACTATAAAATAAAAATAGTAACTAAAATGTGAAAAAAATACTATAAAATTGAAAAATAAGTAGAAAGTAAAGAAAGTAACTGCAGATTAATTAATGTAAACTAGTAGTTTAAATAAATTCAAAACAAAATAAGGGGAAACTACTACTATGTAAATAAGTAACTAGGATTAAAGATAAATAACTAGAGTCCAAAGAAAATTATTTAGAAAATGGAAAATAATAGTAACTGGATATCATATCATAGATTAAAACATCTAGATATTAAAAAAGAATATCTAGGAGAAATTAAACACGATTGAAAAACTATTATTAAGTAATAAAATAACTAGGAATTGATGATAAATCACTAGATTTTTTAAGAAATAATTAGAAGGTGAAAAAATATTCAAGTTATCAATCTGAAATTTAAAAAATATCAAAAAATTTGTGAAAAATAACTAGATAATGAAAATGATAACAAAAAGTAAAAAAAAACTATAAATTAAGAAAAAATATTATAATTTTAAAAAAATTACCAAAAGTTAAAGAAAAATCACAGATGAATTAATAAATAACTAGGATTGAAAATAAATAATCAGAATTTGATAAAAAGCAGCTATAAAATGAAAAGAAAATAACTGAAAAGTAAGAAATATTACTAGGATGTAAAAAATAAATAAATCTTAGTAAAAATGACTAGAAAATACCTAGGAAATTTTTGGAAAGAGAAAAACACCAAATTATTTTAAAAAATCAACTTGGAAATAAAGAGAGAAAAATAAATCACCAGAAAAATTTTAGGGAAGAACTAGAAAGTAGTACTAAAATGTACTACAAAGTGAATAATTAACCAGTAATTAAAGAAAATTGACAAGAAAATACAAAACAATATCTAGAAATTTATTATAAAAAATAACTAGAATATGAAGAAAAATGACTAGAAAATGAAATTTATAACTAGAAAGAGAAGAAAGTAACATAAGTTGATAAAAAAATATAAATTTTTATGAATCTTTCAAAAAATCAAGAAAAAAACACTTATAAATAAATAACTAGGATTGCAGATAAATAACCAGAATTTGATAAAAAGCAGTTAGAAAATGAAAAGGAAATAACCGGAAAGTAAGAAATATTACTAGGATGTAAAAAATAAATAAATTTTAGTAAAAATGACTAAAAAATACCTATGTAATTTTTGGAAAGAGAAAAACACTCAAATATTTAAAAAAATTAACTAGGAAATAAAAAGAGAGAGAAAAAATGAATCATCAAAAAAATTTTAGGGAAGAACTAGAAAGAGAAAAAGGTACTAAAGAGTAAATAATTTACCAGTAATTAAAGAAAATCGACTAGAAAATATAAAACAATATCTAGAAATTTATAATAAAAAATAACTAGAAAATGAAGAAAAATCACTAAAAAATGAAAATTATAACTAGAATGTGAAGAAAGTAACATAAGTTAATAAAAAAATAGAAATTTTTATGAATTCTTAAAAAAATCAAGAAAAAAACACTAATAAATAAGTAACTAGGATTGTAGATAAATAAGTAAAAATGTAAAAATTAATTAAAAGTATCTAGATAATGGAAAAAAATGGTATATTATACTACAGATACAGATTAATATATTTATTATGAAAGGACGATTAAAAAGTAAAAAATATAATATTAGATTCCCAATTTCCCTACTTTTTCACTTCTAAGAAAGTACATTTCCATACTCTAAAAAATCCAATTCCACCTGACCTGCCCAAAACATTTATTTACCAAAACTGCAGTAATTTAAGTATCCAAGGGAACAAAACTGTTGCAAAACATTATTATAACTTCCACTTGTGCTAATGGATTTTATTTACCAGAATATTCTAGGAAAATGGCAATTTTTCGAAAAAAGAACTTTTACCATGAAAGTTATTACGAATGTTTTTCTTTTAACAAAATGGGAAAAACTTTTTCTATAAATGAAAGATGCATTAGCATTAATTATCCTAAAGGTCGAAAACTGCAGTTACGTATCAACCACTAAAAGTGAAACGCTGTTTAATAAAAAAAAAAAGATAATTGTTGGTTAACAAGTGCATATTTATATTTCGATCCTGCAGCCCAATTTTTCAATTCGCCATACTTAGTAAAACTGTTAATTGTAATTAACTTTCTCATTTAATTATAAAAAGTGATGCATTACCTTAGCTCCATCGTTACATACTCCATTCAAATATTCTAACAAGCAAGATGAAAAAGATGCATGAAAAATTGTGGTGGTGTTATTTTATCAAAAAGCATTCAAGACAAAAGCAAATATCAGCGAAAATGATAAACAAAGGAAGTATAGTAATTAAAAATATTGAGTACTTACTGCTCGCGTTCTTCCAGTTCAACCACCCGGTTACTGTCTGTGTTTTGTTTAGTAAGTCCAAATTAAAAAGCAGAAAGAGAAACAAATAAGTTTGTGTTAGTGAGGTTTACTAGCGTGTGCTTACTACTGTAATGTCGAATACTACACTGTTAAAAAAAAAAAAAAAACCGAAAGCTACAATACTTTTTATACTTTACTTACTTCAATACAATCAGCTTCTTACTCTTTATCTAACAAGCCTACTTTATTAAAAAAAAGGAACCAAAAATGTCAAATTTTACAATAAATTACAAAATGAAGATAAAAAAGTCAAGAAACAATAAAACTCGAGTAAAATTTCGTCTTCGACATTAAGGTAGTTGTGCACAATGACATGCTTAAATTTTCTAAAAAATTCATCTCTTGCTCTGAGATGTATGATTTTGTCAATTGCTTAATTCGCCATGAACAAAAAAATGAGTCAATAACAGTCATGCTCAATTCTGTAATATGTCTTACTTTCTAGATGTATGTACTGAAAACACAAAAAACATTTGTCGAATGCAAAGTGTTGAATATCAGATGGAATTTGTCAAAGTGTTAGTACTTGGGCAAACTTTTTTTTTTTTTTTTCGTATCATCAATCGAACTTCGCCCAAGCAACGTGCAAAAATGGCGACTTTTTATTTTATAGCTCAAGAAACACTGCTTTCGATGATTTAAATTGAAACAATTTTTTTTTGTCGTTGATTTACAGATGCGTAAATTGCATTGTACAATGTCTTAGTGGACATTCAGTGATCACGTTTATTTATTACTGACACGTTCGTTTTGCTAATGCATTTTGAGTGAATTTTCATGTTCACTCGATCTACAAACGGAATCACGAAATAAAGTCAGCGAACCGTGTAAAATAAACCCGTTATATTAAGGAATTAAAATTTATGTCCAATTTTTTTTACATTGGATTCAATTAATTAAAAAAAAATTAATCTCACTTTTAACACGAGAATTATTAACGTTTAAGTTGAAAGATTATAAAAACTGAATAAAGAATAATAATCCTCATTTTCAAAATAAGTTTTAATTTCTTTTCAGATCTTCGAGGCGAGGACTAAATTATGATAATTACTGATGTAAGGATGAAGAATGGAAACGCTTTTGCACTGAAGCATTCACGTGTACACTCGAAGTCTAGTTTGATTTATGATTAATAAAAAAGCTTATTACAGCACTGAAAAGATATTACACTATTATGGGCTTTCTATTTGTTTCTCAAATGAGATAATTAAATCTTCATATACGGCAATTTCGTTTGGGAAAATTTATTTTACCCAAAAGTTTGCCAACTTCACGTGATTTTCAACATTTGTCCAATTTAACTTGAATTTCGAAAATTTGTTTTAATTGAAAATTGAAAAGTTTAATTAAAATTTTTGCAATGAGCGGGAATTTAAATGAAACGAAATTTTCACGGCCTAAGTGCCATTTAATAGCATTTAAATAAAACATTCAACGTCGCGTTAAATCGAAGCGACCGGCGCATACAAATCTTACAATTACAAAAGAAGGTGACACGCATATAAATGAGTTTAGCAAAATCTCTTGTTCGGTCCACAGTTGCCGGTGGATAATGCCAACAACGATTAGGAGTTTATCGAGCTTTTAAAAATTTGCCCATTTCACAATTCTTTTCACGTAGAAAAAAAATCGCAGTGAATATTTTATTGCTTCTTATTAACTTGAATCAACGTCTTTTTAACATGAAAAGGTGTCATCTACTAGATTTTTTTTTCAGGTACTTTTTTTCTTCTCCACATATTTATTCTCGATTAAAAGCAGTGTTTCCATCAACTCTGACTGAAATCTCATTTTCAATGATAATTTTCGAAAAGGAACTCCTTCAAAAGAACATTGTAGAATGGTTATATCAAAAGGATTTCATGCAAATAAATTATTTGAGCATTCATTGGCTCAAATAGATGGAGAATAATTTCATGTTGGAGATAATGAAAAGGAATTTGATTGCTGTTTGATTAGGGTGAAATTGGGTCAGGTTTTTAAATCTTGTTAAGTGGGTAATTCGTAAAATTGGATTAAGAACTTTGGAGCTAGATGCCGCTTTTGAAGGAATTCCACATTACTCCTAAAGCATGCAAATTTGAATTCACACTAAGCGTTAACGATATTCAGTAACTGAAGTCAACTCACATTTCCCCGGAGTACGCTTTCGACGGCAAACTATGAAAATGACAGTGCCAGCAATGATGATCGCAATTAGCACAACCACCGCGACGATGATGGCAAGAGTAGGCATTTCTAATATTCGAAGCCACCAAGGAGTACTTCCTGAAACGATTCATATAATTTTTTTTTCTTAAATTAATCGTCAACATTAGTTTTTAATTCAAGTTTTTGAATTTGGGTGAAAATTGCGAGATTTATGGAAAATAAATTTATTTATTGGGAGATTTTTTACGAAGACTTATATAACGAATTCTTAACCTCAAATAATTTGATTAATATTCATTTATTTGACAACATGTTTCGAGATTCTGTGATCTCCTCAGGTTATAACTAAGAATATGTTCTATCACAATTTAAGATAAATAGAAATCTGCAATATAAAATTAATAATATAACTAAATTCAAGGTTTTACATTATAAAAATAAATTTTTAAATTGTAAGTTTTACACTTCGTGGTTTTACATTACAAAAATAGGAATTAAAGGTTTTATAAGATGATGAATTATATATAAATATAAAATTCTTACCTCCGCAAGGGAGATTTTTTATGTATGTAAATAAATTACATGATGAAAATAATAATAAATTACATGATAAAAATTATAATGAAAGCGTATGAGAGTATGAGATTTTGAGGTTATCTAAATCCACATCAAAATCGAGATCGAAACTAATAAAAGTTCAAATCCAAATCGAAATTAATTCAAAATCGAAACATAAATCTAAATTTTAAAGTAATTCGTAGTGCGAATTAATTCAAAAGTCATTATTATTGGAAAGTTATTAATATTGGAAAGTCGAAGTAAAAAAATAAATATATTGAACAATTTTTTAATCAGGGTAGCCACTTGACCGGGAAATTTGTTTCTAAACCGGAAATTTCTTCCTGGATCTAAAAGATATGAAAAATTTCGATAAATTTTAGATCAATAAAAATTTTTTGTTTTCATATTTCACAAATTTATAATAATAATAAGTTTCAAGTTATTTTATTCCTTTATTAATTTTTTTTCTGTTCACACCTAAAGTTTGACATACATACATTTTTTGTTTTAAATCTGATACTTTTTAAAAAATGCATTAACTTGTTTAAAATTTAAATTTATAAATGTCAGTTTAATTAATTTAAATTTTATTAAAAAATAAATCTACAATTTTCAACAGTTTTCAATATATAATTGAGTCAGTTTGTGCAGAAACCGCACAAGTTTATAAATTGAAATTTTGCAGAAATAAAAAACAAGGGTTTTCTTGTAAATGTGAGAATTTTTTTCAGTTGTGCATTTTGCATTATTTTCTACTAACCTATAAGTTTAAAAATTCAATATGATTGATTTATATTGTAATTAATATAAGGTATAAAAAAATTAACTTTTAGACTTGTGCGGTTTCTGCACAAAATGAAATAAAAAGCACAGAAAATTTATTGAATCAAGTGAAGTATCACAGTTTTATTAAATGTTTAGTAACATTTATTAAAAAATTTTAATTTGGATATTTTTTATCAACATTTGATAAATAACAAACATTTTTTAAAAATCACTTTTCAACATTTTGTTAACAAAATCCAAAGAAATTTTATTATTTTTCTTCAAGGGTTTAGAGTTTAGTATCTCATGTAATATTTTACTAGATCGTAAAGCTTCATTTAAATATAAATTTTCCATAAAAAAGTGATTTTCGAAAATCATTTTTCGAAAAGGGACTTGTGCAGTTTCTGCACAAACTGATTCAATTATTCTCTTTAAAATTTATAATTATTCTTTAATTTTTTAAATTATTTTTTCTGTTGTCGATTATTCTCGACAATTTTTAAATTTTTCCTTCGATTGTCAATTATCTTCCTCGTTTTTTTAATTATTTTTTTCAATATTTAATTACTTTAGTCATTTTGTAATATTTCTTTCAATTATCAACTATTCTCTTAAAATTTCAATTTCATTTTTTAATCTTGAATTTATTTCATTAATTTAAAGAAACATTAACTTTTATATTTCTGTAATTATTAATTATTTTCTACAGTTAATTATTTTCTTCAATTTTCAATTGCATTCTTCGTTTTTCAATTATTTTGTTCAATATTCAATAATTCTCGCATTTTCTAAATTATCAATTATTTTCTTGAAATTTCAATACAATTCTTTGATTTCCCATTGATTTATTCAATTTTCATTTATTTTCTACAATTTTTTGCATAATTATTTTCGTCATATTGTACTTTTTCTCTTAATTATTAATTATTTTTTCAAATTTCCATTGATTTCTTTGATTTCCAATATATTTCTTCAATTTTTAATTATTTTCTTCAATTCTCAAATATTTTCTTAAATTTTTAATTCTTTTTATCGATTTTCAATTAATTCCTTAATATTTAATAATTATCGGATTTTTCAATTATTTTTTTCACTCATAACAATTGTTTTAAAATTTTCATTAAATTATACAATTCCAGAACTATTCTTTTCAATTCTCAGTTATTTTCTTCAAATTTAAATTCCACTTTTCAATTTTAAATTATGTTCTTCAATATTAAAAAATTATCGCCTTTTTTCAACTATTTTTAGTTTATTTAATTTTTAATTCCATTTTACAATTTTTATTTCCATTCTTTACTTTTCAATTGTTTTTTTTTTCTATATTTATTAGTTCTCAGCTTTTTTTAAATACGTTTTTCCAATTTTTAAAGTATATTGTGCAGAGAAAAATTTGTACGATTTTCGGAAGGATTCAAAAATAAAAGTATATTACTATATTATAAGTATATTATTATATTATTTAAAGTATATTCTAAAAATTTTAATTTAATTCTTCAATTTTTAATTGATTTCTTCAATTTTTTATTATCTTTTCAATTTGAATTATTTTTTTTTTGGTTTTTAATCCAGTTGCTAAAAATGCAATTATTTCTATAATTTTCTAAATTTTTCAATTTGCAATTATTTTCTTTAAATTTCCTTCAATTATCAATTATTTTCCGCAATTTTTAATTATTTCCTACAATTTTTTAATTTTCGATTATTATCTTAAAATTTTATAATTATCCTTTGATTCCTAAAATTTTTTTATTCTCAATTTTTTTCAAAAATTTCTTTTCAATTGTCAATTATTTCCGTCATTTTTTAATTTTTTTTTTTTTTGAATTTTCAATTATTTTTTCAAACTGTCAATTTATTTCTTAAGTTTTTAGTTTCTTTCCTCAATTTTTTATTATTTTCTTCAATTGCAATTTTTTTTCCGACTTTCAGTCCAGTTTTTCAATTTGCAACTATTTCCAACAGTTATTCCTATAATTTTTCAACGAATTTGTTTAAAATTAATATTTATTGTTTATTTTTTAAAATTTTTTATAATACGTAATTTTTTTTAAATGTTTAAGAGAAATTATTGTCCAAAAATTTAGATTTTAATATTTTGTGATAATAAAACATTTTTAAGCTTTTATTATAATTAATAAGATTATATGAATGCGTAAAATTTAAATTTAAATATAAAGTTTTATTTCAAAAATAAAGCTGAATTTCGCTAGTTTAAAAATACTGTTTCAATTGTTCGAAAATTTGTGACCTGGAAACCAAAAAAATTGACCAGGAAAAACCGGGAATTTAATTTCATAAAAAAAGTGTCCACCCTGTACATTTTTTTAAACTTTATTGACAAAGTTTTTTTTAATAGGCACAGTCCTGATACGTGTTTATTTGTTTTTTAAATGTAATCTTATCTTTGTTCTATCTTTATTTATAGAAGTGTTACCGACTGAGCTCATTAGTGTTGTAGTACAAAAATCTGTCGCTAGTAGCACTTTAGAAAATAACAGCTGTTTTCTTTTCTCCTGTCAATTTCTAAATTTATATCCGACAAAAAACTCATTTCATATTTCGACATTTTAAGTTTCCCAAAATTGTGTGAAGTTCGCGGTTAGTGTCTATTTTGTGGATAAATAATTTAAAAGTGTTTTATTTTTTTTTCACCGTCACAGTAGATGAATTTTCTATAATGAAAATAATTTATTGACGGTAAAGTTCTTTTTTATTGGAAAAGAATACTTATTTAACCAAATATCGTCTTCACACTTGTAAAACAGATTTTATTTATCTGTCAAGTTCTGTCTAATTTACGTAAAGTAAATAACAATAAATACGTGCCAGGAGCGTACTTATTAAAAAATCTCTAGAGGCAGCCCCCCAAATAATTTTGTAACTCTACAATAGAATATTTCTAATTTATTATATCAATTTTTGATATAATTACTATTAACTACCAAAAATTCCATTAAATAAATAAAGGTTACAGACAAAATTTTAAAATTCGCTTTCTATTTTTCGCAAAATAAATTTTAAAGGCCCCATCAGGTTTTAATTATTTTAAAATAAAATCAACTAGTACAAAATATCTACAAGTAGATTTGTTGTAGAATAAATTAGATAATTTTCTCCTTTTGGATTTTCTTTCGAATTTTCTAAAAATAACTAAATCAAAATTGACATGCCTTTTTTTTGAAAAATCAATATAAAAAGAGACTAATATTAATATTGTTAATCTATGACGTTTTCAAAATATTTGTTTTGGAAATTGTTATAAAAATGCATCTAATGTTAGAAAACTTTTTTTAAGTTATTTACACATTCTTCTTAAATTTTCTTAATTTTGTGAATAATTTCCCAAATTTTTTCATTTTTAAAGGAACTTGTCATTTCTCTTATATAATTTTTATTTATCTTTTTCACGTTTTCTTATTTAACTCTTACTGTTTTTCGTTTTATAATTTATTTTCCACTTTCTTTTATATTTTTTAATACTTTTTATAATAGTTTCATTGTTTGTCAAACTTTTTTTTTTGTAGATTTTCTCCATTTTTCAAAGTATTGCTTTATTTGTATTTTATCTCTTTAAATATTAATTAGTTCCAATTTACTTATAATCCGAACATTAATTTATCAAAATTCCAATCTATTCAAATTTTAATCAATCCAAATTGCCATTCTTATCGAGACTATTTTTATCTTTTATGAAACAAGAACAAAAAATCAAGTTTTTATACTTTTTACGGTTAAAGATGTTTTTCATATTTATTTCAAAATAAGTAATTCCACAATTCTGGCTATGTGTTATTCTTACATTTACGTATTTATAAATAAAATAGTTTTTATCGTAAAAATTGATAATTTTATAATATCAGAAGAAATACAGTAAGTATTTTAAAATGTAACACCTCGAACGAAATTTCGTGGCAAAGTTGTTGAAAATTAGAAAATTCACAAACTCGACGATGAATAGACTCTTGTCCTTAATGAAGTTAATGCGCTGGTTTAATGAAATAAATGAGGTGGAACTAATGCTTGACATTCATTGTTTGAAAGTTTTCTAAGCACGTTGCACCAGCCATAAACATAAATAAAAAAAGTTTTGACAGAAGCGTAATTTTGTAAAAGTCTGATAAATAGAAGTGACACAATAAGAAGTAGACTGGGTTTTGTGATATAGAAACTAGACTTGTACTGAACTTTCTTTCAATGGACGCTTTAATATACTAATGTACACCACTCCCAAAAGCTTTGCACCTCAGTTATTGTATGCATTTACATTACGGTAAAAAGTTTGTAGTGGCGACTCACAAAGAGCACAACTCTACTTTTTAAAGAAGTTGGTAAAACATCAGTCTTAAAAAACAAAAAAAAATCTGCCAGAAATTTTATTTATAAGATAGTGAGAAATAAAGTAAAATTCTGCCGGGGGTAACTTGAAAATTCAAAGGTTAAGCATCACGAAAGTTTCAAATTGGAATTCTATATAACCCAAGTTTACGTTTCTTGCGAGAAATCACATTTGCATCGTATGAATCTTTATGAATTGACGAAACATGCAAATCTTGAGAGAAGTTGTAAATTTCATTTTCTTATTAATGAGGCTCAAGTGCTTTTTTCACACTGAAAAAATTTTGGTACAGTATCCGTCCCATGGAAATATTTCATTATTCTGTTAACTTCAGATTAAATATTTTGCATTGATTTTCAACGTAGTGAAGTTAACTGAATAACGTAATTTTTCATTTGGGACGGATACTGTACTTTAAAGTGCAGATGCTGCACCAAAATTTTTTCAGTGCAGGAAAATAAAATGCTAATAAAGTTAAATTGATAAATAACATTAAAAACTAAACTGAAATAAAGTTTAAAATTGTTTTCAAAAAATTCGGTAATAAAAGGGGAATTGGAACCGACAATAAAAAATAGAACCTGATTGGCACCTTTTCAATTTTATTGATTTGTTTAATTGAAACGAAAGTGAATTCGTGAAGTTTAATCATCCTAAAAGCTATTTCTGTGCTCGCTCGAGCTAAATTAAGATTTTCAATTCACTTCTAGTGTTTTAAAATACGTATTATCTCTCTAAATGTCAAAAGTTTTTCAAACATTAACAAAAAAAATGTAAAAGCTGTACAATTTTTTTGTTTTTTAATCTAGCAGAGTAGAATTTTAATAAAAGAATCAAATAATAGTGTTTAGAATAATGAATGAATTTTTTTGAAATTATTCATGTGAGGGAATGGATTGCAAAAAAGGGGGTTTAGGGAATATTTAAAATTTTCTGATGATACGGATGATAAAAGTAATATTTCATAAAACCATTAAACTTACCGTCGTATCCCAGGCGAGCTAAGAAAATATGAAAGATTTATATGCCTGAGAATCAACACTAAATGTTCTATTTACTGTAAAGATAAATCTATTCAGGAAAATTTAATTTACCACAATATGTTGGAAATTTATAAATTTGAAAAGGATTCAAATATAAGTAACATTAAAAAAAAAATCAAATCAAATCGAGCGATTAAGAGAGGACATTTTCGTTCCTTTGTAAAGAATACAAAGTGAAGAAGAATTGAAAAAGGAACTTGAAGAAATAATTAAAGTTTCTAGATTGAAAACTAACCTGGTACGTCGAGTTCGCATTCGTTTGAAAAACCAATAGAGTTGTTAGCGACACAAATATAGGTCCGGAATTTGTTAAGGTCTTCCAGCAAAATGTAACTTTTACCATCGTGTATTTCTGCGATTTGATCAAAAGTATCGTTCCCGACTTTTAAAGTCCAAATAAAATCTGATTCCCTCGGATTTCCTTCTGCTGAACAAACGATGTAATCTTGACCGTCTCGTCTTTCTCTTTCTATTCGACATTCAGGTTTGTCTGCGAATGAGAACAGAGATAAAGAAAGAGTAGAATTAAAAATGTATGAAAAATTGGATGGAGAAAAATAGAATTATAAAATACAATTAATAGGGAAAATGAGCCTGTTTACACTGAGGATTTAAATAAAATGTGTAGAGTCGCTCTTTTTAAATCTTCGGTGTAAACAGGCCTTAAAAAACACAGATTTATAAAGTAGAGACTAGAAAATATAATTTTAAAAATCTGAGCGTTAAAGTAGGTTTCGGAAAAAATGGGTTTGAACAATAAACCCAATAAATGGAATATAAATATTATAAATAAAATGTAATAGATAATACCAAAAAGTATGTAAAAAGAAACAGATAATGGAAAATTGGTTGAATAAAGAAAATATTAGTTAATTAATAATAGAAGGTGTAATTATAAAAAGAATCCGTCAATCAATTAATGGGAATTGAGATTGAATTGTTAAGGAGGTTTATCCAAAAATCGATTTTCTATAGGTTATTATAAAATTTTAATGACATATTAAATGCATTATTTTACATGTATGGTTACAATTTTATTCAAATTTACCGTTCTGTTTTTAAGATATAGATTTAGAAAGTTGGAACTTTTACATGGAAATAGTAACAGAACGTGCAAAATGACTATATTTTAATTAATTTAAAAAAACGGCTTTATAAATTTAAAAAAAAAAATTAATATATTTTAAACTATAATAAAATACAACTTTTACAACAATATTAAATTAATGTACCGTGCGGTTGTTAAAGAAATGTTATGAAATGAAAAAGATATTAAATATCATAGTCAGTGGCGTAACTATTAAGGGGCAAAGTGGGCCATTTTTATCAGGGAGCCCTTGGTCGAATATTTAAAAAGAAATTCCAAAAACCTTACTAATTGTAGTAATTTAAAGTTTAAAATAATTAGTTTCAACACCTTGTGTTATCAACAATTAAAAATACTTTAAATGTAATATTTGAAAAGAAATTAATATAAAGAAATAAATAAAATAAAAATTTATAAAATTTTAGAAATACAAAAAAAATAGCAAAAAATAATTACAATCAAAACAAAATAAATAAAATAATTTATGACAATTAAATTAAAAAATCATAGAAATGTTTTAAATGTAAAGAAAATAATTTTAATTTGAGAAAAATACTTGGAAATCTTAAAAATAAATTGAAAGAGATTGAATAATGAAAAATTAGAGAAAATAATTAAAAATAAAAAAAAAAATTAATGTAAATTGAGATAAATGATTTAAAATTTGAGAAAATAATTGAAAAATAGTTTTAGAATTTGTAAATAAGTAACATTTGAATAATAATTGCAAAAATTACAGAATTTTTTTGTAATGAAAAAGAAAAAATTGAAATTTTAGAAAAATACACGGTGATCTTAGAAATCAATTAAAAAATGAGAATATCTAAAAAAATTGAGAAAAGAATTGAAAAAAGATAAAAATAATTGAAATTTACGATAATTCATAAAACTTTTTCGAAATTATGAAAACGAATGAAAGTAATTAAAAATTGAAGAAAATAAATTAAATTTAATAAAAATACTTGAAACCATTAAAAAAAATTTAGAAAATCAGAATAATAATTAACAATCGAGGAAAATAATTGAGAAATGATAAAATTATTTCAAACTTGAAAAAAAATGAAAATTGAAGCAAATAAATTTTGAAAAATAATTTTAAAATTTGAAATTTGAAGAAAATAATTGAAAAATGATAAAAAACAATGATTAGTTGTAAAAATAAGTTGTATAAATAAGTGACATTTGAATGATAATTGAAAAAATTACAGAATTTTTGTCAAATAAAAAAATTAGTTGTATAAATAAGTGACATTTGAATGATAATTGAAAAAATTACAGAATTTTTGTCAAATAAAAAAAATAATAATTGATAATTTAAAAATGCAAGATGATCTTAAAAATCAATTAAAAAATTGAGAATATCTAAAAATTGGAGAAAAGAGTTAAAGAAAGATAACAATAATTGGAATTAACGAAAGTTAATAAAATTTTTTGAAAATTATGAAATCAAATGAAAAAGTTAAAAATTGAAGAAAATAATTCAAATTTAATATAAATACTTGAAAATCCTAAAAAATAATTTTAGAAAATGAGAATTAAAATAGAATTTTAAAAATCGAGGAAAATAATTGAAAAATGATAAAATTATTTCAAAATTGTAAAAAATAATTGAAATATGATGAAAATAATTGAAATATGAAAAATTGAAAATAGTAAATAAAATTTGGGATGAATAATTGAAAAAATTACAGAAGTAATCGAAAATTGGTGAAAACAATTAAAATTTCAGATAAATAAATAAAATTTTTGAAAATTATTCAACAATAAAAATAAAATAATTAGAAATTAAAGAAAATAATAGAAAAATTGCAAAATTTATTTTTTAGCAGAAGAAAATATTTGAAAAATCGTTTAAAACATGGAAAATTGATAACAATAACCTTAATTTGAGATAAGAACGAGAAATTTAGAAAATTGATTGAAAAATAATTAAAATATTAAACGATGGAGAAAATAAATGCAAAATAATAAAAAAATAAAATGAAAATTGAACAAATTATTAAAAATTGAGATATAAGTTTGAAAGTTCAGGAAATACTTTCAGAAATTATGAAAATGATTAAAAATAGAAAATAATAATTTCAAAATGACAAAAAAATGGTAAATTAAAATTTTTTTTTTTTTTTAATTTGTGACGAATAATATAAAATTTAGGAGTAAATAATTAAATTGATTTAATGTCAAGGGGAAAATAATTAAAATTAAAAAAGTGATTAATAAAACTAAATAAAATAATTGAAATTTGAAGAAGGTAAATTTAAGATTTAGATTAAAAAATTTAAAATAATAAAAAATTGCAAAAATAATTGAAAAATGATAAAAATAGTACAAAATTGTAGTTTAATTAATTAACAATTCAATTCATCAAGTATTATTAAAAATTTTAGAAATTTTAAATATTTCCAAATTTACTATATTTGAAACATTGTATTAATTGAACTTTTAATCAATGCAAGTTGACATTAACTGAAATTTATCGAAATTAAAATTGCAATAAATTTAAAATTTGACAACATTTCAAAAAGGTGAAATAAAATTTCAAATTTTAAAAGAAAAAAACGTCTAGTGACAAATGTCAGGTGTGTACAGAATGGATGAATTTATGAATTCATTAATGAAACTTTTAATTATTATATAGTAGGGGCCCCATTTTCTTTTTTGCCCCAGGGTCCTTGCCCTTCCAGTTACGCCACTGATAATGGTCCGATAGAATGAGAACCACTTGAACTTGAAAATGTCCTTAAGTAAGATAAAAATTAGCTACTCACATTGAACATTTATATAAGTTGATATATTGTTGACTCCTTGGCGATTTTTAACTCTACAAAAATAAGTTCCATTGCTTCGCTTTGGAAATGTATATTCAAACGAGAGTGTGTCAGAAGTGCCTAAAATTTCATTAGATCCTTCGCGATACCACTCGAATTGTGGCTCAGGATAGGCTTTTGCTGAGCAACTTATTTTTTCTGGAATATGGTCCACAGTAACATTTATTCTATCCTTCGAAATCGTGAGATTCTCAGGTGGATCTAAAGAAACGAAATTTTATTTTTATCCTTTTTTTTTTTTAGTATTTTCATTTAAAGTTTTTTTTTTATTTATTGAATGTGACGAAAATTCCTATTTTTTCGACTAGTGAAGAAAATTAGGTTTTTCAAACTAGGGACTAAAGTGATAATTTTTCCCACTGGTGAAGAAAATTGTATTTTTTAAACTAGGGACTAAAATGATAATTTTTCCCACTAGTGAAGAAAATTGTATTTTTTAAACTAGTAACTAAAATGGTAATTTTTGACTAGTGATGGAACTGTCAAGTACTAAACCATTAACGAAAATAGTCATTTTTCCCACTAGTGACGGAAACAGTGATTTTTCTCACTAGCGATGGAAATATCCATTTTCTCACTAGTGACGAAAGCCATCATTTTTCTCACTAGTCGAAAAATGGCCACATTCCCAACTAGAAGAAGAAATGATAATTTTTATCAGTAAAATTTTTATCACTAGCAGTAAAATTATAATTTTTCCCACTAATAGTAAAAGTAGTATTTTCTCTACCGAAGATCGAAATGTAATTTTTCCCACTAGTGACGAAAACTATTTTTTTCTCACTAGTGACGCAAGTAGTAACTTTTCCCACTATTCACGGAAATAGACAGTTTCGAAAAAAAAAACAATTTTTGGTCAGCTTGTGTTCAATAGAAAGATTCAAGTTATTTCAAAATATTTAAAAATAAAATTTTAAAATAATTGAAATGATTTTGAATTTAATGATAAATATTATGATTGAAAAATAATAGTAAAAACGTACATTCTACTTGAAAAGTGGTGTTACTATTGACAGCTTTTCCAACACCATTACTGGTGCTTTCACAGGTGAATCTGCTATTATCTTCTAATCTGTCAAGTTGACCGGTTGGCCAGGCAGTGAGATTCCAATTCAACGTGGATTGAATACTTTCGAAATCGAACGTTCGTAAATCTGGCGGGCGATAAACATTCGTAACGTAAAAATGCTTAGATTCGGAAAAATCTATCAATTTGTCTCCTTTTTTCCAGGAAATATTACAAATGGGAGCACATTCCACAATGCATTCAATGCTTACACTCGAGGCATTGTAAGCGAAGCCAACATAGGGAGGAAGTTTCTTGATAAATGCGGGAGGAGCTGTGAAAAAAAAAAAATATATTTTCCCCTTTAAAATAAATTGGCGTATTTTTATTCCTAAGTTTTGTTTATATTCCTGTCTAATTATTATTACTTTTGTAATTTTTAGTATTTTGTTCTATTTTGTTAATTGAAGTTACTAATAAATTTTTTATCATTGCTAGGTCACTTATTTAAGGATGATTGACCCATATAAAAAAACAAAATTTAGTCACATCGAGTGTTTTAGTAATAAAGAATCGTTTTTCTAAAGCTTCAAATTCCCTGTATGGAAATTTAGCTTTTTTCCCTGAATTATAATTTTAATAAAATTTATAATTCATTTTCTTTCCGTGCATGAAACTTTACAGGCATATTTCTGTAATTATTATTATTTAATTTTTAATTATCGAACAGATTTTGCTCATTTTGAAAATAAGGTCAATCATCCTACTAGAGTTGCGAGGAAGTAATATTACCTGGAGAACGATAATGAGAACGAGAATATAACCGGGAATATAACCGACTAAAATTCCAATCGAGAATTTATGAGAATTTAAGTTTTTTATTTATTTATCAAATTTAGTCAAATTTTCTCAATCAATGTACAAAAATAGAAATCTTGTATCAATATTCTTAGTAATGATTTAAATTAAAGTGTTCTCAAATTTTAATTACTTCAAATTTCTGTTAATTTGAACTTGCATTGATTAAAAGTTTAATTAATCCATGTTTTAAATATATCTACTAAATTTAAAGTGATTTAAAAATTTCTCAAATTGTTGATAATTCTGTTCTCTTCTGTTTTTAATTACTTAAACTACAATTTTCAATTATTTTTATCATTTTTTAATTACTTTCTGCAATTTTTAATTATTTTCATTATTTCTCATTTTCCTCCCAGAATTTCAAATCTACCTTCCGCAAATTTCAATTATTTTTTTATATTTTTCCAATCATTTTTTCAAAGTTTTAATTATTTTCTCGTCGACAATAACACAATTCCATTATTTATTGCTAAATTTCGTATAATTTATGACAAAATTAAAATACTTTTATTAATTCACCATTATTATTTTCATTTTGCAATTAACATCTTCAATTTTTTATCATTTTCATTATTTCTAAATTAATATCCTGAACCAAATAATATCAATTATTTTCATTAGCTTAAAAATAAATTCTGTAATTTTTCTATTATTTTCTCCAATTTGTTAATTATTTTAATTCTTTTTGCATTATTTTCAAAAATGTCAATTATTTATCTAAAATTTTTATTATTTTAATCATATTTCAATTATTTACCCGAAATTTTTAATTATTTTCATCATATTTCTGTTATTTTTTTCATTTTTTAATTATTTTAATTTTTTTTTCATAATTACCAAAACTTTTTATTAATTATATCTTAAGTTCCAATTATTTTTAGCCTTTTTCAAATATTTTCTTCAATTTTTAATTATTCTTATTTTTTTCAATTAATTTTAAAAATTTTTAAGTATTTTTCTCAAATTTCATTGATTTTATTCAACTTATCATTGTTTTGATCATATTTCATTTATTTTCCCCTATTTTTAATTATTCTTATCTTTTTAAAATTATTTTCAATTTCTTTCATAATTTCCAAAACATTAAACTATTTTTCTGATATTTCAATTAATTAATTCAATTTAAAATTATTAGTATTATTTTTTTATTATCTTCTTCGAATTTTAATTACTTACGTTCCTTTTCATAATTTCAAAAAAGTTTTTAAATATTTATCTAACATTTCCATTATTAAATTCAATTTTCAATTATAGGTATCTATGATTTTCTTATATTTTTTGTATATTCTGTATTTTTTGCTATTATTTCTCTTAAATTTAAAATAGTTGTCTGCGAATTTAAATTATGTCTATCTTTTTTCATTTATTTACTCTAATTTTTAATTATTTTCTTTAATTTTGAAGTATTTTTATTTGTTTTCATACTTTTCAAATTTTTTTATTAATTCTCTTATATTTCAATTATTCTGAGCTTTCTTCAAATCTATTAATCATTTCTTTAATTGTTCTAATTTTTTTCAATTAATTTCTCAAATTTCAAATATTATTGTGTATTTAAAAAAAATCTGCATTTTTCTGAATTATTTATTTCAAATTTAATTTTTTTTTCAACTTATCACTATTTTTTTTTTAAATTTTAGTTATTTTTTTATGTTTCAATTTTTAAAATCAATTTTCAATTATTTTCCCCGTCTTTTAATTATTTTATTTGTTGTTCAAGTAATTTTCTAAATTTTCATTTATTATCTGAAATTTCGAGTATTGTCTTCAAGTTTCAACTTTTTAAAGAATTTTTCAATTATTTTCTTTTGCTTAAAAATAAATTCTATAATTTTTCTATTATTTTCTCCAATTTCTAATTATTTTCATTCTTTTTACATAATTTTCTAAAATTTCAATTATTTATCTGAAATTTTAATTTTTTCATCATAATTCAATTATTTGTTCAAACTTTATTAACATTATTAACACACACATTATTAACATCATATATCAATTATTTCCCTGAATTTTTAATTATTATTCTCATTTTGTAAACTTTTTTTTAATATTTTTAAATGTTTTTCTCAAATATCAATTATTTTCTTCAATTTCAAATTATTTATATTATTTCTTCATAATTTTCTAACATTTATAATAATTTTCATCATTTTCTGAATTATTTCCTAAATTTTTAATTATTTATCTCAATTTCAATAATTTTTTTCAATTTTTCATTACTTTAATTTTTTTCAATTTCTTTCTAAGATTTTGAAATATTTTTCTCATATTTAAATTATTTTCTTTTTATTTTAATATAAAAATTGTTCACAATTGTTATATTTAATAATAACTTTTTACACTTCATTGACTTATAGTTGATTTGTAATGATAATTATTTTGTTATTTATCCATTTTTATTTCAATAAATTGTTTGTGTTTTAAAATAGTGGAGTTCATTAAAACATAGAAAATTCTCATAAATTCTCTGGAAGGAGAATATTCTCGGTTATATTCTCGAGAATGTAACCGGATTTTAAATTATAATTTAGCAACTCTACATCCTACCTACTTTTAGCAATTTTAGAATATTTTAAAATATTATTTTGATTGGATTTTGTAACTTGGGACCTTGTACCTTGAACATCTACAAAAGTAGAAGCTGAGTCACCGTCACCAGCCGAGTTGTAAGCCATACAAGTGAAATTAGCTTCAGTTTCAAGGTTCACTGATTCAATTTTAAGAACTGCTTTATTTTCATCCGGTAATCTATGAAGACCACGCATCCATTTGAATCCTGCAATTTCCGGTCGTCCTGGATCCTCCACTGAACACGTGATAGTTAAACTCTGTTTTTTGATGACACGAAGGGGTTCGTATGATATTGAAGCTGGTCCTGGTTTATCTGTTAAAATGACAATTCTCAAAAATCTAATCACAAGCCTAACCGATCCCGAATATAATTTATATATAACTGAGATGAAGACACTTTTTATCAAATATTTAATTTTTGACCTGAAACTTTTTCTGGAAATTCAATTTCTTTTTTTAATTCTCTATTTTCAATGTTTTAATTAACTGACTTTTTTTTTGATTATCTCTAAAATTGTGTAAAAATACTTTACACGATTTTCGTAACAGGGAACAATTAAAATAACTAGAGTTGAATTTAAATTGCAGATTATTTGTAGAAAAAAAAGAATCGAGCTTATAATTACGGTAAAATGTTTATTTTAATTAATTCCGTATTTTCTGTTAATTTCCACGGTCGAATGAGTTTATTTATCATCAAAGCCAGAGGTTGCGTTTTTGCGCAGATGTTTTTTCCTTTAATCTCGAGTTCATTTTAAAACAATTGCACGAGCGGAAGTAAAATAAAAAAATCACCTTAGAGTTATGCCCATATTTCATTTTTCAATTTTATTAAAGCACTTCAATTAGCGCAACCTTCTAGTTAATTAATTTTATTTCTTTTTTTAATTAGTTTTATCCCTTCAATTCTTATCCGCCTTTTACCTCAAGCCAATCCTCGTCATTCTTATATTTATACTGAATTTCAGAAAAATTTGAATTTTTATCTTACACTTGACGTACAACTTGAAATTATTTAGATTAATATTTTAATAGAAGACAGCTGGATTGTATTAAAATTTTTATATTAAACTGCTTAAAGAACGATACTTTAAATCCATTTTCTGAATTTCGTGATTTAGGGCCGAAACCACATAAGTCTGTCTGTCCGTCCGTCCGTCCGCCTGTCTGTCCGTCCGTCAATCATAAACAAAGAAGGTTTTGGAACATTCTGTAATCCGGTTTGAACTATTGTTTCAAATAGTTTCGAAACTACTTTCGAACTAGATCTTAACGATTCCGAACTAGTTTCAAACAAATTAGAAATAGTTTCAAACGATTCTGACATAGCTTCAAACTTGTTTCAAATAGTTCCGAACCTGTTTCAAATAGTTTTGAATTAATTTAAAAAAATTTTGAACTGATTTCAAACTGTTTTAACTTGTTCTAAATAGGTTTGTACTAGTTTTAAACAGTGTTGAATTTGTCCAAACTATTAAAAAACAAGTACCAAAAAGTTTCGAACTAATTCCAAACAATTCTGATCTAATTCCCATAATTTTAAAAACTAAATTCGACAAGTTCAAAATCAGTTCAAAACTTGCTCCAAACTGATTGCAAAAGTTGCGATTTAGATACAACTAGTTTCGAATTAATTTTACAAAAATGTTAGCCTATTTGAAACAGCTTAAAACTTGTTGTGTTACAAACAGTTTCAAACTAGTTTCAAACAGTTAAAAGTAGTTATGGATTGTTTCTAACTAGTTTAAAAAAATTTCACATATTATTGTATTTGTTCGAAACAATTTTTAATTAGTTTCAAAAAGTCCTAAAGTAGTTTCAAACAGTTAAAAACACTAACTTCAAAAAGTTCAAAAGAAGTTAAAAAAAAGTTTTAAACTGATTACTAACCATTTTTATCCAATTTCAAGCGGTTTTTAACTTGTTATTGTTTAACATATTTGGACTAGTTTTAAAAAGTTTTGGACTAGTTTCAAAAGCGTTCAACCTGGCTTCAAACAAATTCATATTAGTTCAAAACAATTTTGGACTGGTTTCAAACAGTTCCACATATTATTGAACTTGTTTCAAACAATTTTCAACTAGTTTAAAATAGTCTTGAATTACTTTCAAACTAGTTTCAAACAAGTTCAAACTAGTCTTAAACAGTTTTGTAGTAGTTCAAAACAACTTCGATGTAATTTTAGATTCGTACTTGTTTCAATTAGTTCCGAAATAGTTTTAAATAATTTCAGGCACTAGCTTTGAACAATTCCAAACTAGTTTCAAACAGTTTGAATTAGTTTCATATAGTTTAAACTAATTTCAAACAGTTCAAAATTAGTTCTGGATTGTTTCGGACTAGTTTAAAACATTTTCAAATATTATTGAATTTGCTTGAAACAATTTTTAACTAGTTTAAAACATTCTTGAATTACTTGTAAACTAATTCTAGTTTTGAACAAGTTTCAAATGAATTCAAACTAGTTTAAACCAAATTTAAATTAATTTTATACAAATTTGATTTGACATAAATAAATTCCAAACTAGTTTCAAATAGTTCCGAATTTGTTTCAAACAGTTCCAAATAGTTAAAAACACTCTAGCTCCAAAGAGTTCAAAAATAGTTCCAAAAGAGTTTTGAACTGTTTTCAAATCGTTTTTATTTAGTTTAAAGCAGTTTTTAACTTGTTTCAAACTTATTTGTACTAGTTTCAAACAGTATTGAACTAGTTTCAAATTAATTCGTTCTAGTTTTAAACAAGTTTAAATTAGTATCAAACAAATTCGTATTAGTTCAATACAACTTTGTTCCAAAGTAGTTTTAAACTCTTTTGAACTGGTTCCAAACCGTTTTTATTCAATTTCAAGCAGTTTTTAACTTATTTCAAACATATATTTTGACAAGTGTCAAACAGTTTTTAACTAGTTTATAATTAATTCTAACCAGTTTTAAACAAGTTCAAACTAGTATCAAACAATTTCAAAGTGCTTTCAAACCGTTTTGAAATAGTTCTAAATTATTCCGAACTTGTTTTAAACAATTTCAAATTTTGTGACAGTTTTAATCTAGTTCGTATAATTTTTAAAACTCAATTCGATCAGTTCAAAATCAGTTCAAAACTTGTTTCAAACTTTTTTCAAAAGTTTGAATATAGCTACGAATAGTTCCGAATTTCAAAAAGTTTTTAAATTGTTTGAAACAGCTTAAAACTTGTTGTGTTACAATTGTTACAAACAGTTCAAAATTAGTTCTGGCTTGTTTCGGACTAGTTTAAAACATTTTCAAATAGTATTGAATTCGTTCAAAACATTTTTTAACTTGTTTAAAACAGTCTTGAATTACTTCCAAACTTATTCTACATTTGAACCAGTTTCAAATGGATTTTAACAAATTTAAAACAAATTTAAACTAGTTTCATGCAAATTTGATTTGATTTAAATTAATTTCAAACTAGTTTCAAATAGTTTCGAAGTTATTTCAAACAGTTTCAAACATTTCCAAACAGTTAAAAACACTATCTCCAAAGAGTTCAAAAGTAGTTCTAAACAGTTTTGAACTGGTTTCAAATCGTTTTGATCTAATCTCAAGCAATATTTAATTTGTTTAAAGCTTATTTCGAATAGTGTCAAACAGTTTTGTACTTGTGACTTTCAAAATTAAAAACAATTTTTTTTAAAATTTTTGTTTAAATAATACAATAAATGTGCATTTGTTGATTTGACCTAAAACTCATTTAACCTAAGTCTGATTTAACCTAAAAAGCATTCAGCCTAAAATTCAATTAACCTAAATTTCATTTAACCTTAATCCCATTTAACCTAAAATGCATTCAGTCGAAAACCCATTTAACCTAAAATTCATACAGTCTAAATCACATTTAACCTAAATTCCATTTAACCTACATCTCATTTAACCTAAAACCCATTTAACCTAAAATGCATTTAGCCTAAACCTTATTTAACATAAATCCATTTTAACCTAAATTCATTAAACCTAAAATTCATTCAGCCTAAATCCCATTTAACCTAGGATGCATTTAGCCTAAATCTTATTTAACCTAACCTCATTTGACCTAAAACTAGTTTAACCTAAAAACCATTTAACCTAAAAACCATTCAGCCTAAATCCCATTTAACCTAAAATGCATTTAGCTTAAATCCCATTTAACCTAAAATGCATTTAGCTTAAATCTTATTTAACCAAAATCTCCTTTAAGGGCATGTGATGATAATGCTAAATTTGTCCGTAAACTTTCTCTTAAAGTACTCAATGTTTTGACACCAAACTTTGTAGAATTACTCAAAATACCATTAGAATGGTCTCTCTGACCCAAATTTATTTCATTTTTATCTTTAAACTAATTTTTTTTTCAATTTTACAATTTTTGGAAAATTTTGAAAAAAAGTAAATTTGAAAAATATTTAGTTTAAAGACAAAAATAAAACAAAATTGGGTCAGAGAGACTATTCAAATGGTGTTTTGAGTAATTCTACAAAGTTTGGTGTCAAAACATTGAGTACTTTAAGAGAAAGTTTACGGACAAATTTAGCATTATCATCACATGCCCTTAACCTGAATTTCAATAGGCCTAAAACCCATTTAACCTAAATACCATTAAACCAAAAATGCATTTAATCTTAATCCCATTTAACCTAAAATGCATTCAGACTGAAACCGATTTATCGTAAATCACATTTAACCTAAAATGCATTCAGCCTAAATCCTATTTAATCGAAATCCCATTAAACCTAAATTCCATTCAACCTAAATTGCATTCAGCCTAAAACCGACTTAACCTAAATCTTATTTAAAATAAAATGCATTCACCTTTAATACCGTTTAACCTAAAACTCATTCAACCTTAATCGCATTTTAACCTAAATTCCATTTAACCTAAAACACATTTGACCTAAAACTCATTTAACCTTAATTTCATTTAACCTAAAACTCATTTACCCTAAATCATATTAAACCTAAAATGCATTCAGCCTAAAATTCATATAACCTAAATTTCATTTAACCTAAAATGCATTCAGCCTAAAACCCATTTGACCTAAAACTCATTTAACCTACATAATATTTAACCTACATCCCATTTAACCTAAATTCCATTTAACCTAACATGTATTAAACCTGAAACCTATTTGACCTAAAACTTATTTAACCTAAATCCCATTTAACCTAAAATACATTTGTGACTATTTCTGGTGAAAGGGACCTTCCGCAACAACAACATTAGGCTCAGTATTCCGTTGCTCTCTGCACGAAAAGTGAGTCCAATGTTATTGTCGCGTAAGGTCCCTTTCACCAGAAATGGTCACATTTATCCTAAAAACTTATTTAACATAAAACCCATTTAACCTAAAATTCATTCATTTAAAATCCCATTTAACCTAAAATGCATTCAGCCTATATCATATTAAACCTACATCTCATTTAATCTAAATTCCATTTAACCTAAAATGCATTCATCTTGAAACCTATTTTATCTAAAACTTATTTAACCTAAATCCTATTTAACCTAAAATGCATTCAGCCTAAAACCCACTTAACTTAAATCTCATTAAACCTAAATCCTATTTAACATTTAACCTAAAATGCATTCATTCTAAATCCCATTTAACCTATAATTCATTCAGTCTAAGTCTCATTTATCCTAAATTCCATTTAACGTAAAATGCATTTACACTAAATTCCATTTAACCTAAAATGCATATAGCCTAAAACCATTTGTCCTAAATCCTATTGAAACTTAATTTTACATTACAAATTATGTTCAATGAAATTTAGAAAAAATGATTTTAGGCTATATGCAATTTAGGTTGTATGGGATTAAGGCTGAATACATTTTAGGGTAAATGGAATTTAGGTTAAATGGGATTTATGTTTAATAAGTTTTTAGGATATATGTATTGTAGATTAAATAGGATTTAGGTTAAACGAGTTTTAGGTCAAATGGCTTTGACCTAAAAGGGATGTAGGTTAAATATGATTTAGGTTAAATGAGTTTTAGGTCAAATGGGTTTTAGGCTAAATGCATTTTAGGTTAAATGAATTTTAGGCTGAATGCATTTAAGGTTTAATATGGTTTAGGGTGAATGAGTTTTTGTTTAAATAAAATTTAGGTTAAATTGAATTTGGGTTAAATGCGATTAAGGCTGAATGAGTTTTAGGTTATATGGGATTTAGGCTGAATGTATTTTAGGTTACATAGAATTTATGTTAAATGGTAATTAGGGTAAATGGATTTCAGGCGGAATGCATTTTAGGTTAAATGTGTTTGAGGCTGAGTGCATTTTAGGTTAAATGGGATTTAGGCTATATGGTTTTATGCTGAATAGGATTTAGATTAAATGGGTTTTAGGGAATATTCACGCGCCTCTTATTTTAAATGTAATGTTAATATTAACTTTCATATCTGTATTTTCGTTCTTTAAGAAAATGAGTATAGGTCTTACTGAGATTCTCTGTGTCATTTTTTTTGTTAATTGAATTACTCTGCATGTTGATGTTCATCATTTCTGAAAACCATTATTACTATCCAATGTCTTTGAGTGTACTTACACACCCAAATACTAATCCAAATTTAAACTAAATCTAAGAATTTTTTATGTCTTAAGTTTATTGTAAAATTATTAATTAAATGAATCATAGAAGAGAGCATTTTTAATAAAGACAAACTTTCTTTTCAGCAAAAATCCCATCAATTTTTAATTGATCAACAACAATGAAAAATTTGTTCTTAGGGGAAGGGGGAGAGATAAAAAAAGGTTAAAAAAAAAGTGTTACGTAATTTATGAAAGGCCCCAAAGTTAAAATAATTGCAATAAAAAATTGCTGGAATTAGAAGACTGTTTCCCAAGTGATGGGGCACATTTGAAAAGTCGTGGAATAGTCGAGACGCATAAAAAAGAACTTTTCTGAATTCAAATATAAGTTCTGTGGATTGAGTCGAGGCATGACGTGAATGAAAAATTTTTGTGAGAAAGTATCTTGTGCGAAAAAAGGGAAGAAAACATACAGTTTACAACAACTGGCGTGCTCGAGGATATGGGCCCCCATCCAGCTTCATTTCTGCCTTCGCAGGAATAGTTTCCATGAAATGATCTCCCGACAGCCTCCAGGAGCAATTTGCTTGGATCAATGTCGCAGAAGGTGGCTATTTCATCTGTGGTCACTGGAGTCGTGTTCCGAGTGCAATCCGGAAGTTCCTTGAGTAGATCCCCATCCAAATACCAACGGACGGCAATCAAGCTTCTCGGATTTCCGTCGGTGACTTCACAAGTCAAAGAAACGTTCACACGGTCAGTCTCATTGATAGGACCACTCGGCTCCATACTCACTTCTACCTCAGGTTTATCTGCAATTCAAATCATGTTTTTCCGACTTAATAATAAATCTCGACTTCATCTTCTACAAAGCATAAAAAATTTGATTACTCCGATTGGAATTTAAAATTTTTCCCCTCTCTTTATTGATCGCTAAACTTTGCTTGAAATTCTGCAATTTATTTCGTTTTGGAATGGTAGAAAAAAAATATGATAAATCCGATTGTCTTGAATAAATTTACCTTTCAAATTGGATTTTGGTTGAATGTGAAATCAGAAAACAAGTCTACATGATTACTGGCGTTTTGACTCGATGAAAAGGAAATTGTAGCGTTTCAAATATAACGGAAGTGATATTTTCTTTTCAATTCACGTCAAGAAAAAGGGCTTTATTAAGTTGCTTTTTCTTTATATATATATATATATATTTACCTCTTGTAATTTCGAGAAGTGTTTGATGATAATAAAGAGAAAATTGAAAAATAGAGAGGAAAATTTGGAAAATTGAAAAAGGTACGTACACAGTACGGAAACAACGATAAAATCAGATGTGTTGCCCTTTCCAACTGTATTCTCAAGTATACACGTGTAATTTCCCATGTGTTCCGAGGAGGCGTTTTTTATAGTGAGATCTGGCTTTTGTACCGTGCCACCTTCATAATTTGATGAATCTATTGCCATTTCTTCCCCGTCACGAAACCTGGAAAATAGAATTAAATATTCAAGTTTGTTCGATTAGTATCAATTTATAAAGATTACAAATGGAAATATTTCTAAAATGTAAAAAATCGGGAGAGTGACATTTTGACACAATATTTTCCGTAGCACATTTTGTTCAACCTAAGAAAATTTTATTTTGTAGTCAATCCTACTGAAATCAAAGATTTTTAAATCTTATTTATTAAATAAATAATTTTAATACATTGAAACAATATTTAAAAAACTTAAAACTCAGATCTATAGTAAATTCAATTATTCAATAATAATTAAAGCTTAAAAATATTTTGATTTTAGTAGAAGTACCTACAAAATACAATTTTCCAAGATTCAACAAAATAACATGTGCTAGGAAAAATTTTGTGTTAAAATTATACGGGTCCGAAAAATTTCCGAAATTATTTCAAAGACAGAGTAAGTATCATTTTCACACAAAAACTTGCCATGAAAATTGTTATTTTGGTCCAACATCAGGTAAATAAAAAATAATTTATTTATGGGATACGTATGTTTTTGACACAAAGTTTTTCGTGACAATCGTTATATTATACTCCGAAGATAAATGTTATTTTGTACTCCTCCTAAAATCAAAAATTTTAATTATTGAATAATTGAATTTACTAGATTAATTAAGTCTCTTTTAAAATTTTAAATTATATTTCACCTTTTTAAAATTTTCTCAAATTTTAAAGTTAAAGCAATTTTAATTTTTTCAAATTTCAGTTAATGTGAACTCGCACTGATTAAAAGTTCAATAATTCCAAGTTTTAAATATAGTAAATTTGAAAAGATTTAAAATTTCTGCAATTTTTAATAATACTTTTCTATTATGATTTCAATTACTTAAACTACAATTTTGTACTTTTTTTTATCATTTTTGAGTTATTTTCTGCAATTTTTTATTATTTTTAAATTGTTTATCTAAATCATAAATTTACCTTATTCAAATTTCAATTATTATAGTTTTATTAATAGTTTTATTAATCACTTTTTCAATTTGAATTATTTTTTCCTTGACAGTAAATCAATTTAATTATTTACTCCCAAATTTTATATTATTCGTCGCAAATTCAAATTTTTTTTTTAAATTATCATTCTTTTTGTCATTTTTATTATTTTGCAATTATTTTCTCCATCTTTTAATATTTTCATTATTTTTCAATAAATTTTCTAAATTTTCAGTTCTTATCTCAAAATTAGATTATTATTATAAATTTTCCATGTTTTAAACGATTTTTTAATTATTTTCTTTTGTTTAAAAATAAATTCTGCAATTTTTCTATTCTTTTCTTTAAGTTTTAATTATTTTTTTTATATTTGCATAATTTTAAAAAATTTTACTTATTTATCTGGAATTTACATTATTTTCACCAATTTTAGATTATTTCTGTGATTTTGTAATTAGTCCCTTCATTTAAAATTTTTTAAGCAATTTTGTAATTATTTTTTTTTTAAACATATATTCTATGATTTTTTCAATTATTTCTCTCAAATTATTTACTGTTTTCAATTTTTAAGTAATTTTATCATTCTTTAATTATTTTCTTCGATTGTAAACTATTATTCTCATTTTCTAAATTCTTTTTTTATTATGATTATTTAATAAAGAAAAATTTAGCCCATAATCGTATGATCACTTAAGGACAGTACATGGACAAATATAAGTAGAAAAATACAAATATGCAAAAAATAGTAAGTAATACAAAATCACAATAAAATAGGAAAAAATATTTTTTAAGATTTTTAGGTAGATTTTTTTTATAAAATTGCAATTATTTTCTTCAATTTTTAATAATTTTCCTTTGTTTTTACAACTTATCATTGTTTGTATCATATTTCAATTATTTACCGTAAATTTCAAATTTTAAAATTATTTTTCAATTATTTTCCAAAATTTATTTGCTTGAATTTTCAATTTTTTTCAATTTTGAAATAATTTTATCAATTTTTAACTAATTTCCTCGATTATTAATTATTATTCTCATTTTCTAAAATAATTTTTTAAGATTTTTAAGTACTTTTATAAAATTGCAATTATTTTCTTCAATTTTAAATAATTTTCATTTGTTTTCATAATTTCGAAAAATTTTTATTAATTATCGTAAATTTCAATTATTTTTATCTTTCTACAATTCTTTTTTTCAATTTTTAAATATTCTCATTTTTTTAATTGATTTCTAAGATTATCATGTATTTTTTTAAAATTTCAATTATTTTTTTTATTTAAAAAAAGTTCTGTAATTTTTTCAATTATCATTCAAATGATCATTTATTTTTTACAACTTATCATTGTTTATATCATATTTCAATTATTTTCTTAAAATTTCAAATTTTAAAATTATTTTTCAATTATTTTTCAAAATTTATTTTCTTTAATTTTCAATGTTTTTCAATTTTTAAAAAATTTTATCATTGTTTAATTATTTTCCTCGATTGTTAATTATTATTCTCAATTTCTAAAATTATTTTTTGAGATTTTTAAGTATTTTTATAAAATTTGAATTATTTTCTTCAACTTTTAATTCACTTTATTTGTTTTTATAATTTGGAAAAAAATTTGATTAATTATCGTAAATTTTAATTATTTTTATCTTTCTGCAATTTTTTTTCCCAATTTTTAGATATTCTCATTTTTTTAATTGATTTGTAAGATCATCATGTCTATTTTAAAAAGTTTAAATTATTTCTTCTTCATTAAAAAAAATTCAGTAATTTTTCAATTATCATTCAAATGTCATTTATTTTTTATAATTTATCATTGTTTGTATTATATTTCATTTACTTTCTTCAAATTTCAAAATTTAATCTTATTTTCCAAAATTTATTTGCTTCAATTTTCAAATTTTTTCAATTTTAAAATAATTTTATCATTTTTCAATTATTTTCCTCATTTGTTAATTATTATTTTTAAAGATTTTTAAGTATTTTTATAAAATTACATTTGTTTTCTTCAATTTTTAATTATTTTCATTTGTTTTTATAATTGCCAAAGATTTTTATTTATTATCGTAAATTTCAATAATTTTTATCTTTCTGCAATTATTTTTTCCAATTTTTTAAAAATTTTTTTTATTGATTTCTAAGATCATATATTTTTATAAAATTGCAATTATATTTTTATTTTAAAAAAATTATGTAATTTTTTCAATTATCATTCAAATGTCATTTTTTTACAACTAATCATTGTTTGTATCATATTTCAATTATTTTCTTCAAATTTCGAATTTTAAAATTATTTTTCAATTATTTTCCAAAATTTATTTGCTTTAATTTTCAATTTTTTTCATTTGTTTTATAATTTTAAAAAATTATTTATCTGATATTTCAATTATTTCAAGCAATTTTCAATTATTTATATTATTTTTTATGCTATTTTCTTTAATTTTTAATTACTTTCGTTCTTTTTCATAATTTCCAAAAAGTTTTTAATTATTTCTCTTTAATTAAAAATTATTCTCTTCAACTTTAAATTATGTTTATCATCTTTAATTTATTTTCTTTAATTTTTAATTATTATCTTTTTATTTCAATAAACTTCCGAAAGTTTTTAGTATTTTTCTGAAATTTACTTTAACTTTCCTTTATTTAAAATATATTATGTAATTTTTTAAAATTATTTTCTTAAATTTTAAATGATTTTCTATGATTTTTCTATGATTTCTTCATAGAATTTCTATGATTTTTTAATTTACTTTACCCAATTTTTAATTGATCTAATATTTTTTACCAATTAATTTTGCAAAATTCGCAAATATTTTGATTTATTGCAATTATTTTTTGTTCTTTTTTTATTTCTAAAATTTTATAAATATTGTCCTAACTAAATTTTTTTTTTATTTATTCATTTCAATTTATTTTTAAATAACTGCCCCACTTTGCCCCTTAACAGTTACGCCACTGGAGACCCTATTTAACTGATTAATATTCAAACCTTTAATTTGACATGTTGTACAAAATAACATTAATCTATCTTTGTACAAAATAACAATTTTCAAAGTACGCTTTATGTCAAAATGGCACTTTTTCAAAAAGCAGTAAAAGTAAAAAATGTATCCTCATTCGCTGAAAATAAAAATAGACCTTTAATTGAAAAGCTAGACAGAGCAAACTAAAAAAAATACAATCCACATAAAAAAACAAAATACCAATTTGCAAATAATCTCCGTCTTTATTTAATTATCGATTTATCAATTAATCACATAGAAGAGGGAAAATTGCCCGAAAAGCAAACACTTAGAGTAACTTTCCGTGTTTGATGATTGATTCCTGTTTATTTCCTACATCAACATAGGATCAGTGCAAAAAAAAAAAGTTGAACAGAACTCATAAACTGTTGACATTGCCTTCAACATTGCTTTTTGTAGCAGTCTTTTTGATGGTGCATGACCGAGCTCAAAGTTATATGACTAAAAATTTGCTTGTTCTGCGAAATATAAACTCGCTCACAAAATCGTATTTTATCGATCACTTATCATGAAGGTATTGGATTCCCATAAACCGTATATATAATCGTTCATTATTTAATAAAGCCAGTGGTGTTTAAATAATACGATAAGAGAATAATTGCTCGTTTTAGTTCAGTGCTACCAACAAAAAGCGGCACATTAATCAAGCAATCTTTCTTTAGCATTTTGATTTTCTGACATAATGTATAAAAGGGCAATAAAATCTCTCTATCATAATCCAGGGACAAAATTCAAAAACTTACCATTTTACAGTCGTTAATGTCGACGGATTTGCGACATACTCGCAGAGCATCGTAAATTGCTCTGTTTCATTCACTGTTATGCTGTCTGGTTTTATTGTTATTAATGGCTCATCTGAAACGAAAATAACGAGAACTTATAGCGTCTAATTGGTTATTAAAAAGTGAATTCGAAATCCATAAAATGACAATAATAATAAATTCGCTACAGCTCTTTTAATGAATAATTTTTCATTTTTATGAATTTATAAATAACTTCTTTTTTTGTTTCTAATTTTTTTTTCCTGTTCCAGGATTTACGGAAAATTTTCTATTTTTCCTAAAAACCTCCTATTTTTCTCAAAAACTGGGAATTTGTAAAAAAAAAATTTAATTTACTAAAAGTTTTAAATTACAACTGTTTCTTAATTTAACAGTTAAAATTCATAAATTAATTATTTTTTGATTGATTTTAACTTAATTTAAATCTTTCCGAAATTTAAAAAATTTTCTAAAATTTTTCAGTTTTATGAATTTATAATTAACTTTTTTTTTATTTTTAATTTTTTTTCCTGTTCCAGGATTTACGGAAAATTTTCTATTTTCCCTAAAAACCTCCTATTTTTCGCGAAAACTGGAAATTTTTTAAAAACAAAACTTTAATTTATTAAAAGTTTTAAATTGCAACTATTTCTAAATTAAACAGTTAAAATTCATAAATTAATTATTTTTTGATTGACTTTAACTTAATTTATATCTTTCCAAAATTTAAAAAATTTTCTAACTTTATTTTATATTTTTTTCTTCTTTGATAATTTTCTTTTGTCATTGTTTGTCTTATTAATAATGAATTTTCCAATTTAATAATCATGTTTCTATTTCTTTGAAATTTTAAATATATATTTTTAAATAGTATTCAATGATTAAGGAGTGTCGACCGCTTCACATAACCTCAAACTAAAAAGTGATTTTTAACAGCCAATGAAACATTCTCTACACTCTCTAAATTTGAATTAATTAAAAATAACTAATTATTAATTATTAGTAAAATCGTGGCTGTGTTTTTGTTTCTCTAATTAGTTAAAAATAACTAATTATTAGTAAAATATGACTAATTAATAGTTAATAAATATAACTAAAAAATAGTTAAAATTTAACTAATTGAATTAGTAAACAAAATTTTACTAAAATATTAGTAATTTTGACATAACCTAAAAATGAATTTGACTAATAATTAGTTATTTTTTACTAAATGGTTTGTAGAAATATAACTATTTCAATTATAGTGACTGAGTTTTTGCTTTCAAATTAGTTATTTTTAACTAATTCAGATTTAGAGAGCAATTCCACTCGTTGAATTTTCTTAAAAATATTTTGTTCAAAAGTTATTAACCAAATAAAAATTTTTATTTTTTCATCTGTTTAATAATAACCTTTGAACAAAATATTTTAAACAAAATTCAATAAGTGGAATTGTAGAGAATATTTCAAAGAGTAAAATGAGCTATTATTTGTCAAAATTGGTTAAAAATTTCAATTGGTTATAGACCCTTAAAAAAACACAAAATGTTTAATAATTATTATACTACAACAAATTTTGGTCCAACCTAATTTTTTTTTTATAATTGTACAACTGAATCTTTCAGAATTTAGTGAAATCATTTTAATTATTGTTTCATTTGCTGTTAAAAATCAGTTTTTAATTTGAGGTTATGTCAAGCGGTCGACACTTTTTAAAACCATTGAAAATATAATATTACCGACAAAATAAGAATAAAATCAATTAATTAAATTAATAAAAATCATGAATAAAATAATAAACAAAAAAAAAATGAGAATTTAAAAAATAAATATATTTGCGTGTCTCAGAAGTTGAAACACGAGGATTTAAATAAGTATAGATTTTAAATTAAAAATAAAAGAAAAATGATCCGATTTAAGAAAAATTAAACATTTAAATAAAATAAATAACCTATTTGAAATAATAAAAATAGAATATTTTACTAAAATTTATTAATAAAAATAATTATAAGGTTAATTTAAGTTGATTTAACTGTAAATAATAAGAATTTCCTGAAAATTATTAGAAAATTAATAATAAATTATCAAAATAGTCGTTTTTAATTAAATAAAAATAAAAAGCAAAAAAAAAATACTAGATTAAGAAAATTTAGTAAAATTTATCAATAAATAATCAATATTTATTTGTTTATTACCAAAAATTGTTAATTAAAGTATGAAATATTGTTTAAATTTTTATAAATTTATAGTCAAATAATAGCAATTAAAAAATGGAAAAATAATTGTCAATTAGAAATTCAATTAATGAAATATTCATTAAGAAATTAAAGAAATTAATAAAAATCCGTTGAAGAATGTTCTAGAAGATTTTTAGAAGGTTATAAAATTGTTTATCTTCCGTTTTATATTTAAAGGGAAAAATATTTATTGAGTTAGAAATTGTCTTGAATAAATAAATAAATCATTGAAACAATTTGCGCCAAAATATAAAAGACAGGGAAGATAATTTAAATCGTAACGATATTTTAAAAATTTTCTAACTTTATTATAAATTCTTTTCTTTCTTGATAATATTCTTTTATGACTGTTTGACTTTATAATAAATTTTCAAATTTAATAATCATATTCCTATTGCTTTGAAATTTAAAATATGTCATTTTATCGAAAAATTAAATTTTTTTCTTATAATTTCTTATTCTTAAAAAAAAGTTTTAGTGTTTAATCATTATTATTATTTCTTTTGTATTTTTATACAGTTTCTTAATGCTTATCACTTTTTGGAGATTTTTATTTTATATGCTTCTAAATTTTTTTTTGTATTGTAGATTTCCTTCTTTTTACACAAATTATTTCAGGTTTTATTAACATAAAATTTTATTTTATATAATATAATTTTAATTTTATAACATTTGGAAAGATTTTTAATTTTTTTATTGGTTTTCTAATAATTTGATAATTTAAGGAAGGAGTGGAGGTTTTTTTTTAATTTATCTGATTATTCTTAGATTAACTCGTTTTTTATGTAAATTCATTCAATTTTCTTTACATTTTATCTATTTTTTCGCAAATTTATTTACCGTTTCATAGAATTTTCAGTTTCCAAGATTTTTTAAACAAATTATTGATTTAAAAACTGTTTAAAAATGTGTTTCTTTTATTTTTTTAATTTTTACACATTCCTTTTTAAATTCTCTTCAATTTCTGAATAGTTTACGAAATTTTTTCATCTTCAAACGAATTTGTCATTCTGTTTCCACAACATTTACATTTTCTTATTTTATTCTCACTATTTTTAATTTTGTCATTAATTTTTCGATATTTTTACATTTTATCTAATTTTTTCATAGTTTGTTTTTTTAACTGTGAAGCCTTCTGATTTTTTTTTCTAACAAAATTACCTTATTTTCTTTTTTCTCACAAAATTGCCAACGTCGGTTTTTTTTTCTTTCTTTTTGAAGATAAATTTTTTTTCTAGAAGAAAGGTGAAACGTTGGTAATTAAATGTTTCTTATTTTTATTTTTGGCATTAAAAAGAGTGTAAAGAGGACACCGAAACTTTTTTATCAATTTTTATTTTGCATACTATTTTCAGGAGAAAGAGGACGCAACAAGAAGGAAAGTAAATTATGGATGAGAGGTTTCTTGCTGTTCTTTTTGTGATTATATTATGGTCCAGATTTAGTCATTTATGAAATTTAAAATTAAAATAGAATAGAAGAAAGTATAAATGAAGAGGGCTGAAAAATGTGAGTGGATGAAAATCATCTCTGGGGGAGATAATTATTTTAGAGAGATGTTATTTCAAAAAAAGTTTTTGTTAAAGAAAGAAGCTAATTTGTAGAAACAAATTTTTGAGTAGAGAAATTATTTTGAAAAGGTAAAATTATTTTTGATGAAAAAAATCGTTGGATGAAAAAAATGCTGTAAGCAAATTAGAAAGAGAAATATCGTCTAGGGAGACAAATTAGAAGGAAAAATAAATCTAAAGAAAGATCATTTGTTATTGATCGTCTATTCCTCTTTTTCTTAGACATAAGAGAAAGGATATAGAAAACTAGTTAAGCAGATATATAAAGTCCTCATCTAAGAAAGGTTACGTGACGAGCTTTAGAAATGCGTATTTGCATGTGGAAAGCGATGTCATAAAGAGTGGAAGCTTGCTAGTCTACAAGGGAAATGAAAGCTGAATGAAGTCCTCTACGACCACATTTCGCTATAAGTCACGTCCCCCTTTCATAAAATTTAAGATATTTTTGAAACAAACGTCAAAAATGACAAGTTAGACATACTAATAATCTATTTTAAAAGGATTTAATTCTTGAATTGGAAATTAAATTAAAATGATTATTAAAACCAGAAACTTGATTGCAATTTAACACCTTTCTTACAATTTCTAAACTTAACAACGAATAATTAAAAAAAAAAATTTCTAAATTTCTAAATTTAAATACAAATTTGATTTTCATTTTTTATTTCTCTACCGGGGATCAAAAATGTTAAACAGAATCGTTTTAGAGATAAGTTTTCAATTTTAGGAAGATTCACATGCTATCTTTGTCAATTTTCGAGAAAAATTAATTTTACAACTAATTTAGAATCCACCTTTAGATTGAAGATGAAAATTTGACTTATTTTTCAAAATATCCAGAGTTGTTTCACTTTTACGAGTAGAAATTTATTTTATTTTGAGGTTAGAAATAGAAACGACGAGCAGAAGATACTTTCAAAAAGGCGGGAAAATAGATATTTTCAAATTTGAATTTCAGTGTTTTTCGATATTTCTGATAATAAGAAACATATTTTTTTCAGAAAGATTTATTCTTCATTAATTTCAATGCCGAGACAAATAAATACATTTTTCGACTATTTTATTTATTTTTTATTTATTTATTGACAAGTTCTCATTTTTAGGTGAGAATTAGCAGAATATACCCGATTAAAAGGCGGGAAAATAAAAAATGTTATGTTTAAATAAGCTTTAGTTTTATGAAACACACACAATTTATTTTTTAAAAAATGGATGAATAACAAAATAATTATCATTAAATATAACAATTATAAACGATTTGATTTTTAAAATGAACGAAAATAATTTAAATTTAAAAAAATACTTGAGAATCTCAGAAATAAATTGAAAAAAATTAGAATAATGAAAAATTGAAGAAAATAATTGAAAATTGAAAAAAATGATTGAAATTGAGATAAATAATTAAAATTTTAGAAAATTAATTCAGAAAATGATTACAAATTTCTGAAAATTAAGAAGAAATAATATAAATAATTTAAAATTGAAGAAAATAATTAAAGTTTGAGAAAATAATTGAAAAAATTGCATAATATATTTTAATTTTTAAATAAAGGGAATTTGAAGAAAAATTCAGAAAAATACTTGAAACTTTTAGAAGTACATTGCAAAACAAAAGAAAATAATTAAAAATTAGAGAAAATGTATGAAAAAGATAAACATAATATAAAAACTGGGAAGAACAATTTTTAATACAAGAGAAATAATTGCAAAAAATACAGAATATAGGTACATAAAATACAAGAGAATCGTAGATGTAATTCAAAATTGAATAGAAAAATGAAAATTTCAGATAAATAATTAAAAACTTTTTGGAAATTATGAAAAAGAACGTAAGTAATTGAAAATAATAAATAAATAATATAAATAATTAAAAATTGAATTAAATCAGTGAAAATAGTTAAAAATTAAAGAAAATAATAAAAAAAAAGAATAGTTAAAACTTGTGGAAAATAATCGGAAAATGATTTTAAAATTTGAAACTTGAAGACAATAATTAAAATATGATTAAAACAATGATAAATTAAAAAAAAATTTGTAATTTTTCTTTCAATTATCAACTATTTTTTTAAAATTTCAATCTTTAATCTTTCATTTATTTTTTTAATTTTCAATTATTTTCATTAATTTTCAATTTCATTCTTCAATTTTCAATTATTTTATTAAAAATTCAATAATTCTCGCATTTTGTCAATTATCAAATATTTTCTTGAAATTTCAATACAGTTCTTCAATTTCCAATTCATTTTTTTAATTTTCATTTATTTTTTACAATTGTTTCCATTATTTTCATCAGTTTTCAATTGACGATTTATTTTCCTCCTTTAATTTTATTATTACTCATCCATTTAAAAATTTTTTTGTTCGGATGCCAATTATTGTCATTATTTTTGGAATTTCTTTTTAAATTGGCATTTTTTATTTTAATAGTTAATTATTTTCGTCATGTTGTAATTTTTCTTTTAATTATCAATTGTTTTCTTGAAATTTCTATTTAATCCTTTAATTTTCCATTTATTTCTTCAATTTTTAGTTATTTTCTTCAATTCTTAAAAATTTTCTTTAATTTACAATTATTTTTATCGATATTCAAATAATTCCTTAATATTAATTAATTCTCGCATTTTCTTAATTATCAATTATTTTCTTTTAATACAATTCTTGAATTTCCAATAAATTTATTTAATTTTCATATATTTCCTACAATTTTTGCTATAATTTTCATCATTTTTCAATTGACAATTTATTATTCTATTTCAATTTTCCTAAATTACAAAATTTTTTTGTACGAATGCCGATTATTCTCACCATTAGTCGAATTTTTTTTTTCAACTGTTAATTATATTTTTTTAATAGTAAATTATTTTCGGCATATTGCAATTTTTCTTTTGATTATCAATTATTTTCTTAAAATTTCCATTTATTTCTTTAATTTCCAATTTATTTCTTCAATTGGTACCTAATTATTTTCTTCAATTCTCAAATTTTGTTCTTTTTGAATTTCTTTTTATCGATTTTCAATTTATTCCTCAATATTCAATAATTCTCGGATTTTTACAATTATTTTTTTTACTCATAAAATTGTTTTAAAATTTCAATTCAATTGTTCAATTCTAGAACTATTCTCAGTTATTTTCTTTAAATTGAAATTTCACTTTTCAATTTTAAATTATTTTCTTTAATATTGAATTGCATTTTTCGTTTTTCAATTTTTTTATTCGAAATTCAATAATTCTCTCATTTTGTCAATTATCTAATATTTTCTTGAAATTTTAATATAATTCTTTAATTTCCAAATTATTTCTTGAATTTTCATTTATTTTTTACAATTGTTTCCATTATTTGCATCTGTTTTCAATTTTTTTCCTTTAATTTTATGATTATTCATCAATTTAAAAGTTTTTTTTTGTTTAAATGCCAATTATTCTCGCGATTTTTTGATTTTTTTGTTATATTGTCAATTTTTTTTTTAATAGTTAATTATTTTCGTCAATTTTTAATTATTTTCGTCATATTGTGATTTTTCTTTTAAATATAGATTATTTTCTTAAAATTTCCATTTAAGGATGTTTATCCAAAAAACCATTTTCTACAGATTCTTAATTATTAATTATTTTCTTCTAATACAATTCTTGAATTTCCAATTGATTTATTTAATGTTCATTTATTTAATACAATTTTTGATTAATTGATTAAATAATTTTCATTATTTTCTTTAATATTAAAAAATTACCGTTTTTTTTTATTTTTTTCGATTATCATTAAGGTTCTTTACTTTTAAATAAAATTGTTCAATTATTTTCTTTAATTTTCAATTCCATTCTTCTATTTTAATTTCCAATCTTCAGTTTTCAGTTATTTTTTTCTATATTCATTCTCGGCTTTTTTCAATTACTTATTTTCAATTTTTAAGTATATTCCATAAATACTTCAATTTATTTCTTTAATTTTTTATTGTTTTCTTCAATTTTCCCTTTTTTTTAATTTTAATTTTTTTATTGTTTATATTCAATTCAGTTGTTAAATGTGCAATTATTTCTAATAATTATTCTTATAATTTTTTTAATTTTTCAATTTGCAATTATTTTAATGTTTACAATAATTTTTTTCAGTTGTCTAAAAAACTAGTAATTTTTGAATTATGTTTTTCAATTGACAAAATTTTCGTAATTTTTCACTTATTTTATTCAATTTTTTAACAATTATTATTTCATTTTCATTTCATTATTTTAACAATTCAATTATTAATTGTTTTCCGTAATTTTCAATTAGTTTCTATAGTTTTTCCATATTTTCATTATTATCTTAAAATTTTATAATTATTCTTTGATTTTTTAAATTATTTTTTTGGTTCTGTATTAGTCTAGCCATTTTTTGCATTTTGTTTTCAATTGTCAATTGTTTTTGTCATTTTGTAATTTTTTTTCCAATTATCAATTATTTTTCCAAATTTTAATTTAATTCTTAAATTTCCAATTTATTACCTCAATTTTTTATTATTTTTTTCAATTTCAATTATTTTTTTTGATTTTCAATTCAGTTGTTCAATTTGCAATTATTTCCAACAGTTATTCCTATAATTTGTCAACTATTTTGTTTAAATTTAATATTTATTGTTTAATTTTTTAAACTATTCTTTTCAATTGTGTAGTTACGCACCCATTTTCCGAATTTTGTTTTCAACTGTCAATTATTTTCGTCATTTTTCAAAAATATTCTTCCATTTCGTTATTTTCATTATTTGAATTTGATAAAAAAATTAAAAAACTCAAATTCTTATAAATTCTCGATTAGAATTTCTCTTGTTAATATCCTCGTTCTCATTACCGTTCTCCAAGGAATATTACTTCCTCGCAACTCTATTAATAATAGTTCAAAAAATTTCTTTCACAACAATTTTTATTTAAAAAGTACATGCCAAAACAACTTTCATCCATGACTCAACTGTATAAAATTTGAACTTTAATTCTCCCTGTAATCTTTATAGGTGCATTCATCAAACTTTGCACATGTTTAATACTTCAGAACTTGAGGAAAATTAGTTGATAAGTTGCTTTTCAATTAATTATCTTACTAAAGTACCAGTTTGAAAAGTTTTAAGTGAAAAGTTGAAGACAGAAAGTTTGTAATTTGAATTCGCGGTTTAAAAATTGATTTTATTGAAAATAAACTGTCATCTTTAATTATACGTCAGTTTCTCTTAAATTATAGTTTAAATTGCAGGCCTAAGAACTGATTCAATGTTAAAATATGACACAATTCTGATTAATTGTCTATTGAAATGGGAATAGGTAATAAGGTAATTCTAAATGAGAATAAACAATGTGTTTCGATAGAGATATGATACTCGTTAGAAGTGAAATTATACTCACATAAGACTTCGATTGTAGTTGTTTCTTTCAAAGGTTTAGTTCCCTCTTTTTGCATGACCGAATTCTCAGCCTGGCAACTAAATGGAATTCCACTATCGTATTCCGTTACTGCAAAAATAAAGTAACTCTTCGTTTCCGCCGTTCCGTCAGCCTGTGAACAAAAGCAAATGATTTCAGATAAGAATGTGTAACATGACCTGCAATTCCGGATGATCTCTTCACACTGAACTCGCTATATCTTTTTAATCTTTCACCTTCTCAACAAATACTCGTAAATATTTGTCTAATTTACATGTCTAATTTGCCTGCAAGTCGTTCAAAGCAACTTTAGACATTTTATCTCATTGATAAATCGTCCTTTGAAACAAATTTCACGCCTGATAAAATCAGATTAATCGGACGTGAAATTTGTTAAAATCAGGACTGATAAAAATCGTGATTTTTTTGAAAAAATCGAAAATTTGTTTTTTTTAAATATAATCAGTATATAAAATCTCTAAATGTTTGTTTGTAAGTAGATTATTTTTTTTACTGAGAATATTTAGTAGGAAATAATAAAGAATGAAAGATTTAATTAAAATCAAATAAATCATGTCGAATAAGTGAGAAAATTTCAAAAAAATATCTTCGAATTCATATGATAGAAAAATTAAAGAAATTAGGTAAAAGCAGCAACAGAATAATAAATTATATAAAAAAAATTATAATATAATATAATAATAATTTTTTTAAATAATTTTTTCTTCATTTCTTTAATAATGTCTATGACATTTTTCATTTAAAAGCATTTTCTCATTTTTTCTTAATTAAAATTAATTAAAATAATTATTTAATTAAAATTTTAATTACATTTTTAAAAATTAAATTAAATTTTAATTAAAATTAAATTAAAAAAAAAAATTAAAAAAGAAAAAATTTAAGAAAAAATTAAGAAAAAAAAACAAGAATAAAAATTCTTGTGTTTTTTTTTCTTTATTTCTTTAATAATGTCCATGACATTTTTCATTTAAAAGAATTTTCTCATTTTTTCTAATAGACTGTTTTTTTATCTTATTACGTTCTTGCTTTTTTTTATAATTCATCATTATTTCGCTGTTTTTACCTAATTTCTTTAATTTTTTCTATCATAATATGAATTCGAAGATATTTTTTTGAAATTTTCTCATTTATTCGACATGATTTATTTGATTTTGATTAAATCTTTCACTCTTTATTATTTCCTACTAAATATTCTCAGTTAAAAAAGTAATCTACTTACAAACAAACATTTAGAGATTTTAAATACCGATGATATGAAACAGTGGCATAAAACTATAATATAAAAAAGTAGATACTCTTTTTAAAAAATTAAAGAAATAAATAAGAAGATAATTGAAGAAACGTTAAAATATAGTACTAAAGACGACAAAATATTAAAATTAGAAAAATTAGAGCATTATTTTAGAAATTGAAAAGAAAAAAATGAATAAATTTTGAAAATTAAAAAAAAAAATTAAAAGAAAAGAAATTTTCTGAAATAGACGAACGAAGCTAAAATGAGAATATTTAGTAGAAGATTAAATTTACATAATGTAAAATAAAAGAATGAAAGGTTTAAAAAAAGTAGAAAATTGAGAAATTTAAAAAATGTAGATAAAAGCATCGAATAAATGTTTTCAAAAATTCGTAATTCGTAATTTCTAAGAATAAGAAAATTGATGACAAAAAATTAAAGAATTAATTAAAACGCAAGGAAAAGAAAACAGTGAAAAATGAAGAAATTTTTTCCTTAATCTTAAAAACTGGAAAAAAATGTAAAAAGTACAAAAAATAATAAAATTTGATTATAATCTATTAAAAAATTAGAATCAATAAAAGTAAAACAAAAAAACATGTATATATAAGGATAAATAAAAAGTCCACAAAAGAAATTTAAAAATTCTTTAAAAGTAAAAAAGTTTAGCCAAATTAAACCAAAAACATTTTTATAATATTAACTTAAATCAAGTCCAACAATAAATTTAGAAAAATAAAGAAAAAAAAAATTATAAAAAAATAAGTAAGTTTGCAAAACATCTCGCTAAAAATAGACAAGATGTGAAAACAAATTCAATAAATTTATATAAAAATGAGCGTACTTATTTTTAAAAATATGGAAATAATTATAAAAATCAACGAAATAAAAAGTTTAGTGGATGTTATAATAACAAAATTGTGTAAAATAATACTTAATAATTTGCATAAAAAGAAGAAAATTAAAAAAAATCTTAGAATAAAAAGACAAATACAAAAAAAAAACTGAAGGAAGAAATAATCTTAAAATTTTGTAAAAATAATAAATTTATAATAATAATAATAATCCACAAGATTCATTCATTAATTCTGCTTACACCAGAAGTTTGGCACTTAGATATTTTATTTTTCTTATATCATTTTTTTTAAATGCAATTAAATTGATTAAAATTAAAATTTATAAATATCAATTTGAATAATTTTAAATTTGATTAATAATTAAATCCATAATTTTTAACAGTTTTTAATATACAATTATTCTCTTTAAATTTTATAACCTATTCTTTCATTTTGCTTCCTCATAGAGGAAGCTTTGTGATCGTTAAAATTTTCCAAAAATAGTCTAAATCGACTCATTTTTATCTAAAAAGCGAAAATTTTCATTCCTAAGCAAATGTCCAGATGTATGTGTGTGTGTGTGTGTGTATGTATGTGTGTGTGTGTTTCTCAATTATCGATTATTTTTTTGAAATTTTGATATAAAACTTTAATTTACAATTGATTTACTTAATTTTAATTTACTTTCTACAATATTTTCCATAATTTTAATCAATTTTCAATTGACAATTTATTATTCTCCTTCAATTTTATGATTATTCATTAATAAAATTTTTTTTGTTCGAATGCCGATTATTCTCACTATTTGTCAAATTTCTTTTTCAATTATCAATTTTTTTTTAATAGTTAATTATTTTTGTGATATTGTATTTTTTCTTTTAATTATAAATTATTTTCTTGAAATTTCCATTCAATTCTTTAATTTCCCATTTATTTCTTTAAATTCTAATTTTTTTCTTCAATTCTTAAAAATTTTCTTTAATTTATAATTTTTTTTAACGATTTTCACTTAATTCCTCAATATTCAATAATTCTCGGATTTTTTCAATTATTTTTTTTACTCATAAAAATTGTTTTAAAATTCCATTTCAATTATTCAATTCTAGAACTATTAATATTAATATTGATAACTATTTAAATTCAAATTCCACTTTTCAATTTTCAATTATTTTTATTTAATATTAAAAAGTTATCACCTTCTTTAATTTTTAATTTTATTCAATTTTATTTCCATTCTTCAGTTTTCAATTATTTTCTTCAATATTAATTAATTTTCGGCTTTTTTCAATTACTTTTGTTTAATGTTTAAGTATATTCTTTAAATTTCAATTCCATTCTTCAATTTTTATTTATTTTTATTAATTTTAATTATTATTTTTGAAAACCGGGAAATGACTGGGAAATTTGTTACTAAACCAAGAATTTCTTCATGGATTTAAAAGTTCTGAATTATTTTATGGAAAATCAATTTTTTTATACATCACAAGTCTATGTATAATAATAATAATAATGCTACACGTTTTCAATCATTTGAATTTCATTAATACCTAGATAAATATATAATATTTTTTATAATTTTCAACACTTTCCAATATACAATTGTTCTCTTTAAATTTTATAATTATTCTTTTTTTTTATTTTGTTCTTTTGTCGATTATTCTCGAAAATTTTCAAATTTTTCTTTTGATTGGCAATTATTTTCCTTGTTCTTAATTTTTTTTTAATTTTTGAATAATTCGTTAATATTCAATAATTATCAGATTTTTTCAATTACTTTTTTACCCATAAAATTTTTTTTTAAATTTCAATTCAATTATTTAATTCTAGAAGTTCAATAATTTTAGCTGCTATTATACTAAAATTAGGAGGATATGGAATTTTACGATCCTTAATATTTATAGAAAAATTAAATATAACATTTAATTTAATTATTATTACATTTAGTAATTATTTAGTAATTATTTAATAATTATTTTTTTCAATTTTAATTTCATTTTTCGATTTTCAATTCTGTTGCTAAATCTGCAATTATTTCTATTAAAAATTATTCCTATAATTTCCTGAATTTTTCAATTTGCAATTATTTTTTTTAAATTTAATATATCTTGTTCAAGTTTTTCAATCATTTTTTTTTAGTTGTCTATTTATCTTGTCATTTTTTTAATTTTGTTCTTAATTAACAATTATTTTCATCATTTTTCACATATTTTCTTCAATTTTCCAATTATGCCCGTCATTTTTCAACTATTTCTTTCAATTATTAATTACTTTCTGCAATTTTCAATTATTTCCTACAATTTTTTTAATTTTCAATTATTATCTTAAAATTTTATAATTATTCTTTGATTTTTTAAATTATTTAGTTCGGTTGTGTATGAATCTAGCCATTTTTTGAATTTTGTTTTGAATTGTTAATTATTGTCGTCATTTTGTAATTTTTTTACAATTATCAAATTTCTAAATTCTAAATTATATAATTATAAATTATAAATTTATAAATTTTCAATTTATTTCTTAAATTTTCCATTTATTTTCTCAATTTTTTTTTTATTATTTTCTTCAATTTCAATTACTTTTTCAATTTTTAATCCAGTGGTTCAATTTGCAATTATTTCCAACAGTTATTCCTATAATTTTTCAAAAAATTTGTTTAAATCTAATATTTATTGTTTAATTTTTTTTAACTATTCTTTTCAATTGTGTAATTATTTAGTTATTTTTCGAATTTTGTTTTCAACTGTCAATTATTATTTTCGTCTTTTTTCAGATATATTCTTCAATTTCGTAATTTTCATTATTTGAATTCGCAAAAATTTACAGTTTTAAAAGAACAACAATATTGCAAAGTTTGTCGCGCGCTTGGACGTAAGAATTAAAAAAAGGATTATTGTGAATAATTATGGAAAATAATAAATATTTTAAATTTGAATTAATTGAAATTTAAAAGTTTGAACAAATTGGAATATAAGTTAATTTACGTTTGGAATTTATTTAAATTATAATGACTTAATGATCAAATCATGATTTTTATGCTAATTCCCCAATGATTTAAATCAATAACAGCCCTGATTAAAATTTTAATTAAATATCTCTGGTTACTGAATTAATAACATTTTTATTTACAATTTCCTTCAGTAATCATTACAACAGTTTCAAAGAAAAAATAAATCTTCTCAACTGAATCTGTTTAAACTGACGCAAAACTTAAGCCACGTTTTTTAAATCTCACTTTAAAAACTTCTCACGAATAAAATCTTTAAGAAATTGAACACCGAGGCCGTGAACATAAATTTGAAAGGGGGAGGAAAAAAAAAAGTTTTTCGTTACTTTCTAAAAAAGGACCTAATTTTACGGAAATCTTTTTTCAAACTTTTAAAGTCGCACGGCATTAAGTATTAGCCAACTTTAGTGAAGCACATTTTGAAAGTTCGTCTCTCGGCTTTAAAAAAAGAAATAGAATAATTTCACAAGTTCCAAGTGTCTAGTCAGTTGCACTGCTTTTAATATCGAGATCTAAATATAAATCCATTTTATTATGATTGATGTATTAAAAGGGTTTCAAAACTGAAGTTGACTAAGTTGGAAACTACTAAATTTGAAAAAGCGTATTAGAGTTGAAAAAGTATGTCGAAGTAGAAGATTAAAGTTAAAAAACTGTGTTCAAGTTAAAAAGTACAAGAGAAAATGGCACAAATTCACATTCCTCGAGTTTTTTAACCTGGGAATATTTAAAAACTTGGGATTTTTTTAAATTAAAACACATGTTAATTTTTATTAATTATTATTTTGAGTTTTTTTTTTTAAATTAAGTTATTAAAATCGTGGTCTTTAGTTTTTGGAATCAGATTTTAAATTATTATACCTGAGTACATAGAGTTTCGAAAAATTAAAAATCGCCTTCTATAAACAAGATCTTTCCGGATAAGTGCTTTTAAAATGATGAAGACTCAGACTGGGAAATTTGTTTTTGGATAATATTCTATATATGCAAGTTAGTTCACAATACATTTTCAGGTTCCTTTTGCAGTAAACTGCATGTTTCCTCTTTTTAACCTCCAGCCTCTAAATTGCTAAAGTCTTCTGAAGATAAAAGTTTTGGCACAAGCTCGTGAAGCGCGTGCCTTCGACCGCCAGGTTTTCTTTTCAGAACTTCTTTTGTCCCCTTTTTCAGGCTTACTATCACTTTTATCTTCTTTTTCATCATTTTCTCTACGTGCTAATATTTCACATCATAACCGCAAAGAAATTCAGGAACTGTCATTTTTAAAATTACATTTATTGTTACTATATGTTTTTTATGAAGATGATGATGATGATAGTGTTGTTATTGATAATGTTGACGTTGAAGATTTTAATGATAATTCTTCCATTAATATTATTATTATTAAAATCGAGATATTTCTCGCTTTAATACGAAACCAATTTAAATTGACAATAGAACGTATTATTTTTAGTCACAATACTTTCAATGTTTTTTTTCATCTTCTTTTTTTACATTTGCTACTTATATTTCAATAAGGATCTTTAAAAAGTCGAGGAACATTGGGTATCTTTTAAGACACTGCTTTTTTTTTAACTTTTAACAGAAATTCCTTATCTGAGAAGTAAAAGAACTTGAAAAGTTACAGGAATTCTTTATCCCATAATTTTAAAACTAGACTGAACGTTTAGGTCGCTTAAACATTAAGTATCGCTCCAATCAGCCACTAATTACTGTTTCAATTACTGATGGCACTCTAATGGAACTAATGGAAGTGTTTATAAAGTAAATTCTAGATTCATATTTTGAATTGGATGATTTATTTGCTCGAATGAACTAATTAGCTAATGGATTGGTGCGTTAAACCAAATTAGTAATTTATCTTGATAACTATTGATTAAGAAATTAAATCATCCCGTTTCAGCAATTGTTTAACAGTACTAAATAACACATCAAATGAAATTAATTCCTCATTTGAAAATTACTATTTACAATTTACTTCCATTCAATTCTGAATGGAACAACAGCAGTTTTCGTTTAATTTTTGATAATGTTAACTTTTTACTGTGTGGAGAAAATTACATGTTTTTAAAAAGAATTTTATGTTTTAATTAAGTTCTGTAAAATAGATTATAATAGAAAAAAGGCTCAAGATTTAGAAAAATTTAAAAATTCCAAAATTATTGACAAAAAATTAATTTCTTTATAAGAATTTGGATAAATGAATTTACAATTTGAAGAGAATGATTAAAATTAAAAAAAAACATATTTTGAAAAAATAATTGAAAAATGACAAAAGAAGTAGAAAATTAAATAATAAATAATTTAACTAATTTTATATTGAGGAAAATAATTAAAACTGAAAAATTTTAATTTAAAAAAATTAAAGAAACGAATTAAAACTTGCGGAAATTGAATTTAAAAATTAGGGGAAAAATTGAAAAATAATGGAAATAATTAGAAAATGATGAAAATTTATGGGAAATGTAAAAAATAGTTGAAACTGTTGCAAATAATTAAAATCATAAAAGAAAAGAAATGTTAAAAATTTTAGAAATTTTTAAATAATTTTAAATTTACTATTCTCAAAGATTAAAGAAGAGAATTGAAACTTGGGAAATTGAATTTAAAAATAAGGGAAGAAAATAAAAAATAATGAAAATAAAATTGAAGAAAAATGTTGAAAAATGATAAAAATAATTGAGAATAGTAGCAAATATAATTAAAATCATAAAAGAAAGGAATTCTTAAAAATTGAAGAAATTTTTAAATAATTTTAAATTTACTATTCGCGAAGAGTGGATTAATTAAAATTTTAATCAATGATATTTCAAATTAATTGAAGTTTGAAGAATTATAATATATAAAAATTGTAACTGTAGTCTTATTTATCTCAAATATATTCTGTAATTTTTATAATTATTTTTTACCAGTGTTTATTAATTTCTTCAATATACAATTATTTCAATAAATTACTTTATTATTAAATTTATCTTTCAATTAATTTTCAATTATTTTTTTTCAATTTTCAATTATTTTTCAATTAATTTTCTAATTTTTTTTATTATTTATCTCAAATTTTAGTTTTTTTTTTCAATTTACAATTATTTCCATCATTCTCAAATTATTTTCTTATATTACAAATACTAATAGGTTGAAATTTCTTCAATTATTTTTCACAAACTAAAATAATTTTCTTCAATTTTAAATTATTTTTATTACTTTACAAATATATTCTCCAATTTCCTAGACATTAAAATATTGTTTTAAAATTTTAATAATTTTCTTCAATTTCAAATATTATTATTATCATTTTGCAATCAATTTTTACAATTTTCAATTATTTATCTCATTTTTCAAATTTTTTTTTCAATTTTCATTTTCTTTTATATTTTTGCAATTATTTTCTCCGCCTTTTAATTAGATATATTAATTATTTTTCAATTAATTTCCTACATTTTTATTTATTATCTAAAATGTAACTTACTGTATCCACGTTTCAATGTAATATCGAAAATTTCAATTATTTATATCAAATTTCCATTATTTTCTTCAATTGGCAATTAATTCTATCATTTTTTCATTACTTTTTGTCATATTCAATTATTATTCAATAAATTTTTTTATAATTTATCACAACTTCCACTTATTTTTACAATATACAATTATTTTTATTATTCTGAAATTATTTTCTTTCATTACAAATATATGTTGCAATTTTTTAAATTATTTCTCAAAAAATTTAATTCACTTCTTTAATTTCTTATTATTTTTATTACTTTTCAAATACTTTATCGAATTTTTTTATTATATTTATACTCTTCAATTAATTTCCTAGATTTTAAAATATGTTTCTCAAATTTTAACAATTTTTTTTAATTTTTAATTATTAATATTATTATTTTCCAAACAATGTCTTCAGCTTTTAATTATTTTTATTACTTTGCAAATATTGTCTCGAATTTTTTATTATTTTCGATACTGTTCAATCAATTTTCTAGATTTTGAAACATATTTCTTAAATTTTAATAATTTTCTTCAGTTTTTAATTAGTTTTATTACTTTGCAAATATTGTCTAGAATTTTTTATTAATTTCATTACTCTTCAATTAATTTTCTAAACTTTAAAATGTTTTTCTCAAATTTTAATAATTTTCTTTAAATTACAATTATTTTTGTTATCTGTTTGCAATCAATTTCTTCAATTTTTTTTATTAATCTCAGTTTTCATGTCTCAATTCAATACCAAAATTTTCAATTATTTATCTCATTTATCAATTATTTTTTTCAAATTCATTTTCTTTTATCTTTTTTCAATTTTTTTCTCCACCTTTTAACTAGATACAATAATATTCTAAATTTTTATTTATTAACTCAAATATAAGTTACTGTATCCACGTTTCAAATCTTTAATCATTCTTTAATTATTTTTCTCATATTCCAGATAACTTTCGACAATTTTTGCTTATTTTTTTTTTAGTTTAATTGCAATAATTTTTACAAATTTTATATTATTTTAATTATTTGTTGATTAATTTCTAAAATTTCAATCATTTCTCACAAATTCCCATTATTTTTTGCAATTAACGATTACTTTTATAATTTTTATTCAATTCTCAATTACTATTCTTACCATTTTGCAGTCAATTTCTTCAATTTTTAATTAGTCTCACTAATTATTTCTCAGTTAAATTCCTAAATTTTCAACTATTATTTATCTTATTTTTCAATTATCTTTTTCAATTTTCATTTTCTCTTATTCTTTTGCAATTATTTTCTCCACTTTTTAAGTAGATATATTAATCATTTTTCAATTTATTTCCTAAATTTTTATTTATTATCTCAAATCTAAGTTACTGTATCCACGTTTCAATTGTTTAATTATTCTTCAATTATTTTTCTCATATTCCAAATAAATTACGACAATTTTTTCTATTTTTTATTTTTTTGTTAAATTGCAATGATTTTCATAAATTTTATATTATTTTGATTATTTGTTGATTAATTACGAAACTTTCACTTATTTCTGTCAAATTTCCATTATTTTCTTAAATTTGCAAATATTTCTATCTTTTTTCCATTACTTTTTGTCATATTCAATTAATGTTTAATGCATTTTGAATTTTTTTTATAATTTATCACAACTTCCACTTATTTTCACAATATACAATTATTTTTATAATTCTGAAATTATTTTCTTTCATTACAAAAATATTTTGAAATTTTTTAAATTATTTCTCAAAAAATTAAATTTATTTCTCTAATTTCTTATTATTTATTCTATTCTAATTGATTATCTCAAATCTAAGTTATCTCGTCTCCACTTTTCAATGTTTCAATCAATCTTCAATTATTTTTCTCAAATTGTAATTACGTTCGTCAATTTTTAATTATTTTTTTTCATTTGCAATGATTTTCACAAATTTTTTATTATTGTGAATATTTGTTGATTAATTCCGAAAATTTCAATTATTTCCCTTAAATTTCCATTATTTTCTTAAATTTACGATTCTTTCTACAATGTTGTAATTATTTTTCCAAGTTGAATTTTTTTCGACATTTTTCAATTATTTTAAAAAATATGATTTTTGTTCTTCAAATTTTCAATGTTTTATTTTAATTATTTTTTTCAAATATCAATTAAGTTCGTCAATTTAAAAGTCCTTTTTGTAATGTTTTTTTTTCTAATGATTTGATCATAAATTTTATATTATTTTGATTATTTGGTTATTATTTCCGAAACTTTCATTCATTTCTGGCAAATTTCTATTATTTTCTTAAATTTGCGATTATTTCTATCTTTTTTCCATTACTTTTTGTCATATTCAATTAATGTTTAATGCATTTTGAATTTTTTTTATAATTTATCACAACTTCCACTTATTTTCACAATATACAATTATTTTTATAATTCTGAAATTATTTTCTTTCATTACAAATATATTTTAAAATTTTTTAAATTATTTCTCAAAAAATTAAATTTTTTTCTCTAATTTCTTATTATTTATTCTATTCTAATTGATTATCTCAAATCTAAGTTATCTCGTCTCCACTTCTCAATGTTTCAATCAATCTTCAATTATTTTTCTCAAATTGTAATTACGTTCGTCAATTTTTAATTATTTTTTTTCATTTGCAATGATTTTCACAAATTTTTTATTATTGTGAATATTTGTTGATTAATTCCGAAAATTTCAATTATTTCCCTTAAATTTCCATTATTTTCTTAAATTTACGATTCTTTCTATAATGTTGTAATTATTTTTCCAAGTTGAATTTTTTTCGACATTTTTCAATTATTTTAAAAAATATGATTTTTGTTCTTCAAATTTCCAATGTTTTATTTTAATTATTTTTCTCAAATATCAATTAAGTTCGTCAATTTAAAAGTCCTTTTTGTAATGTTTTTTTTCTAATGATTTGATCATAAATTTTATATTATTTTGATTATTTGTTGATTAATTACGAAACTTTCACTTATTTCTGTCAAATTTCCATTATTTTCTTAAATTTGCGATTATGTCTATCTTTTTTTCATTACTTTTTGTCATATTCAATTAATGTTTAATGCATTTTGAATTTTTTTTATAATTTATCACAACTTCCACTTATTTTCACAATATACAATTATTTTTATAATTCTGAAATTATTTTCTTTCATTACAAAAATATTTTGAAATTTTTAAATTATTTCTCAAAAAATTAATTTTTTTTCTCTAATTTCTTATTATTTATTCTATTCTAATTGATTATCTCAAATCTAAGTTATCTTGTCTCCACTTCTCAATGTTTTAATCAATCTTCAATTATTTTTTTCAAATTGTAATTACATTCGTCAATTTTTAATTATTTTTTTTCATTTGCAATGATTTTCACAAATTTTTTATTATTGTGAATATTTGTTGATTAATTCCGAAAATTTCAATTATTTCCCTTAAATTTCCATTATTTTCTTAAATTTACGATTCTTTCTACAATGTTGTAATTATTTTTCCAAGTTGACTTTTTTTCGACATTTTTCAATTATTTTAAAAAATATGATTTTTGTTCTTCAAATTTTCAATGTTTTATTTTAATTATTTTTCTCAAATATCAATTAAGTTCGTCAATTTAAAAGTCCTTTTTGTAATGTTTTTTTTTTTAATGATTTGATCATAAATTTTATATTATTTTGATTATTTGTTGATTAATTACGAAACTTTCACTCATTTCTGTCAAATTTCCATTATTTTCTTAAATTTGCGATTATTTCTATCTTTTTTCCATTACTTTTTGTCATATTCAATTAATGTTTAATGCATTTTGAATTTTTTTTTATAATTTATCACAACTTCCACTTATTTTCACAATATACAATTATTTTTATAATTCTGAAATTATTTTCTTTCATTACAAAAATATTTTGAAATTTTTTTCTTTAATTTCTTATTATTTATTCTATTCTAATTGATTATCTCAAATCTAAGTTATCTCACTGAAAAAATTGATGGGACAATGTGTCTCAAAATGAGACACTTTGAGACCCATATGTCTCAGAGTGAGACACAATATGTGTCTTGTGTCCCCATATTTGAGACATTTGTTTGCATTTGTTTTTGCAGTGCTCGTCTCCACTTTTCAATGTTTCAATCAATCTTCAATTATTTTTCTCAAATTGTAATTACGTTCGTCAATTTTTAATTATTTTTTTTCATTTGCAATGATTTTCACAAATTTTTTATTATTGTGAATATTTGTTGATAAATTCCGAAAATTTCAATTATTTCCCTTAAATTTCCATTATTTTCTTAAATTTACGATTCTTTCTACAATGTTGTAATTATTTTTCCAAGTTGAATGTTTTTCGACATTTTTCAATTATTTTAAAAAATATGATTTTTTTTCTTCAAATTTTCAATGTTTTATTTTAATTATTTTTCTCAAATATCAATTAAGTTCGTCAATTTAAAAGTCCTTTTTGTAATGTTTTTTTTTTTAATGATTTGATCATAAATTCTATATTATTTTGATTATTTGTTGATTAATTACGAAACTTTCACTCATTTCTGTCAAATTTCCATTATTTTCTTAAATTTGCGATTATTTCTATCTTTTTTCCATTACTTTTTGTCATATTCAATTAATGTTTAATGCATTTTGAATTTTTTTTATAATTTATCACAATTTCCACTTATTTTCACAATATACAATTATTTTTATAATTCTGAAATTATTTTCTTTCATTACAAAAATATTTTGAAATTTTTTTCTTTAATTTCTTATTATTTATTCTATTCTAATTGATTATCTCAAATCTAAGTTATCTCACTGAAAAAATTGATGGGACAATGTGTCTCAAAATGAGACACTTTGAGACCCATATGTCTCAAAGTGAGACACAATATGTGTCTTGTGTCCCCATATTTGAGACATTTGTTTGCATTTGTTTTTGCAGTGCTCGTCTCCACTTTTCAATGTTTCAATCAATCTTCAATTATTTTTCTCAAATTGTAATTACGTTCGTCAATTTTTAATTATTTTTTTTCATTTGCAATGATTTTCACAAATTTTTTATTATCGTGAATATTTGTTGATTAATTCCGAAAATTTCAATTATTTGCCTTAAATTTCCATTATTTTCTTAAATTTACGATTCTTTCAATTATTTTAAAAAATGTGATTTTTGTTCTTCAAATTTTCAATGTTTTAATCATTTTTTAATTATTTTTCTCAAATATCAATTAAGTTCGTCAATTTAAAAGTCCTTTTTGTAATGTTTTTTTTTCTAATGATTTGATCATAAATTTGATATTATTTTGATTATTTGGTTATTATTTCCGAAAATGTACTCAAAATCAAATAAAATTGTCAACTTTTGAGTTACAGTAATTACGATAATTAAGAAACTCTTTAATTTATTATTGTTTTATTTCTCTCTCTCTCTCTCTCTCTCTCTCTCTCTCTCTCTCTCTCTCTCTCTCTCTCTTTCTCTCCCCCTCGGTCAATATTAAGTTTGCAGATGGCAAAAATTTACAAATCGCCGCCCCTGTATTAATTTATTTAATGTCAGAAAAGCAGTTTCTGCACGCGGCGACTCACAAAAATCACGACAAACATTAAATTTTGTTTCTTCAGTAACAGAAGGAAAACCTTACCTTGGAAAATTCAGGAAAATTTTGTTCAGCACTATACTATAGTTTGTATAGAGTTTCCAGTTCTGATATAATTTAATTAATTTATCTATAGTGGAGTTTGTTACTCGAATCGTAACTTTACCTTTGTGAGGCTTTGATAGATAATGTACTAGGACATTAGTTTACAATCTTGCGAATCCACTCTAAATACCATCTGTATCCACAAAGGACATGTTTCCACAAGCGAGCACAGTTCAATGCTAACTAAAGCTTGATTACAGTGCATCGGGAAATATACCCTCTGCACAAGAGGTTAACCAAGAAATTTTCTGCTAATGTTTCTGTTCCACACGGTAACCGGTCTTTGGGAGAGGCTATATAATAGGATGGTGATGGTAACGAGAAATAATACGAAAAATTATTATAATATCTTATTTTAATGCTTCTTAACAAAATCTTACATTAATTATACAAAATTCTGTAAACTTTGAATACCTTCTGTAATAATCAATCCGGTTCAGGTCAATAATCAAAGGGGGCAGCGTTGCACGATTATTCCTCTTATCAATTGCACCGATCTCCAGCCAGGAGAATCCACCGATGCTTGGTAGCCGAAGCCAAGCCACCGAAAACAAATCCACCACGCCACGTGGCTACAAAATGTCCTTAAATCGATCCTCAATCACCTTACGAAAAAGGATCGGTCCATATGGACAACAAAACAACACCGAAAATCAAAACTCAAAAAATCATCAACATAAATATCGAATTGTATGAAAAAACACAAGTCCCACCATCACACGCTCACTCGCGACTTACCCCGCCCACGCACTATCAAAACTTTCGTAGACGTCCCACTATTAAAGCTCGCGCCGAAAAACTGACCTGAGCTCTCCTCGAACTTTTACCTTTTCCTTCAGTCCCATCTTCCTTCCCCTCTTCTTTCTAAAATTCAATTTGGACCTCCTCTTCTAACGTCGTTGGCAACAACCTCCCCCTTCAGTATGGGTTGATTTTAACAACCCTACGACTCTTCTTTAGCAGCCAACACTATAATTTTTGCGGCTCCACGTGTGAGTATATTACCCCCTTTTGTACGAACTTTCACCACCCGTATTCTTCCATCGTTTCCAGGAATCGTCTCGACAATAATTCCCTTCTGCCAGTTATTTCGAGGGGCTAAGGGGTCTACTATTAGTACCACATCTCCAACCTGTAGCGCTCTCACATCCTGGTTCCATTTTTTCCTGCAATTTAGGTTAGGCAGATATTCTTTGACCCAACGAGTCCAGAACATATCTGTCAGACGTTGGGCAATTCTCCACTGCTTCTTCAAATGCAGATCGTTGTTTGTGAATAGTCCAGGGTTAGGGGATGCTGATGATGTACCTATTAGGAAGTGATTCGGCGTTAAACTTTCCTCGTCAACGTGATTAACCGTAACGTGAGTAAGCGGCCGACTATTCACAATGTGTTCAACTTCGGTCAACAGTGTTAATAATGTCTCTTCTTTAGGAAACCTTTCATTGAGAACAACCTTTAATGCGACTTTTACACTCCTCACTAACCGCTCCCAACTACCCCCCATATGAGGAGTATTAGGTGGTATGAATTTCCACTTGATTCCGCGATTCATCATATCCGAATTAACTGCATCAAAGTCAACTTCCTTCAGAGCTCTTTTCAACTCATTATTGGTGCCAACAAGGTTGGTACCATTATCCGAATGTATCTCTATAGGTGACCCACGTCTAGCAATCATTCGTCTGATGGCCATTATTGCAGAATCCGTACTCAAGGTCGCAGCCAATTCAAGATGGACGGCGCGAGTTGTTAAACATGTTATCAACACTCCCCATCTTTTTTCATGTCTCCGCCCTACAGTAATATTCATTGGCCCGAAGTAATCAATTCCGCTGAACGAAAAGGGTCGCTGATGGTGAGCTAATCTTGCGTGAGGCAGGTTTCCCATTGTTGGTACTTCTGGTATAGCCTTCCTTACTCGACAATTTTGACACCTTGAAATCACGAATTTAACATTTGGCCTGATTTTCACAATCCAATATTTTTGGCGTAGTTCGTTTACAACCGCTTCGGATGATCCATGAGCTAAACGTTCGTGATAATCTTGAATTAACAATTTCGCATATCTATGATTTCCATCCAGTATGATTGGTGTCTTAATATCCTGTGGTACCTCCCGGGCTTGCGATATCCTTCCGTTTATTCTTAATACACCATCTGCTCCTAAAATGACTGCTAAATTAGATATCCTACTATTTTTTGGGAGCTTCTCTCTATTTTTAAGTGCCGCTATTTCAGACGCAAATACATTTTCCTGCATTCTTTTAATCCACAGTTGTTCCGCTAGTTCCATTATCTCGAATGTTATTTCTACTTGTTGTTTGTGGATCCATTTTTTTGGTACCAAAAATACCATAGCAGTGCTTCTTATAAGTCTCAACCATTTTGAGAATCTTTCAATATTAGGTAAGGGTGTTATTACCTTTTCGATGGTGACTGTGACAAATTCTTTTTTCTTTTCTTCATCTGGCTCAGGGAGTGTACTAGTTGAGGATTGAATAGGCCAGTTCGATGATTCCGTACTCAGAAATACTGGTCCCAGCGTCCAACCATCCAGTTGATCTTTAAGACTTCCATGATCCCTTGTAGCATTATCGGCAGGATTTAATTTTGATGGGATCCACCTCCATTCATCAACATTCGTCAGCTCATCGATTTCCCCAAGTCGATGGGCTACAAATGACTGATATTTCCGCGGATCCGTTTTTATCCACCCAAGTACATTCGTTGAGTCGGTCCAAAAAACTCGTTTGTCAATCTGCACATCATGTTCATCCGCAATTGTCTGAGCTAGTCTGCAAGCTACTAACGCTCCTTGCAACTCCATTCTTGGAATAGATGTAGGTTTCAATGGGGCCACTCGGCTTTTTCCCACTATAAATGAAACTTCGAAACAGTTGTCATTATATACCATCCGCCAGTATGCAACAGCTGAGTATGCTCTTTCACCCGCGTCACAAAAAATGTGTAACTCGATTTGAACGGGTGTTTCATTCCGCGATTGATACCATCTAGGAATTTGACATTTTTCGGCATCAGAAAAACCACGTAAAAATAAGAGCCACTTCGAGTTTTCTTTATCTTCAAGCTGATCATCCCATCCAATATTAGTTCTCCAGACCTCCTGTAGCAGAATTTTCCCTTTAATTGTAAATGGCGACAATATACCTAACGGATCATAAACAGACATGATAACTCTAAGCATTTGTCTCTTGGTTGGTTTGATTATACCGTTTATAATATCTCCAGGAATCTTTTTCATTGATAAATCGAATTGGAATGTATCTTGCTTTGGATCCCACATAAGTCCTAGAGTACGTTCCATATGCGATTGGTTCATGTTGAGATTAAGTTTTTCCGTAGTTTGTTTAGCGTTTGACAATTTCTTCGTCAAAGATTCACTATTGCTCACCCAACCTCTAATTTCAAATCCGCCCTGTGAATGTATAATCGTAACTTCACTGATTCTTCTCCAGGCTTCTTCTTCATCTTTTACGCTGTCCAGATAGTCATCTACATAATGATTATGTAAAATGGCTTTGACTGCATCGGGATGTTGATCCATAAACTCTTGCGCGTTTCTATTTTTTATGTATTGAGCTACATGTGGCGAAGAAGATGCTCCAAAGATCATTGATGTCATGGCATATATCCTTGGTTCCGTATTTCGACTCCATCCTCGCCATAAAAATAATTGAGAATCTTGATCTCGTTCATTAATCTTTACCTGCAGGAACATTTCCTTGATGTCACCAATGAATGCAATTTTACCGATCCGAAATCTCATGAGTACTCCCAACAGTGGTTTGACGAGATCAGACCCACTCAAAATTTGATCATTTAATGATACACCAGAAGTCCTCGCAGCAGCGTCAAAGACGATTCTCATTTTTTCTGGTTTGTTGGGGTTTATCACCCCAAAGTGTGGCAGGTACCACCTTCTGATGTTTTCCTCTAAGTGGGTAACTCTTCGTGCATATCCGGCTTTCAAAAGCTTCTCAATTTCTTGAATGTATTTTATCCCATATTGGGGATCCTTGTCCATTTTTTTTTTTTCGATTGATCGTAGCCTCTGGTATGCGTAGTTTTTATTGCATGGCATTTTGACATCACTATCTCTCCACAAAAGACCGGTCTCCCACTTGAGCCCAATTCTTCGAGTGTTCTGTGCCAATAAATGATTCACTCGTTCATCCTGCGAACTTCGTTTGTCTGTTGTCGATATTCCCAATGCTTCTATATCAAAGTTTTGTTTTACTAACAGGTTCAATTCTCTATCTCTCCCCTCTTTATTATGAGCATACGAAATTTTCGTTTTTATTGTTGTTGTGGCGCAATTTATTCTATTTCTGGATGATGTAAGTATATTTCCGTGGACAATCCACCCCAACGGTGTCAATGAAGCAACTGGCTCTCGTATTGTTGATGCCCTAATTTCACAAGGTGTGATCAAGTGTGAATGATCTTGCCCTATTAACAGTCGGGGTGATGCGTTTTTATAGAAAATAATTTCTAGTCCAGATAAATGTTGATACTTTTCTACTTCCTCCTTGATTAAGCTTTGTGGTGGAAGCAGTAAGTTATTTACTGTCCTTGCTCCTTGTATTTGCAACCTTTCGCTACCTGACGTTTTACTAATCTTGATATCTATCTTTTGGCTAGAACTCTCCTGCATTTCTACCCCTTTTATTGCTCGCAAGTATAGTGTAGTCTGGTCTCCATGTAAACCAACTTTATCAGCTATGGCTTGATCGACCAAGGTCACTGTAGCACCGTCGTCCATCATCGCAAATGTGATTATATTTCCCTTTGGTCCATATATTTTAACAGGTGTAATTTTTAAAAGGATTTGTCAAGACCTATCATTATGATTCTCTTGGTCATTATCGTGAATCGTCTCAGCTTGTTTTGGTTGATTAATCAATCGAAAAGCTTCATGGAGTAAGGGATGATGATTCCTTTTGCATCCTCGATATCCACACACTGCAGATTTACAATCCCGACTGTAATGGTTGGAATCCAAACACCTAAAGCACACTTTTTTTGACCTTACCCACTCCATTCGCTTATCAGCTGGAATTCGTGAAAGTCCCTCACATTGATTTGTTGAGTGCTCTACACTGCCACAGTAGTTACATACGATATCAGCGATCTTATCGTCAGAAATTCTTTGCCTTTTTCCATCAATAGGTTGATCTTCGGACTCACCGGTCGTGGCAAAGGTGAAATGCCTTTTCCGTTGATCACGATTATTCTTATTATAAGAATTTCCTTGGCGTCCCCTAAAAGATCCTGTTTTGGATTCGTTGCTTGTCTGTGGTACAAATCCCGTGTACATATCATTTGTTCCGGCCCTGCAGGCCATTTCAGCTTCCAAGAAAAGAAACCTTGACAAGGTAATTAACGAAGGCTCATCGCGATTCTCTTCTTGAAACATAAATCGATTATAAAGATGTACCATGGAAGGTGGCATCTTGCTCGTTATTTCTCTAGTGAGTTCAGGACTATGCAAATAACCGATGTTATTTGCGGCCGTTATTGCAGAAACACAATTTTTAACCTTTGTTGCGAATTTAACTATATCTCCACCTCCTGTATCAATCCTTGGCAATGTCTTTAAATCTTCAACAATTTTTCTTGCAACTGTCGTAGGATTACCGTATCGCAATTGTAAAATGTCCATTACATCTTGAGCTCTATTGGCGGTTACCATCACAGAAGATACTGCTTCCCGTGCTTCGCCCTTAAGAGACTCATAAAGGCGCATAAGATTCTCTGCTTCTGAAAGGTGTCCATTTTGAGTTGACTGCTCAAAGGCTCTCTTGAAACAGGGCCATTCTAGTATGTCGCCTTCGAAAGTTGGCAATTTCTTGCTCATAGCCATGTGGTTGATGAGCCGGCGTGATATTTCTTCTGAAGATCCAGACCGAGGGTTTTCAGGGATGGTAGGTTTTTTCCTGACAAGCGTTCCAGTACTATTTCCTGCACATTGATCATTTAATTCGTCTGCATCGATAATCCTTCTTGTATTAGAATCTCGTACCTGACTCTCAATTACGCTGTTATTTGTTTCCATTATAGACTGACTTCCTCCATCAAGTTCCATTAAATTTGCTTCCAAACGTTGGTTAACTCTCAGAATTTCTAAAGCTTCCCTTTCCTTGATGGCCCTCATTCGAATCTCGTAAATTTCTTGAGAAGCTTGATACTCTAATTCGTTTCTACGCCTTTGTAAATTGTTGATTTCTGAATTATTATGAGAACGAATCGTTTCCCTTGTTATGCTTGAATTTTGTGTTGACCCTTCTACGGTATCCGCGTCTTCAATGTTAATGTCCTCTTCAGCTCCTTCTCCAGGTAACATTGACGTTCTTCTTCTTTCAATAATAGATCGTAAATCTTCGGCATCATTTTCATTGTTCTTGCTCTGTGTGTTAGTTTCCGTCTGTTCCGAGATTCGACCCCTATTTGACCTCTGACTACGACTTCTAGTTTCTACATTTTCGTTTACATTTTGAGAATTTTCTTCTCTATTGAGCACTTGCACCTGTTTAGCACCCCTACCACGCCTTCCTCCGCGACCGCGGTCACCACCTCGACCACGACCACGTCCCTTTGCAGCAGGCATAGCTAATTAATATTTTACCATTATCAATTAATTAAGCAATAATTATACATTTACCATCACCATTATTCCGATAGCCTTACCCGGCGCCTCCACCATTGTGTTCCACACGGTAACCGGTCTTTGGGAGAGGCTATATAATAGGATGGTGATGGTAACGAGAAATAATACGAAAAATTATTATAATATCTTATTTTAATGCTTCTTAACAAAATCTTACATTAATTATACAAAATTCTGTAAACTTTGAATACCTTCTGTAATAATCAATCCGGTTCAGGTCAATAATCAAAGGGGGCAGCGTTGCACGATTATTCCTCTTATCAATTGCACCGATCTCCAGCCAGGAGAATCCACCGATGCTTGGTAGCCGAAGCCAAGCCACCGAAAACAAATCCACCACGCCACGTGGCTACAAAATGTCCTTAAATCGATCCTCAATCACCTTACGAAAAAGGATCGGTCCATATGGACAACAAAACAACACCGAAAATCAAAACTCAAAAAATCATCAACATAAATATCGAATTGTATGAAAAAACACAAGTCCCACCATCACACGCTCACTCGCGACTTACCCCGCCCACGCACTATCAAAACTTTCGTAGACGTCCCACTATTAAAGCTCGCGCCGAAAAACTGACCTGAGCTCTCCTCGAACTTTTACCTTTTCCTTCAGTCCCATCTTCCTTCCCCTCTTCTTTCTAAAATTCAATTTGGACCTCCTCTTCTAACGTCGTTGGCAACAGTTTCTCTTTTCAAATAATGCACCAAGCACACAATTAATACAATCTACGCGTAACAAAGCCTAAAAAGACTCATCGAAGCGTTTATTCCAATTAAGCCGGTGAATAATTTATGAAAATCAATGGTGGTGGGGAGAAATTGTCCCAAGTGTATAACAATCTAATATATAGCTTTATTCACACAATATATGTAGTTTTTGGCGCTGAGTCCACACAAGACTGATAGTCGCCAGATTATTATAACATATCAGCATTGAGTGTGGTCGCTTTATCAAGCTTGCCTCACCACCAAATTCCGATTATGGATTTGTATTCCAACTGTTTGCCTTTCATATTCCCCGGAGCATAATTAGCTTTGTTTGCTAAGTGTCTGATTACCTGAAGACCAACACAACGATTTGACTACGCAGTGCGAAACGAGCGGCTGCCAGAATTTACTTATTACTTGCTAATTAGAAGTGCAGCAAATAGTCATGTTATTCATTGCAATGAGAGAGTTATAAAAAAAAAAAAGAACAATTTAGCTACCCTCGTCAAAAAGAACTCACTAGTACATTCAACATCTGCTACATTTCTGACTGGAATTGGATTTCCCTTTTTGTCATTTTAGAATGCTCCATGCCTTCTCTTTTCTGTCACAAAACGTTATTACCATATAGAATGAATTTCTCTTCTTTTTGTTTTCGACCTGAGAAAGAAAATCGTTAGGACACACCAGAAGAAACCGGTTGCATTCCAAACTAACTGCATTAGTTTTTTTTTTTTATTTAGAGAAATTATGTAATGAGCTCTGAGTTGTTGAAAGTTTCTTAGAAATTTCTGGATTATGTCGCATTGATGCAGTATTTCTGTATAATTAGTCAATTATTAATGTAACATGGATAATTAGCGCAATATTACTATATAATTATTGCATCGTTTTATTACTGCAACATAACTGTAACATTGGTCCATCATTTCTGCATTATTTTTTCTTCATTACTTTAAAATAGCTTAAATTTCTGATTCCGTTGCTGTAATATTACTGCAGCATTATTCACATATTTCATCATTGCTGTAAAATTATTACATCATTGTTGTAATACTAAGAAATTGTTATTGTATCATTACTGAAACATTACTGTATCACTGCTGCAATGTAAATTCATTATTGCGGCATCATTTCTGCTTTCATTTCTGTAACAATGCTGCATCTTTTTTTTTATCACTGATACAACATTTCTGCATTATTTCTCCATCATTACTGCAACATTACTTCATCAAAAGTTCATCAAAAGTTGACAATTTTATTTGATTTCGAGTACATTTTTGGAAATAATAACCAAATAATTAAAATAATATAAAATTTGTAATCAAATCATTACAGAAAGAAATTTTAAATTGCCAAACTGTATTAAAATTTACGAAAAAAAATTAAAAAATGATTAAAACATTGAAAATTTGAAGAACAAAAATCATATTTTTTAAAATAATTAAAAAATGTCGAAAAAAATTGAACTTAGGAAAATAATTACAACATTATAATAATCGTAAATTTAAGAAAATAATGGAAATTTAAGAGAAATAATTAAAATTTTCGGAATTAATCAACAAATATTCACAATAATAAAAAATTTGTGAAAATCATTGCAAATGAAAAAAAATAATTAAAAATTGACGAACGTAATTACAATTTGAGAAAAATAATTGAAAAATGATGAATATATCTACTTAAAAATTGGAGAAAATAATAATGAGTAGTGAGAATAATTAAAAATTGAAGAAATTGATTGCAAAATGGTAAGAATAGTAATTCAAAATTGAATAAAAATGATAAAAATAATCATTAATTGAAAAAAATAATGGAAATTTTAGAGAAATGATTAAAATTTTCGGAATTAATCTACAAATATTAAAAATAATATAAAATTTGTGAAAATCATTGCAATTTAATTAAAAAAAAATAATCAATAATTGTCGAAAGTTATCTGGAATATGAGAAAAATAATTAAAGAATGATTAAAGATTTGAAACGTGGATACAGTAACTTAGATTTGAGTTAATAAATAAAAATTTAAAAAATTATTGTATGTAGTTAAAAGGTGGAGAAAATAATTGTAAAAAGATAAAAGAAAATGAATTTGAAAAAAATAATTGATAAATGAGATAAATAATTGAAAATTTTTGTATTGAATTGAGAAATGAAAACTGAGATTAATAAAAAAAATTGAATAAATTGATTGCAAACAGATAACAAAATTAATTGTAATTTAAAGCAAATTATTAAAATTTGAGAAAAACATTTTAAAGTTTAGAAAATTAATTGAAGAGTAATGAAACTAATAAAAAATTCGAGACCATATTTGCAAAGTAATAAAAATAATTAAAAAGTGAAGAAATGATTAAAATTTTCGGAATTAATCTACAAATATTTAAAATAATATAAAATTTGTGAAAATCATTGCAATTTAATTAAAAAAAAATAATCAATAATTGTCGAAAGTTATCTGGAATATGAGAAAAATAATTAAAGAATGATTAAAGATTTGAAACGTGGATACAGTAACTTAGATTTGAGTTAATAAATAAAAATTTAAAAAATTATTGTATGTAGTTAAAAGGTGGAGAAAATAATTGTAAAAAGATAAAAGAAAATTAATTTGAAAAAAATAATTGATAAATGAGATAAATAATTGAAAATTTTTGTATTGAATTGAGAAATGAAAACTGAGATTAATAAAAAAAATTGAAAAAATTGATTGCAAACAGATAACAAAAATAATTGTAATTTAAAGAAAATTATTAAAATTTGAGAAAAACATTTTAAAGTTTAGAAAATTAATTGAAGAGTAATGAAACTAATAAAAAATTCTAGACAATATTTGCAAAGTAATAAAACTAATTAAAAACTGAAAAAAATTATTAAAATTTGAAAAATATGTTTTAAAATCTAGAAAATTGATTGAAGAGTATCAAAAAAAAAAAAAAAAATTCGAGACAATATTTGCAAAGTAATAAAAATAATTAAAAGCTGAAGACATGGATTGCAAAATGATAATATTAATAATTAAAAATTAAAAAAAATTGTTAAAATTTGAGAAACATATTTTAAAATCTAGGAAATTAATTGAAGAATATGAATATGATAAAAAAATTCGAGACAGTATTTGAAAAGTAATAAAAATAATAAGAAATTAAAGAAATGAATTAAATTTTTTGAGAAATAATTTAAAAAATTGCAACATATATTTGTAATGAAAGAAAATAATTTCAGAATAATAAAAATAATTGTATATTGTAAAAATAAATGGAAGTTGTGATAAATTATAAATAAATTAAAAATTCATTGAAAAATAATTGAATATGACAAAAAGTAATGAAAAAGTGATAGAATTAATTGCCAATTGAAGAAAATAATGGAAATTTGATATAATTAATTGAAATTTTCGATATTACATTGAAACGTGGATACAGTAAGTTACATTTTAGATAATAAATAAAAATGTAGGAAATTAATTGAAAAATAATTAATATATCTAATTAAAAGGCGGAGAAAATAATTGCAAAAATATAAAAGAAAATGAAAATTGAAAACAAAATTTGAAAAATGAGATAAATAATTGAAAATTGTAAAAATTGATTGCAAAATGATAATAATAATATTTAAAATTGAAGAAAATTATTAAAATTTTAAAAAATTATTTTAAAGTCTAGGAAATTGGAGAATATATTTGTAAAGTAATAAAAATAAATTAAAATTAAAGAAAATAATTTTATTTTGTGAAAAATAATTTAAAAAATTTCAACCTATAAGTATTCGTATTATAAGAAAATAATTGCAGAATGATGAAAATAATTGTAAATTGAAAAAAGAACTAAAATTTGAGATAAATGATAAAAAAATTAGAAAATTAATAAAAAAATAATTGAAAATGAGAGAAAGTAATTGAAAATTAATTGAAAAATAAATTTAATAATAAAGTAATTGATTGAAATAATTGTATATTGAAGAAAATAATAAACATTTGTAAAAAATAATTTTAAAAATTACAAAATGTATTTGAGATAAACAAGACTGCAATTACAATTTTTATATATTATTATTCTTCAAACTTCAATTAATTTGAAATTTCATTGATTAAAATTTTAATTATTCCACTCTTTGAGATTAATTAATTTAAAATTATTTAAAAATTTCTTCAATTCTTAAGAGTTCTTTTCTTTTATGATTTTAATTATATTTGCTACTATTCTTAACTATTTTTATTATTTTTCAACATTTTTCTTCAATTTTATTTTCATTATTTTTTATTTTGTCCCCTCGTTTTTGACTTCAATTTCCCAAGTTTCAATTCTTTTCTTTACTATTTAAGAAATAAGAATAGAAAATTATTTAAAAATTTCTAAAATTTTTAACATTTCTTTTCTTTTATGATTTTAATTATTTGCAACAGTTTCAACTATTTTTTACATTTTCCATAAAGTTTCTTCATTTTCTAATTATTTCCATTATTTTTCAATTTTTCCCCTAATTTTTAAATTCAATTTCCGCAAGTTTTAATTCGTTTCTTTAATTTTTTTAAATTAAAATTTTTCAGTTTTAATTATTTTCCTCAATATCAAATTAGTTAAATTATTTATTAATTAATAATATTTATATCACAATTTAAATGATTTGTAAATAAAAAAACATTATACATTAAAGATTAATAGATCCCAATAAATGAGATAAAAATCCTGTTACAGGTTAGAAAACACAATTCATTGAATGCTGAAGTCAATTATTGAAACTTTTAAAAACACTTATGAATATTTTATAATTTGTATTTTTGTTCGTTTAAAGAATGAAAATAAACATTACTTAGACTTTGTATATCATCTTTTTTGTTAATCGGATTTTTTTGTAAATTTATATGTATCATTTCAGAAGTCCAACGTTTCTTAACATTTGATTCTCTATCTAAAATTGAAAATTCATCCCAATCAAAATTATGTTTAAATTCTTTTTTGTGTGCTGTGGGAACGGTGTTTTTGTTTTTTTCAATTTCATGTTAGAGAACTCTAATATATATAGCAGGACAATTCTTACAATTGATCTTATAAAATACATTAATTATTTCAGATTCTTTTTGTTTTGTCTTTATGTTTTTTAAATATATTAATTTGTCTTGAAATGTTTTTTAGAGGAACAGTAACTATGCAGTAACTCTTTAGACCATGAGCTGTTTTTTTATATAAACCTTTTGTATATAGTAAGAAAATTTTTGGCGATTTTTATAGATAGGATGATATAAAATAAACTTTTTTTCAGTTTTCGCAAAATTTATTTATAAAAAACATAATTTATGGCATATATTTATTGATACGCGTTATGATGGTAAAAAAAAATTAAAACATATTTTTTTAAAGCATATTTCATTTATTAAAATAAATATTTACATGTAATTTAATTTAAACATTTACACTATTTAAATTAAATAATAATTAATTTAAATCATTATATTTATTTTCATTAAAATATTTACATTTATTCAATGCTTTTGAGAAAAAAATATTTGGATAATAACTTGTTTAAGATTCCACATAAATTTAGCATTTAAAAATTGTTTAATTTTTGAAATACGGATTAAAATTATATTTTTATTATAATAGTGCAAAACATTTTATAGCACAGAGTATTTATAAAATTAAGATTAATTATTATTTATTGGGTTTAGCTAGTGTTGGGTAAAAAAATGTTTTTTTGTTTGACTTAGATTGATTAATATTTTTTTTATTGTATCCGAATAAAAATAATGTTTCCGAAATAAAAATTTTATCCATAATTGGTCCGTAATTTTAATTTGCAAATTGTTTCCTAAAAATATTCTAGTAAATTTTGTTGTTTTCTCTCTTTTGATGTATTTGATTCAATATTATTTAAATATGAGGAAAACATTTCAATATTATTTGTTTCGGATTTTAAACAAAACCGCAACTTTTTAAAGCCTGTCTAACAAATAGATAATTTAAATTTAAATTAATCGGAAAAAACTTCATGTCCGAGCCGTACTCGCATTTCAATTTTTATCATTTTTTGTGCTAGCTTTTAAATCTGTCAGCTTCGCAATATCATTGATTAATATCTTCTTTTGTATGCAAATGTTCAATCAAATCAAGGAAAATTGTATTATAAAAAAAAAAGTATAGAAACCAAATTTGTTCCATTTTTTTAAATCTTTCTTTATCAAAAACTGTAAATTAATTAAAAACTAAATTTACAATGAATCTTTTTTTCGAATTTCTCATTTATGAGTGATTACTATTCCATTTGTTTCGAAAACCATGATAAATTAGTAAATTTTTAACTTGCTTTTCAAAACGTGGTTTTATAACGGAGAAAAATCATTAGATTTCATGAAACGTAGTTCCTTTCTGCAGGAAATGAAAAAATATTGAAGTGAGTTCGACCATTTATAAAGATTTTACCTTAGACATGACAAATTGATGAGAGAAGCAAATTTTCAACTTTTAGTTCTCATGCTTTTTTCCTTTCATTCTTCTTTTTAGCTCTACAACCTCTTGGGTTCAGTAGAATTAGATTTTGAAATTTTAAGAAAACTGGTTTTTATCTTTTTCTTTACTATTGTTATTATTGTTTATAGTTTATTTTTCTCTCTGTTATTAACATTATTATTGTTGTTCTTCTTTTTGTTATTTTTTTGCTTTGTTTATTGTATTTCTTTTTATCTTTGCTGTTCCTTTATTACTGTTATTATTATTTTTGTTATTGTTTCTGTTGTAGCTATATTTGTTCTTTCCTTTATTCTTCTTGTTTCTATTGTTATTGTTGACATTGTACTTCTTCCTTTTCTATTCTTTGTTCTTCTTATTCCTATTATTTTCATTATTATTATTGTTATTGTTTTTGCTGCTGTTGTTCTTTTTTTCTTTTTCTTACTCCTATTAACGTTGTTATTTTTCTTCTTCTTATCGTTTTTTATTCTTCTTAATAATGTTGTTATTGTTATTATTTCTGACAAGGTTGTTTTGTTTCTTTTCCTCCTTCTACTCGCACTGATATTTTTTATTGTTTTAGTTTTAATTGTTGTTGTTGTTGTTGTTGTTATTCTTATTCTTCTTCGTCTTATTATTATAAATATTATTGTTGTTGTTTCTGCTGTTGTTATTACAATTTTTCTTGTTTTTCTTACTCCTATTAATATTGCTTTTTTTTCTTCTTCTTATTGTTATTTTTGCTTTTTTCTTTTTCTCCTTCTACTCTTACTTCTATTTTCAATTGTTTTTGTTTTAATTGTTGTTGTTATTCTTCTTCTTCATCTGATTATTATAAATATTATTGTTGTAGTTTCTGCTGTTGTTCTTACAATTTTTCTTGTTTTCCTTACTCATATTTATGTTGTTCATTTGCTGCTATTGTTCTTCTTCTTGTTTTTCTTACTCCTATTAATATTGCTTATTTTTCTTCTTCTTATTGTTGTTTTTTTTTCTCATTATACTCTTACTTCTGTTTTCAATTATTTTTGTTTTAATTGTTGTTGTTGTTGTTGTTGCTGTAACTATTGTTGTTGTTGTTGTAACGGTTGTTGTTGTAACTGTTGTTGTTGTTCTTGGTGTTATTATTATTGTTGATGTTATTATTGTTGTTCTGCTCCGTCTTATTATTATGAAAATTATTGTTGTTATTACAACCTTTCTTGTTTTCCGTACACAATTTCATGTTGTTCTTCTTCCTCTTCAACTTATTCTTCTATTATATCTTAATTTTCTGTTTTAATTTTTATTGTTCTTGATATTTTGATATTATTTTTATTATTACATTTTGTTGTTGTTATTATTGTTGTTTTTGTCATCTTATTAACATGAATATTATTGTTGTTGTTTCTGCTGTTGTTGTTACAATTTTTCTTGTTTTCCTTGCTCATAATTATTTATTTATATATTCAAAATATGTTATGTTGTTCTTCTTCCTCTTCAACATATTCTTTCATTATATCTCGGTTTTCTGATTTAATTTTTTTTGTTCTTGTTATTTTGATATTTTTTTTTAATTATTACATTTTGTTGTTATTATTATTATTTTTCTTCTGCCTTTGTTCTTTTTCTTGTATTTCTTTCACCTATTAATATTGTTGTTTTTCTTCTTTTTCTCCTTCTACTCTTATTTCTATTTTTTATTGTTTTTGATTTAATTGTTGTTGTTGCTGTTATTGTTATTGTTGTAATGGTTGTTGTTGTTGTTCTTGCTGTTATTATTATTATTATTATTATTATTGTTATTGTTGTTGTTATTGTTGTACTTCTTCATCTTAATAACATGAATATTATTGTTGTTGTTTCTGCTGTTGTTGTTACAATTTTTCTTGTTTTCCTTGCTCATAATTATTTATTTATATATTCAAAATATGTTATGTTGTTCTTCTTCCTCTTCAACATATTCTTTCATTATATCTCGGTTTTCTGATTTAATTTTTTTTGTTCTTGTTATTTTGATATTTTTTTTTAATTATTACATTTTGTTGTTATTATTATTATTTTTCTTCTGCCTTTGTTCTTTTTCTTGTATTTCTTTCACCTATTAATATTGTTGTTTTTCTTCTTTTTCTCCTTCTACTCTTATTTCTATTTTTTATTGTTTTTGATTTAATTGTTGTTGTTGCTGTTATTGTTATTGTTGTAATGGTTGTTGTTGTTGTTCTTGCTGTTATTATTATTATTATTATTATTATTATTATTATTGTTATTGTTGTTGTTATTGTTGTACTTCTTCATCTTAATAACATGAATACTATTGTTTTTGTTTCTGCTGTTGTTGTTACAATTTTTCTTGTCTTCCATACTCATAATTATGTTGCTCTTCTTCCTCATCAACTTTTCCTTCCATTTAATCTCAGATTTCTGTTTTAATTTTTGTTGTTCTTGTTATTTTGATATTATTTTAATTATTACATTTTGTTGTTATTATTTTTTTTGCTGCCATTGTTCTTTTTCTTGTTTTTCTTCCACCTATTAATATTGTTGTTTTTGTTTTGCTTCTTTTTCTTCTTCTACTTCTACTTGTATTTTATATTATTTTTTTATTCATTGTTGTTGTTATTGTTATTGTTGTTACAATTTTTCTTGTTATCCTTACACATATTCATGTTGGTTTTCTTCCTCTTCTACTTTTTCTTCTATTATATCTCGGTTTTCTGATTTAATTTTTGTTGTTCTTGTTATTTGGATATTATTTTCATTATTACATTTTTAGTTTTTTTGTTATTATTATTATTTATTTGCTGTTGTTGTTCTTTTTCTTGTTTTTCTTACTCTTATTAATATTAATGTTATTCTTCTTTTTGTTGTTTTTGTTTTGCTTCTTTTTCTCCTACTCCTACTTCTAGTTTTTATTGGTTTTGTTTTAATTGTTGTCAGTGTTGCTGTTGTTGTTCTTCTTATTATTGTTCTGATTATTATTATTATTATTGCTGTTTCTGCAATTGTTGTTATAATTTTTCTTGTTTTCCACGCACATATTGATGTTGTTGTTGTTCTTCCTTTTCTATTTTTTCTTCTTTTGTTTTTCGGTTTTTTGTTGTTCTTGTTACGATTTTTATAATTATTGTTTTTGTTGTTATTTTTATTGTTATTGTTATTGTTTCTGTTGCTGTTTTTCTTTTTCTTGTTTTTCTTACTTCATTAATGTTGTTGTTTTTCTCTTTTTTTTGATTTGTTGTTGGTTTTTGTTGTTTTTTTTATTGTTATTGTTTCTGTTGCTGTTTTTCTTTTTCTTGTTTTTCTTACTTCATTAATGTTGTTGTTTTTCTCTTTTTTTTTGGTTTTTAATTTTTCTTAATACCGTTGCTCTTAGTATTGTTATTATTTTTGCCATTGTTGTTTTGCTTCTTTTTCTCCTTTTACTTCTGCTTCTATTTTTTATTGTGTTTGTTTAAATTATTATTGTTGTTGTTCTGTTTATTATTATTATTATTATTATTGGTATTGTTAATACTGTTGTTGTTATAATTTATTTTTTCCTTACTCATATTGATGTTGTTCTTTTATTCCTATTGTTTGCCGGTTTTTGGTTTTAATTTTTGTTGTTCTTGTTATTCTTATTATTATTTTAATTATTATATTTCTGTTATTGTTGTTGTAGTTATTGGTATTATTATTGTTACTATTATTACTCTAATTATTATTATCATTAATATTATTTTCATCAGAATTGAGTTTATAAAAATTGTCACTATAAAAAAAAGAAAACAAAACTTTCCGTGCAGGTATCTTTTAATTCCAAAAAAAAAACCCTCTTTTCCAACACCAAACAAATGTAATCGCATGATGAAAGTCTTGATCAAAGGATTCAATTTCATTTGTAAAAAAAAGTACTTACGCTTTCAAGTATTTTTGTTTCAAGCATGTCCAATCTTGTGCTGTCGTTTTTGACGGGAGTTGTTCCATTGTACCAAGTAACATTGGCAGCAGGTCTGGCAGCACCGACCGAACATTCTAATAAAACCTGAGAGCCTCGAATCGCTTGTCCTCGTTTATTATTTTTTATATTCATTGTCAACGGAGCCACTGTAAAACAATGCAAAATTGTTTAATTAATACATTGGCAAAAAAAATTTTTAATTAACAAAGCACTATTATCAAATTTTGTTATTCTAATTTTATATTCTACAATGAAAAGTCCTAAGCTTACGAATATAAATAACAAATCTTTAACTTCAATAAGTAAATTGCTTTAAAATTCGCCCATAAAATCCTCTTATACTGTTTGGTGGGTCTCGATATTGGACAACAAAGAGACTATTATATCAAGGACTCAAGTAGTATCTTCTTGAATAAGTAAATTCTGAAAAGTTGAAGTATTGATTCTCTAGAGAAGATTCAAACTTCATTCATATAGTTTCTGATTCTCGAGCTTTGGTTTGAACGCTTTTACCCAAAATAAACAAAACAAAACAAAAAATCATTTTTAATCAAATCAGTAGATAATATAAAAAAAAAATGTTTATTTTCAAAATAAAAAAAAAATACAGAATAAATAGAGAAAAAAAGTAAAGTATCTTTGAAATTTTAATAGCTTGAAATAATCGGTCTGGAATTATCAAATCTGAGAAATTCAACATATGAATTTTCCGTCTGGATTAATATCCTTTTATCATTGCACGCCAATTTTCGTCGGATTAAACGCTAATCTTTCACTGGTCGAGAAGCAAATAAATTTCGAAGTAATCAGCTAACTTAAAATAATAGATTCGCTTAGCTAAACTGACCTACTAACTAAGCGGTTGGCTGACCAAAACCGCTCTCCTCTACTTTCCCATGATTCATGCGTCAATTCGCGTTATTTCCAGTCGAAAAACATTTTACATAGAGCATCAATAATTTTTAATAAATGAGCAAAAACTCTCTATTGCCTTTTTTTTTATTCATTCTCAATCAACGATATATTCAATCCATTCATTTAAAAATCAACATTGTTTGATAACGCGAAATAAAGTTCAATTTATTTAATCAAGTTGAAGACTAGGTCAACACAAAATATTCACATTTTTTTTTTAAATAGCGATAAAGGTTTTTCTTCTATTTTCCTGTTAAATTATAAATAAAGAAAAAAAAAACAATATAAATTTATTAACATTAAATTGTAAATTACAAATTATAAAAAATTTATTAAAAAAAAAAATTATAAAATTATAAAGTAGAACCTTGTATTCTTCAGTAATTTGACAAATTAAATTGAAAATGGTTCAGAGTACGATCTCACAATTTTGGGTGATAAGCTAAAAAGCTTACACTTTTTATTTTACTTTTACTGTTTTTTATTATGTACTTTATTTTCCACTCTTTTTTCTTCTCTTTTAGATTTTCTTCATTTTCAACGTATTACTTTATTTTTGATTTATTTCATCTCTAAATATTAATTAGTACCAAATTTACTGATAATCCGAACTTAATTTTATCCAATTTTCAATCGATTCAGATTTTAAACGATCCAAATTCCCATTCTTTAAGAAAATTTTTTTAGCTTTTATGAAATAAGAAAGAAAGTTAGGTTTTCATTCTTATTACGTTTAAACATTTTTATTCAATTCAAAATAAGTAGTTAACTAAATTTATTTTTAACCTATTTAAATCGGATTAAAAAGAAATTCGAAGAATGAAAATTCGTCTAGATTTAACAGTAATAAATTAACTCCATTTGAATGTGGGTTTGACCCATTATCTTTATACGTTTATCTTTTTTAATTCAATTTTTCTTAATTAGAATTATTTTTTTAATTTTTGATATTAAAATTTCTTTAATTTTACCCATTATTTTTTATTCTACTTTATTTTATTTCACAATTCAATTTTATAAAAAATATACTTCTATTTACTTTCAATTTTTGGTTTATATTATGAATGAATTGAAGGATCTTTAAATTGGTTAAAATTGATTTATGAATAATAGTTAAAATTAAAATAAAATTTAAATTGCATTTTAAATAATTTTATATAAACTTATTTTTCAATAAATCTATTTATATTGGAGTTTAATTTCGACTTAACTGTAAGATTAAATTGGATTTAATCTATTCAAAATGAAATATGAAATAAATTTAAAAATTAAACTTCTAATTTAATTTCAAACGAATAAGATCATTTGTATTTCTTTAATTTAAAATAGTTTAAAACAAGAACATAATATTAAAGATATTAAAATCAAAAATTATTATTCTTTTAAAATAAACATTATTTATAACTAATAGTAATAACTAATATCATTAATATGTCATATTAAAATAATTATTTAAATTACATTTTTATTTATTATAATTAAAACCAAAAAGAGGTAAATTATTGTTAATAATTGTAATGATTTTTATATGATTTAATTTTATTCTTTCTATTTCTTTCTATTTTATTATATTTTATTTTATTATGAATAATTTATATAATTATTAAGTCTAAATTTAATATTAAAATAAGTTGGTTTTGTTGAAAATTAACGTTCGGGTAAATTTCACCCAGTTCGTGCAGGACGTTACAAAATCGATTTTTTTTTAATTTATGAAGTTTGCATAAAAAAGGAACATTATACATAAATTTTGTTACAATTTATTAAAGAAAAAAGAAGAAATTTTTAGAACTGTTTTATCAGCTTTATTGTGAGGTTGAAGAAGATGAGAAAGGATCAACTGAATTGCGTAAGCTGAAATTCATTTTCTTTTTGTAATTTAACGATTTTTATAAAACCTTGTCAATTTTAAGAATACAAAATTTTTCTAATTAATTTCTGTCGTTTCTTTATGTTATAATCATCAACTTGGCCGTAATGAATGTTTTCTACATTATAAAACAAAAAATCACAATATTTTTAATGAATTTCTTGATTGACTTTTTTTCATACTTCAAAAATAAACCATTTTGAAATCTAATTAAAAAAATACTTTTTGGAATGAATTAAAAAACGGCTAACGTTATCTTAAAGATAAACTTTCCATCTTTCCAAAAGCCTTATATAAAATGTTTTTATTTTTTTTCGGGACAGAAATAGTAGCTTTTGAAAAAAAAAGTTTTTTCATAAAAATTTTTGTAACTCTGTTAATATTTTTAATAATAACTTTCGTAAATAAAAAAATATCACAAATCTGACAAAGCCATTACATTTCTAAGAAAATTTGAACTAGATTTAAAAAAAAAGTTTAAATTCATCAATTACAGCCTATAAAATAGGCGACCAAAGTTACTGGGTTACGCTAACCCAGTCAGGGAAAAGCACAAAATATTGTCTTTTTCTTGTTTTTCTTGCTCCTATTAATATTGTTGTTTTTTTTCTTCTTCTTTTTGTTGTTTTTTTTTTGCTTCTTTTTCTCCTTCTACTTCTACTTGCATTTTCTATGGTCTTTGTATTCATTGTTGTTGTTGTTGTTGTTATTGTTATTGTTATTGTTGTTGTTATTGTTATAGTTGTTACAATTTTTCTTGTTTTTCTTACTTATATTTATGTTGTTCTTCTTCCTCTTCTACATTTTTTTCTATTATATCTCGGTTTTCTGATTTAACTTTTGTTGTTCTTATTATTTTGATATTATTTTTATTATTACATATTGTTATTATTATTATTATTATTATTATTATTATTATTGTTTTTGCTGTTATTGTTCTTTTTCTTGTTTTTCTTACTCCTATTAATATTGTTGTTTTTTCTTCTTTTTGTTGTTTTTGTTTTGCTTCTTTTTCTCCTTCTACTTCTATTTGTATTTTTTATTGTTTTTGTATTCATTGTTGTTGTTGCTGTTCTTGCTGTTGTTGTTATTGTTATTGTTGTTACAATTTTTCTTGTTTTTCTTAATCATATTTATGTTGTTCTTCTTCCTCTTCTACATTTTTTTCTATTATATCTCGGTTTTCTGATTTAATTTTTGTTGTTCTAGTTATTTTGATATTATTTTTATTATTACATTTTTTAGTTTTTTGTTATTATTATTATTATCATTATTATTTTATTGCTGCTGTTGTAACTCTGTTTATATTTTTAATAATAACTTTCGTAAATAAAAAAATATCGCAAATTTGCCAAAGCCATCATATTTCTAAGAAAATTTTGATTACATTTAAAAAAAAAGTTTAAATTCATCAATTACAGCCCACGATACAGGCGATTAAAGTTATTGGGTTACGCTAACCCAGTCAGGGAAAAGCACAAAATATTGTCTTTTTTTTTGTTTTTCTTACTCCTATTAATATTGCTGTTTTTTTCTTCTTCTTTTTGTTGTTTTTGTTTTGCTTCTTTTTCTCCTTCTACTTCTACTTGTATTTTCTATGGTTTTTGTGTTAATTGTTGTTGTTGTTATTGTTATTGTTGTTGTTGTTGTTGTTGTTATTATTATTATTGTTGTTATTGTTGTTGTTGTTGTTGTTGTTGTTGTTGTTGTTGTTGTTGTTGTTGTTGTTGTTGTTGTTGTTGTTGTTGTTGGCTGAAAGTCAGGAAAATATCAGGAAAAATGAAAATTAAATTCTTCTGGCAACTTTATTCCCACAATATAATATTTTATCTTTATTTATTTGATTGAATAAATTGATTTCTACCTGAGAGTATCGACGCAATATTTTCAGGTCTTAGAACAAGTACAATGTCTTTTCTTTAAGAATAGTCCATTTGTAAGGAGATAAAGGAAAAGCTTCCATCAGTCGCATTTTCTAACTACTTGGGGGGTAAAAAGTAAGCTGTCGTGACTCGACAGCTTGTAACGAGTGGTGAGCTAATAGAACTTGAGTTCGAGCGAGTTCTACTCTCTGCTTGGTGTTTCGTTTCAGTAGCCTCAGCTTCTAATCGTATCATGAAACTTTATAATGGTTGCTTACAAATTAAAACGGATTTTTATCAAAGAACGTGTTATAGCCAAGCTTACCAACACTAACAAGCAATTCACTAAAGGTAAACTTACTTTCATTAAAAAAAAAAAAACGTGTGAGAGACGCTTCGTTAAATCGGATATTGTGAACTGAAAAAAAAAAATCTAAAGATATCACATTACCTATGATACACTATCTGTGAAAATTGTAAGTAGTCCCGATGCTTTCAAAGTGGATTCAAGTCGAGATAATTAACTGTTGATGGAAATTGATTAAAACGGTAAATAGACAGGATTAAGGGAGAATTTTGAGTTAATGGCAAAGTCTTGAAATTTTGTTTAGAATTGTAAAAAAAGCCAGTAAAACATTGGCGATAGAAAATAGTTATAATTGAGGAAGGAGAAAGATTTTTAAAAATTTTCATTTTTTCAATAATAAAAATTTTGAACATGTGCAAATTTTCATTTTTTTTTTAAGATTATAAAATAATTGTATACGCTCAAATTAAGCTTAAAAAAATTGGCACCTCTAAGCGGCATAAATTTTGAAGGGTTAAAATTTCACCGGTGCCTCCCCTTAAAATTGAAAATTCTTTGTTAAAACAGTTTTTATCAAATTAATAGTGACTGATCGATTTGTAAGATTATTATTATGTGGAATTTGCGCTTATCTTTACTTTTTTGGAAAATGGATTTATCAAATTTTGAAAAAGTGATCCTTAATTATATTCTTTTATTTTTTAAACGTTGTTCTTGAATATTCAATTATGACCTTCAAATTTATCAATTATTTTTTCAGTATTACATTTATTTTTCATATTTCAATTATTTTCGTTAAATTACAATCAATACCAAATTTCTTTTGGTATTTTTTAATTGAAGACGTCAATTTTCAATTACTATTTTCTATTCTTTAATTAGTTTCTTTAATTTCTAATTATGAATGAAAATTTCAATTATAAATTTACAATTATTGTGTTCCATTTATGTTCATTTTATATTTCAATTTTTAAATGATTTTATTCATTCTGTAATAATAATCTACCATTTTAATTATATTTTCTGTTTTAAACAAAATCTTCAAAATTTTTATTATTTTTTATTCAGTAATAAATTTGTTCAATTTCTAATTATGAGTGCAAATTTTAATTATAAATTTCAATATTTACCATTATTGTGTAATATTTTCAATTATTTTTTTCATATTCATCAACACTAGAAGTCTTTTTTTTATTTCCATTATTTCAATCAATTTTCCTTTAATTTCTTATGAAATGTTTATTTTATTTTCCAATTTTTAAATGATTTTATTCATTCTGTGATGATAATTTACCATTTTAAATTACTTTTTCTGTTTTAAGTAAATTTTTCAAAATTTTAAATTTTTTTCTTGAATTATCAATTATAGTATTTCATTTTCAATTTCTCTCTTCATTTTGCAATTATATTCAAGAATTATCAATTGTTTCTTTAAATCACAATTATATTTTTTAACTTTAAATTGATTTCTCAAATTTCAGTTATGTCTTAAAATTTTTGAAATTTAGATCTTCAATTTTCGACTACGCTCTTCATAATTTTAACTTACTTTGTTCAAAACTATTTTTTTTTATTTGTCAAACATTGTCTCAAAGCTTTTAATTTTCTCGTTATTTTAAAATAATTCCTTTTAAAACTATAATTATTTCCTTTAATTTTTTAATTAGTGTCGTCATTTTTAATTGAATTTTTCTTTTATTTTTATTTAACTCTTCTATTTTTTAGTTTTTAATGAAAATTTCAATTATAAATTTAGTTATTTAAATTTACTGTCTTTCATATTTAATTTTTTTTTTTTAATTTTCAATTTCAAAGTTTTTTGTTTATTTTTTTAAAAAAAAATTTATTTATTTTCTTGACATGTGAAATCTTCTCTGTAATTGTCTTCAATATTATAGATATTTTTTAATTTATCAATTATTGTCCTTAATTTTCAATTTCTTTCATAATTTTTTATTTGTTTTCTGTAATTTTAATTATTTTTCTAAGTTTGTTTTACGTCTGGGAAAAAATATAAAAAAAAACACATTTTTTTGCATTTAAATGCAAAAGTTCATTTTTCTGACCCCCCTCCCCCCTGTTAGCGTTACGTATTCTTTGAACCGCCTCATAGGCACCATTTTTATTTTTATTAATAATTAAGATTTAAAAACACAAAAGAAAAGAAAAACTACAGAATTATAAAAATTATCATGATAAGAAGAGGGGAATATTTTTAAAGTATACAAGATGGAAAAAATAAAACTCTCCAAATAATAGTATAACATAATTTTTAAAAAAGGTAAACAGTATCCACTGTTTGTAGGTCAAAAGGTATGTAGTTGATGTTTACCTCACTATAACAAATAAAAGCTAACCAAACATTTTTGTTTGTTTTTAATTTTTTACTCTAAAATATGTAGTAAAAGTGTGGATTTAAATGATTTATCAGAAAAACACGTATGAGCTGTACAATTATTTTGAACTTTAATATCGTAGAAGACAGTTTACAAAAAAAAGTATATCTATAAAAAACGTATATATATATATATATATATATTTATTTTTAAAATTTCCACCCATTTCGACACGAAGATTATTGAAAATACCATATCAAATTTTTTTGAGCACTTTTTTTCATCGAAAAAAAATCGTTTCAAAATGTTTTCCTATTTTGAAAATACAACTTATTGAATTCAAGAACCATATTCCTCTTCTCAAAGCGAATAGAAATTTTTTCACAATCCTTAACTATTTGAATTGTTTTTAAATTGATTCCCTAAATCTTAAATTTACCTTCCTCAAATTTCAATTATTTTGTTTAGTTTTTTCAATCACTTTTTCAATTTTAATTATTTTTGCCTTGACATTAAATCAGTTTTAATTATTTATTCCTTAATATTTTATATTATTCATCGCAAATTAAAATTTATTTTTTAACTTACCATTATTTTTGCCATTTTGCAATTATTATTTTAAAAATAAATTCTGTAGAATAAAAACTGACACTTGATATTTCTAATATTTCTGCAATTTTTTAATTATTCCGAGAATAATTCTCTTTAATTACAATAATTTTATAATTACATACTTTCTTTTTTTCAAACATATATTCTATAATTTTTTCAATTATTTTACTCAAATTTTATTTACTGTTTCATTTTTTATTTTTAAATTATTTTCCTCAATCTTAAATTACTTTCATCATATTTCAATTATTTTTTAATTATATTCCTCGATTGTTAATTATTATCCTCATTGTCTAAAAAATATTTTCTAGAATTTTTAAGTATTCTTCTCAAATTTAAATTATTTTCTTCAATTTTTAATTATTTTCAATTTTTTTCATAACTTCCAAATTTTTTATTAAGTATCTCAAAGTTGATTTATTTTCAGCTTCCCACAATTCTTTTCTCTAATTTTTAGTTATTCTTATTTTTCCAAATTGATTTCTAAGATCTTCATTTATTTTTCTTAAATTTCAATTATTTTATTTTAATTTAAAAAAAAATTCTATAATTTTTTCAATTATTTCTCTCAAATGTGAATTATTTTTTTTACAAATTATCATTATTTTTATCATATTTCAATGGTTTTCTTCAAGTTTCAAATAAAAAACTCATTTTTCAATTTTTTTCTCCATGTTTTAATATTTTTAATATATTTGAATGAATTTCCTAAATTTTCACTTATTATCTTAAATTTTTATTATTGTCTTCAAGTTTCAATTTTTTAAACGGTTTTTCGATTATTTTGTTTTGCTTAAAAACTAATTCTGTAATTTTATATTATTTTCTCCTCTTTTTAATTATTTTCATTCTTTTGGCATAATTTTTAAAAATTTCAAATGCTTATTTGAAATTTCATTTATTATTTTCATCAATTTTCAATTATTTTTGTGATTTTTTAACTATTCTCTTTAATTAAAATTTTTAAGTAATTTTGTCATTTTTTTTCGTTTTCTAAACATATATTTTACGATTTTTTCAATTATTTCTCTCAATTTTTATTTAGTGTTTTCACTCTTTCATATTTAAATTATTTTCTTCATAAATTTTAATTATTTTTAGCATATTTAAATTATTTCTTTAATTTTATATTTAATTTATTATTTTTCAATTGTTTTCCTCTATGTTAATTATTATTCTCATTTTCTAAAATTTTTAAATATTTTTCTAAAACTTCAATTATTTTATTTAATTTTCAAATATTTTCATTTGTTTTCATAATTTCCATTTTTTTTTTATTAATTATCGTAAATTTCATTTATTTTTAACTTTCTTTAATTCTTTTCTCCAATTTTTAGTTATTCTTATTTTTCTAAATTGATTTCGAAGATCTTCATTTATTTTTCTTAAATTTCAATTATTTTTTTTTGTTTAAAAATATTATGTAATTTTTTTAATTATTTCACTCAAATGTGATATATTTTCTACAACTTATCAATGTTTGTTTCATATTTCAATTATTTTCATCAAGTTTCAAATTGTAAATTTTTTAAAATATTTTTTTCAATTATTTTCCAAATTTTATATCAATCAATTTTCAATTTTTTTCATTTCTTTTATAATTTCAAAAATTGTAAACTATTTATATGAGATTTTAATTATTTCATTTAATTTTCAATTATATATTGATATTTTATATTATTTTCGTCAATTTTCAATTACTTTCATTCTTTTTCGTAATTTCCAAAATTTTTTGAATTATTTCTCATTTTTAAAAAATTATTCTCTTCAGTTTTAAATTATGTTTATCTTTTTTCATTAATTTTCTCTAATTTTTAATTATTTTTTTTTTGTCAATAAACTTTTGAAAGTTGTAAGTATTATTTTGAAATTTTGTTTTAACTTTATTTTATTAAAAATATATTGTGTAATTTTTTCAATTATTTCCTCCAATTTTAATTATTTTTTTCAATTAAAATTATTTATCACAATTTTCAATCATTTGTTTTTCAATTTTCAATTATTTTCGCTAATTTCTCATCATTCAATTTTTGTTTAATTTATTTTTAAGATGTTCAAGTATTTTTCTCAAATTTAAATTATTTTCTTGATTTTTAAAACATTTCTATGAATTTTTAAATTACTTTCCCCAAATTTGCACCTGATTTTATTCTTTTTGTTCCATTATTTCTGTTTAATTAAAAATTATTCTCTTTAATTTTAAATTATGTTTATCTTGTTTATTTACTTTCTCTAGTTTTTAATTCTTTCCTTTTTTTTTTGAGGAACTTCTGAGAGTTTTAAGTATTTCTCTGAAATTTTCTTTAATTTTCCTTCATTTAAAATATATTATGAATTTTATCAATTATTTTCTCAAATTTTAATTATCAATTTTATATTATTTATCTGAATTTTTATTCATTTTTTCGAATCATTTTCCCCAAGTTTTCATTTATCAAATTTTTTCAATTTATTTTTAAGATTTTCAAGTATTTTTCTCAAGTTTGAATTATTTTCTTTATTTTTGAAACAACATTTCTATGAGTTTTTAAACTACTTTCTCCAATTTTTAATTGATTTCATTTTTTTTAAAATTAATTTGAAAAAGCAGCAATTATTTTGTTGTAATTTATTAACTAGAAAATGTAAAAAAATTACTAGAAAATATAAGAGAATCGCAGGAAAATGTCAGAAATAACTAGAAAAGATAAGAACTAAGAGGAAAATGTACAAAGAAAGTAGAAAATGTAATAAAATCACTAGAAAATGTATGAAAAACACTAGAAAATGCAAAAAATTACTAGAAAATATGAAAGGTAACTAGAAATTGTTACAACTGAATCAAAAATGTACAAAATAACTAGAAAATGTAAAACGTAATAGAAAGTGTACGAAATAATTCGAAATTGTAATTATTTAACTAGAAAATGTAATAAAATTACTAAAAAAATGTATAGAAACACTAGAAAATGCCAAAAAGTTACTAGGAAATTATTTCAAGAACTTCCGAGAGTTTTAAGTATTTTTCTGAAATTTTCTTTAACTTTCCTTCATTTGAAATATATTATGAATTTTATCAATTATTTTCTTAAATTTTAATTATTTTTTTTAATTTTTTATTATTTATCTGAATTTTAATTAATTTTTTTTTCAATTATTTTCCCCAAGTTTTCATTAATCAAATTTTTTCAATTTATTTTTAAGATTTTCAAGTAATATTCTTAATTTTAAAGTATTTTATTTATTTTTAAAACAAAATTTCTATGAGTTTTTAAACTATTTTCCCCAATTTTTAATTGATTTTATTTATTTTTCAATTAATTTGAAAAAGCAGCAATTATTTTGTTTAACCCGCACACTGATGTTAAATAAATAAATAAATAATTTTTTTATTTTTTCATAAGAGGCCAAATTTTCGAGTTATAAATTTTCAAAATTCTAGATTTTTTAAAATAGACCTTTTTTTAATCACATATAACTCTGAACCTATTGAATTTAGAAAATTTTTGCCAATACAAAAAAAAGTTAGGTTTCTCTTCAACTTTTAATTAATGTTTACAAAAAAAAAAAAAAAGAAAATGTACATATTTTTTTAAAAAGCACAATTTTTTAGAAACAAATCCATTTTTTTAAAATTCGGACCCAAATAACAAATTATTATTTTTCATTTATACATACCTAGAAATGTCAAGAAAATTTAAAAAAAAAGATTCCGGTTGGCTAGAAGAGTATTATTAGTTTAAATTAATTTTCAACCTCTAGCTGTTATATCTAAGTGCTGTACTGCGTCTATTTAAATTGAAAAAAATTGTTTTAACTTGAATTTAGCTGCATCTCTTCTTTTTTTATTAAGTCAAATCAAATTAATATAACCAAACTATATAACAGCTAGAGTTTGAAAATTAATTTAAACTAATAATACTCTTCTAGCCAACCGAAATCTTTTTTTAAAATCTTCTTGACATTTAAAGGTATGTATAAATGAAAAATAATAATTTGTTATTCGGGTCCGAATTTAAAAAAAAAATGGATTTGTTTCTAAAAACTGGTGTTTTTTTTTAAAAAAAATACATATAGTGTCTTCTTTTTTTTGTAGATATTATTTAAAAGTTGAAGAGAAACCTAACTTTTTTTGTATTGTCAAAAATTTTCTAAATTCAATAGGTTCAGAGTTATATGTAATTAAAAAAGGTCTATTTTTAAAAATCTAGAATTTTGAAAATTTATAACTCGAAAATTTGTCCTCTTATAAAAAAATAAAACAATACGTATCTAATATTTTTTATAAGGAACAAAATAAAAATTAGATTAATTCGATTTTAAAATGTGGACTGTAAATTTGCCATGGAATCGCCCATAAATAAATTTCAATTATTTCTTGCAATTTTTTTTAATTTTAAAATTTAAAAATTTTGTCCTATAAAAAAAGGTTTATTAGAGTTGACTAAGGGCCCCCTGAGCTCAAGGGCCCCTTTATTTACCCCTTAATAGTTACGCCACTGAAAATGGGCATAATTTTCGCGTAGTTTTTTTTTTTTTAATTGCATTAAAAGACACTGGATAACAATGCAGTGCATAATTAAATAATAGTGTGAAGAATCGTAGCCCTTAGGTATGTTAAAAGTTCGTTAGGAAATTGAAAGGAGATTAATTAATCCTTTGTAGGGTTGAGTGTAGAAAGTGGTTCAACAAAAGCGCGTTGGTTGTTAGAAAGACAAAGCAGAGATCGTGGTTGTGAGAAAAACCGAAGGTAAAGAGGAAGCGAGCCGTGAATCTAATATGGGGAAATTGCATTTGGGTTCGATCGACTCACCTCGTTGGTGTTGAGTCTACTTCAATCCTATGCTAAAATATGACAAAAGGTCAAGTCTGTCCGTGGCGCGAATGGTTTCCGCGAAATATGCTGATGTATTCGCTTTCAGAACCAACTCGATCTCACTTCTCCATCCCAACTTCTCTCAAGCGAAAATCCAACCACGTCTGTCAGTTTATCCTAGTGTTGCACCACACAAATTCGCCACATCTTCCATTCTCTCCTGAAACTTAGGGAAGGATTCGTCGGGCAGAAGTCGACCGTGAGAAAAAGAGAAATTCAAAAAAGAGGTGAAAAAAAAATGTATTTTAGAGAAAGGAAAAACGTTAGGCGTGGAGAGAGAGAGAGAGAGAGAGAAAAAAAAGGTGTGGAAGAAAAGAATAGCTAGTTAGCGATGGGAGAGTTTGTGAAAGGTGAGAAAATGGGTCGTTGCATATTTCTTCGAAGCCAGTGGCCTTCCAAAGATCTTAAAAAGCGTCATTCTCATTACCTTGGACACCCTTTTTTTCCCCCTGCCATTAACTAACTGTGAACTTTTTCTGAGTTAGGTGGTTATTAGCTTGAAATAAGTTTTGTAATTTGGATATCAAAATTATGATTGGGTTAAAGTTTGAATAGTTAAAAATCTCGTGATTTTGGAATTTGTTGAAAAAATCTAGGCTGGGTGTTTATTTGAGGAATAAGTGTATTTTTTGGATTGTATGATAGTTATTTTGATTGAATCGTCGATTTGATGAATTGAAACATTAATAAATTATTATTTGGGGAATATAATTTGAGTGTTTGATGGAAGGGAAATGGAAAAAATAGAGGGTGATTGAATTTAAAGATAATAAGGTAAATATCTACCAAAATCGATAATAATCGATAATAATAATAACTGAATAATAAAAAGGATAAGGTATTATTTGTAAAAAAAAAAAACTCCAGAATCAGTAAAAAAAGGCAAAAATAAGTAAAGAATGTGAAAAGTAACTAGAGGTGGTGATAAAATTACTAGGAAAGGAAAAAGAATGTACTAAAGGGAATGTACTTAACAACTACAAAAAAAGTAAGAACATATAAAAGATGTTAAGCGTAACTTCAACATCTTAAAAATAATTACAGAATATAGAGATTTGAAAAAAAACAACTAGAAAATGTAAAATGAAACTAGAAAATATAACAGACTCACAAGAAAATGTCAAAAGGACCAGAAAATAATAAGAGGAATTAGAAAAAGGTAAAAAGTAACTGGGAAATGTTAAAAATAAGAAGAAAATGTAATAAAATTACTAGAAAATATAAAAGGGAACTTAGAAATTATTATTAATTATTAAAAAATGTACAAAATAACTAAAAAATGTAGGATAAAATCTCTAGAAAATGTAAAAAAAATGACCAGGAAATATGCAAGGTAACTAGAAATTGTTAAGACTGATAAAAAATGTACAAAATAACTAGAGAATGTGAAACCTAAGGGAAAGTGTACAAGGTAATTAAAAATTGTGATTATTTAACTAGAAAATGTAAAAAAAATAGAAAATATAACAGAATCACAGAAAAGTGTTAAGAGTATTAGAAAATGTCAAAAAGTACTAGAAAAGGTTAAAAGTTACTGAGAAATGTACAAATTAAGTAGAAAATGTAATAAAATCACTAAAAAATCACTAAAAAAGAAAACAACTAAAAATCGTACAAATACACTAGAAAATATAAAAAGTAACTAGAAATTGTCAAAACTTATTAAAAACAGTACAAAGTAACTAGAAAATATAAAAACTAAATAGAAAGTTTACAAAAGAATTATAAATTGTAATAAGCAACTAGTAAATGTAAAAAAAATAAATAAAAAATATAACAGAACCATAGGAAAATGTCAAAAGGATTAAAAATGTCAAAAAGAACTATAAAAGGTAAAAAGTAACTGGGAAATGTACAAAGAAAGTAGAAAATGTAATAAAATTACTAGAAAATGTAGTAAAACCACTAGAAAATGTAATAAAATCACTAGAAAATGTATGAAAACACTTGAAAATGCAAAAAATTACTAGAAAATATGAAAGGTAACTAGAAATTGTAACAACTGAATCAAAAATGTACAAAATAAGTAGAAAATGTAGGAAGCAATGGAAAGTGTACAAAATAATTATAAATTGTAATTATTTAACTAGAAAATGTAATAAAATCACTAAAAAATGTATAAAAACACTAGAAAATGCAAAAAAGTTACTAGAAAATGAGAAAGGTAACTAGAAATTGTTACAAAAGATAAAAAAATGTACAAAATAACTAGAAAATGTGAAAACTAAGGGAAAGTGTATGAAATAATTCAAAATTGTGATTATTTAACTAGAAAATGTAAAAAAAATAACCAGAAAATATAAAAAAATCACAAGAAAACATCAAGAGGATTAGGAAATGTCAAAAAGAACTAGAAAAATTAAATAGTAAGAGGAAAATGTACAAAGAAAGTAAAAAATGTAATAAAATCACTAGAAAATGTATAAAAAACACTAGAAAATGCAAAAAATTACTAGAAAATATGAAAGGTAACTAGAAATTGTTACAACTGAATCAAAAATGTACAAAATAACTAGAAAATGCCAAACGTAGTGGAAAGTGTCCGAAATAATTCGAAATTGTAATTATTTATAACTAGAAAATGTTATGAAATCACTATAAAATGTATGAAAAACTCTAGAAAATGCCAAAAAGTTACTAAGAAATGTGAAAGGTAATTAGAAATTGTAACAACTGAATCAAAAATGTAAAAAGTAATGGAAAGTGTACAAAATAATTAGAGAATGTGAAACCTAAGCAAAAGTGTATAAAATAATTCAAAATTGATTCAAAATTGATTTAAAAATTCATAATTATTTAACTAGAAAATGTAAAAAAATAACTAGAAAATATAACAGAATCACAGGAAAATGTCAAGAGGAATAGAAAGTGTCAAAAAGAACAAGAAAAGGTAAAAATTAACTGGAAAATGCACAAAAGAGTAGAAATTATAATGAATATACTAGAAAATGTAAGAAAAACACAAGGTTATGTAAAAAAATCACTAGAATATATAAAAAGTAACTAGAAATTGTTACAACTGAATCAAAAATGTACAAAATAACTAGAAAATGTGAAAAGTAATGGAAAATGTACAAAAATGTCAGAAAGTACTAGAAAAAGTAAAAAGTAACTGGGAAATGTAGGAAGAAAGTAGAAAATGTAATAAAATCACTAGAAAATGTAACAAAATCATTAGAAATTATCAAATATAACTAGAAATTTTTACAATTTTTTTAAAAACTGTACAAATTAACTAGAAAATGTAAAAACTAAATAGAAATTGTACAATATGATTAAAAATTGTAATAACCAACTAGGAAATGTAAAAAAATATCTAGAAAATATGACAATATGACTAGAGAAGAAAAAAGTCTATAAAAAGTATAAACTAGGTGTGAATTCTGTCCATTTCATGGACACTTCGCTTCCAAGGAAGCAAAACAATTTGCTTCCTCATAGAGTAAGCAATAATTTGATAATATTTTAAATATTTTAAGTTAATAAAAACAAAAATTAAAAAAACATGAATTATTTTGATTAAAAAGATACTAAAACAATTTGATTAGTTAATTTCAAAAATCCCTAAATTTTATGTTTTGGAAACAATGAAATATTGTATTCTTAATAATGTGGTTTCCCTTTATTTAAGGGGAGTCACCTGAGAAATTTCAGCCCATCGAAATATGTTACTTATCGGTGCAAATTTTTTTCTGGGATTATTTTGGATGTAAAAGAATAACATATTATCTAGATTAAAAAAAAAAAAAATTTGAATAAAAAATTTTTGGAAAAAAAAATTAAAAAAATTAAAAAATGTTAAAACCCATACGATATACGATATTTTGTTTGAAATCTTAAAAAAGGGATATAAAAAATTGGCATTACAAAAAAAAAAAAAAATTTCAACAAAAGAAATTTTTTTAAAATTTTTTTTTTTCAAAAAAAAATTTTTTTTAATTTTGGTAATATGGCATTCTTTTACATCCAAAAAAAGTCCCAGAAAAAAAATTGGCACCGATAAGTAACATATTTCGATGGGTTGAAATTTCTCAGGTGACTCCACTTAATGAACCAAATTTGATGATTTTCATTTCTCTCAAAAAATATGTTTTTTCCAGCCAATCAAAAAATTGCTTAAACAGACTTAAGGGACATGTTTAAAGCTTTAAAAATCCACTTAGAAATTTTATTTATGTCTATTTTTGGTGTTACAGGAGCTATTTGAAAAAAACGACTTTTTAAAAAAGTATCTTTACATTTCCTGAAATATTTAAAAAAAAAATATTAAAGACACATTAATTTAAGCTAGATATTCTTTTTCTACAGGTTCTGGCAATAAGTTTTAAAAAAAAGACGTCCCGATATGTTCATTAGGCTCTGAGCAATCAGAGTTTGAAAATTGCTCGGGTCCCGTAGACCCAATCTAGCAGTTACGTTAAATCCCGATAGTCTAGCAGTTGAGGGTTAATATTATTAGTAATATTATTATTATTATTATCATTATTTTACTAGGTGAAAATTATGTCCATTTCGTGGATATTTCGTTTCAAAGTTAGCAAACAAATTTGCTTTCTTATAGGAAAAGCAATATATTAATAATATAAAATTTAATTCGAGAAATTCTTTAAAAAAAGGAATTTTAAGTGCAAAAAAATGAAAAAACATCAATTAATTTACGAATTTTTGATCAATTATAAAAGTTATATAGGTCAATCGATTCATTTTGAGATAAGGAATATGATTTTTTTGTTCATTAAGTTGTATTTTTAGCTTGGAAAAAATTTTTGGCAAAAAACGATTTTTTTCGATGAAAAAAGGTGCTCAACAAAATTTGATTGGGTATTTTCAAAAATCCCTGTGTCCAAATTTAGATATTCACGAGCTGAAAAAGTCATCCAAATTTTATTGAAATCCGTTGAAGCGTTCTCGAGATATCCTGGCGACAATAAACGCTATACACACACACGTACACACACACACACACACATACATCTGGACATTTGCTTAGGAATGAAAATTTACGGTTTTTAGATGAAAATGAGTCGATTTAGACTATTTTTGGAAAATCGAAAATCTTAACGATCACAAAGCTTCCTCTATGAGGAAGCAAAATTAATTTGAAAATATCTATTAAAAAGTATCTAGAAGTTATAATAAAGTGACTAGAAGTAGGAATAAAATTACACTTTTCCCAGACTTCTTATGTAATAAGTGAATGATCCCTAAGTGAAAATTATATTAGACTCTAAAAAGAAGAAAATAATTAAAATTGAATCTAATAAATAGAAAAATGATATATTACTAATTTTAAAAAAAGATTACTATCGTAGGTAAAATGTAGCTAAAAGCATTAAAAAAGTAACCGGTAAATGTAAACTTTCACAGAACATGTATTAAAATAACTAGAAAATGTAAAAAGTAACTAGTAGATGAAATAAAAAACTAGAAATTGAAAAAATTACTAGATAATAAATATATATTTAGAGAAAATGTCATGCAATTGCAAAATTGGTGAGAATAAAATACGAATTAGAAAAAGAGCTAGAAATTTGGAATAATAACCAAAAATTGTAAAAATGAATAAGAAGTGTAAAAAACTATTAGCAAATAAGGAGATTTGGTGGGAATTATAAATCGCTGCAGAATTTAAGAAAATCTAAAAAAATAGATGAGAGTATGTATCTAAAATATAAAAAAGGCAACTAGAAAACTAAAAAGACAACAGGCAATGATAAAAAAAGTCAAAAGTGTAATAAATTTGCTAGGAAATGAAAATATTTGAAGAAATGTAAAAACAGATTTAAAATTGAAGAAAATAATGTAAGGTAGAATAAAAAAGTTTAATTTGCTTTGAATCAATTTCAAAAAAATTAAGGGAATTATTAACAATTAACAAATATAACAAATTGAAAAAGAAAAGGATAAGTGAAAAGTGTAAAAAAGTAATTAGAATATGTTAAAAAAAAGGTAGAAGCAGTTAAAGAATTATTAAAAAAAGCATAAAGTACTTATCACATTTAAAAATGAACTAGAAAATTTTTCAAAATAAGTAGAAAATGTAAAATTAAAGAGGAAACGTACAAAATAACTAGAGAAACTAAGAAAACAACTATAAAATTAACTAGAAGATACGAAAAATATCTCGAAAATGAAAAGAATTACTAAAAATACTGAGACTCAGAAAAAAATTGTAAGTACCACAGAAATAAAGAAAACAATTTAAAGTAAAATAAAAAGAACTATAAAAGAAACAATACATTTATTAAATGTCAAACACTACTGGTAAATTTAAAAAAAAAATGTAAAAAAGTTATTAGATAATAAGAATTCTTTGTGAAAATTGTAAATAGCTAAAAAATTAAAGACAATAATTAAGAACAGAAGAAAGGAGCTAAAAAATGATGAAAACAGACCGCAAATTAAATTATAACAAGCAAAGGTAAAAATAACTAAAAACTGTAATAAAGTTACTAAAAAATAAAAAGTGTTGCCAATAAGTGGAAACAGATGCAAAAATTGATGAAAATAATAAAAAGCAAAATAAAAAAGCGTATATTGATGCAAAAATGAAGAATATTGATAACAAGAGAATAAAATCTACAAGGTGATAACAGTATTTTGAAATTAAAAATGACAACTAAAATGATAGCTAAAAAATGTACAAAATGACTAGAAAGTTAAGAAAACGTGATAAGATAATTATAAAAAGAAAATTTAAATTCCCATGAAAAATAAAAAATAGCTATTTATTCTGTCAAGTTCAGGAAAAATATATACTTAATATAGAGCAATTAGTTTGGTTTTTAATCTAGAATATTTTCTTTAAAGGAACTATGGTTAAAAAATAAACATTGGTGAAGAAATAAAAAAATTTTAATTCTAAATAAAATATAAAATCATGCACTATGATGCGAATTTTTAGTGAATTATATACTAAATATAGGTCAATTGGTTCGTTTTGAGATAAGGAATATGATTTTTTTTCTTTGTTAAGTTTTGGCAAAATCGATATTTTTTTTATGCAAAATGGGACTTAAAGAACCACGTAACTCCCATTTACCTCCAAAAACCACGTAATTTTTTTCTACCTCTAGAACCATAGTAACTCCCTCACACATCAAAAACCTCGTAACTGCCTTCTATCTCAAAAACCACTTTATTCTACCTCTAGAACCACGTATCTCTCTTTTTCATTAAGAACCACGTAACTTTCTTCTATCTCTAAAACCACGTAAGTCCCTTTTACATAAAACCCCACGTAACTTTCTTCGACCTCTAGAACCATAGTAACTCCTTCATACATCAAGAACCTCGTAACTGCCTTCTACCTCAAAAACCACTTAACGTTATTCTACCTCTAGAACCACGTAACTCTCTTTTTATTAAGAACCACGTAACCTTCTATTATCTCTAAAACCACGTAAGTCCGTTTTACATAAAAACCCACGTAACTTTCTTCTACCTCTAGAACCATAGTAACTCCTTCATACATCAAGAACCTCGTAACTGCCTTCTACCTCAAAAACCACTTAACTTTATTCTACCTCTAGAACCACGTAACTCTCTTTTTGTTAAGAACCACGTAACTTTCTTCTATCTCTAAAACCACGTAAGTCCCTTTTACATAAAAGTAACTTTCTTCTACCTCTAGAACCATAGTAACTCCTTCATACATCAAGAACCTCGTAACTGCCTTCTACCTCAAAAACCACTTAACGTTATTCTACCTCTAGAACCACGTAACTCTCTTTTTATTAAGAACCACGTAACTTTCTTCTATCTCTAAAACCACGTAAGTCCCTTTTACATAAAAGTAACTTTCTTCTACCTCTAGAACCATAGTAACTCCTTCATACATCAAGAACCTCGTAACTGCCTTCTACCTCAAAAACCACTTAACTTTATTCTACCTCTAGAACCACGTAACTCTCTTTTTGTTAAGAACCACGTAACTTTCTTCTATCTCTAAAACCACGTAAGTCCCTTTTACATAAAAGTAACTTTCTTCTACCTCTAAAACCACGTAAGTCCCTTTTACATAAAAACTCACGTAACTTTCTTCTACCTCTAGAACCATAGTAACTCCTTCATACATCAAGAACCTCGTAACTGCCTTCTACCTCAAAAACCACTTAACTTTATTCTACCTCTAGAACCACGTAACTCTCGTTTTATTAAGAACCACGTAACTCCCTTTTATCTCTAGAACCTCGTAACTCCCTCATATATCAAGAACCACCTATCAATTTCCGGCTTCAATATATATATATTGATAATCGATTATCTCTGTCTCTCACTATGTCAACGACGGACGGACGGACGGATTGACAACAAAGTCTAACTATAAGAGTTTCGGTCCTGAACCACGAAAACCTAAAAATGACAACTAAAGTGATAGTTAGAAAATGTACAAAATGATTATAAAGTGAGAAAAACATGATGAATTGATAAAAATAAACATTAACAAAATCAGGTAAAAATTGTCAAAATAATTTTTGATGAAGAAAATGATAAAAAACAAATTGTCTTACATAATTTATAGACATTACAATATTGGGAATTTGGTGTCAGAAAATACGAATTCAAGTATGATTCTCAATCTCAATTTTCAACGAATTGCGATCTAAAACACATAATTCAAAATTTCGTGAATTTATTAGAGAAAACAAAGGATAATGGTGGTACTAGATAACTGAAATAAATAAAATTAACCACGTACACTGTATCATGCTGTAGCAGATGGTTAATAAAACGGTGGAATGTAGTTTAATGTAGCGCATGACATGAACGAAAACGATACTATTATTCACGCAACTTTTCGTGATATTTTTTCGCGTTCAAAGCGGCCGGAGATTTAGTGCTTTAACAAGAGCAGACAGTTGTGGAACGAACCGAAAAGCAAAATCTGACATGAAGCGCATACATTTATCCTTTGAGAAGGGTTACCCTTTTCCGCTACTGGCCAGTGGAAAATAAATTGAAAGCATTCGAGAAATGTCAGCAGGTCGATAATGAATAGAATACGTCTCAAAAATAAAACAAATATCAATCAACTGACATATATTTTCTCTGACAGTGTACATACAGTTTGCCAAGGATTAAAATTTACTCTTAAATCAACCTGTCATTTTTCATTTTATTAATTATATTCGTTATAATAAGTAAAAGCAGTATTTTTAAACGAGAATTGACAAAGGATTTTTAAAATAGGATCAAAAGCTGGATAAAATAGAATAGATGAGAATGAAACAAAGACTAAAAATGGAATATGATATTGTTAATCTTTCCTATTTGCTATAGACATTCGGATTAAAAAGTCATTAGTTTGATTTATGTATGGAAATAAAATTTATGAGTACGATATGAAACACAGTATCTATCTTTAGTTGAACGCCGATTGAGAAATGCGAAAAAAACAAGAATATCTCTCTCTCTTTATGAATTTTTCCTGTTTTTATAAATACAGCTTTTTATCCCATTAAATACAACATTTTTAGATCGCAATTAAACTGAGATTGTAATAAATGAAAAAGGACCCAAATTAGTTTTCCGAGTCGGAGTAAAAAAAAAAAAAAATTCTGTTTCATTGCAATCAAGTTGATAAAAGGGTAATGAGGAAGTACATCTTTCTGCAAGGAAAAAAACTTTTCCCATAGAATTGACTTCGGGGAAAGAATATTGGTTTGTGCGAGTCAGGTAGACATTTATTTTAAATCCAACGTTTTTATTTCAAAAAGGATCAGCTTTCTTTGAATTGAAGCTTTACTTTTTCAGCTCCTTTTTCAATCAATTATTTATCAGTCGGAAATCGAAGAATGTTTTACGCATTACTTGAATATTGAACGAAAGATTAAAGGGGCGTAGTTTTGGAAATCTATTTTACGGATTCAGAAGACAAACGTTATTACTGAAGTTGGACCATTAAACAGGGACCATCTGTAGAATAGCATTTCTTTTCTCCAGTTCACTAGTCTCATTTCTCGAGAATTTCTTTCTGCACACTTACTAAATTAAATTCCCTATTTCTTATAATTTTAATCATACACGCAAATCTAGAGATTGAAAAATCTTGCTGATAAATCTTAAAGCAGACAGTAATTCAACTTTAATAGATTATATTATACACAAAACTTTTTCCTATAATTATTTTTTTTTTTGTAACTTATTAAGAAGACCTGCAATGAAAAGAGATGAAAAACTGTAACAAATTATTGACAGGAGAAGTTCGATGCTAATATATTAGAGCCCTTTTCAAAGTTTTAATTACACTCTGTTCTCTTAGACTCTTCTCCAATACTTGTCTCAAGTAGCGTGTTAATATTTCATTTTAGATTATTATCTATAGTATTTTTTACACAGGAATATATTGAATATGGTTTCTTATTTGGAAAATTGGAAGTATGCAAAGATAATTGGCTGATTAGAGTTCTGGTAATGAGTAATTGATAACTAATTAGCGAAACTTAATTACTTGTAATAGCATTATGCTAATGAAACATTATTTAGTACTTTGGGACAGGAAACCGGGTTCAAAGCACAACTTCTGTCACGGATGTTTTCCCAAGGGTGCAGGATCAAACAATAAAGTCATGTAAGCAGTGTAATTGCTCAGCTTTAATTGTCAAGGGCTTTCCGGCTAATAAGTATCGAACTTTCTCCAAGAAATAAAACAGAGATTGGCTGATGGAAAAAGTAATTAGCTTCTTAATGGATTGTTCATAATAACTGAATATAATATTAATTGCTGTTAAAAAAATAATAAAATAATGTAGTAATAGAATAATATGGTTGAAAGTCCTGAGAAAAAAAGAACAAAAAAAGAAATAAATAAAGAGAAAAAGAGAGAAAGAATATAAAGAAAGATTACTAGAATGTAATTTTTCGTTAAAGAAAAATAAATAGGATAGAAAAAATATTTCTAGAAATTTTTAAGATTAAAAGTTAATAAAAAATAGAACTAAAAAACAAGAAAAATTATTTAAAAGTTATTTGATAACAAACAAATGAGAGGAAAAAAAGGAATTAGAAAATAAGGAAAATTACTAGAAAGTGACAAAATAAGAAGGGATTGAAAAAAATTACTAAAAAGATGTAAAATAATAATCAAATGAAAGAAGGAAATAAAAATAAGACAAATTTACTAGAAAATGACAAAAAAGCTAGAGATTGGAAAATAATTACTAGAATATTAATAGATTATAAATCAAATTATAGAAAGTGCTATAAATGAGGAAAAATCACTAGAAACAGAAGAGATAGAATAACTAAAAGTTGAAAAATATTACTAGAAATTTAAAAACATAATTGGCTAGAAAAACATTTTAAAATTTTAAATTAATAAGTAAATAAAATTAAATAAAAATAACCTAAATCGGGAAAAGTAACTAAAAAAAAAAGTATTATTAGAGAGTTAAGAACAACATTATGTGAAAATTAATGTTTTTTTTATAAAAATTACTAGAAAGTTTAAAAAATAACTATTAAAAAAGAAAAAAAAGGTACTAGAAAGACAAAAAATAACTAGCGATTCGTAAAACTACTAGAAAGTTAAAAATAACAAGCAAATACATAAATGAATTAAAAAATAAGTACAAATATAAAAAAGGGAAAAAAATAAAATGCCAATAAATGAAGAAATTAAGTAATAAGAAAAATTACTAGAAAGTGACAAAAGAACTGGAAATCGTAAAAGTATTACTAGAAAGTTAAAAAATCGAAGTCGGAATAAAGAAAAAACGAAAAAATAATGAAAAGATACTTGAAAATAACAAAATAAATTAAAATTGAAGATGATAAATTAAAAACTGAAATATGTAAATAATCCCTTGAAAGATATAAAAATTAAAAAAATAAAGTTACTAGAATTAAAATTAGAATAAAAACAACACAAAAAGGGGAAAAATAACTAGAAAATGAAAAGAATTACTAGACATTTAAAAACAACATTCAGAAATGAAAATAAAATACTGAGAAGTTAAATGACAAAAATTGACAATATAACTAGAAATAGAAAAAAATGTTACTAGAAAATTAACAGATATTAATCGAATGAAAAAAGAAACTAAAAAATAATGTTGAAAGATTATAATCAAATGGAAGAAAGTACTACAAATAAAGAAAAATCACTAGAAACAGAAAGTGATGAAATAACTAAAAGTTAAAAAAATTACTAGAAATTTAAAAACACAATTGGTTAAAAAAATCATTTTAAAAATTAATAAGTAAATAAAATTCATTTAAAACAACATGAAACAGAAAAAGAATTTAGAAAATGAAAGGAATTACTAAAAATTTAAAAACAACATTTAAAAGTTAATAAAAGTTATCAGAAAGTTTAAAAAAAACAATCAAATTGATGAAGGAACTAATAAAAAAGAGAAAAAAAATACTAGAAAGCGACAAAATAGCTAAGGATTTGTAACAAGAAAACGAATAATAGAATTAAAAAATAAGTACAAATAACTAGCGAGTGAAAAAAATATCTATTAAAAAAAGGAAATAAAAGAAACTAAAAAATAAGAAAAAATTGCTAGAAAGTTAAAAAGAAACTAGAAAACTAGTTCTTAATATGATAAAAAGAATAAAGAGATCAAGAAATACGGAAAAATTACTAAAATACGACAAAATGACTAGAAAATAAAAAGAATGACTAGAGATTTAAAAACAGCATTTAGAAGTTGATGATAATTTCTAGAAAGATTAAATATAATAATTAAATGAATAAAGAAACTAATAAAGAAGAAAAAAGAACTAAAAAGCGAGAAAAAAACTAGCGATTTGTAAAATTACTAGAAAGTTAAAAGTAACAAACAAATGAATAAAAGAATTAAAAAAACGTGCAAATAAATAAAAAGTGATAAAAAATAAAAAGTCTATAAATGAAAAAACTAAAAAATAAGAAAAAATTACTAGAATGTTAAAACGAAACTAGAAACCTAGTTATTAATATGATAAAAAGAAATAAGGGATTAAGAAATACGGAAAAATTACTAGGATACGAAAAATCGTATAGAAAATGAAGAAATTAAATATAGGTATTCTTAAGTATAAATTAGTTATAACGAGAAAATCTGAGAAGATAATACAGACTTTAAATGAAATAAAAACAACTAGAAAAGGGGAAAAATAACTAGAAAATAAAAAGAATTACCTGAGATTTAAAAACAACATTGGGAAATGGAAATAAATAACGGAAAAGTTAAATGACTATCATCAAATGAAAGAAGAAAGTAAATAATAAAAAAAATTACTCTAAATTTACAACATGACTAAAAATCTAATAAATATTACTATAAAGTTAAAAGATAATAATCGAATGAAAGAATAACTAAATTATAAGGAAAAAATACTAGAAAGTGACAAATTAACTTAAATTAAAGTTCATTTTAAAGAAAATTAATTAAGAACTAAAATTTGTAAATTATTCCTAGAAAGATACAAAATTTGAAGAAATAAAATTACTAGGAAGTAGAAAATATTTTTGAAATTTAAGAAAAATGACTAGAAAAATGAAAATATTACTAGTAGTTTAAAAGAATTTAGTAATTAAAAAATTACTCTAAAGTGAACTTAAATTGTAAATAAAAGAAGTACGTAACTAAAAAATAAAAAGAATAAATAAATAACAAGAAAGTAAAAGAGGGAATTAAAAAACACAAAATAATTAAATGGATTTAAAATAAAGTAAATAATTAGTGATTTGTGAAAAGTAACTAGAAATTTTTAAAAATCTTAGAAATAAAAAACGTATATGAAAAGTGCATAAATAACTGAAAATTGAAGAAAAATAATTGAAAATTTTTTAGAAATTAAACAGAAAAATACAATATTTACACATTAGTAAAAGATTATTACAAAATAAATTAGAATTACAAGAAAATAAAATAATAATTAAAAATTGATTAAGGAGGTCCTCTCTATTAACATAACCTTAAATTAGAAAGCCGTTTTCAAAATAAACATTATTTAAATGAACTTCACCAAATTTTGAAAGATCCAGTTGTACATTTTTCAGAAAAAATTAGGTTGTGCTAAAATTTGTTGTTTAATACTAATTATGCAACATTTTATTCTTTTTCTTTAAATCTAGTTAAAATCTGTAATTTTCATCCACTTTTAACAAATAATAATTACTCATTTTTCTCGTTTAAATATTCTCTACAATTTTCTTTGTTGGATTTTGTTAAAGAATATTTTGTTCAAAAATTTATTAGACAAATAAAATTTGTTTTTTACTATTGTTTAAACAAAATAACATTTAACAAAATATAACAAATAAAATAGCAGGGAATGTTTCAACGAGACATGAAATTTGCGCTCAAGCTAATTTTTTCTAAAAAAATGTATAACTGGATCTTTTAAAATTTGGTACAATTGATTTCAAAAATATTTTTATTTGGGGTGAAAAACGACTTTTTAGTTTGAGATTATGTAAACGGGGAAAACCTCCTTAAGGACGTTTATTCTCTCAAGCGGTTCTCATTTTATTGAACCATGATAGTTCATATTTTTTTAATTTCATTTCTTCTTAAAATTTGGTTTCTAAATATTACTTTGTAGTTAAAATCATTACACAAACGAATTTTATTAAAAAAAATGCATCCGTTGAAAATTTCAAGCTATTAAAATCTCTTTTTCCTGATTATTTAAAAAAAGTGAAGAATTACTAACCTTAAATAACATTTTCCTAACAACGGTACGGTAAATCAATTAAATATTGTTGTAAAAGTTGTATTATATTACAGTGTAAAATTTGTTTATTTAACCAGATATACGGGCTACAAAAACACCCTTTTTTTTAAAAAAAAATAATTAGAATCTTATATTTAAAATAACAAAACTAAAAAAATCCGCTTCACGTTAGAATAAAAACAACAAGCATGTGCGTTTTAAACAATCGTAGAATTCTGTTGAAACAAAAATTGCTTTAAGCTATTAATTATATTAGATTAGATATATTAGATTTTATAAAAAATTTGTAGAACCGTGTTTTTTTAATTAATTAAAATATAGTCACTTTGCGCGTGTTGGTACTGTTTCCATGTAAAAGTCCCAAATTTATAAATTCATATCTTAAAAACAGAACGGTAAAATTCAATAAAATTGTAACAGTACAAGTAAACTAATGCATTTAATACATCATTAAAATTTTACAAGAATCTGTAGAAATTGGTTTTTTGGATAAACCTCCTTAAAACTGTCTAGAAAAATGAAAAAATGTTATAAATAAGAAAAGTAAATAAGTAACTAGGTAAAGAAAATCAACTTGTAAAAAATAAATAACTAAAAAGAAAAAATTACTCAGATATTAAAATTACATTAAGAACTTTACACTTTACAAAATTTATTTTCGCCTGTTTTCGATTAATAATAATTTTTTTTTTTTTTTTAAAAACTGCATTTCTGAACTAAATATCAAGGAAAAAATAATGTGAAACTTTGTGCAACACGAGTTTTAATGCATAAAATACACACGAGTTGGCAAATAAATTGCCTTTCTGGTTTATGGATATGAAACTAGCGCTATGACTTTCTTCGAACAGCTCGTTGCGTCCAAAGTCATTTCTTTTATTGTCAGTAAAGCATAAAAGTATAGTTGCGGAATAGCCGTGCGAGAGGAGATTTGCTGTTGGGCCATTATTAAAAGGGAACAGTAAAATTTAACCCCAAAGGTGGTAGTTGAACTGAAAATCAGGCATTTAGAGAATATCGTAAAGAGCACTAAAAGCTAAGCACACGGATAAGAGAACAAACTTATTTAATTAACACCATCCTATGAGAGAGTACGCGTGCGAGGTAAACACTCCGAAATTGCCTGCTATCTATGGTACGTACCTCTAGCAATTACAAGTGTCTTGAATTTCACATAAGTATCTACACTCAGAGTCAGTCCCTTATTTAACATTCGTGAAACTTTCAAATCAAAATTTTAACTATTAAGTGCTTCATTCTGTCCTGTTGGATTATTTAATGTTTTTTGTCATTACCACTTGTGAGAAAAAAGTTTTTTTTTTATTTAGAAATTGTACATTTGGAATAAAATGTTGAAGAAAAATTTGTATGCATATATATAAATATCTATAACTAAAACACATAAATAGGTAAAAATTATAAATAATAATAATTCATGATGAATAGAAAATATATAAATAATTTTTTAAAAAAAATGTTTCATCCTAGTATGCAATCAAGGAAGTAGTTTTGAAATAAATGCATCACTTTTTATATTAACAATGATTAAACATTTATTGATAATAGTAGTTGAAATTGATTTTACAGTGTGATTTTTTTAAAAAGCGGGAGCCGATATTGCTAGATCGGTGACCCTGGCTAGACTGGCGAAAATGTTGAATACAAAGAGAAATTCCAAATTTTAGATCTGACAACATTGCATTTTTGACCTGAGACTTGACAACGTAGGATTTTTAAATGTGGGGGTGAAAATCATAAAATTGATGTAAAGAGTGGTAGGTAGCAAGACGTAGGTACAAATTTCTAAAAGGCAATTAGGCCTAATCCTCTCTATCGCTGACCTTCGCAATATAAGCAGATTTCAAACTTGAAAAGTTTTCAAGTTTTCGTATAGTTTACGAAATAATAAATTCTTCAAGAATTTCAAAATCTAAAAATATTAATTTAACCACCTCAAATATTTAAACATTTAAACTCAAAATTACAATTATTATTTTTTACAAATGATTATTTGAGAAAATTACAAATGTTAAATCATCACACAAAATATGATAAAAAAAAAACAAAATTTATAATTATTATTATATTTTAAACCTAACTCATTTGTTTACTAGCGACGCAACAAAAATAACTAACAGATGGGAAAAATTACCAAAGTTAAAACAGAAGAAGGTAGATAAAAATTGCCAGTGAGAAAATTTATGTACCTAATTAGAGTGTGACATTAAAGTTTCAATGATAAAAATATTAAATGAAAGTTTTACAATTTTTAGATGATAATATTGTTTTAAAAAAGTTCCCGTTAAGAATATACATTTCGATCATTTGAACGACCTACGCTTTAGACTTAGACCGATAAATAAAGTTTTAATTAAATTTCTTTAAAACTACATAATGGTCCAGAGAATCTCCACCGCAAATCTTGAACTATTATTTTCTTTTAAAATGACAAAAAGTAATTACTTCATGCCATTCCCAAAGTTAAATAAATTAATTACCTTCTGCAAACTTTTCTCGCTGTTCTTAAAGTTTTGACTATAAACTTTTTAATATCAGAATAATCAAGAAGATGTGTGCGATGACATGATAATTTGTTTAAGAATACAAAGTTGACATTATTATTATTATCATTTTGAATTTCCACAAGAGGAATTTTTAACATTTCCGAATTTATTAATATCCGATTTAGAACGAGATCTAAAACACGAACAACTAATTTCCTAGATTTATGAGTTAAAGATTTGTAATTTATTGATAAATAGATATACTTTTAGTAAATAGGAAAAAGTCGGGTAAATTGGTGCTTTGGTTTTCATACGGCAATTTACCCACTTTTCTCCTATTTGACGATTCAAAACTCAGAATATGCATTTTTGAGACTCATTTTTATGTTAAATTTTTTATCTATCGAATTTCACTAAAAATAGATTAAATGTGCTTACCGTGAACGTCTAATCTGATGTCGATTGTGAGAGGTTCTGCGAGAGTAAGACTGCTGCTGACTTTGCAAGTAAGGTTAGCCCCTAATTCACTACGTGTAACTTGCAGATTCAACAGGCTACTTCCGGTTCCAATTCCATTTTCTTCAACTTGCGACGTGCTTTCCGCTACGATAAAAGAAATAATAAATAATATTAGCAAATCGATTAATCAATATCCGACCAGGGTTGGCGACTTGTAAACTTTTGACATCTGCATCATTAATTAAGGGAGGGAAATAAACCAAAAATAAGTTAAAGAGTTTTTTAATTAATGTAATTATTTTTTACGCAAAGGTTGACAATCTCATTTGATTTCGAGTAATAACTTCATTTATTAAAACACGATTTATTTGTTTGGAATAAAATTATGAAATTGAAAAAAATTAAAAAAAATAATTGAAATTTATTGAGAATACTTAAAATTTTAAGAAATTGATTGTATAAAAATGAGAATATTTGATTTGGGTAAAATAATTAAAAAATCATAAAACAAGATTTATTTGTATAGAATAAAATTTTGGAATTGAAAAAAATTAAAAAGAATAATTGAAATTTGAGAAAAAAATACTTACAGTTTTAAGAAATTGATTGGATAAAAATGAGAATATTTTAAATTGGGTAAAATAATTAAAAAATCATAAAACAAGATTTATTTGTATGGAATAAGATTTTGGAATTAAAAAAAATTAAAAAAAATAATTGAAATTTGAGAAAAATTAATTACAATTTTAAGAAATTGATTGGATAAAAATGAAAATATTTTAAATTGGGTAAAATAATTAAGAAACCATAAAACAAGATTTATTTGTACAGAATAAAATTTTGGAATTGAAAAAAATTAAAAAGAACTGAAATTTAAGGGAAAAATACTTACAATTTTAAGAAATTGATTGGATAAAAATTAGAATATTTAAAATTAGAAAAAATAATTTAAAAACCATAAAACAAGATATATTTGTATAGAATAAAATTTTATAATTGAAAAAAACTAAAAAGAATAATTGAAATTTGAAAAAAATACTTAAAATTTTAAGAAATTGATTAGATAAAAATGAGAATATTTAAAATTGGATAAAATAATTGAAAAATGATACAAATAATAGAAAATTGAAGTTAATTTTTGCAATTTTAGAAAAATAATTGGAAAAAATAAACAATACATTATGTAAAGTAACAGAAAGTACCAAATTACAAAATGATTTCAAGATTTTAAAATTGAAGAAAATAATTAAAAGATTATAGAAATAATCAAAGATTGAAGAAAATAATGGAAATTTGAGATAAATAATTGAAATTTTTGGAATAATTGTTATATTGAAAAACAATTATTATATCTAATTAAAAGGTGGAGCAAATAATTAAAAAAAAAGAGAAAATAAAAATTGAAAAAAATAATTGAAAATTGAAGAAAATTATTAAAATTTGAGAAAAATATTTTAAAATTCAGGAGAATAATTGAAGTATAATGAAAATAATTAAAAATTCGAGAAAATGCTGGCAAAGAAATAAAAATAATTAAAAATAGAAGACAATACTTTTAGGTTGTAAAAAGTAATTGAGAAAATTACAACATATATTTGTAATAAAGGAAAAAAATTGCAGAATGATAAAAATAATTGTAAACTGAAAAAATAACTGTAATTTGAGATTAATAATAAAAAATTAGAAAATTAATTAAAAATAATTACAAATGACAAAAAATAGGTAATTGAAAAATGATAGAAATGATTGAAAATTGAAGAGAATAATGGAAAGAGATACATAATTGAAATTTTGGGAATTAGTGAACAAATAATCAAAGTAATGTAAAGTTTGTGAAAATTATTGCAAATTAAAAAAATAATTAAAAATTGTCGAACATAATTTAAAATTGAGAAAAATAATTAGAGAATGAATTAAAACGTTAAAATGGTTAAATAATAACTTAGATTTTAGATAATGAATAAATGTAAGGAAATTATTTGAAACATAATTAATGTATCTAATTAAAAGATGAAGAAAATAATTACAAAAAAATAAGAGAAAATAAAAATTGGAAGAAATAATTAAAAAATAAGATAAATAATTGAAAATTGAAGAATATTATTAAAATTTAAAAAAAAATATTTAAAAATCAAGGAACATGATTGAAGAATAATTGAAATAATGTAAAATTCGAGAAAATATTTGCAAAGTAATAAAAATAATTAAAAAATAAAAAAAATAATTCTAATTCGTGAAAAATAATTGAAAAAATTACAACATATGTTTGTAATAAAGGAAAATAATTATCTATATTAAATAATATATCTAATTAAAAGATGGAGAAAATAATTGCAAGAAGATAAGAGAGAATGAAAATAAGAAAAAATAAATGAAAAATGAGATAAATAATTGAAAATTGAAGAAAATTATTAAAAATTTGAGAAAAATATTTTAAATTCTAGGAGAATAATTGAAGAATAATAAAAATAATAAAAAAATTTGAGAAAATATTTGCAAAGAAATAAAAATAATTAAAAATGGAAAAAAATAGTTTTAATTTATGAAATGAATGATACAAATAATTATAAATTGAAAACATAATTGGACTTCGAGATAAATAATAAAAAATTAGAAAATTAACTAAAAACTAAATGAAAATGACAAAAAGTAATTGAAAAATGATAGAAATAATTGAAAATTGAAGAAAATAATACAAATTGTAAAAAATAATTGGAAAAGTTACAGAATATATTTTTATATTCTTATAAATTTAAGAAAAATAATTGAAAAAATTTCAAACTTTATTTTATATAAAAGAATAAGTGATTGAAAATCGAAGAACATCATTTAAATAAAAATTTAATAAAAATTGATAAAGCATGAAATAGGTGTTTGAATTTTGAAAAATATTTTGATTGAAATAATTTAAAGAAAAAAACTACAATTTAAAAAACACAAATCATATTTTGTAAAAATAATTAACAAATGAGGAAATAAATTAAATATTAATTAATAAATAATTAAACTAATTTGATATTGAAGGATATAACTACAACTGAAAAAGTTTTATTTGAAAATAAAGAAAATAATTTAAACTTGTGGAAATTGAATTTAAAATTTTAGGAAAATGTTAAAAAACAATGCAATTAATTAGAAATTGAAGGCAATTTTTGAAAAATGATAAAAATAGTTGAAAAGTCTAAAGAAATTAGAATTGTTATGAGTTAATATAAACTTGACAAAATTTTAGGTACACTGTTAAAAAAGAGACATTATAAATTGAGATGAATAATTCGATATTGAAGAAATTAATTGTAATTTGAAGAAAAAATCTACAATTTAAAAAACACAAATCATATTTTGTAAAAATAATTGACAAAGGAGGAAATGAATTGAATATTAATTAATGAATAATTAAACTAATTTGATACTGAAAGAAATAATTAAATCTGAAAATGTATTATATGAAGAAGTTAATGAAATTAATTGAAACTTGTGGCAAATAAATTTAAAATTATGGGGAAAAATTTAAAAATAATGAAAATAATTAGAAATTGAAGACATTTTTTGAAAAATGATAAAAATAGTTGAAAAGTTCGAAGAAATTAAAATGGTTATAAGTTATAAACTTGACAAAATTTTACGAACACTATTAAAAAAGGGACGTTACAAATTAACATGAATAATTTGATATTGAAGAAATTAATTTTAATTTGAAGAAGAAAATTACATTTTGGAAAACAAAAATCATATTTTGTGAAAATAATTGAAAAATGACGAAAGAAATCATAAATTAATTAATAAATAATTAAACTAATTTGATATTGAAGGAAATACGTAAAACTGAATAATTATTCGAAATTGGATAAATTAATTGTAATTTGAAGAAAAAAATTACAATTTGGAAAACAAAATTCATATTTTGTAAAAATACCTGAAAATTGAGGAAAGAAATTGAAAATTAATTAATAAATAATAAAACTAATTTGATATTCAAGGAAATAATTAAAACTAAAAAGATTTTATTTGTAAAAATTAAAGAAAATAATGGAAACTTGCGGAAATTGAAATTAAAATTTAGGGAAAAAGTTGAAAAATAATAAAAATAAGTAGAAATTGAAGAAAATTTTTGAAAATTGATAAAAATTGTAACAAATAATAAAAATCACAATAAAAAAGAGATGTTAAAAATTGAAGACATTTTTAAATAATTTCAAATTTACTATTCTCATAACATGGATTAATTAAAATTTTGATCAATGAAAGTTTAATTTAATTGAAGTTGGAGAAAATTAAAATTTTTGTTAATTATAGACAAGACTAAATTTCACATAGGTGATAAATAATTTCAAATTTAAAAGAAAAAAACGAAAAGTAACAATTTTCAGGTGTGGATAAAATGAATGAATAAATGAAAGAAACTTGTAAATTATAATATATATATAATTGTAAATTCATTTATCCATATTCTTATTAAGAAAATTATTTTTTGTCAGTAATTTTGCCACATGGAATTATATCTCAAATAATATTGATTAACTTGACAAACAGGTATTTTTAGTCAAGGTTGCATCACGCTTGACTTTATTAAAACAACATTACTGGTGTCAGCTTGTCTTCGATTAAAATTGTCTTTCACTTTATTTTCAGACACAATTGAAATCAAATTTATCAAGCTGTTAGTAATTTTATAGTCGCTTTCATAAACTTGAAACTTGATAACTTTGAAAAAAAAAAGATACTTAAAAAAGATTGAAACGTGTAAAAATTTTAATGTGAAAACTGTCAGGAAAATGTCATTTTATATATTTAATTTCTCATTCCCTCTATATTGTCATCTGCAGCCAAGTGTGGATTGTAAAATAATGAATTTTTAAAAGTCAATTTCATATTGAGGGAAAGAGGCTTTAGTGGCGATTGAAATATCGAGATGGTCGCATTTCCAGTGAGATGAAAATTCAAAAAAACTTACATTCGAGCAGCTTATCGCCGTTGTACCATTCGACGATTGGAACTGGTCGACCTTCACTACTTTCGCACCTCAAGGAAATCTTGGTACCATCGTTTATTGGTCCCAAGACTTTTCCAGTTTCGATAGTAGCTTTTGTATCTTCATCGATAACACGAACATACACTGGCTGAACTGAAACAAAAAAGGGAAAAAAACCCATAAAAATACCTATTTTTATATCACAAAATTGACAATCATAAACATTTTTCCTAAAATAAAAATCTTGATATTTTATTCTTTATATTCATTCCGCTTTTTATCTCTTTGTATTTATTTATCTTTTTCCCATTATTTCACTTTTATTTAATTTTTAATCAGACAAAAACTTTTGAAACGAAATGAATTTAAAACGCAAAGTTTTGCATTTGAAGTTCCAGATAAAAAGTCGACACCTTTAAATCGCAAAACACAATTTCAAAAGAAGAAAATCTGTTTTCCGATTCGAGCAGACATGTAACAATATAAAATCTGTATCGAAGCTCCAGTTTCGCGAAAATATAAGTTGAACTTGACCCCGCTATTTTGACATCAATTCTCCAACACAATACTGTCACGAGTTCTTTAAAAGAGGAAAAAGAACTCGAGAAAGAAATATTTTCAGATATTCCGTACATTTTCAATTTAAATATAAATGAACACTAAAATTGAAAACGTGTATCTGTTATTAATTAAAAACATCTCAGAATCGAATTATAAAAGTACTTCTACACGTTTGAATTTATTAATTATAAAAATACTCTTTCCCGAGAAAAGAAGTATGCAATAAAGAGATATAATGTCAAAGATATTAAAAATATCTTTGACACATTTTCCCAACACGATATTCATTTATAATTTCTTATCTTCAGTTTACTTTCGAGATGAATAAACCTATTGTTTTCACGAGTACAAAAAGAATAAATTTGTGAAAAGAACGGACAAAATAGCTTCGAGAAATGCCTTATTTTCTCATAGTGGAAAATAAAGTCTTGGATATGAATAAACTGTTTAATAAATGGCGCTCCGTGCTAAAGTTACTTCTTTTCACAGATATACCTGTGAAAGAATATACGATAGTGTGTGTGTGTTTCACGTGGTATGTTGCACCCTCAGGACTTTTGGGGGTCAATGTAGGTCAGGTCACTGAATATTAAATCTTAAGTACTTGAATATTAAACGACGAGTCAGACTCAAGTGCATCGTTACCTTCAAAAGGGTGGAATTTTTCCCAAATTTTCGAGACATTTGAAATTTAATTGAACATTTCTCCCTTGAGGTATAAAACCATCTTTTAAGCCTTATATTTTAATGTGGATAAAGTCTTGTTCAACAAATTTTTTTTCTCGACAAAATTTCTATTCAGACTCAATTCAAGAATTGTAATTAAATTTATATAGAATCAGAAAATTCATGGGAATTTGCGCCTTAATAGAAAATCGTTTTTATATAAAGTGACAAATGTTATGATTTATATTATCGCATTTCTCGCCCCCAAGAAAGGAAAAAGGCAGTTATTCCTAAGTATTACTTGGGGTTCTACATCCTTTTTTATGTGCCATTTGATACATAAGAAATCGTGGAATCCATTCCACGGCGTCTGTTTGACGATATTGGATTTTCGTATCCCGAGGGTAAAAACCTGACGATGACAACTTTCTTAATTTCAGCTCGTCAACAACCTTTATTTTCTTTCAACTTTCCACTCAATTTTATCTTTTTCACACAAGATTAGATCTTAACTGTTCATTTTGACTAATTTTCGCAAAATCGTTAACTCTTTATGTATCGTCAACTGTTTATTGTACGTTTAACACAGTTTTTTTAGTTTTCTCTTTAAAACCGTTATATTGATCGTAAGATGAAGCTAAATAAGAAAAAACGAGTGTGGATTAAAGGTGGATAGCTTGGTCTAGAGGCTAGAGCGTCGAATTTTGGAATCTAGTGATCATGAGTTCGAATCCTCCCAGGGGTACAAATTTTAATTTTAGGCAACTTGAGAAACTGATTTATGTTTATATAAAATTAAAAAATATAACATTATAACTTAATTATTCAAACTCTCTTAAGAGTAATGTAATCACTGATGAATAACAGAAAAGGAAAGAAAATTTGGTATTTATGTAGCATTTAATATAAAATTTAACCACGGAGTTAGCTCCAGGCCCCCGGGGGCCTAGAACTCGACTAAACCGGTTGTACTCAGGAGAGGTTTTTCTACAGTTTTCCCTCTCCACTGGCGAGCAAACCCAATATTGAATATTGAAGTGAATCAATTAGAAAATTTATTAGGTTAAAAACAAATTTAGCACCTGCAACTAATCGACGCTCCTCAAGGAAAGGTACTTGAAATCTGTCACACATTAGCAAATAATCAGATCCACGATTTGGATAATTATTATCTTGAACATTGTAACGTTGTAAAACCGTTTTACTAATTTTTACAACTTACAATTTTTAAATTTTTCTTTCATGTGATTAATTTTTGCAGATTAAATTTAATAATAATAATTTTTGGTTAATTTTTCTATATAAATTTATTATCTCGAAAGTTACACACGATACCAAGACTTTAAAATTGATTTCTTTATTTATTTAAATATTTAATTCTAAAAATTTATTGTATTATTTTATGAAAATCTACATGACGAGACTATTTCAATTAAAAACAACCCCAAATTTAAGAACCATTGAGAACTATTTTGGCTACTAAGTTTGAAAATTAAAATTTGAAGAATTATTAAGTTTCCTGCTGTTTTCTGAGTTCCTGTTCCGATTAAGAATTTGGATTTTTATTTTTTGCATAATTTATCTTGGATTATGGAATCCTTTTTAATTGAACCTGAGAATCTTGAAGATTTTGGAATGCCAAATATAATCTTGCTGCGTTTCCTGCCTTGTATTATATAATTTGACTTCGTCACCTAGAGTGATATCCTTAAATTTTCATTTCTTGGAAGGCTTTATCATATATTTCAACTCTAAGTTCGAATCTTCTATTGCTGAGAAAAGCCAAAGCCCAATTTATTATTTTGATGTTCCTGGTGCTGAATTTGTTTTAATTATTGAGCTATTGATGACCACCTTATTGTTGAGTATCATATATTTCAAGAAAATTAAGAACTTAGCAGCCAGCTTGTTCAAATAATTTTATTGGAGAAGAATTATGATAAATTACCTTCTTCAGAACCAAGGATTATTAAAGAAGCCTATTTTTATATTTCAATTTAAAGATTTTAATCAATTGTATTCATTATTAGTTGTAATTTTAAATTTAAATTTGTAAATTAATATAATCTGATTCTCACAGATCAGAAGTTAGAAAGTAAAGAAATAACAGAAATTTTGATTAACTTAGTTCACAAATCAGTTTGGTTTCTTTTTTTTTTTTTTTTTTTTTAATAAAACAAAAACATCTGTCGTTGTCATGGTGAATAACTAGGGATTTTCTTTTCATTCTTTTGGTAACTTTCGAGAGACTAGATGTGTTTATTTAATTTGAAAATAGAAGGAATAAATTTTACTTATTATTTAATTTAAAATTATCAAAAATTATATTTGGAGAATCTAATCGAATGAAGAATTATTAATTATATCAGAACTATTTCGACCTATTTAATCAAAACTTCTACTTTTTTTTATTGAGCTTCCTGGATTTGACTTATGGATTATAAATTTTTCATAATATTGATCTTTTCTTTCGGATTTTAAGGATTATTGGTAAGATCTCATTTCAATCTTTTCTTTTGAGAAAAATCAGATTATATTAATATTTAATAAATTTTATTATTGAATTCTTTAGTAAATTAATTTTGTAAACTATTTTTTTTAATCTATTTCAAAGTCTTGTTTGTGATTATAGAGAATCCTTACCTTAATTTTTATTAAGCTAAGTAATACATTGTTTTATATTTAAAAAAACTGGAAATTTAACTCTTTGATTTTACTATTACATTATCTCATTTTACTATCAAAATTTTGTCTTTTATAACCTTAAAAATTCATTATTAATTTTGTTAAATAAATTGTTATTTAAATTGATTTTCGCATTTTAATTTTCTGAGTAAATAAATCTTTTCAAATATTATTAGCAGTGATCCCCCCCCCCCTCTACCATTATCCAGCATAAGGGGCTGAGCCAGTTGTTGGAAATTTTCGGAAGATTTAAAGATCGGTCAATTTATTTTGTAAATTAAATAAATATAGATTTATTTTTTTTTTTAGTCCTTTTGTTGAAGTGATGAAAGATGATCTGGCGCCCTCTGTTTTCTTTCTTTAGCTTCCTAAAAAAATTGTTTTAAATCAGGGTTATAATTTTTAATAATTATAATTTTGGTGATTACAACATAAATGCAATATTTTAAAAATCGTTTCTGTACTTTTTCACATAATGTCTTTTTTCAATTGGGAATCATGTAAAGTAAGTTGTTTATTGAAGTTTCCAAAAGATATTGTCTGTATAATTTTAAATTGTTCACTGACGCAGCATTATTTTTCTTCTTTGTTATCTTACAGAGTGCACAGCAGAATTTAAATTGAAAATATTCTTGTATCATCTATGTACGTGGATTGCGGTGGTTCTAGAATAGAAGAGTAGCCGAGTTTTGATCGCACCAGCCTCGTTACCTGGCATTTCCCTACTTCACATTTTACGATCGTTCTTTTCAACTTATACAGGAATTTTCCAAAGAAAAGTTTTTCATTGAGATAGTTATGTCGACATTTGAGATACATTGTGGTATTATAATACGATCCATACTCAGGTAATACCGGGGAATAAAAAGAAGTAAGTAAATTGTAAATTAGATGGGCAGAATAGTAGGTCATAAAATAGACAAAGTCTAGGAAAATTTGTAAACTACATTTGGATTGATGGGAAAAGCACGATGACGAATGTTTGATTTGTGTAATGAACGATTGAAAAGTGCATTGGGGCCTGGAGTGATGTGATTCTGCGGTTAGAATTAGTGAATAAACGGTTTTTCATGTTTCTTTATGGTCTAATCGAGTTGAACTAACGATCCGCTGCTCTTGTTCTAGACATGAAACTGCATTTCGGCCAGCGTGGATTACCGCTTCCCAGCATTCGGTCAAATGGTTATTCCATAGAGAATGATTTATTGGTTTTCATCCATCCGTCCCATTACCTCACCGGATTGCCGGCCTGCTCGTAGGCCTCTACACGCATTGCAACTCGCGAATGCATTTCCTGCATTGTATTTCCGATTCGCATAGCCTTCGTGCGTTATTCACGTAAATTTATATATCGTTAATTCAGAGCACGAATCGCAATGTTCAACATTGATTCTAAATTATAAATATAGCCAAATGCATTAAATGTCTCAATTCTCTTTCAATCGCTTTCCTGAAAATTGTATTCTGTTTACCGTCTCTCTAGAATTGCATTTTCAGAGTGAATTCTCGTTTCTGTTCTTTTCCACCCATTAACTCGTTTAATAAAAAGGAGCTTTTAACGGGAATAATTATAAATTTAATGATTTTGGATTTATTTAGATATTGTTCAATAATTACGGTAGTTCTTAATGGTTGATTATTCTGGACTATTTGTTTCTCGTTAGAATACAAGTTTTTGAAACAGTGCTGGGGGATGAGGATCAAGAAAAAGTGATAATAGAAACTCGTGAATTTAGTAAAAAGATTAAATAAGATAAAAAAAACTTAATAAGATTAAATGAGATATTAATCTAAATGGCGTTAGGACCGCCACACGGCAGGTTATATTTTTTTCTATGAGGTTTGGAAAATGCATTTACGCACCATAAGGAACACCTTACAATGAATGATAAAAACATAATTTAAATTTATCCGTAAGTTGACTCTGGGTAATACCCACTAAACCTTTCTGGTTTTATAGGAGTATTTAATACTCAGCAGAACATTTGACTAGGAAACCCACATCGCCGAACGACAGGTTATATTAGGAGGACGTTTGCGACTTAGCGGGAGAGATTCAAGCAGTAGGACTGCTCAGCCGCATCTGCTCTGCAGGACGGTGAACGTCCTCCTTATATAGCTTGCCGCTCGGTGGGCGAGCGCCAAGTAGATAGTGGTGGGGCGCCCCGCGACGATCCTTATTGGTTCTCCGAACGACTGCGGTCTCGCTACTACTGACATTGACGCGCAGAACCAGTGAGAATCGTCGCGGGGCGCCCCACCACTATCTACTTGGCGCTCGCCCACCGAGCGGCAAGCTATATAAGGAGGACGTTCACGGCCCTGCAGAGCAGATGCGGCTGAGCAGTCCTACTGCTTGAATCTCTCCCGCTAAGTCGCAAACGTCCTCCTAATATAACCTGTCGTTCGGCGATGTGGGTTTCCTAGTCAAATGTTCTGCTGAGTATTAAATACTCCTATAAAACCAGAAAGGTTTAGTGGGTATTACCCAGAGTCAACTTACGGATAAATTTAAATTATGTTTTCATCATTCATTGTAAGGTGTTCCTTATGGTGCGTAAATGCATTTTCCAAACCTCATAGAAAAAAATATAACCTGCCGTGCGGCGGTCCTAACGCCAATTAGATTAATATCTCATTTAATCTTATTAAGTTTTTTTTATCTTATTTAATCTTTTTACTAAATTCACGAGTTTCTATTATCACTTTTTCTTGATCCTCATCCCCCAGCACTGTTTCAAAAACTTGTATTCTAACGAGAAACAAATAGTCCAGAATAATCAACCATTAAGAAATGTTAAGTTGGCCATAAGTCAACTTACGGATAAATTTAAATTATGCTTTCATCATAATGGGGGTGCAAGGGCCCTATGTCAAAAAGAAAAATAGGGCCCCGATTATATATAATAATTTACAAGTTTAATAAATACATTCATTCTGTCCACACCTGATACTTGTCACTAGAATTTTTTTTCTTTTTAAAATTTTAAATCATATTTCACCTTTTTAAAATTTTCTCAAATCTTAAATTTGTAGCAATTTTAATTTTTTTAAGTTCCAGTTAATGTGAACTTGCATTTCTTTTCTATTATGATTTCAATTACTAAAAATACAATTTTGTACTATTTTTTATTATTATTCAACTATATTCTACAATCCTTTATTATTTTAATTGTTTTTAAATTGATTCCCTAAATCTTAAATTTACCTTCTTCAAATTTCAATTATTTTGTTTACTTTTCTCAATCACTTTTCAAATTGTAATTATTTTTGCCTTGAAATTAAATCAACTTAATTATTTATTTCTTAATGTTATATTATTTATCGCAAATTTTAATTTCTCTTTTTAACTTAACATTACTTTTGTCATTTTGTAATTATTATTTTTAATTTTTAATCATTTTCATAATTTCTAAATTAATTTACTGAACTTTCAAATATATATCTCAATTTTCAATTCTTTTGTTCTATTTTCATTTCTTTTTATTATTTTGCATTTATTTTCTCCATCTTTTAATATTTTCATTATTTTTCAATTAATTTCCTAAATTCTTAGTTACTCTCTAAATTTGAAACAGCGCAAAGTATACAGCTATTTCAAAACAGCGTATATACGCTGGTGAATTAGTGAATTTCGATGTTAATTAGTGAAAAAATCGCTTTTTGATCAGCGAATATACGCTGTTTTGAAACAGCTGTATACTTTGGGCTGGTTAAAAAGCAAATTTTCGCTGTTTCAAATTTAGAGAGTATTATTTCAAATTTAAATTAATGTCTTTAATTTTCAATTTTTTAAAAGATTTTTCAATTATTTCTTTTTGCTTAAAAGTAAATTCTGTAATTTTATATTATTTTCTCCGATTTTCAATTATTTTCATTTTCTTGGCCCAATTTTCAAAAATTTAAATTATTTATCTGAAATTTAAATTATTATTATCAACAATTTTCGATTATTTCTGCGATTTTTAAAATATTCTCTTTAATTAAATTTTTTAAGTAATTTTGTAATTATTTTATTTTTTTAAACATGTATTCTATGATTTTTTCAATTATTTTGCTCAAATTTTATTTACTGTTTTCATTTTTTTATATTTAAATTATTTTTATCATATTTTAATTATTTTTTAAATTTTGACTTGATTTTACTATTTTTCAATTAGTTTCCTAGACTGATAATTCTTATTGTCATTGACTAAAATTATTTTCCAGAATTTTTAAGTATTTTTCTCAAATTTCATTTATTTCAGTAATCACTGAAATGTTATTTACTTTTTACAACTGATAATTGTTTTTATCATATTTCAATGATTTTTTTCAAGTTTTAAATAAAAAACTTATTTTTCAATTACCTTCTTTATCTTTTAGTATTTTCATTATATCTCAATTAATTTCCTAAATTTTTAGTTATTTTTTCAAATTTAGATTATAGTCTTTAATTTTTAATTTTTTAAACAGTTTTTCAATTATTTTCTTTCACTTAAAAACTATTTCTGTAATTTCATATTATTTTCTCAGCTTTTTAATTATTTTCATTCTTTTGGTTATTCTACGATTTTTTTCAATTATTTATCTCAAAATTTTATTTAATGTTTTCAATCTTTCATATTTAAATTATTATCTTCATAAATTTCCATTATTTTCAGTATATTTAAATGTTTTTTCAATTTTAAATTAATTTTATCATTTTTCAATTATTTTCTTCGATTGTTAATTATTATTCCTATTTTCTAAAATTTTTAAGTATTTTTCTAAAAGTATTCTTCTTCTAAAATCTTAAGTTATTCTCATTTTTTTCAATTATTGATTTCCAAGATCTTCATGTTTTTTTCTCAAATTTCAATTGTTTTTTTTATCTACAAAAAATTCTGTAATTTTTTCAATTCTTTTACTCAAATGTGATTTATTTTTTATAATTTATCAATGTTTGTTTCATATTTCAATTATATTCCTTAAGTTTAAAATTGTAAAATCATGTTTCAATTATTTTCCAAATTTTATATCCTTTAATTTTTTTTATTTCTTTTATAATTTCAAAAATTTTAAACTATTAATCTGAGATTTTAATTACTTTATTTAATTTTTAATTATTCATATGATTTTTTATATTATTTTCTTCAATTTTCAGTTACTTTCGATCTTTTTCGTAATTGCCAAAAAGTTGTAAATTATTTCTGTTTAATTAAAAATTATTCTCTTTAATTTTAAATTATGTTTATCTTGTTTCATTTATTTTTTCTAGTTTTTAATTATTTTCTTTTTTTTTTCAATGAACTTCTGAAAGTTTTAAGTATTTTTCTGAAATTTTCTTTAATTTTCCTTCATTTAAAATATATTATGTAATTTAGTCAACTATTTTCTCAAATTTTAATTATATTTTTCAATTTTATATTATTAATCTCAATTTTCAATCATGTTTTTTTCAATTTTTAATTATTTTCCCTTATTCAATTTTTTTCAATTTATTTTTAAGATTTTCAAGTAATTTTTTTAATTTTAAATTATCTTCTTTGGTTTTAAAACATTTCTACGAGGTTTTAAATTGCTTTCCCCAATTTTTAATTGATTTCATTTTTTTTCAATTAATTTGAAAATTCAGTAATTATTTTGTTTAATTTCAATTATTTCTTACAATTTTCGTTAATTCTAAATTTTTATAAATTTTGTCCTAAAAAAGTTTTATTACAGTTGACTGAGGGCCCCCTGAGCTCTTTGGGCCCCGGGGCACTGAACCTGACGTACAGCGGTCCTAACGCCAATTAGGTCTAAAGAGTAGGAGTCCTCTACAGAATCAAACAGGGCCTCTAGGCTGGAATGCATATTCACTTATATAGTTGATATATTCTCCACTCCAAATTCGATTCCATGGTACCTTTAACATGGAGCCGGGAATATAGGTTACATAAGTCGATATGCATTGTAGTTAATAGGCCCTTTTCTATTCTACAGAGGTGTCGTTACTCTCCAGAAGAGACCCGAGCGATACGACTGATCCTCCGCATCTCCTCTACTGGGCCGTGAACGTCCTCCTTATATAGTTTGACGCTCGGTGGGAGAGCGCCAATTAGATAGTGGTGGGGCGCCCCGCCACGATCCTTACTGGTTCTTCGACCGACTGCGGTCTCGCTTACTACCACCATCGGCGCGAAGAACCAATACGGATCGACGCGGGCCGCCCCACCATTATCTAATTGGCGCTCGGTTCACCGGGCGGGAAACTATATAAAGATGACTTTGGCGGGCCTGTAGACCAGATGCGGCGGATCAGTCGTATGGTTCTCTTCTCGCCAACAACTGTCTCAATTACTACCCCCATAACTCTATCCACCGTGTTATCTTTTTAAATTCAAAATAAATTTATCATCAAATAATGTTTATTAAACATTTCTTATTGTATTTAACAATTTGTAAAATATTATTATTAATATAAATTTTTATTATTAATGTTATAGATTGACCAAATATGTTTGGCATACGAATAAAATGTTATTAAACCTGAAGAGGAAACCGTATTGGTTTCGAAACGTTGATTGCTATATAAAGTTTTAAATAAAAAAGTTTTTGCCTGAAGCTATCGTTTCTTATTCTAAATTTATATATTCTCAGACGTAAAGAATTTAATTGAAATATTAATTATAAATATAAATCATTTGAATATATTTGTATATATATATATATATATATATATATATATATATTACATATTATATTTACCAAACGGTAAAAATTACCCGAGAATCACCCTTCCTTTGATATAATGAATAAAAAAATACCCTTAACAGGGGGAAGATTTAGCTTTGACGTGAGTAAGTAGATAAAAAAGACGTGAAGTATTTATGTAAGGGGATGAAAGTGTATTTACGTTTTGCTGGATTTTTTGTTAAGTCGCGAAAAGATTTTTGATTGCCGAATCCATTAAGGTATGTTTCGTCAGAGGAAGATACCTACTGAAAAATTCAGTTTGATATACATCGGGAACTGTAGAAAGTAAAGTTTTATAAAATGAAGACTGAGATGAAGACCAAAGTAGAGTACATTTGTGATAAATTACACTCTAAGGATGGCAAATATCGAATGAAACGAATACGAGAAAAAGGAAAAATCTCTAAAGAGAAGAAGGTTCAAGAAAGGTCGGCTTGATTCCGAGGGCTTTGAAAAAGTAGGGTAGATTGAGAAAATCGCTTAGCCGCTGAAGGAAACCAGAAACGAAAAGGGCGGAAAGAAAGAGTGCAAAGGGTCGGTGAATCGTTTGGTTTCCCGCGAGACCGTGAAATTAAATTCTTTTACCTTCTTTATTCCCCCGAGATCGACTAAAATGACAAAAATATTTTGTCACTGACCTAGGCGCACAATTTCTGCCACTTTCCTCTTAAACTTATATCTTTTATATCTCAGTGTAAAAGCTTTCTTCAACGAAGCAAAAAGGGTGACAAAAAAAAGTTCCAGTGTTATCTGTTCGACAAAAGATCAAACATTGTCAAATGAAAAAAGAAGCTGGTAAGAAAATTAACAAAGCGGGACTAAGCAAGAGTAAAAAAATAAAATAAAAACGATAAATTGGATGCACAGGATTATAACTTCTACCATCATTAAGATGTTTAATGATATTGTGGAGTAGAAAAATGTCAAGAAAAAAATGTTTTAAGAGAGGATAACAAGACATACTTATATACGTACTTGAAAATTTCGTTGGATCTCATTATCCATCGTTATCCTGAGGATTATCAGGAAAGAGCTGGTTCCAAAGTCTATCACGATCGACAATGCCATTATCCAAGTAAGGAGCATAGTTGCAATCTTTGAATGGCGCAAGATACGAGAAAAATAGAACAGGGTATTCGTGTTCTTATCTTATATCCTATCCCATGCATCGCCGAGAGGCGCTTTAAGGGTCGTCATAAAAACGAGAATAGAATGAAATGTCGTCGGAAGCTTGTAACGGGCTGTATTTTTCTTACACGTTGCGGAAGTTAGAATCTTAGCATTATGCACAATGCGACTCTTTTATTATTAAAAAAAAAGTATATTAAATTTTTTTTTCTTCAACATTCCTCCATTTCCTTTATATTCTCAGGCTTTGAAAGTATATATAATTTCAAAATAAACACAGTAACCAAGCCCTCAATTCTGAAAAGACCTTGACGAATGTTTAAAATGTTTAAAATGTTTAAAGTTATAAGGAAGGTTTCTTGCGGGATTTGAATGGGTGGTTTATGGCTTTCTGTAATCATTGTTAAACTATGCTTAATCTGTCACAAAATCTTTAATAGAGTATGAAGTTCCTAATTAGCTGGGGTTTTCCCTGTTCTGGGGCCATGCCATCCCTTCTTGTCTTTCTACAGGATGGAGCTCGGATCGTTGGTGGAAGTTCTCCCACCCTTTTGGTTTGTTAGCGAGGGCCTGATGTGATGAGGCAGTTCAGTTCCGTTTTGGGTTCATTCAGTCCACGTTGGGCGCCTTTTCTCGTGCATCTTTCGACGAATTGTTTACTGTTTTTTCTATTGTGTTCATGACAGGTATACAAATGTGCCGTATTGTATAATTGTAATAATAATAAACTTTATTACGTGAAACTAAAAGTGCTGTGACATTTTGTGAAATCCCACCAAACAGTTTTTAACATCGAAAATAAAATAAAAACCAAATCGACCCAGCTTGGTATTTTTAGCCGATAAAGTCCAACTACCATTTTCACGCACGTTTAAATGAAACAAACTTTGCCTCGTTTCCGAGAAACCGCAAATTAAAACAACAGGGTGCTAATGCCAATCAGATATCCCACAGTTACTCGTCGTTTCTAACACGGCAATCACCGTTGCGCGGGTAATTTTCAAGTTCTTAACTCTTCCGAATCGAGTTGACTGTGCTGCATGTTACATTTAATGTCAGCGGTTCTCCGATAAACTTTATCGTATGTTCTATAGTGGTACAATCATTTCGACACGCTGTTGCCGTTAAAATCGATTATGTGTTCCGGTACCCTCTTCCAGACTAGCCCAAACTTTAGGAAGTAACAAAAATCCCTGGGGTGTAAGTGCACTAACATGGGAGTACGACTTGGGCCACTTACCTTCCAACATAAAGTAACTTAAACACTTTTACGTGATATATAGGCTTCCACCGACCTATGAACCGTACACAGCTGTGTACTACTGCAGCTCGAGTAAATCACAGACCCTTATCCCTTCGCCATCTCACCTCATTTCAAATAAAAATATCTCAGATTACGAACAAAGCTTGGACGAAAATTATTTCAGGATATTTTCCACCATTGAGCTAAGTGCCTGTTTATCACACACACTCAGTGATATAATAAATCATTTTTGAACACCTCGTAAGTCAAGGTGTATTTTCCTGCTCTAAAAAAGAACAGCCGTGAGACGTTTTTAGACGTGTTTTAGGTATTTAAAATTATAATAATTTTAATTAAGTTGACCGTAATTTAGAAATAACATTTGACCTTGAAATTCATGAAAGAAATACCTTTTGACAATCTTCAGACGTGTAAGACCCTTTTTCGCTCTCTCATTGGTCAACAATATCTTCGATATTTATCTATACTTTTTTTTGTTATTTTGGTGGTAGTTTGATAGAAGTACAATATTTTAGGTTAGTTGTTGACATTTAATTTTGTAATTTTATTATATTTAATAGAAATTTTTATTTATTTTAGGATAAGAATGCTTTATAAAATAAATTCTGTGAGGTGTTAAGTGGTTAATAGTGTTTCTTATGTAATTGATTTAATTAAATGTTTTTATTAATATTATATTGAAACATAAAATTAAGTTAGTAATTTTGCACTTTCAAGGGTAACGTTTAAGGTTAGATTATTTATGTTATTATGAAGGTTTAGTCACATGACGATTCTTCTTGCATTAAATGTCTTTTTTTTATTTAATTGTAAATTATGAAGGTACAAAGAATTTTATTATTTTTGCTTTTATCATACCAAGTTAAAAGTTTTGCACTTTTAATGGTAACATAAAAGTTAATATCATAATTCAAATATTAATTTAGTGTTCAATACCTTACTAAGGAATGGATATCCGGCTAATTTTTTGAATAAATATATCAATAAAAGAATAGAAAGTTACGAAAAACCTAAGGAAAAGTCACACGATTTAGATTTTACTAAAATAATAAGCTTTCCATATATTTAAGATTTTACTTCCGAAATTATTAGACTTTTTAAAAAATTCAACATTACTATAGTTTTTAGAACTTTAAATAAATTAAATAGTTTTCTCTTTGTATTACCAAAAGATAAAATTGTTATATTCGATAACAGTAATGTTGTTTATAAAATACCTTGTGGAAATTGCACTGGAGAATATGTTGGTCAGACTAAACAATATTTGAAGAAAAGAGTTTCTCAACATAGAGCTCAACAAGACAAAAAAGAAAATATTACAGCACTTTGTCAACATGCATTAAATTCCCATCATAGGTTTAATTTTCCATCAAATGCAGTAAAAATACTACAATCAGAAAATAATCTTAAAAAAAGAGAAATACTAGAAATGATCTATATTGTAAAAAGTGAAAGGTCGATAAATCTGAAAACAGATGTACAAAATTTAAGTTCAATATATTTAAATTTAATTAAATTTAATTAAATTCTGAAAAAATTATTCTGAGTTTGCGCTTTAATTTTTTAGTTTTACAATTATATGGTTTTTAAATTTAAAAGTTTTAAAAAAGATTAAAAAATTATTTTTGGTTTAAAAAATCAATTTTTATATTCAGAAATCAACTTTTAAAAAATCAACTTTTAGAAATCAACTTTTAAAAAATCAACTTTTAGATATCAACTTTTAAAAAAATCAACTTTTATAATTATTTATATGATATCGAAGGTATGTTCAAGTTCTTAAAAATTTGCTTTATCTTTACCATCTGCGATTATAATGTTTTAAAAATATTATAAATATTATGTGTATTATGTGTTTTATAGTTCTGATGAGGAAATAAAATTTTATTTCGAAACGCGTCAAACAAATTTGTTTTACTTCAATGCCTTTTAGGCCAAAAGAAAAGAAAATTAATATTACACGGCATAATAAAGGTTAAACCTTAATAAATTATAAAAGTTAAATGTAAGAAAAATTCTCTTTTTTTGGCCTAAACGGCTTTTTTGCAAAAATTATTTTTTATCAAAAACTAAAAAGTCAATAATATTATTTTCTTTATTATTTTATAAACGCGTTTCGATGTAATATATCACATCCTCATCAGAACGTTTAAATCGTCAATTTTTTAATTATCCAGTCATTTTCTGGTTTCTATTGAGAGTCAATTTTTTGAAAATTAAAATTATTTTCCAAGTTTATCTTAATTAAAAATAATTTTCTGAATTCCTAACCTAAATTTAACTACAAAAATATCTTGTCTCAAAATTTCAAATCTTTTGGATTTCTTAAAAAATATATTATATCGAAACGCGTCAATAAAATAATAAAGAAAAAAATATTATTGACTTTTTAGTTTTTTATAAAAAATAATTTCTGCAAAAAAGCCGTTTAGACCAAAAAAAGAGAATTATTCTCACATATAATATAAACGGCTTGAAAACATTAAGGTTAAACCTTTTCAAATAAAAGTTAAATAACTGTTGTTATAATTTATAAAAACACATGTAGCAAATATTTGGCAACAGGTAAGAAAAAATAATGTTTTCCATCAATTTATTTTTTTGAAATACAAATTCAAAAGTTTGATATAAAGAATTTTATTATTTTTAATTATTATTAATATTATTATTATTATAATTTATATAAAACTATATAAGTAGTTTTGCATTTTCAATTTATATTCTGTACAGTCAAATTTAATTTCGTATTTGAATTTTCAAGTTTTAATTCGTTTGGTGAGAATTCAATTGGAGACATTTTTATTTTTTTTAATTTGTGATAAACATTTTTTCAATTTTATTCTAATTCGGTAGTCAGACATAAAACCAATTAATTCCTCTTTTTTAAATTCCGATTGTATAGTTAAAATTAAAATAAATTTAATCCCTTAAGAATCTGAAATCAATGGAATTCCCTTTACAGAGTATAAATTCACAAAAATTTAATTTATTTTAATAAAACAGGAATTAAAACGTTCCATGTTATGGAAACATGATCACTAACACTTTTCATTCAAATCACTCTGCGATTAACTTCAGACGTGTTAGACCCTTTCTTGACTTCTTATTGGTCAATTGATATATTCGATAATTTTCGATTTCGACCTACTGATTTTTATAATAATTTTTATAGTAAAATAGTAAAATTTAATTTTAAATTTATTTTACAAGACATTTTATTATTTTTGGGAATTTAAAATTATAATAATTTTAATTCAGTAGACCGTAATTTAAAAATCAGATTTGACCTTGAAATTAGTTGTTCTTTTTTTATTTTGTAGTTTTGTAATATTCAATTGAAATTTTAATTTAATTTTGAAGAAAAGTGTTATATAAAAAAAATCAGTGAAGTGTTTAGTGGTTAATAGTGTTTAAATTTTATAACAGAAGTGGTGTGTTTATTTAGTGCAGATTTATATAGGCGAGTAATAATAACAATGTTTTTTATTTCTTTCTTTTTATTTAATTAATTTATTTATATTTAATTATTAATATTAATTGAATTGAAACATAAAATTAGATTAACAATTTAGCACTTTCAATGGTAAAGTTTAAGGTTAGAGTATTTTTGTTATTATTAAGGTTCAATCACATGACATATTATTATTATTCTTTTTTTTTTGTTAATTTCCTCAAATTTTAATTATTTACTGCAAACTTCAATTTTGTTTTTTAATATTTTTGATTATTGTATTTTGTATAACTTTTTTCATTTGCTATAATATACTAAAAATATAATAAATTTTAATTATTTTTCCCCTGTTTTATTTATCTTGTCGAAATATTAAATAATTTCTTCAATTTTAAATCATTTTTGTCAATTTTGAATTATATTCTTTAATTTTAAATTAATTTCTCCTATTTTAATTATATTCCTCAATTTTTCAAATACTATTTTTCAAATTTCTATATTCAAATTTCTATATTCTATATTGTGAAATTTTATTAGCTAGTTTTTTCAATTTTGCATTCTTCTTTTCATTTATCAATAATTATCTTCAATTTCCTATTTTTTTCTTTTCTTAATTATTTTCTATAATCACAATTATTTATCATTTATACCGAATTACTATTGGTATTTTTAAATAAGGGGCATAATTTTTCAATTTTTAATTTATTTTTTAATTCCTTTCTTAAATTTCTAAATCTTGTAATAGTAAATTCAAATTATCAATTTTAATATTTTCCATATTCAATTATTTCTTTTTTTAATTCTAAAAAACAAAAATTTTTTATGTCTTTTAATTTATTTTTGTTTAAATTCTTGAAATATCAATTTTATTTTTCATTTTTTATTTGATTTCATTCATTTTTTAATGTCCTTTATAAATTTTTAATTACGCTCTTCCATTTATTGAATTAATTTTCTTAGTTTAAACTTTTTTTCCTGATTTTTTAATTACTTTTTGAAATTTTAATTTATACTCCTCAGTTCAATTATTTTCGTACAAGTTGAATTTTAATCTTTAATTGTTAATTGATTCTTAGATTTCTTACATTATTAAATAATTTTTTTTTTAGTTTTAGATTACATCCTTAAATTTTTTTTTATTATTTTGTACAACGTTAAACCCACTTTTACATTTATCAATTATTTTCTTTTATTTTTAATTTATTTTGTCACTTTTCACTTGTTGGCTTTAAATTTAAAATAAAGTTTTTTCAAATTAAAATTATAAAAAAAAATTATTAAAAGGCCACGAAAATAAAAAATGTACAATTATATTCTTTAATTTTTCAATTAGTCTCTTTATTGCACAACTATTTTTATTATTTGTTAATTAGCTTCTGCATTCTTAAATTATGTTTTTCTTTCTTTAATCCATTTTTTCAATTGTAAGTTGTTTTCTGCAAATATTAATTACATTGCTTCCTCAGAGGAGAAGTACTTTAAAATATTTTTCTTTAATTACTTTCATAAATTAAAAAATTTTTTTCTTACTTTCTATTATATTTACAACTATTACTTTCTTAATTTTCAAACTTTAATTACATTTTCTACTTTTCTAATAAATAAATAAATATTTTCTTCAATTCCAACTATCTTCTCCAGCTTAAAAGTATATTAATTTTTTTTATTTAAAATTTTAAAAATTCCAACTTGATATAATTGCACAAACATTACACCATTATTGCCTGCCATTCGAATAAAGACTCTTCTTTAATCTTAACTCGAATTAACGTCTCAAGTTACCGGTCCAATAAAGTTTCGAGTTGTAAAAAAAACTTAGTAAAAGTTTTTTTTTATCGTGTCTGAGAGAAATGAAGTTTTCGGTCAGTAAATACGATTGAAATGAGAGTAGTTTATCACCGGTTTTGAAAGCATGTCGTTTTCCGGCAGGGAGATGTTGAGGATAGAGTTTCGTGCGATCGAAGCGAGTTAGTGCGAAGATACATAAGATTCTATCATCGAAATGGGAGCTGAGTGAAGCATACGGTTCAACTTTGGAAAAAAGTCAGGGTCGTAGATGAGTGTAAGGGGGATAAGAACAAAGCGAGTTCTGTGGAAAAAGAACTTTGCTCAAAAGTTCCTCACGAGCGACGACGGGTGGCGTATAAATACGTGAAGAAAGTTTCCGATATTAACCTCTTGAGAATTTATTACTTTCCCATACAACTGTAACACGGCCAGGTAAGATTGGAACTCATGTTGGATTTGAACCGGATATCAAATAAATCTTCACGTGATTTTTATGTGACTAGAGAGTCTTTCATAAACTAGGACATTTATTTCCGATTTGTGTTTCAATCTTTTTTAAATAGATTTAAATTACAAAAAAATGTTAGTTTTAGTTTTTTTTTGTACTATTCGATTAATTAACTTTTCGGTTGGTATTAGTGTTTAAAATTTTGAATTTCGCGCGTTTCAGGTTCCGCTCCGATATCCCTTTTTCGACACTAGAGGGCACCACTTGTCAGTATTTAAATTTAAGCAAAAGTGGTGCCCTCTAGTGTCGCAAAAGAGACTTATAGTTGAAAAGCGGAACGGAATATGAAACGCGCGAAATTGAAAATTTTACACACTAATAATTATTTATTACTATAAATCCCAATTGTAGGTTATGTTTCACTTGAACATAAAACATTCTCGAAGTTATTGGATAAAAAGAGAAAAAATTTCTCGAAGAATATGAAAAAGGGGAAAAACTTAGAAATTTTTCATTGAGAGTAATAATTATCTAGAAAATGTTTCGAGCTTTGATGAGAAATGAAGAATGGATAAGGGACGAATTTATGGAAGAATGCTAAAAAAGAATACTAGCTTGCAATTTGTCTCTTCTCGTACAATGTTGACGAGCAGTTCTTTTTACAGCAATCACCGACTGTTACCTTTTATTAATCTATAGGTGCAGGTAATGTTATTGTGTTATTTCTACGAAGCGAACATTCTACCTCGTTATACTGAACAATACTGAGTGTACATAAAAATCTTCACTATCGTGTTTCACGTTCTGTTTTTATTTCTAGAATAAAATTCTATCTTTTATTTAAAAACTAAGAATTTTTTTTTGTTTTTTTTTTTGTTTCAACTGAAATGCATATTTTGCAATTTGAATTTAATAAAAGTTCCGTGGCACTCATTTGCATGCTGTAATTCGAAAAATTCAATGTAGCAATCGGATTAATAATGCTTTAATATTGCGAGCGTAATGAACAATCTTGGCGTTTTGAATTACACAGAGGGCTTGTAAAGTTGTAACTCCTAGTTATGGATAATGGCATATTACGCAGATTCAGCTGCAGATTACGTTTACCATTTCGAATCTAAATCCTAACCTAGTTGCCCGGAAATAGTATATTATAGTCGAATAAAGCTTTCCTGTCTCTAACTCACTTTCTAAAGTTACTTGACTTTCGCGCATTACAATAATTTTCCTGGAGATTTATTTTCTTTTGCGTTGGAAAAATTTAAATGATTTTGTTGTTGTTGTATTTACTGATTTTAAAATTTTTTATTATTGCACAATTATTTTTATTATTTGTTAATAGCTCCGTCATGCTTAAATTATTTTATTCCTTGTTTAATAAATTTTTTCAAATTTTAATTCTTTTTTATTTTTTTATTTCGAGCGATCTTGAATGTCTTGGATTTTTTACCTTGAAGTGCTTCAAGTCATTTTAAATTTAAAAATACATCCTTAAAGGGCATATCATTACTTATTTATCTTTTCTTTTACACATTTACAATTTCGTCGCCTTCTTTTCTTAATTTATTTAAAATTCGATCTACTCGAGTTTGCATTTAAAAGTTCAACTAGTCCAAACTTTAAGTGCATTAAATTTTATTTGATTTAAATTTTCGTGCAATTTGTAGTAATTCTTTTAAAATTTTAATTCTTTTCTAATTTGACATCAGTTATTATCAAATTTCCATTATTTTTATTATTTTTCAATTATTTTCTTTAATTTTTAATTATTTTAATTGTTTTTCAATGGATTTTCTAAATTTTCGATTACTTTCTGCAATACTTCCTTTAATTTTTTCTCATAATAATAATAATAAAAATAATAATAATAACTGTCTGAATTTGTCATTTGGTGTCTTCTTAACTTGGAAGCTTGATATTTTTAACTCTCATCAATAATAATATTTAATAGTTTTAATAATATAATATAATATAATATAATTTTATAATGTAATTTTATAATTTTTTTAATTTTCAATAGTTTTTTTCAATATTAACTTTATTTCTTCATTTATTAATTTAGGTCTTTCATTTTCGATTTCATTTTTCATTTTTCAATTATTTCTATAAATTTAAAATTTTTTACATCAAATTACAATAATTACATTCTTTAATTTTTTAATTACAATTTTCAACATTTTATTAGTTTTATTATTTTGTATTGATTTTCATCACTTTTGTTTAATCTATGAATTGTAAAAAAGGTAAATTTTTATATTTTTTATTCTGTTTATTTTCTTCAAATTTCAGTTATGTTATTCAACACATATTTTTAATTATTGTCTTCCATATTCATTTTTTACGTTTTTAATATTGAAAATAAATTCTTTTTCTGCTTCTAGTTATTTATTGAATTTGTTCGTAAAAAGTTCAATTTTTTTTGTCCATTTTCAATTATTTTCGAGTGTTTAATTTATTTCTTAAAATTCAAATAAAATTTTCATTTTTCTGTTTTCAAAATTTTTTGTTTTTCTATTCTCAATTGTATTCTTTAAATTTTTCAATTATTTCTATAAATTTTAAATTATTTTCAACAGATTACAAATATGTTTTTCAATTTTGTACTAAGCATCTTTATTGCACAATTATTTCTATTATTTTTTCTTTATCTTCATCAATTGTAAATTTTTTTATTCCTTTTTCGTTTTTTTTTCTTTAAACTTCAGTTATATTTTTCAACACGCATATTCAACTATTCTCGTCTATATTAAATTTTTACATTTTTTTAAATTAAAAATATACTTTTTTCTAATTCTGTTTATTTATTAAATTTCTATAAATTACTTATAAGTTTCAATTGTAGTTTTTTTTCACTAATGTTGTACGATTTTTATCATTTTTTCTGTTTTGACTATACTTTTAAATATTTTAATTATTTTTTATAATTTTTAATTACGTTTTTCAATTTGTTCAATTAATTATTCAATCAATTATTTTCTGCAATTTCTCAATTATTCTCTTTAATTATCAATTATTTTCGAATGTTTAATTTATGTGTCAAATTTTAGTTATACTCTTTGATTTTAAAAATTTGGATTTTAAAATTTCAATTGTATCTTTTAAATTATTAAATTATTTATTTATTTTTATTTTATTAATTTTTAAACACTTTAAATTAGTGTTATCAATTTAAATTTTGTTTTGTCAATTTTTATTACTTTCAAATATTTAATTTATTTCTTAAATTTCAAATAAAATCATCATTTTTCAGTTTTTAAAATTTTGTTTTTCTATTCTCAATTGTATCGTTAAAATTTTTCAATAAACTATAATTTTTACATTATTTTCATCAATTTACAATTATGTTTCTCAATTTTTTATTTAGCATGTTTATTGCACAATTATTTCTTTAATTTTTTATTTATCTTTATATTAGTTGTAAATTTTTTTATTTTTTTTTTTTGGTTTATTTTCTTCAAATTTTAGTTGTGTTTTACAAAACACACATTTTCAATTATAGTCTTCTATATTCAATTTTTAGATTTTTAAAAATTAAAAATATACTTTTTTCTGATTCTATTTATTTATTAAATTTGTATAAATTATTTAAAAGGTCCAATTGTAGTTTTTTTTTTCACTAATGTTCTACGATTTTTATCATTTTTTCTATTTCGACTAGACTTTTAAATATTTTAATTATTTTTTATAATTTTAATTACGTTTTTCAATTTATTCATTTAATTTTTACAGTTTTTAATTATTTTTTTCAATTTTCATTAATTTTGTTTAATTTTTCAATTATTTTGTTCAATTTTTCAACTATTTTGTTCAATTTTTCAATTATTTTTTCTAAATTTCAATTATTTTGTTTAATTTTACAATTATTTTCTTTAATTTTCAATTATTTTGTTCAATTTTTCAATTATTTTCTTTAATCTTCAATTATTTTCGAATATTTAATTTATTTCTTAAATTTCAGTTATATAGCTACTCTTCGCTTTTAAAAATTTTTCTTTTTAAATTTCAATTATATCTTTTAAATTATTAAATTATTTATTAATTTCTCTTTTATTAATTTTTAAACACTTTAAATTAGTGTTATCAATTTTCAACTTTGTTTGGTCAATTTTCAAATACTTTCGAATGTTTACTTTATTTCTTAAATTTCAAATATAATCTTCATTTTTCAGTTTTTAAAATTTTGTTTTTCTATTCTCAATTGTATTCTTTAAATTTTTCAATTATTTCTATAAATCTTAAATTATTTTCATCAGATTTCAATTATGTTTTTAAAATTTTCAATCATCATCTTTAATACACCATTATTTTCTTTAATTTTCAATTATTTTTGAATATTTAATTTATTTCTCAAATTCCAGTTATACAGGTACACTTCGATTTTAAAAATTTTCCTTTTCTAATTTCAATTATATCTTTTAAATTATTCAATTAATTCTTTATTTTTTTCTTTATCAATTATTAAACACTTTTTAACAGTGTCTTCAATTATCAATTTTGTTTTTGTCAATTTTTTATTACTTTCGAATGTTTAATTTATTTTTCAAATTTCAGTTAAACTTCTCGATTGTAAAATTTGTGCTTTTCAGATTTCAACTATACCTTTCAAATAATTCAATTATTTATTTATTTTTCCTCTATTAATTTTGTTCTATTTTTAATTAGTGTATTTAGTTTTTATTTTTTTTTAATGCTAATTTTCAATTACTTTCTGGATGTTTAATTTCTTTTTTAAATCTCAGATATACTACTCAGTTTTTAAAATGTTGTTTTTTTATTCTCAATTCCACTCTTCAAAATTTTCAATTATTTTCTTGATATGATTCTTTTTTCTTTGATTACCTAGTATCTTCAATGTTCTAATTTTTCTTGGTCAATTTTCAATTATTTTCTTGCAGTAACAAAAAAATTATTTAATTTTTTAAATTACTGTCATAAAATTTCAGTTATTTGTAATATTTTTTAATTACTAACATCTTTTATCAATAACTTTTTTCTTTTTTCAATTAATTTCTTCAATTTCTATTATTTCCATGCTTATTATTTGTTTTTATTTAACCAAAAAAAAACAAAGAACAAATAATTAAAAAAAGTGGAAAATGCCCCGATGGACCAATTTTGCATTTTTTACTTTTTTACAAACAGGAGAAACTTTGTCCGGTAATTTTTTTGACTTTAAATCGTAAGTATTTATTTTAAAAAATACCGACTTCGTTTGACAAGTTTTTAGAAAATTTAAAAATTGCTCTGTCGGGCCAATTTGAAAATTTACACATTTTGGACCTTTTTATAAGTCCGAGGATCATGCCTAGGTAATTTTTGTTTAGATCACTTAAATAAAGAATAAAAAACTAAAATTGTTATCAACTTGAATATTGAGAATATGGGTTTTTTGTCGTCCTCTGGATCAATTTATCCGATTTTTTTTTCTTAATTCGCAAAACCAATTGAAGTGGTGTGTTTACACAAATCCAAGGTATACAGGGAGCTTTTAATATTTCTTTATCCCGTTTGAAAGCTAAGCAAGTTTGTGAGGAATGGGCGAACGTAGAGTACGGTTTTTCTTCATTTATTTATGTTTGCACAATGCGCCATTAATATGCTCTCTGCAAAAAAGTCAGCAGACATCGTATGGTCTCGGTAGGTCCAAAAAAAAAAAAAAAAAAAATAGAGAACCGTTTCTGCAAGAGCTTGCAGATTTTACAAAGAAAAATAAACGACTTTATATACGGTATTCCGAGAATAGAAAGAAGTTCAGTTGTGCGTGTTTTTTGCATTTCTCCGCCTTCAATCCCTGTCCCACCCTTTTCTCGTATCGATTTCTCGAGAATGTATTGCTTTCGTTCAATATAGCGTGCTATCGACAATACCACAATGACAAGCGAAGCGGTAATTTTCAAGTTTACTTTATTACTCGAATCAACAGAACCGCTTTCAGTTTTTGTCACTAATTTGTAAAATTTCATTTTCCCAATTCGTAAAATCCAGTTTTACAAAACTAGATGACAAAAATCCTTAAAAAGACATCAATTTTTAATTTTGAAAATTTTTCCAAATTATTGAGCGCAAAAAAAAATTCAAATTCCTCGAAACAACGAAAGTTATAGTTTTTTTTTTTTCTATATGGCAAAGTTTCTGGTAAAAATGACAGACGAAGAAAAATAAATCCCGCATTGTGGCTGGAATTCAAAAATCGAGTAACCGGAATTCCTTTGTGCTTACTGAAGAAAATAAGTTTTTTTTTCTTTTTTTTCTAGTTTTTACAAGTCCTGCAAGTTGAGGTTTGTGGCTGTCATTGTTCTCCTCTGGCTGTGCAAGGAATAAAAAAATTTCTTATGGTAACGCATTCTTTCTGAAGTTTATAAAACAAAGTTATTACGCGTATGAGATTATACTACTAACATTTTAGTTTATTTGCTACTTTATTTCACAAGTTGTGTTTACTTAAAATTGCCGTCTCTTTTAAACATTTCTTTATCTGTTTTTCCTTTATTGCTTCCTTTCAGAGGAAGCTTTATGTTTTACTACTTGTCCTGACACAGTATTACATACGTTTATTTTAAACTGGCGAAATTGGACTTAAAATTTTTGAGAAATGTTGTGCGGTTTATTGTGAATGAAAGAAATTATTTTCGGGTCAAATCACTGACTTTCGACCAAACGTGGTCGCTGAAATATTTTAATAAATATTAAAATCTTTAAATCCATGTTATATGTATTATTGAAATGGCATAATTAAAACTAATTTTTATTCAGCAAATAAGCAACTAATTTCTAGGTTCTAAAGAAAATATGTTTAATTAGTATCCAAATATTTATTTTCACTAACATAATTTTGTGTTTCGTGAAAAATAGCAGTAATAAAATTAACTTAGAGAAAGAAGATACTATTTTAAGGATATTACTAAAAGAATGATAAATATTTATTTTATTATTTAATTCCGTCTTGAAATTTAGAATTTAACCCAGGCTTCAGATTGTCCTCTATTTTTCCTAAAAGTCCCCAATTTTGAAAAGATATCCCTAATATCTTCTATTTTTCACGAAAACTGGGAATTTTTAATAATAACTTTAAAAAACTTTTGATTCCAAACTTTAATTAAGGCAAACATTTAAATCGCAATTAATTGAAAATTTAACAGTTAAAATTCATAAATTAATTATTTAGTGATTGATTTTAACTTAAAGAAGCTCTCTCCATTATCCTATATTATTTTATTTATTTATATATAATATTAATTTCACCAAATTTTAAAAAATCCAGTTTTAAATTTTGCAGAAAAAATAGGTTCAGCTAAAATTTGAAATAATAATAATTAATTAGCATTTTATGTTATCTCTTTAAATTTAATTAACAACTGCAATTTTCGTCCAATTTTGACAATAGCTCATTATTTTCGTTGAAAAATTCTCTACAATTTTATTTGTTAGATTTTGTTAAATAATATTCAGTTTAAAAAATACGTAAAGAACAAATTTTATTTGTTTAATAACTTTCAAACAAAATATTTTTTAACAGAACCCAACAATTTAAATCCTAGAGAATGTTTTAACGAGAATAATGAGCTATTGACAAAATTGGATGAAAATTTGCCGTTATCTATTATAAATTTAAAAAATAAACAAAAAATGTTAAATAATTATTATTTTAAAACAAATTTTAGCTAAATCTAAATTTTTCTGGAAAATGTACAACAGGATCTTTCAAAATTTAGTGAAATTAATTTTAATAACAGTTTTATTTGTTGGGAAAATACATTTTTTAGTTTGAGGTTATGTCAATGGAGACAGCCTCCTTAATTTAAATCTGTCCGATATTTTAAAAATGTTCCAACTTTATTATCAATTTTGTTTTTCCTTGATAATTTTCTTTTATTATTGTTCGACTTATTAATAATGAAATTTCTAATTTATTGATCATGTTTTTATTTCTTTGAAATTTGAAATATATAAATATATCATTTTATCAAAAAATTCAATTTTTTTCTTATAATTTCTTATTTTTTTAAAAAAATTGTCAGTATTTTATTATTATAATTTCTTTTGTATTTTTATACAATTTCTTAATGCTATTTTTTTCTATTGATTTTCTTATTTACTTCGATAATTTAAGGGGAGAGGGACGTTCAATTTTTTTTCATTTATCTGATTATTTTTTTAGATTAGCTTGTTTTTTATTTAAATTTATTTAATTTTCTCTACAGTTTGTCTATTTTTTCTCTAATTTATTTACCTAAATATTTTTAGATTCTAAGATTTATTAAACAAATTTCTGTTGTTAAAATTGTTTAACATTTTGTTTCTTCTATTTTTAAAATTTATTTACACACTGGTTTTTAAATTTTTTTTTCAACTTCTGAATAATTTCCTAAATTTTTTCACTTTTACAGGAATTTGTAAATCAGTTTATACAATTTTTCATTTTCTTATTTTATTCCTACTATTTATTATTTGCTTTTTCATTTTTTGCCATTTTTATATTTTTTCTTAGTTTCTCATAATTTATTAAACTTTTTTTTGAAGATTTTTTCCCATTTTCCAATATATTACTTTGTTTCTTTTTCTCTTTTTTCTTATTTTATCTCTTAAAATATTATTTGATTCAAATTTATTAATAAGCCAGTCGTAAATTTATCAGAATTTCAATCTATTTAAATTTGATTACTTTCAACTTTCATCCGATTCAAATTCTCATTCTTTTGAGATTTGTTACGGTTTTAAGAGATAAGAAAAAAAAATTAGTTTTCATACTTCTTACGTTTGAAGATATTTTTATTCATTTTATAAAAAGTAGTCCCACAATTCTGACAACGCAGTCTTATTCTTTCATCTACGTATTTTTAAATAAAATATTTTTTATCATAAAAGTTAATAATTTAATATTTTAATGAAAGAAAGGTTATTTTTCACAAAATACATTCTGAAGTTTGCCAACCGATTATTTATTTTGAATAAGAACTTCCGAGTGTATTTTGAAAAATGAAAAATAATCTTTTTTTTATTAAATTTTATATTGAAACAGCTCATAAACCGAGCAAAATACCCTTGCTAAAATTTAATATTTTGTAGATTTTATAAAAACTTAAATATGTGTTAAGTACTAATTTTTTAAATTCATCCAGAAAAATTCAAAAATGTGTGTTTTGTAGTTAAATTCAAAATTTCAAGTTGGAATTATTTAACAATAAAATAAATATTCGTCTTCTTTCTAGTGCAGAGAAATTATTATTATTATTATATAATTATTATTATTTCAAATTTCAGCTCAACCTATTGTTTTCTGAGAAATGTACAACTGGATTTTTCAAAATTTAGTGAAATGAATATTATTTATAAATAAAAATATAATATAGGATAATGGTTATATAATTGGAGGGGACCTCCTTAAGAATTAAATTAAAATCACTCAAAAAATAATTAGTTTTTCAATTTTAACTTCTAAGTTTTGAAGTAACTGCAATTTAAATGTTTGCATAAATTAAAGTTCGGGATCAAAAGTTTATTAAAGTTTTTATTACAAATTCCTAGTTTTCGTGAAAAATAAGATATATCAGGAACTATTCAAAATAGGGTACTTTTAGGAAAAATAGAGGTCAATATGAAGCCTGGGTTAAGTTCAAAATTTAAAAACGGAATTATCAAATAACAAAATAAATATTTATCTTCTTTCCAGTGAAAATACATTTAAATTGCACAAATTAATAATTATGGTAAGTTTCGTCAATATTTGTTAAATATATTTCTAAAAAACACTCTCTTAAAAATGGTAAAAAGTCCCAAATTTTTAATCATCTTTAAGTAAATTTTATTACTGTTATTTTCCAAGAATTACAAAATATGCATTAAAAACTGAATTCATTACTGAAACAAACCTTAAAGACAAAATTTTGTAGATTTATTCAACCAAAACACTAGCTAGTGTGTGGAAACTTGCTCCTAACGATATTATCGAGTCGTGTCTGACTAAAATTGGATCACACTACTTAAAATTCCAGGAGCTCGTACATCAACATTCGTTTATTGAATTTTACTCTGCAATTGCAACACACATATAAACTTGTTTGTGTGTGTGTGTGTGCTCACACAAAATTGTAAATTTTCCCCGATATTGTGAAGTGGTATAAGTTACTGCTTGGTGTTATAATGAACGGAAATTCATTAGCAATATAGTACTCTTATTCAGATTTTGAAATAAATAACTTGACTGTAGTTTAGTAAAGTTTGAAAGGGACTTCCTTCGAATTCACCTTACCAATGTAGCTTCGATAAATTATTCTCTACAGTTGTATGCTCTTAAGAGCAAACTTCTAACATCCGGAATTCGAATGCCGATTGTGGCACAGCATCGATTTAACATCAGTAGCTCGTCTTTAAGCTCCACTGTTGGCAATACTATAAGGGAACAATGGCGCTTGCAATTCGCTGCAATAATACTGCACAGTTCTTTCAAAGTCCCTGGCCACTGTGTGAGCCTCTAATGTCCATTTGATAGCAACAAAATTGCATCTAGCGGGTCGTGAACTTATACGAGCAACTTATCAATGTTTCTGTAAAACCCATCAGTACAATTCCTCGACGAATGTCAATTTTTTTTTATTTCTAGTTAACGCGTACTGGCTCTTTTAGAGCAGATAAAAATTATGATTTTGTTAAAAAAAATTAGAAATTGATTTTATGTATATAAAATTCAGTATATACGATTTTTCTAGTGTTTATTTGTAAGTGGTTTGTTTTTTAAACTGGGAATATTTAAGAAATAATGAAGCGAAAGATTTAATCAAAATCAAACAAATTATGTCGAATAAATGAGAAAATTTCAAAAAAATATCTTTACATTCATATAATTGTAAAATTAAGAAAATTAGGTGAATTTAAATAAGAAGATAATGAAACAAATTTTAAAATTAGAAAAATTAGAGAATTTTTTTACAAAGAATTGAAGAAAAAAAGAATATATATACAGTTTTGGAAAATTTAAACAAATTAAAAAAATTCTATCAAATAGAAGAATGATTTAAGAATGAAAATATTTCAATTTACATAATATAAAATTAAAGAATAAAAGCCTGCCAAAAAAGTAGAAAAATGAGAAATTTAAAAAAATTAGATAAAAGCATTGAATAAATGTTTTAAAAAAATTATAATTACAAGATAAAAACCCAACAACTTAAAACAAGGAAAAACGATTCAAAGAAATAGAAAAATAATAACAGAAATGAACGAAATAAATAAAAAAGTTCTAAGGAATAAGAGAATTGTAAAACAACAAGAAAATTAAATAAATAGAAAGAAAATTGAGAAATGTTTTTTTCTTAATCCGACAAACTGTAAAATAATGTAAAAAGTAAAAAAAAAATTGCTAAGAATCTACTAAAAAAAAAAAAAAATTAAAACATTTAGGAAAATTAAACCAATTTTTGAAAATAAAAATTGAATAAATTTACAAAAAAATGAGCGTATACTAAAAGCTTAGAATTAATAAAAATAAAATAAAAAAATTTATAGGTAAAGATAAATAAAAAGTCCACAAAAGAAAAATAAATGTCCTTTAAAAATTAGAATTAATAAAAATATAGTGAAAAATGTATGTAAAGACAAATAAAAATTTTACAAAAGTAATTTAAAAATCTTTCAAAAATAAAAAAATTTAGGAAAATTAAACCAATTTTCGAAAATAAAAATTAAATAAATTTACAAAAAAATGAGCGTATACTAAAAGAATATAATTAATAATAATAAAATAAAAACATTTATATGTGAAGATAAATAAGGAGCACTTTTTCAAAAGTTGATAAATCCATTTTCCAAAAAAGTTGAGATAATCACAAATTTAACATATTAGAAACCTTACAAATCGATCTGTCACTGTTAAATATCAGAAAAAAATTTATTATCAAAGAATTTTCAATTTAAAAAAAACTTTGATTTAACCAAGATGATTTAAAATTTTAATTTTTTCCCTAGAATAAATTACAAAAACCTTTAAATTCCTTAATTATTATAAACTTTAATTAAAAATAAATCTCCTTAAGTGCAAAAAACATTCGTATATAAATAATTTCATATATTTTTTTTACTTTATAAATAACTCTAGGGGTTAAGTGCAAAACTGCATTTGTTTAATTTTCTCGAAATAACAAAATGTGGATTTATCAACTTTTGAAAAAGTACTCCTCAAATAAAAAGTCCACAAAAGAAAAATAAAAGTCCTTTAAAAATGAAAGAGTTAAGGCAAATTAAATCAAAAACATTTTTATAATATATTACTCTTACGTTAAACAAGTCGAACAATAAATTTAGCAAAATAAAGAAAATCTAAAAATTTTATGAAAGAATTTGTAAGTTTGCCAAAAATCTAGCAAATAATGGAGAAAATGTCAAAATAAATGTAATAAATTTACAAAAAATGAGCGTATTTATTTTTATAATGTGAAACTAATTAAGAAAATCAACGAAATAAAAAGTATAGTGAATGTTTAAATATAAAAAAATGTGTAAAATAATTAAAAATAATTTGCATAAAGAGAGAGAATAAAAGAAAATCCTAAAATAAACAGACAAAAATAAAGACAAAATGTCGAAAGTAATAGAAGAAGAAATCTAAAATTTTTGTAAAAATAAGAACTTATAAGATAAAAGTTATACAGTTTAAAAAAAGTGAAATCTCCTATAAATTTTGTATGAATTAATAAAAGGATTATTGTGAGTATGGAAAATAATTGTTAATATTTAATTATTATACATTAATTAATGTGTATTTAAATTTGAATTAATTGAAATTCAAAAGTTTGAAAAAATTGTAATATGAGTTAATTGACGATTGGGATTTATTAAAATTAAAAAATTAATAAAAAATAAAAAAAAATAAAAAAAATATAATAAAACTTAAAAATATAAAAATTTAATACTATTTTTTGTTATGTTTATACTAAAAATTTGTAGATCGCAGGTATTTTGATAATTTATTTTAGCATAATTTTTTAAAGTTTAGAAAAAATATAATATTAAAATTGAAATTTTCAAGATTTATTTATTAGTTCTTGGTTTTTTTGCCCTTTAGGGCAAAGAATGGTTTTTAAATGAAAATGATAAAAAAAATTTTGTAATGTTTTTTCAAAACATTTTTTTGTCACACACAGTTTTTTCAAAAATTGGTATTTTTTTTGTTTCTGATTTTACTGAAGTTTCAGATGCTTTTTGTAGCAATTTTAAAAATTTAAAACATTTTTATAATTAACAAAATGTTGTTAATAGTGGAGTTTTTGTTTTTTTTAACATTTACTGGTTTTAAAAGTAAAATATCAATTTTTATAGGTGATGTTGGTAAGAGTATAATAAAAAAAATTAATGTTCTAATAATCATTAATAATATTTATCATTTATCAACTGACTTTCAAAAAGAAATAATGGCGACGGAGTGGAGTTTCTCATTTTTCCATTATATAATGCTTCTAAAAATAAAAAAACAATTTTTATTGATGATATTTGTAAGATGTAGTAAAAAGAAATAAATATTCTAGTAATCATTCATAATATTTATAATTTATCTACTAAATATGAAAAAGGAATTATGACGACGGAGTGGAGTTTCTTATTTTTCCAATATATACTGGTTCTAATATAAAAGCAACAATTTTTGTTGGTCGTATTTATGGAATTTTATAAAACCAACCAATTGCTCTACTTTTTATTAATTATATTTATAATTTATCTACTAAATATAAAAAGAACCTGTGGCGACTGAGTGGAGTTTAAAGTGACGCACAAAATTAATTTTATTTTCTATAATATAGATACAAATATTTTGCATTGACAATTTACGAACTAAATGCTAAATTTGATAATAAATAAATATTTTTTAAAGTTGGATAAATGACATTAAAGCAGAAATGTATAATTCTTTTTTTATTGTATTTGTTACATGGACGGCGACGGAGTGGAGTTTTCACACTCTAAAAACTTAAATATTTCAGTAAATTTAAAATTTTTAGTTTCTTCTTTCAGTGAAATAATTCAAATCCGCTAAATAGTATAATATAACGAACATTATTTTTCAAAATACAAATTATTTTTTATTTTTAATAGTAAAAATGTTCTTAATTTTTGAGAGAAATGTCCCTTATATTAAAAAATATGAATATAACTAAGAGAAAATAGTTTTAAATTGAAGAAAATACTCGAAATATTCAGGAGTGTGAAATAGAAGAAATGATTTAATAATTTAAAATTGAAGAACAGGAGGGAACAAACATAAAAAATGCAATTGGGAAGGTAATAAATAAAAATTAAATATAATATAATTTTCGTTATTTTCCGGAAAAAAATTTTTGTCCCTGGTATTTTTTCGAGAAATTGCGTTTCATTTCAGACAATGTATCTTATCAGAATGACGAAGATTTAAGCTGATTAGAGAAACGGCTTTTACATCTAAACTCAAGCTACTTTTTCGCCACTTAAATGAAAGAATGAAACTGATGCTACTTTTTCTTTTCGTAGAAAGATTTGCAGTTTGTGCAGTCGTTTAAAAGCTGTCCTATAAACCGTACGACCAACACTGCTGTCGGATTACAATGCTTTCTCGAAAAGCGCCTTACAACTAGAGAGCGCAGATCCCATTATGTCCTTTTAGGATAACGTAGCATACTTGTAAACATTTAATTAAACAAGTAACAATATAAAGCCCTTCAAGAATACTGCTTTGGAAAAATTTAAGTTTACGAGGATAAAGATAACGTGAGTAATTGAGCAGTCTTCCTCTGCAATTTAAGTTATTTTTTACTTTAATAAACATAACTGTCGTGATAAAATTTTTATTAATGCGATAAAGCTATTCGAATTTTTCTGGATAATTAAAAAATTTAAATGAGAGGGAAAAATTTCGTAAAAGTGCACGAAATGATGGAAAAAGATGGAGAAATTACTAGAAAGTGACAAAAGACGTTTATTTAAGAAAAAGAAGAAGAAAATGAGAAAAAACTGTAAATGAGCGAGAAATAAAGAAAAGTTGGAAATGAAAAAAAAACAATTGCAAGTGGAAAAAATAGTTTATAAAAATAACTAGAATGTGGAAAAAATTATTAGTAAGTGAAAAAAGAACTAGAAAATAAAAGAATTAACCAAAGAATGAGGAAGAAGAACTAGAGAGTTATAAAATAACTAGAAACGGGGAAAATAACAAAAATTAATGGAATTTTACTAGAAACTGGAAAATAACTAGAAAATGAAAAAAAGTTTATAATTTATGTAATTAACTAGCAATTTACCAAGAACAACTTGAATATAATAAAAAACAGCTTCAAATGAAAAAAATATTTCAATAATAAAAAAGAATATCTAAAAAGTGAAGAAAATCGTTATTAGGTAACTAAATAACTAGACAATGATTTAAATAAATTAAAAAAAAATAGTTTTCAGTAAGTGAACAAAAAACAAAAATATGAATAAAAATTACTAGAAAGCGCTAAATTAACTAGAAAGTAAAAGAAAAAATAATAGTTGGTGAAAAATAACTAGAAAATTCAGAAATAAACTAAAAACGAATAATTAATTTTAAATATTACAAAATCGACTAAAAAATGAGATAAAATAACCGAAAATTTATACGAAATAAGTAACACTTGAGAAAAATAAAACTGAAAATTTCAATAATATCTAGAAACTAAAACAGAATATTCAAAATAATTTAATATTAAAAAAGTTTAGAAAACTTTAAATTAAAAAAAAATACTAGACGTTGTGGGAAATATCTAAATATTAAAAACAGACATTGAGTAAAAAAATTACTCGAGAGAATTAGGTCTTTAGAAGAGAGAAAATTAAATGTAAAAAATTACTAGAATTGCATAAAAAATAATTGTAAAATCAGACAAGAAATTAACAAATAACAGGAAGTGTAAATAATTCTAAATTGCTGAAAAAAGTTACTGACTGTGACTGAAAAATAATTAGAAATAAGAGAGAAATAACTAGAAAGTGAATAAATATCTAGAAATGATGATAAGTATAACTACGAATCGAAGAAAATAACTAAAACTTAATGAACTTTAAACTAGAAATTGGAAAATAACTAGAAAATGAAAAAAGTTTAAAAAATAAAGTCTAAAAACAAATTAAGTCTAAAAATAGTTGTAAATTAAAAAACTCTGGATATTTAAAAAAAAGTTATTACTAAGTTAAAAATCAACCAGAAAACGAAAGAATTAATTATAAAATGATGAATAATAACTAGAGAGTTGTAAGATAAATAGAAACAAGAAAATTAACTAAAAATTAATTAAATTTAACTAGAAATTGAAAAATAACTAAAAAATGCCAAATATACTTAAAAACGAATAATTATTTCTAAATATTACAAAATCGACTAAAAATGAGATAAAATAACCGAAAATCTTTACGAAATAGGTATAATTTGAAGAAATATATCTGAAAGCTTAAATAATATCTAGAAACTAAAATAGAATATTAAAAAAATTGTATTATGAAAAAAGTGTAAAATACTTTAAATTTTAAAGAAAAGATACTAGGCAATGTGGAAATTATCTGGATAGTAAAAACAGATATTGACTAATAAAAATAACTCAAGAGAATTAGGTACTTAGAAAAGAAAAAAAGTAGGTGTAAAAATTACTAGAATTGTATAAAAAATAATTGTAAAATCAGAAAAAAATGCTAGGCGATTTGGAAAATATCTAGAATTGAAGAAAAGTATAACTAGAAATCGAAGAAAATAAGTAAAACTTAATGAACTTTAACTAGATTTTGAAAAATAACTAGAAAATAAAAGAAGTCTAAAAATTTGACAGAAAAAAAGAATTATTTCCAAATTTCGGAAAAATAGGAATTTTTTAATCGATTTGCGGTAAAAATTAGACATTTGAGAAAAAAATTGCTAAAAACTGATACTTTCAATGTGACTCACAAATAAAAATTAAAAGATCGATTTGAAAGAATTGTATCAAATTTGTTATAATAAAAACTAAGAGAATTTGCATTTTTTTGAAGTGTCTGATTGTAACTGGTATGTTCTACTTAAAATTATACAAAATATCGAATTAACATTCGGTGGAAAAAATTGTATTCAATTTTGTACATTTCCTATATTTTTATAATAAAAATTTCTTTCTGTCTAAAGGTTTCTTTCAATTATCTGGCCAAAACTGGTATGCTCTACTTAAAATAACAGAATCACATAAGTCAGCATTTGATGAAACGAATGTTTGAGCATTTTTTGCATTTCATATAAATCTTATAAGAAAATTCCCAAGAACTGCCTTTTCCACGACATTTTTTGACCAAAACTGGACCATTCTACTTGAAAAAATATAATTTATCTAAAAACACTTCAGAAGTATTTTTTTAAAATTTGAGAAATCCTTTTTCCAAAAAAGTAGACATAATCTCAAATTTAATGTATTAGAAACCTTACAAATCTATCTGTCACTGCTCAATTTAAGAAAAAAAATTGATTAGCAAAAAATTTTGAATTTAAGAAACTTAATTAGGAGGATTTAAAATTAAAAGTTTTTCCTAGGAAAAATTACAAAAACCTTTAGATTGCCTGATTATTATAAATTTTAATTAAAAATAAACCACCTTAAGTAAATTTGAGTAAATTTCAAACATTTTGAGTGGTTTTACCACATTTTGAACATTTTGATCCTTTTAGATAAAAAATTTGCAAAGTTACAAGCATTCAAAGATAGAAGTGCGAAAACTCTGTTTTTGAGAAAAACGACTATAAAGTTCAATGTTACCATTAGCACCCTTGCTTTTTAAAAATTAAAAATAAAATTATATTGTGTTTTTAATTAAGATAAAAGTTATAAGAATCGCATGATTCGACGTAGGAAATTAGGTAGTTTGTTATTGAACAATAAAAAAAAAACGAAAATCTGAACCTCCTTTAGAAAAAACAGAATATTTTCAAGTGCACCTATTTTCCCTATTTTAAAGATTTGTACCATATTTCCTCTTTTCTAATTTTCAATATTAAAATTTATAGTTATAGCCAACATTTTTAGCAGTTTAATTAAAAAAAAAGTTTTCTTTAAAACTCCTGCTCAATTGATTTATATGAACCTGTGTTAGCATCGATTGAAAATTTCTATTAAAAATACATGGAAAAAATGAACTTTAAAAAAAATTCCCAACTTTTTAAATTTGTAAGCTGAAAATATTTGTGGTCATAAATTTCTTCTTTGTAAGATATGGTGTTTCAAGAAATTAAATTTTCAAAATGTCGGATGTAATAAAAAAAATTTGTACAGGAATTATTTCAATGGCCCCTCTATAATTTTCATTATTTATATCGGTAGGGTAACTTTCAGTTTATAAATAAGTAAATAAAAATTTTGAATTCACCATATTAGTTTCAGGATTTAAAAAACTCAATTTTTAACCTTTCATTTATAAATAGTAGCCTTAAAGTAAAAAATAAATAGTAGCCCCGAAAACTGTGTTTTAGGACGAATACTTTACACATGTAGAAAAAAAATTTTTACGTCCTCTATATTGGATACAAAATTTTGAAAAAGTGATTTTTGATATCGAAATCGTGAAAATAACATTTTTCTAAAAACAATATCTTAAAATATCGTATAAAATATCGTAAAAATGAAATTCGTGACCTGGAAAATTTTTAGCCCACAAATTTAAACGATTAATTCCTGATACGGATTAATATTAATCAATTGGTCAGAAGTATAATGTTTCTATATTTAAAATTTCTAATTAAAAACGTCTTTATAAATCTGGTGGATTTCACAGAAATTGTCCTGCCTCAAAAATAAAATATGTACAATCTATTGCAAATTTTTTTTATGAGTTGTCCTATTAGATAGTAATTTATCCTATAAATATTTTAGAATTTTTTAAAAAATTGGGTCAGTGGGAGGGGGGAAAAGTTTAACAGTTTTTTGGTAATTCACTCTTCTTTTTCTATTTCCACTGTTTTAATGAATAGACAAAAAAAATTTATATGACATGATTTGTGTAGATTTTTGCATACCCTTTCGATTGAAAAGGTCCATTTTTAAAATAATTTGACCTCAATTTTTCAAAAATAAAAACAAATTTGAGTTTTTCTCAAAGATGGGCCTTTTTAATTTGCTTAAAAATATTTTTAAACGAAAAACCTCTCTATATTGTAAAACTAGGAAAAACATTCCTTAAACTAATATTTAATAAAATTCCCATAACTCTCAACACTAATCCAATATCAAACTCCCAGTTGAAAATTCACGAGCAATTTTAAAGAACCATCGGTAATAAAAAAAAACGGTCCATTTTAATGCAGACACTATCCTAAGTTGACGTCCCTAAGATGAGATTCTTTTATCATAACTTTTTTTTTTTCATTGTTTCTTTATCGCGCCTTAAGTCCGATAAAATGCACTCAATATCGATTTATTCTGGGGGCTTAACTCGGCACAATAGGATGCAAAATCTGAACGGATTATGACACAACTTACGACGCTCGATGCTTTCGCAGATCCGAAGATAAGATAAGAATCGTTTACGAGATGTTATTGAGAATGATAAAACCAGACTGAAATTACTTCTCAAGTGCATTATGCACGCGATTACAGTTTGAAACTATAGAAAGTCGCCTGTTGTTTTCGTTAAGTCCCTTATCCAAAGTAGAGCTCGTAATATGCGACATAACGAGTTCCTGCAGATATAAAGAAAATACGCCGTGACTTTATCGTCTCCAGGAAACCGCCGGGATGCATAGTGTAGTTTGTTAGAAAGGAAGATGGCCCATGTACAATAGAATTATGTTGCCCGGGGCGTCCTTTGCCTTCTCGAATCTTTACCTGGTTATTTTACTTTTTTTTTTTTCTTTTTTTTTTCCTCCTGCCCTTAGTAGTAATTTACTAGATATAGAGTGCATAATACGTTTACGCGAGGCGAATGAATTTCCTCCAGCAATTCTATCCCATTAAAAACTTTTGCATTAAACTTTATGTCCTTTGCGTATAAGTGTTTTGCATTCTGCTTTAAAATTTTCATACTCCTCGTGTGTGAAATCGATGCTAATCTTGGCTAATGTCTTGCTTCTTGTTTTCAATTTATGAGCCGGGTAAATTGCCTATTTGGGTCAATTGACATTTCAAGCTTTCATGATTAATTTGGTTAAAATTTAATAATAGGGTGTTGAAAAAAATGAAAATTTTACAAAATAGTTTGCAGGGAAATCGACTATAAAAGAAAGAAATAATTATACCGTTTTTTTTTTGATTTGACGATATTAAGGCAAAAGTGTACTTTTTTAAAAATTTTAAAGATTTAAAGTTAGAATTTCGGTGTTGAGAAAATTAACACTGTTGGGTTTCAGGACAAAAAAAATACTCTTGTTGAAAATCTATAATCTAACCGAAAATAGATTCCATTTGATGTTTTCTACACAAATAAAAGTGTCGTTAATATTTCTCTTTTGTATATTCTAACATTTATTTAAAAATTAAACATGACGAATTGAATTTTGTATAAAAAAAGTTCGTTTTTGTGTTTAAAAAATCAGGAGTTTTTGCGCAACTGTATGTTTTTTTTCGTGACATTCGTTGAAATAAAGTAATCATTAATCATAAAAGCTTCATTTATTTTATATAGTCCTTCTTTTTTTCATTAGAAAATAAATGAAATCACTAGAGTTAATATAGAGAAATTTTTTTGAGTGGCAATAGAACTCTATAGTTTAGAAAAAAAAAGTCAAAATTTATTAACATGGTGATAAAATACGAGAAAATAAAATAAATAACTAGAAAATAAACAATTAGAAAGGGACAAAATAACTAAAAAGTGAAGAAAATAATAAATAACTAGAAATTAATAAAGAATAACTAGAAATTTAAAAAAATAACTGAAATTTTTGAAAAATTAAAAGATTGGGAAAAAGTATCAAGAAAAATAAATTTTTTTTCAAAATGTCATTAAATAATTTTTTTTAACTCAAGAGAATTTAAAAGGCAATTAACTTTCCTTTTTCTTGTCGTTTAATTATAAACTCATTTAATAGCTTAAATTAATGTTATTTTCAACAAAATAATAATAGTGTTTATAATAATAACATTTCAGTAAATTTCTTACTTGTAAGTTTAATTATATTCGAGAAATATTAGTTCTAATGTCAGTTTAAGAGAAACTAACTTTTTTTCGCGAAAGTATTAAAACAATTCGTAACTTTTAAAGCGTTTTCCTTGGTTTTTAAAACGACTCGGAACTGGAATTTTCTCCTGAAATTAGTTTTAATTAATATCTTAATTTTCGCAAGCTCTGAAGGTACTTTTCATACCAACCGCAGAAATGTGGAACCTCCAATTTTTACTGTTTAAGGATTCTAATTAAATACTCCGTGCCTACATTTTATAACTAAGTTAATATTAATTTATGCCTGTTATGAATTTTACCGTGAATTTTATTTATTTTTATATTATTTCAAATTTTATTTATCTAAATTATAATTTTATTTTGTATTAAGAATTAAAATTAATAATAATGTTTTGTAATATTTTGTAATATTTTGTCATAATATTTTGTATTACAGGTATTCTTTTTTTTTCGTCTCTTTAAACATATATGCAAATTTTAGGATATAATCTATAAAAGATTTTTCTGGTTTCTAAATAAAGAAGGATAAAGAAAATGTGAAAGCTTTATCTGGAATTTAAGAAAAATAACTGAAATGGCAAAAAGCTTGAAGAAATTCTTGAAAAATGTGTAGAAATTGAAATAGTTACATGAATGATGAAAAAAGTAAAAAAAAGTGGTAAAATCTAAATTAATGAAGTAAATAGTAAATGAAGAAAAGTAACTGAGAAATTGAAGAAATAATTTGAAAATTAAAATCATTTTTTAAATGCTAAAAAATACAAGGAATTAGAAATAAAAAATAGAAACTAGGGAAAAATGACTAGACACCTAGACAGGGATAAAAATTAACTACAAAAAATTTATGATAATCAGACATTTTGAAAAGAAGTAGAAAAGAGAGGAAAAATCTGAGAAATAAAAAAGAAACTACTGATTTAGCGAAAATGACTAGAAAATGAGAAAAAGTGGAATGGGTGATTAAAAAAAGTTAATTTAAAAACTAGAAAGAGAAAAACTGGAAATGAAAACATTATGTAATCTAGATAATTTAAAGAATAATAACAAAATAAACAAAGGTAGTAATAAGAAATCAAATAAGTAAAAAATTAATTAAATAAATAAAAAATAAAGAAAAATGACTAGAAAATGACGACAGAAGTAAATAACGAAAAAAAAACTTGAAGTTAACGAAAAATAAATAATAATTTAAGAGGACAACTGAAAAATATAAAAATTGAAAAGAAAGCGATATAATAAGAGAAAATGTAAGAATTAATTAGAAAATCAGTCAAAAGTACTAGAAAGTGTGAAGAGTATAAAATTTATAAAAATAAAAAGAAAGTAAAAACTAGAAATAATAGAACAACTAGAAAGTAAAAAATCACTTTCAAATGATAAAATAATTAGAAAATAAAATAAAATTACTAGAATGTGACAAAAGAACTAATTAATGAAGAAAATAACCAAAACTTAATGAGAAATTACTAAAAAGACCCGAAAAAATTAAAGAAAGAAGAAAATGACTAAAAATTACTAAAAAAAATAACTAAACATTAAACAAAATAATTAAAAAAAACAGAAAAAATTTACTCAATAGTGAAGCTAATAACTAGAAATTACTAAAAACTAACTAAAAATTTAAAAAATAATTAAAAAATACAGAAAAATTTAAAAAAACGCATTAAAATAACAAGTAATTAAAAAAGTTACTAGAAAATAAGAAATAATATCTACAATGTGAGAAAATACCTAGAAAGTGAAGAATATTATCAAAACTTTTGAAAAGTATCTAGAAATTAAGATATATAATATTAAGTCCTCTTTTGAATATTCTCTCTTAATCTGAATTAGTTAAAAATCGGTTGCTAATTATAATTAGTGAAAATTTCAACAAATGTTTCTTCATTTTTTACTAAAGCTTAAAATTTTTAAATCTACTACATTATCGGATAGTGTCTAATATTTAAAAATTTAAATTTTGACCTATTTAAATTATTTGATTTTGAAACAATTAAAAACTTTGAAAAGCTATTATCTTCTTTAGTTTTAATTACTTCCAATCACCAATTTTTTTTCCTCGTTTTTTTAATGATTCTCCACAATTTCTCGCATGGATTTAAACAACGTTTAATTTTTCCAAAAAAAAAAGGTAAAAAGTAGCCAGAAATTTTTTTTCCAATATTTGATTAATATAGCACGTTTCTAGATTAAAAATTATGCTAAAAAAATCTGTCAATCTAGAGCAATAACTTCAAATTTCAATGGTCTCTCAGTTTAAATATCTGTCTCCTTCTACAAATTTTACTATTTTTTATCACCAATTTTTTTTGTAGATTTATTTTACAATTCTGTGCAAAATGGATTTTAAAAACCGTTGAATTTTTTCAAAAATAAAAATTCCAAAATCCGTAAATTTTTTTTTTTTAATTGACACACAGTAGCATAATTTTGCATACTTAAGAATGCGAGAAAAAAAAATTGGAACCTCTGAGTAATGTTAATTTTAATTGTTTGAAAATTGAGAGGGCTGGGATGGGGTTCCTTTAAAATAATTGACTACATTATCAAAAAAAAAAAAAAAAAAAAAAATTGAATTTCCCTTAATTTTATTTTTTTGAAAATTAACCTAAATTTTGTTAAAAACTTTTCACTGGTATTTTTATATTAAAATATTAAAGTATTAAATATTAATCCTTATTAGATTAAGAGATTTATCGGACATTTAAAAACTCCTGTAATAATAAATAAAAGAAAAGTTTGAGGTTATAAATTAATTATATTATAACAAAATAAAATAATAATAATAATAATAATAAGAATAATTTTTATGAATTGACATTACGATTTTAAAACACTGAAAAAAATGTTCAGTCATATCAACAAAAATTTTGTTGGCTCAACCAAATTTTTTAGTCACATTGTTTTCAGTGAAGAGAAATTAAAGGAGAAAGGAGAAAAGATAAATGAAGTTAGAAAAGATCATTTTATCGATTAATTGATTAAACTATTTTAATTCAATATCTTTATGTCTTTTTGACAGTAATCAATCTTTACATTTTATTTCATAAACACAGTTATTTCTTTCTAAATTTGATAATCTATCTTTATAATTCTAAGGAAACACTTTATTAAATAAAGTGTTTTCAATAGAAAATATAATGCTAAAAATTGTATTTTTAAAAATGTTTCTAAATGTGTATTCCAAATCTTCTACATATAAAGAAACAAAGCTTTTCTCATTTTCATCATTATCATAATTAAATTTTCTTCACAAAGTAATTCTGTATAAACCGTAAATTTTAATCAAGACATTGCAAATTTAAATATAAAATATTATCCACTAATTGAAAAATTTTAAAAATTTATAAATCCAGATATTTAGATATTTAAAACTCAAATTATTTTTCTCTAAAATTGAAATAAAATCATTTAATCGATTAAATGATATTTTCCAACTTCATTTCTCTTTACTCCTCTCTTCTTTAATTTCTCTTTCAAATTCGAAATGTTTATTCATAAAAATGATTCATATACAAATAAAATAAAATTAAAATGTAATTCATAAATTTCTATTTCGATTTAATAACATCTAAAAAGAATCGAGCTTTTGAAATTAAGTTTATATTTTCTCATAATTAAATATTTCGCAAAAGGTCCTAAAAATTTTTTTAACAAATTTAATAAATGCCTATGTAAAAAAAAACTATAACATATCCTAGATTATATTCCTCCGATATTTACTTTACATCACATATCCTTCTTTTCTTTTCTCAATGCAAATTTTGAGATACAGTCCATAAGACTTTTTCGGTTTCCTGAATGAAAGGGATAAGGAAAATGGTAAAGTTTCATAACCGAGAAGCGTCTCCTTTGCATAAAATATGTTGAAACCACAGAAAATTGTCGTGGTTGAAAATCACCTTATATATATTGCATGTGTTATGCTACTTGGCCTGCTAAGGCTCCTGGCTTAAGTACAAGCCTAAAATGGAACTGAGAATGGTGCTATTTAGTGCCCGCAAGTCAGGTCGGACGCCGGAAGCTTTACATCGGATGCTTTTTACAACTGTAGAGACTCTTTTTCTTTCATTCTACCGAAAATGGTACATTCTTAAGGAAACAGATAGAAAAAAGAAGAAGAAAAAAAAAACTAGAGAAGGAAGAAAAACGAGAGGAAATGGAAAGGGCTTGGCAACAATGACAACTCGTCCTGGCAACAAGTACAATTGCTATTTGTTGCTTGTCTGCTCGAAACGGCTCCAATCTTTATTCAAAGATTTAATCTCCCTCGAAGAGTAAAGTTCCCGATGAAATGCCTGATAAAGGTTATACTGCTTTAAATGTACAAACATGCTATGCTAAATCTTGCTGAATGATTATAGTACCGCCTTGTAATTTCTCTCTACGTTCTCGAGAAACGAACATCAACTAGAGTCAAACTTTCTTTGCTTCTGTTCAACTTGACACGCTCTCGGCTATACAATTTCTCAAATAAAGTTATGTTTGCAATTAAAACCATACATTGTAGGAAATAAAGTTGGAAAACTGTTTTCCAACCGGAATAGCGATGTTTGTCATTGAATATTTAATCAGGTTTGTGTTAGGGAATTTCTGAGTTTACGCCTTCGTCACATACTTGGGGGAAAAAAGGTTGGTAATAGAATTTTTACCCAAGAAGAAGTTAAGTTATTTAATAATTAGTAGTTAAGAGTTAATAATTTTTATAGTCGGGATTATGGTTGTTAATTTTATATACTGAAGTAAGTAGCTAATAAAACTGCAGGATATTAGATCCTAATTGGGGAATTTTCAGTAGAGTAATGCCGATATGGTCAGACAACTGACAAACTCGTTTCTAAATTATTATATATACAATACCGTTCATCTGTTTTGAATAATTTAAATTAATCCATTCTTTTTATTTTGATTATAAATAAAATTTCCTCTCTATTAAAACTTTCTAAATTCTGAATAAAAAGTCGTTTTGTCTATTTTTAAAGCTTGTATTGTCAAAAAAAGTGTAAATTGAAATTTTTTTTTTTAATTTCAAATAACTTTTGAAATAATAGACTGTTTTAATTGTTCTTAAGGTGATTTAAAAGATAATTTTCTGTACAATTTAAAAAATTTATTACGACTGTTGCACTATTTTTTTCTTGTATTTTGCCTCAAGCTAAAGTGAGATTAAAAATATTGAAAAAATTGAATGTCATTTTCCGGATTTGGAAAAATAACTTAAATTGAATAATCCAATGTTTTAAAAGGATTTTTCCAAAAACTTTGAAAAAGTTAATTTATTATAATTTTAAAACATATTTTTCACACTAATTATTTTACATTTTTTACATTTTTTTAAAGTCAGGTTCGATAATGTGTAAAATCTAAGGAAAACATTGTGCATAAATAATAATACATTATTTAAATTCTGTAGAAAATTATTTTTAAAATCACATCAGGAGCATTGAAAAAATAATTATTATTTCAAAAGTGAAAGAAAGCAATTAATGAAAACAATGCAATTTTTTTTTAATATATGCTTTAAAATTGGCAAAATTTATTTATCCTGGGCTCAGTTTATTAATAATTTACATAGCTTTCAACCAATTATAGAGGAAAAATTATATATTTAATTAAATAAGAAAATTGATTAATTTGAAATACTCAAAACACGTGGCCACGTAATAGTAGACGCTACGGTATGTTAAATAATATATTAACGTTCAGAATTATGGAATCATCCAAATTGAGTGGAATGAAAAATATTTAAAAACGTAAAAAGTATAAAAGTTAAAATTATTTTCTTCCTATTAGAAAAAATTCATAACATTTTTTATACAAAAAATAATTTATAACATTCAAACAAATATAATTTACAAAATTTGTTTGCGCAAAAAATAAAAAAAAAATTATATTATAAATATATTAAAAAATTATATTAAAAAAAAATTTTTTTATATAAAAAAGTTGAAAAATTTTTCTAATTTTTTTTTTAAAAAGTTTGATGGATTGCATGTGAGAAAAAAGAAATTGAACGGTAATGACTTAAAGTTATAAAAAACCTGTAGAAAATCACTGTTAATTATAGTTAAAAAGAAAGGAAAATGTAATACATGAAATATATAAAATATAATAAATATATATTTAATACAGAACTATATCAAAAAGGAAAAAGAATTTCAACAAAAATATTGTTTTTTATGCATTGACTTTTTTCCAGCCAAACTGAAACAGAAATGGAGCTGTTAAAACAAACGAATGTTTGCTTATAACATTTGTTTGTTTGGAAATGATCTTTATCGTATACTTGCAGAATATTAAGTAGAGTGAAGCCGATATGGCCAGACGATCGACAAAAAACTTGCCCTTATATTAAGAATATATTTTTAATTGATCAATTCTTTATTTAGAAATAAAATAAAATAATTGTAGAATTAAGTAGAGTAATTCCGATTTCGTCAGACAGTAGATAAAATGATTCGTTTAGGGTACATTAGAAAAAGTATTTTTAATTTTTACAAAATGTTTTCTTTTAGAATTACTACTTTAGATACAATTTTATAGTTTTAAGTAGTATAAACCCGATTTGGTCAGACAAACAAATATGAATACTACATTATAAACTAAATATTTAGGAATCAAGTTTTAAATTAAATATGAACGTAAATATGAATAAATAAAAGAAGTAATATTTAAGTAGAGTAAGTCCGATATAGTCAGACATCAAATTCGTCTAGTAGGGTACATTATAAAAAGTATTTTTAATTTTGAAAAAAGTTTTTTTAGAATTTTCTACTACTTAAGATACAATTTCATATTTTAAGTAGTATAAACCCTATTTGGGCAGGCGAACAAATATGAATACTACATTAGACTAAATATTTAAGTATGGATTTTGTAATTAAATATGAACGTAAATATGAATATAAATATAAAAGTAATGATATTTAAGTAGAGTAAATCCGATATAGTCAAATAATATATAAAACGACTCGGATTATTTAAATTTTGAAAAGAGTAGTTTTGAGTTTTAAAACATGTTTTTTCTCGTATAAAAAAATTTAATTTTATCACATTAAGTAGTATAAACCAGATTTGGTCAGACGCTGTAATATGAATACTGCATTAAAATAAATATCTAAATATCAGTATCAGGTTTTAAATTGAGTATTTAGAGGAGACAGCGACTATACTTTCAGCAATATTAAATAATTATTCTAAACAGTTCGAAAAATTAATTTTAAAGTATATTTTTTGCAAGGAATCCTAATCTCATTTTAACAGAAATGTGAATATGAAAATAAAAATATTAATTATAAACAATTATTTATAATAAAATAAAAATAATGATTAAGTAACGGATAAAATTTGAGGAAAAAAAAAAGATTCAAAATTCCGAGCGGAGGTTGACTCCAATTTTTCGTATCATTTTGAATTCTTTTGACACTGTGTCTTGAAAAATTTTATTAGAAAAATTTGATTTTAAAATGTACTTGCAGCTAGAGTTGAGTCTAGCCAACCAATTTGCATAAAAATTGGATCTAGAATGTTACGAGATATTTACGAAAAAGCTAAGGGGAAAATTAGGAAGACGACGTCCTATAAAAATGTGTCATTAAAAAAGCGCCGTGTTGGTAAAAACACGGAAATTTGTAATTTATAAAGTTTGTAAAAATATTATTATTTGAAATATTAAAACAGGAATAGAAACGAAATTTTCTTTTCTTTCAGAAGGAAAGAAATCAAATTGTTAATGCGAAAAGGGGCAGGAATTTTTTATAAAACATTAGTTTTATAAAAAATCCTGTTGTAGAATTTTGATGTGATTTATTAAATCCTAGATAGTTAAATTCTACAGTTTAAAATTCTACAAACTCTACAATTAAAATTAAATTAACTTAAATTCTTTACGTTAAATTATACTATGTTAAAATATACATATAATTTATATTATAAAATGTAATATATTAATTTTAACAATATTTATGTTTTTTATATTATCTTCATTAAACTTTGCACAGTTAAATTTCACAGCGTAAAATTATACACATGTTTGTTTGTTTATTTTATAATAATCAAAGAGGTTATTAAAATTGTTAATCTCGACACGGTTAAATCGTACATTGTTTAACTGTACAAAATAAAATTTTCATTTATTTATCTTTTGAACTTCACTTCATGTCGAGTTTACCAATATTTATAACCTCTTTCATTATTAAAAAATAAACAAATAAACGTGTGTAGAATTTTACATTGTACAATTTAACTGAGCAAAGTTCAATAAAAATAATACCAGAAATATAAATATTGTTATCATTAATATTCTATTATAATTTATAATATAAATTATGTCTAGATATTAATGGGGTAAAATTAAACATGTAAAATTTATTATTGAAGAGTTTAAATGTGTAAAAGTTTACTCTCTAAATCTGACTTCGTGAAAAATTACTAATAGAATTATGAAAAGTCCACCAAATGAATTACTAAAAATTTCTGCTAATAACTAGTGAAATTTTACTAATTTTTAGTAAAAAAGTAGAAATTGATATATGGAAATTACTAATTCACATTTTTAAGAGTTATTAATGTGAATTAGTCATTTTTACTATCAATTTGTAGTTTTTTACTAAAAACTAGGAATATTTCATTAGTTCCTAGTTTATTAGTAAATTTGAAAATTGGCGAATTAAAAAAATTGGTAAACTGGTAAATTGACTATTGGAAAATTGGCAAATTAAAAAAATTAGTAAATTTATAAAGTAAAACATTGGTAAATTAGAAAATTGGCAAATTAGGAAAATTGGTAGATTGCAAAATTGGTAAATTAGCAAATTGGAAAATTGGCAATTAAAAAATATTGGTAAACTGGTAAATTGAGAAATTGGTGAATTAATTATTGGAAAATAGGCAAATAAAAAAATTGGTAAATTATAAAATTGGCAAAGTCTAATATTGGATAATAAGAAAAATTGGTACATTGGAAAATTGGTAAATTGGAAAAGTGGTTATTGTAAAATTGGACAAATATAAAATTGGCAAATTAGAAAATTCGTCTAAACAGGTAAATTAAGGAATTGGAAATTTAGTTCTTGGTAAATTTGCAAATTAAAGAAATTGGTAAATTGGTGAAGTAAAACATTGGTAAATTGTAAAATTGTAAAATTAGAAAAATTGGTAAATTAGCAAATTAAAAATATTGGTAAACCGGTAAATTGAGAAATTAGTGAACTGGTTATTGGAAAATTGACAAATAAAAGAAATTTGTAAATTGTAAAATTGGTAAAGTAAAATATTGGTAGATTGGAAAATTATCGATTTAGAAAAATTAGTAAACTGGTAAATCGAGAAATTGGAGAATTGATTATTGGAAAATTGGCAAATTGTCAAAGTAAAACATTGGTAAATTGTAAAATTAGCAAATTAGAAAAATTGTTAACTGGTAAATTGAAAAATTGGAGAATTGTTTATTGTAAAATTGAAAAATTAAAAAATTGAAAAATTAAAAAATCGGAAAATTAAAAAATTGAAAAAGTTGTGATTGTAAAATTAGAGAAATTGAAAATTGGTAAATTGGAAAATAGGCAAATTAGAAAATTGTTTTAACTGGTAAAATAAGAAATTAGAAATTTGGTTTTTGGAAATTGGCAAATTGGAAAATTGGCAAAGTAAAACATTAGTTAATTGGAAAATTGGTAAATTGGGAATTTGAAAAATTGGCAAAGTAAAGCTTTGGAAAATTGGCGATGTAAAATATTGGTAAAATGGTTAATTAGCAAATTATGAAAATTGTTAAACTGCTAAAGAAATTGGGAAATTGTAAAATTGGAAAATTTTCGAAGTAAAACATTATTAAATTGGAAAATTGGCAAATTAGAAAAATTGGTATCCTGGTAAATAGAGCAATAGAATTGGTTATTTATTGGAAAATTGGCAAATTAGAAAATTAAGAAATTAGAAAATTTTTGAAACTAGAAAAATTAGGAAATTAGAAAAGAGTCCGTATCATATTAACACAAATTTTTTCAGGCAACTTGTTATATTGTACTCCCAAAGATGAATGTTATATTTTACTCCTACTAAAATCAAAGATTTTTTAAGTTTTAATTATTCAATTTTTGAACTTACTGGTTTAATTAAGTCTTTTAATATTAATTAAATGTATTAAAATCAATTATTTAATAAATAAGACTTAAAAGTCTTTGATTTCAGAAGGAGTAAAATATAACATTCATCTTCGGGAGTACAATATAACAAGTTGCCCGAAAAAATTTGTGTCAAAATGATACGGGCCCATTAGAAAATTGTCAAAGTAAAAAAATTGGTAAATTGGGAAATTGGAAAATTGGCCAAGTAAGAGATAAGTAAATTGGAAAATTTGCAAATTAAAAAATTGGTAAATTGGGAAAATGGTAAAGTAAAACATTGGTAAATTGGATAATTGGCAAATTAGGAAAATTGGTAAACTGATAGATTGAAAAATTGGAGAATTGTTTATTGGAAAATTAGAAAATTGGAAAAGTTGTTATTGTAAAATTAGAGAAATTAAAAATTGGTAAATTGGAAAAACGGCAATTTAGAAAATTGTCGAAACTGGTAAAATGAGAAATTAGAAATTTGGTTTTTGGAAATTGGAAAATTGGCAGATTAAAGAAATTGGTAAATTGGCCAATTGGAAAATTTGCGGAGTAAAACATTATTAAATTGGAAAATTGTGGAATTAGAAAAATTGGTAATCTGGTAAATTGAGGAATAGGAGAAAAGATTAATGGAAAATTGTCCAATTAGAAAATTGTAAAATTTTTGAAACTGGTAAATTAGGAAATTAGAAATTCGGTTATTAGAAAATTATAAAAGTAAAAAAATTGGGAAATATGCAAATTGGAAAAATTGGTAAACTGGTAAATGAAAGAATTGGATATTTGGTAATTTGGTTATTGGAAAGTTGGCAAATTAGAAAATTTTCAAATGTGGCTTTTGTAAAATTGTAGAAATTGAAAATTGGAAAATTGGAAAATAGGCAAATTAGAAAAATGTTTTAACTGGTAAATTGACAAATTAGAAATTTGGTTATTAGAAAACTGGCAAAAGAACAAAATTTGAAAATTGGTTAATTAGCAAATTAGAAAATTTGGTAAACTAGTAAATTAAGAAATTGGAGATTTGAGTATTGGAAAATTGACAAATTAGAAAATTGGAAATGTGAAAGAATTGAAAATTGGAAAATTATCAAATTACGAAAATTTGGTAAAATGGTAAATTGAAAAATTGATGATTTAGTTATTAGAAAATTGGGAAATTAAAGAAATTTCTAAATTGAAAAATTGTTAAATTGGGAAATTGGTAAAGTATAAAATCGGATAATTAAAAAATAAAGAAATTAGAATATATGTGACGCTCCGCGAGAGAAGAGACCTATCTTGGAAAAAATAAATTTTCATTTTTTATGCTAAAAGATAATTTTGAGTTGATCTTTCATTTCCATGTTTCAAAAAATTTTTTTATCAAGTACCCTGTTTGTTATAATGCTTTAAACCTAGGCGTGCTAAGTGTATCGCATTTTTCGGATTTTCTTTGAACGACCGTCTCGTGAAATAGGCTTTCATTGATTTCAGTTTTTTAATGGTAATTGATAGTTTTTGAGTTGCTTTTTGAGCTCCAAAAATCAAAATTTGATTCCTGCAATTAGTTTTCTTGTTATTAAGCTTCAAACATAGGCATGTTAAGCGTCTAGATTTTTCTTCTTCCTTTTTGCCTGTCCGTCCTATAAAGTTTGCTTTCTCAGCGATAGGTCCCTTCTCTCGCGGAGCGTCACATATTATAATTTGACGCCCGCAGCTCGCTTTGAATGTTCTAGTAATTTTTAAATCTGTACAATTTTAACCGCACCGCAAAAAGTATCTAAAATATTGGAAGAAATTGAAAGTAAAATTAAAAAAGAGTACAAAATTAAAAATTGTGTATTTTTCAACTTACCGGTGACATTAAGCGTAATATGCTGGACATTGTTGCACTCTCGATTAACCGCCAAATAAGTAGCCTCACATTTGTACAAACCCTCGTCGGCAATTTTGATGTTGGGAATTTTGAGGAACGTTTCCGTGTCATTTTTCGCAATCAACATGCTCGCACTGAAATCAAAAAGGTGGAATATTGTGAATACATTTTTTGTGTTTGTGTGTGTGTGTGTGTGCGGGAAAATGAAAAATGATGTCTTTTATGTGGGAAAACGTGAGGAAGGAAAGAGTAGCACTATTATATGGAGAATTGCGAGGGTGTGGAAAAGAACATAACGTATTTCCTTGGAAAGTTTCAAATATCTCATAAAAGGGATGAAGCACGTTCGTGGCATAAAATGACATCGATTTACATTCCAGTCCCGTTAACCCAATTAAGCAGATTCGCTTTGCAGGTTACGATAACGGAGCAAAAGGACATTGTACTTGGCGGATCTGGGTTCGCCAGAGCCTGTCGATTAATGAATCCGATAAGATTATAAGTGGCGCTGCGGTAAATTCCAATTAACTATCACCGCATTATAGAACAATGAAGCTCGAAAAGAAAACCTCAAGCGAAAAAGTCATTTAACGGGGACTTGAGATATATCGGCATTTTTTAAGCCAGTCTCTAAATCGCAATTTGTTATCCCTATTTTCTTACACTTTCGATGACGAAACACCGAAAAGAAAAAAAATTTCATGTAAGGGGATTCCGATTTATTCGCTGCAAATTTTCCTGTCTTTTTATGAACATACTCTCTAAATCTGAATTAGTTAAAAATAACTAATTTGAAAGTAAAAACTCAGTCACTAATTCAAATAGTTATATTTCTAATAATCATTTAGTAAAAAGTAACTAATTATTAGTCAAATTCATTTTTAGGTTATGTCAAAATAACTAATATTTTAGTAAAGTTCTGTTTACTAGTTCAATTAGTTGAATTTTAAATATTTTTTGGTTATGTTTTTATTAACAATTAGTTATTTTTTTACCAAATTAGTTAAAAATAACTAATTGATTAAATAAAAACTCAGGCACGATTTTACTAATTATTAGTTATTTTTAACTAATTCAGATTTAGAGAGTATATTCCTCTTTAAGTGAATAGATTTTTTTCTACTTTAATTAAGATAAATTGAAATGTAGATTAAATGAAATTTAGACGAATTGGATTATGGATCAGTTGAGACTTGGAAAAATTTGAATTAGTTTAAATGTAACTGTTAAGAATAGAATTTGGATCAATTTAAAGTTGGATTTATAGGAATTGGAGTCGATTGGAATTCGGATAAATTGAAATTTGGATTGACTGAAATTTAAATTAATTAACTGGACTTTGCGTTATTTAAAACTCGAATGGATTGAAAAATGGATCTATTGAAATTAGATGAGATTAATATTTGGATTAATTAGAATTTGAATAGAATGGATTTGGAAACGTTTTGAATTCAAATGGAATGGAATTTGGATTTAATGAAATTAAGATGGATTGAAATTTAGATTGATAGGAATTTGTATCGAATAAAAATGAATGGATCAAGATTGGGAACAATTTAGATTAGGAGGACTAAATCAAGATTAGGAGATATTTTATTAATTGAAATTTGAAATAATTAGGGTTTGAATTACTCGGAATTGGAAGTAATTGGAATTGGAATGAATTGGAATTTAAATTAATTGTAATTAGAATTAATTGGAATTTGGATTCAATGAAATTAGAGTGGATTAAGACAATGATTATTAGAGATTTGGATCAGCTGAAATAGGATTTCAGACAAATATGGATTCACTGGAATTTAAATTGATTAAAATTGGAATAGAATAGATTTTGAAACGTTTTGAATTCGAATGCAAAAATTAGATTCAATGAAATTAAAATGGATTGAAATTTAGATTGATAGGAATTGGTATCGAATAAAATTCAATGGATCAAGATTGGGAGCAACTGAGATTTTTTATTAATTGAAATTTGAAATAATTAAATTTTGAATTACTCGGAATTGGAATTAATTGGAATTTGGATTCAATAAAATCAGAATGGATTGGGACAAAGATTGATAGAGATTTGGATCAGCTGAAATAGAAATTCGAATAAATTAAATTTGGATTGACTGAAATTTAAATTAATTAAAATTAGAGTAGATTATGATTTAAAATTATTAGAGATTTGAAATAATTAAAATTCAGATTGATTGGAATTTGAATTATTTAGAACTCGAATGAATTGAAAATTAGATCTATTAAAATTAGAATAGAATATTTGTATTAATTAGAATTTGAATAGAATAGATTTTGAAACGTTTTGAATTCAAATGGAATGGAATTTGGATTTAATGAAATTAAGATGGATTGAAATTTAGATTGATAGAAATTTGTATTAAATAAAAATGAATAGATCAAGATTCGGAGCAACTGAGATTTTTTTATTAATTGAAAATTGTAATAATTAGAATTTAAATTAATTGGAATTGATTGGAATTGGAATTAATTTGAATTTGGATTCAATGAAATTAGCATGCATTAAGACAAGGATTGATAGAGATTTGGATCATCTGAAATAGGAATTCGGATAAATTAAAATTTAGATTGACTGGAATTTGAATTGATTAAAATTGGAATAGATTAAGATTTTTAAATTATTTTCTAAGATTAATATTTCTCTCAAATTTCCCATTATTTTCATCAATTTTAAATTATTTTCCATTTTTTTCATAATTTCAAAAATTTAAAACTGTGTTTACCTGATATTGTTATTATTAATTCAATTCTAAATTATTTATATTTTTCTAATTATTTTTTTTAATTACTTACGTTCTTTTTTATAATTTCCAAAATATTTTTAATTAATTATCTAAAATTTCTATTATTTAAGTCAATTTTCAATTATATGTATCATATTCTGTATTTTATTTATATTCTCTATTTTTATCTATTATTTCTCTTACGTTTATCTTTTCTCATTTATTTTCTCTAATTTTATATTATTTTTTTTTTCAACTAATTTCTTAGATTTTCAAGTATTTTTCTCAAATTTTAATAATCCTTCTTTATTTAAAAAAAGTCCTGGAATTTTTTCAATTCATTATTTCGAATTTCTTTTTCTTCAACTTATCTTTGTTTTTATCTTATTTCAATTATTTTCCCGAATTTTTAATTATTCTTATTTTTAGAATTATTTTCTAAGATTTTTAAATATTTTTCTGAAATTTCCCATTATTTTCTTCAATTTTTAAAAATATTAATCATTTTTGAAATAATATCCTGAACTTAGGAATATATATCGCAATATTTAATTATTTTATTTAATATTCATTTTTTTTATCATTTGGCAATTGATTTCTCCATCTTTGAATAACTTTTTAATTAATTTCCTAATTGCCCAGTTATTATCTCAAATTTAGATTATTGTCATCAATTTTTCATGTTTTAAACGTTTTTTAAAATTATTTTCATTACTGTAGCATAATTTTCAAAATTTTTGAATTTAAACTTTTTAAGTAATTTTGTAATTATTTTTTTTTTTTTAACATATATTCTAAGATTTTTTTTTGTCAATCTGAAATTATTTTCAGCATATTTCGATTAAATTTTTTAATTTTGAATTAATTTTATCATTTTTGAATTATCTTCATCGATTGTTAATTATTATTCTCATTTTCTAAAATTATTTTCTAAGATTAATAAATATTTTTCTGAAATTTTAATTCTTTTCTTCAATTTTTAATTATTTTGTTTGTTTTCATAATTTCATAGAAAATTTATTAATTATTGTAAATTTCAACTATTTTCAGCTTTCTTCAATTCTTTTATCCAAATTTTAGTTATTCTCATTTTTTTCAATTGATTTCTAAGATCATCATGTATTTTTCTGAAATTTGAATAATTTTTTTTTTATTTCAAAAAAATTCTGAATTTTTTCAATTATCATTCGAATGTCATTTATTTTTTACAACTTATCATTGTTTGTTTCATATTTCAATTATTCTCTTCAAGTTTCAAATTTTAACTTGATTTTTCAATTGGTTTTCCAAAATGTACACGGAAAAAAATTAACATCCAAATTTGATATTTAATATGAGATTTAAGCATAAATTATCTCTAAAAACAAAAGTAAGATGTAATAAAATCTTTAAAATTAAAATATGAATATTTATCAGATTAAAATATTAGTATTGTAAAGAATACATATTCTTATGCCTAAAAACAATATTAGAAATCTCTAATTCTGTGATATATGGAAAATACACAATAAAAAAAGCAAATGACTGATCCAGCCAATGCATCGCAGCAACATTTACAATTATTATGCTTTTTATCTATTTTTTCAATTCTTTGGTAAAAAATTTTAATTTTATTATTAGAATAATAAATAAAGTAATTTAATGTTACACGTTGTATAATTCTTGATTTTATGCATAGCCCATTACAAATAGAATTTAAGTTATTATTGAAATTTAGAGCAAACGGATTACTTAGAACGTATGTGTTTAAAAATTTTAAAAAAATAGTAAAACGTTTTGTTTAAAAGTATTCGACAAAAATAATTATTTTTTGGAGTAAATTTATTAATAAAAATGTCGATCTAAATTCAGTCAAATCTTCATTATTTCCCAAAAACTAAACATTTTTAAACTTTTTCGAATAATAAAATATGTTTTAGCATAACCTTTTTTTTATATTTCTAGGTTGATAAATGAACATATCTCTAAATTAGAGATATCATAAAATGTCATTTTCTGATATAAAGTTTTGCAAAATAAAGCATAACTTATTATAAAAAGTGTGATTATAATGCTTAATTTAGATACATTTTTAATTCTCTGCAATTAAGAATTCAACTCATTTCAAATTTTGTGATTAATTTTTTTCCGTGATATATCCTTCAATTTTCAATTTTTTTCATTTGTTTTATAATTTTCAAATTGTTGAGCTATTTATCTGCCATTTCAATTATTTCATTCAATTTTCAATTATTTATATTATTTTCCTAAATTTTCAATTACTTCCGTTCTTTGTCATTATTTCCAAAAAGTTTTAATTATTTCTCTTTAATTAAAAATTATTCTCTTTATTTTCGAATTATGTTTATCTTTTTTCATTTATTTTTTTAAATTTTTAATTATTTTCTTCTTTTTTTTTTTGATAAACTTCTAAAAGATTGAAGTATTTCTCAGAAATTTTCCTTTAACCTTTATTTCCTTTATTTGAAGTATATTGTGTAATTTTTTCAATTATTTTCTCAAATTTTAATTTTAAATTGTTTGTGCCATCGCGCGTTGTTTAATATAGTCAAACTTTAAATTACTACAATTAGTAAAGTTTTTGGAATTTTGTCAAAAGAAAAAAGATCTATTAGGGTTGATCAAGGGCCCCGGGATACTTCCGTTTTTTTTTTTCAAAGTTACGTTATAGCTACCCAGCACGTGGTATATTTAATTTTGAATATATTATTATTCATACGTAAAAAATAAATATAATTACTTTAGTAATTATTCCTAGTACATTTAAGTGTGTATATTTAAATAGTATATTTAATGTCCATAATTAAACCAAGTTTATAAAATTAGACAAATTCTAATATTTGCCTTTTATTATTATTATTTCACTTTTTCTGTTTCTTTCTCTGTTTTTCAATTTCCGGAACTTTAGCAGAATTTTTCAAGCGTTAAGTAATAGATGCTAAAAACTTTGGTAGATTTCTTTCTTTGTGTATTTTCTTAGATCTCATAGTACTTTAATACTGAAAGCGTTTCGATATTGACATGAATCATGTAGGAAGTCTCTTTCTGGAAACCATTCCTACGGATCGCAGATCTTCAACTTCAATTTCCTGCCTCTCGGGTGAGAAATGAAATCGTACGTAAAAGGCGTTTGCTGTACTTTTCAAGAAAGAGACGCGCTCGGCATCGATTGTATTTTCTGCATTCCTTCAGATATTTGGAATTCCGCGGATTTCTCTAGTCAATGAAGTCAATACGTCGAATAACTCAGCCCTTTCAATTCTTTTCTCTCTGGTTTTCTTTATATTATTAGAAGAATCTACAGCATTTTCAAAACATAAAAGCTTTTCCATTTTCCAACTTGCAGCTCTTTCCTATCTTTAGATGGCCTGATTTATATGAGCTCGCCCAAACTTCAAGAAGGAAATTATACTTTCATTTTATCATAAAAGATTTCACGACTTTTACATTATTTTAGTTTATTTTTCTATTGATACTTTCGTTTTTATTTTTTAAAGTATATAATAGATTACAAAATTGAAATGAAAAGTACATTAAAAAAAAAAAGAGTAAAATACATAACGCGCTTATCATACGTGATTAAGCACGTATGAGTTTTAAGCTTCATTTAAATCTCTTCACGGTAAAAAATATCAGAAATAAAAATAATTCTGTAGATTTAAGTAAGTGAAATTAATTATGGAAATATGAAATCAGGATATTTCAAAGTAAAAATTGCGGTGGAAGCGCAGCCGGAGAAAAATATATATTTACAGAGAAATTAATTTATTGATATCTCGTACGAGGAAAAAAGTTTTTTTTCTTCGTAAAGTATACTTTGAAAATATTCTGGAAAAATAATATTGCGAGAATGATGCTAATTTAAATAAAACAAGGAAGAAAATTATTGGGAAAATTTCTTTTTTGATAATATTTTTTTAAGAGTTCCTTTCAGTTTAAATTTACAGCTATCTCTCAATATTATGACGTTGAAGCAACGAAATAAATTACAGCTGAAGGGAGAGTATAGAGTAAGGTCGATGGAGAAATTTCCAGGTTTCAGGACCAGCCGAAATACTTCGAGTTCTTGAACTTCAATAAGCGAATTTGGCATCCTAATAATGCGGTTTTAATGCAGTCTACCACAATAGTTCTCATTTAGTGGAATTAAATCAAAATTACGAGATTTTAGGTTGAATTGAGAGATTTTATTATGCAAATTATTGAAATTTGATTCGACCAAATTTATTCAGCAGTAAATCTATTCAATTTGTGTATTGGAATTTGAATCGATTTATAATAGTAACCCAAATCCTATTCTGGTTGGAACTTGATTGATTTGGAATTGGATTAATTAGAATTTAGGTTAAGTTAAATTTGAGGTAATAAAATTTGGGATAATTAAAATTTAGGACAATTTAAATTGAGATGGATTAGAATTGGGTTCTAATGAATTTTAGATGAACAAATTTTGAACTTGAATTGCAATTGAATAGAATTTTGATCAAATTGAATTAAGATAGATAGAAATTAAGATCAATTGGATTTTAAATCAATTGGAATACGGAAAAATTGGAATTAATTTAAATTTGACATTTAAGGATTTTTTTGAATCAGTTCAGATTTGACTGTTGGGAATTTTAAAAGATTGGACTTTAGACGGATTCAAATTTGGATCAATTGAAAATTGGATTAATAGGAATTGGAATTGACTGAAATTTGGATGGATTAGAATTTAGATTCAATTGAATTAGAATGGATTGAGACAAGGATTGATAGAGATTTGGATCAGCTGAAATAGAAATTTGTATCAATTAAAATTTGGATTAATGGCATTTTGGATTCATTAACATTAGAATAGATTAAGATTTGATATTATTTAAGATTTGGAATAATTAAAATTTAATTGGACTTTGAATCACTTAGAACTCAAATGGATTGAAAATTCGATCTGTTTAAATTGCAATAGATTGATATTTGGATTAATTAAAATTGGAATAAAATGGATTTTGAAACGTTTTGAATTCGAATGGAATGGAATTTGGATTTAATGAAATTAACATAGACTTAAATTTAGATTGATAGGAATTTGTATCAAATAATATTGAATAGATCAAGATTGTGAGCAATTGAGATTTTTTATTAATTAGAATTCGAAATAATTGGAATTTGAATTAATCGGAATTAAAATTAATTGGAAAATGGTTAAATGAAATTAGAATGGATTGAGACAAGAATTGATAGAGATTTGGATCAGCTGAAATAGGAATTCGGACAAATTAAAATTTGGATTGATTAGAATTTGAATTTATTAAAATTGGAATAGATTCAGATTGGAGATTCTATAAGATTTAGAATAATTAAAATTTAGAATAATTGGCCGTGGAATTATTCAGAACTCGAATGGATAAAAAATTGTATTGGCTTAAATTATAATAGATTAATATTTGGAATAATCAAAATTTGAATAAAATAGATTTTGAAAAGATTTAAATTCGAATGGATTGGAATTCGGATTAATTTAAATTAGTATCGATTCAGATTTGGATGAAGTGAAATTGGAATTTAGGTCAATTGAAGTTAGGAATTTGTAAGATTTTTAATCAATTGAATTTCAAATGGATTTGAATCTGGATTAATTAGAATTAGGATCAATTGAATTTTAGATCAATTAGGATTAGGAAAAATTGAAATTTGGTGCAATTTGATATTTCGTTCGATTGGAATTTTAATCGATTGGAAATGTTGAAATTTGGAATAATTTGGATTTTAGTCAATTGGAATTCAGATAAATTGAAATTTGGATTGACTCGAGTTTAGATTGATTAAAATTAGATAAGATTAAAATTAGAAATAGTTAAAAATTAGATTAATTGAACTTTGAATTATTTAGAACTCGAATGGATTGAAAATTTGATTTATTAAAATTAGAGAAGATTGATATTTGGATTAGTTAGCATTTGAGTAGAATAGATTTTGAAACTTTTGGAATTCGAATAGACTGGAATTTGGATTAAATGAAATTAAAATGGATTGAAACTTGGATTTATATTTATAGGAATTTGTTTCGATTAAAATTAAATGGATCAATTTAGATTTTTAATTAATTAGAATTGGAAGTAATTAGAATTTAAATTAATCGGAATTGAAATGCATTGAAATTTGGAATGAACGAAATTAGAATAGATTAAGATTTGGATTAATGAAGATTTGCATAAACTAAAATTGGAATTTGGATGAATTGAAATTATGAATTGTTGGATTTTAAGCCAATTGAGATTTGAATGGATTTGAATTTGGATTAATTAGAATTAGGATCAATTAGATTTTAGATCAGTTGGGATTTAAAAAGATTGGAATTTGGAACTATATAGTATATAGATTCATTAGAATTTCAAGCGATTGGAAATTGGAATTATTGAAATTTGGAATAATTGGGATTTTAATCAATTGGAATTCGGAGGAATTGAAATTTTGTTGGAATAAAATTAGAGTGGATTGACATTTAGATTAATTGGAATTCGGGTCAATGAGTTTGCATGGATTGGATTTTTGTTATAATTAAATTAGCATCAATTAAGATTTAGATTGATAAGAATTAGGGTCAATTGAAAATTGGATTGATTAAAATTAAAATATTTCAACATACGAGATTATTTGAGATTTGGGTGAACTAGACTTTGATTTGTTTGGAATTGGAATGGATAGGAATTTGGATTTAATAGAATTAGAATACATTGAAATTGGGATTGATTGGAATTTGTGTGGATTAAAATTAGAATAGAATAAGATTTGGATTGATTGAGATTTTGATCAGTTGAGATTTTGATTGACTAGACTTTACGTCGTTTGAAATTCGAATAGATTGGAATTTGGATTGAATAGAATTAGAATAGATTGAAATTGGATTTCATTAGAATTTGCGTGGGTTAAAATTAGAATGGATTAAGATTTTGATTGATTGAGATTTAGATCAATTAAGATTTTGATTGATTGAGATTTTGATCAATTAAGATTTTGATTGATTAGACTTTACATCGTTTGAAATTCGAATGGATTGGAATTTGCATTGAATAGAATTAGAATAGATTGAAATTGGGATTAATTGAAATTTGCGAAGATTAAAATTAGAATGGATTAAAATTTGGATTAATTGAAATTTGGAACAATTAAGTTTTTGATTGACTAGAATTTGCGTCGTTAGTAATTCGAATGGATTGTAATTTGGATTGAATTGAATTAGAATGGAATGAGATTTGGATTAATAGTTTTGCATCAACTAAAATTGGAATTTGGATCAATTAAAATTTGGAATTATTGGATAAGGAATCAATTAGAATTTAAATGGATTGGAATTTGCATCCATTAGAATGAGGATCAATTGGATTTTTGATCAGTTGAGATTAAAAAAATTGGAATTTGAAACAGTTGATATTGGGATTGATTAGAATTTTAGTCGATTGGAAATTCGAATTTTTGAAATTTGCGTTAATTTAAATTTGAATCAATTCTAATTTGGATAAATTAGACTTTTGGTTGAGTGAAATTCGAATGAATTGAAATCAGCGTCAATTGAGATTTTTCATTTTTTGAATTTAAAGCAATTAGAATTTAAATTAACAGGGATTGAACTGATTTAGAATTTGGATTGAATGAAATTAGAGTGGATTAAGATTTAGATTAATAAAGATTTGCATCAACTGAAATCGGAATTTGGATGGACTGAAATTAGTAATTGTTAGATTTTGGGTCGATTGAGATTCAAATGGATTTGAATTACTTAGAATTAGAATCAATTGGATATTTGATCAGTTGGGATTTCGAAAGATTGGAATTTGAAACCGTTTGATATTTGGGTTGATTGAAATTTCAATCGAATGGAAATTGCAATTATTGAAATTTGGATTAATTAAAATTTAGATTAATTGGAAGTTTAATCAATTTGAATTCGGATGGATTAAAATTTTGTTGTAATAAACTTAGAATGGATTAAGATTTAGATTGATGGAAATTCGGGTCAAGGAATTCGAATGGATTAAAACTTTGTTTTAATGAAATTAGAATGGATTAAAATTTAGTTTAATTAGAATTAGTGTCACATGAAATTTGGATTAATTAACATTAGAATAGATTAAAATACAAGATTATTTGAGATCTTGATAAACTAAACTTAAAATCTTTTAAAATACGAATGGATTGGGATTTGTATTGAATAAAATAAGAATGGATTGAAATTGGGATTGATTGGAATTGGTATGGATTAGAATTAGAATGGTTTGAGATTTGGATAAATCGAGATTTTAATTGACCTGACTTTGAATCGTTTGGAATTCGAATTGGATTGGAATTTGGATTGAATGGAATTAGAATAGATTGAAATAGTGATTAATTGGAATTTACGTGGATTAAGATATAGATTGATTGAGATTTGGATGAATTGAGATTTTGATTGACTAGACTTTACATCGTTTGAAATTCGAATGGATTGGAATATGGGTTGAATGGAATTAGAATAGATTGAAATAGGGATTATTTGAAATTAACGTGGATTAAAATATAGATTGATTGAGCTTTGGATGAATTGAGATTAGGGTCAATTGAGATTTAGATTGATTAGAATTTGAATCAATTGGAATATGGAATTGTAGGATTTTGAATCAATTGAGAGTTACATGGGTTTAAATTTGGATTAATTAGAATTTGAATCAATAGAATTTTAGATCAATTGGAATTCAGAAAGATTGAAATTTTGAACAATTGATAGTTGGATTGGTATAAATTTCAATCGATTGGAAATTGGATCAATTGAAATTTAGACCAATTGAAATTTGTGTTAATTTAAATCCTAATCAATTAGAATTCGAATGAATTGAGATTTTGGTTGAATGAAATTAGAATACATTAAGATTGAGATTAACTGAAATTGCGGTTAATTTAAATTTGAATTAATAAAAATTAGAATAGGTTAAGATACAAGAATATTTGACATTTGGATTGACTAGACTTTGAATCGTTTGGAATTCGAATGGACTGGAATTTGGATTAATTGAAACAAGAATGAATTAAAATTCAGTTCAAAATAAAAGCTTTATAATTTGAGATTAAGATCAATTGAAATTCCCATTTTTTAGAATTCGGATCAACTGAGATTTTATAATATCCAAACTCCAATCGACTAAAAGTTAAATTGACATTGATTTAGTTTTTCTTAAATTGATTTTATACCGATCGTGATTAATAAACAAAATTTATCAATAACTGAAATTCGTAGGCAAAATCGTGTTAATGAATTTCGTCTCTATCAAACTTAAACTCGATTGAAATGCGGTTCAATATAGAAGATTGAATTGATTTAAATTTGGATAGATTGACGTTTGCATCTTGAAATAAAAGTCACCTACTAATTAGCCCAATGAAATTTATACCACTCGAAATCGACATCCGCTGAAATTTTGCTAAATTGAAATTCAACCTCCTTTAAATGCAAATAAATCGAAATTATAAAAATAATTAAAACACAAATTCCGTTAAATAAAGTTTGTAGTTTTCTGAACTAAAATTACGTTAATCTTACAAGATCACTTTTTTCCGGATAATTATTAATCTAAAGCTTCAATCGTAATCTTATTAAAAAAAAAGTTGAAAGATTATAATTTTCAGAGTGTAAATTTTCGTAAAAACAGAACATTCGTCAATTAAAGAGAAAGCACGTATAACGTTCTAAACTGAAGCTAGCATGGTTTATCTCGAGTTTAGAAGTTGAACATACATATGCAGTAACAGATTATGGTTGGTCATGCTACAACTCGTAAGCTGTAACTTAATCCTGTGTGCGGGGGTAAGTGCAGAGCTGTGAAAACATGATGAATGCATAAAGCACGGGACTAAAGGATTTTATGCTTTTGGCGCAAAATAATCAAAACCCCGAGAATTACTTTCAGGAACCAAAGCGCAAGAAAAACACTTGGGACCAGAATAAAATCTATTATTACCATAAAATTCAAGAAATTCTTGCTTTCTCCCGATGAAATCCATTATTTTGCACTTGCTCCAATCCTATTTGATTTTCACTCACTGAAGACTAAGGAACTTATCAGACTTTATAATTAAATGAATAGCGAACTGAAGAATTACTTCCAAACAAGAAAATAAAATGTCTAGACTTAATGGTAATCAGATTTAAATAGATAATAACTTTCCACCAGAGAAACTCAAATTAAATTAAAGCTTTTTGTTCAGTCGCAGTCAAATGAAACAATTCCATCTGCTTGTCGCCTATATTTTAAAGAGGATAAATTCTACAAATAATTGATTTATCGTGTACCAAGCCGCCAATCATTCAAATTTGTCACATTTTAATTAAATTGCAATATTTTTGTAATATCTACTTTTCGCCTATAGGCAAACAAATTAAAATGTTTAATTTAAAACTGTCGACGCGTTTCGTTAATTGAAATGAATTTTAAAGCAGGATAATGCTGACTGATCTTGAAATAAATGCACAATCAATACGCAGTTTTCTAAATAATCAAAATTGATTATATTTTTTGTGTATGTTCTTTTTAAAAGTAATTCAATTCTCTCGTTATTTTCAATTTGACGAGTTTGACTGCTTTGATTTAATTTATAATTCCTTTTTCAGTATCTGATTTGCGGCACGTAGTTGTCATGAGTCGCCCACGGCGGTTTCGAGTATTGTAGAGGTCGCTGCCACCCACCGAGGAACGGCTGGGATTGTCCTAGAATCGATGCCTCCGCTAGTGAATTCTCTCGTTGTAAACTGTTACTGTCCTTTGTGTCAATTGACTCAAAAATGAAAGCCCCAAGGAATTTTCAAATCTCGCCAATGAGAAAAGCGCATTGCAATACAGATTTCTTTTGCCAGCGTCTTTCTTTATCCAGAGCACCAACTCTTGAATATGACATTCAATCCCGAAGAAATTCCTATCCTTTATCGATTTATGTCAACGGTTTGAGAAAAAAAAAAAAACGTTGAGAAATAATAACTATACGGCGAAAAGAAATTATTTTTTGGTTTTTAATATTTGTGAAATATAGAGAACTGTGTACTTTAAAAGTGTTAAAAAGAAATCTAGAAAGAAAGAAAAGAATAGAAAATATTAGGAAAAATGAGCAGAAGATATGAAGATATTGCTAAACAGAATTTTTGTATTTAAGGAATGTAACTGAAAAATGAAAAATATATGGGTTATGGAAATAAATTATTAGAGGGTGGAAATATTACGAGAAAGTGAAAAAAAACTAGAATTTTTTAAAAATAACTTAGAAATGTAGAAAAAATCTATAAATTTAATTGAAATTGAATTTAAAAAAACTATAAAATAGAGTAGTGCGTAGTTAGTTTACTAAAAGATTTTGAATGAAAATAGTAAATAAAATGAAGGGAAGTAACTACAAAATTACAAAATATAACTGTGAAGGGAAGAAGAAAGCTAGAATTGTTTAAAAGAAATTAGAAATTTTGAGGAATTAATAAAAGATGGAGGATAATTAAGAAAGAAATTGGGAACTAAAAAGGGTGTATAAATTGAAGAGACAATAGCTAGAAAATTACAAAATAACTATGAAGGGAAGAAAAATAACTGGAATCGGTTTAAAGAAATAAGAAATTTTTAGAAATTACTTAAAGACAGAGGTCAATTACAAAAAAAAAATTTTGAATTGAAAAAAGTGACTAAACTAAACAAGAAATAACTAGAAAAAAACGTGAAATGAATATAGTGACTAAACTGGGGGGAAAATAACAAAAAAATTACAAAATAACTATGAAAGGAAGAAAAATAATTAGAATGGTTTAAAAGTAGATAGAAATTTTAAGGAATTACTTAAAGATGAAGACAAATAACAAAAAAATTGTTAACTGAATATAGTAACTAAATTAAGGAAAAAAACCTAGAAAATTACAAAATAACCATGAAGAGAGGAAAAATAACTAGAATTGTTTAAAAGAAACTTGAAAGTTTGAGGAATATACTTAAATATGGAGACAAATTACAAAAAAATCAAATTTTGTGAATTCAAAAAAGTGAATAAGAGGAGAAGAAATAAATAGAAATTTACAAAATAGCTAAAATGGAAAGCAAAATAACTAGAATTGTTTAAAAGACACTCGAAAATATTGAGAAATTACTAAAAAGATGAAGAAAATATAAAAAAAAATTGTGAATTGAAAATAGTGACCTAAATGGGAAAGAAATAACTAGAAAATTACAAAATAACTATGAAGGGTAGAAAAAAAAACTAGAATTGTTTAAATGACACTAGAAAATTTTAGGAATTACTTAAAGGTGGAGACAAAAGACAAATGACAAAAATATTGTGAACTGAAAATGGTGACTTATGCGGGGAAGAAATAACTATAAAATTACAAAAAAATCTTGATAGAAAGTGAAATAACAAAGAGTGGTTTAAAAGTTTCTAAAAATTTTAAAAAGGTTACTTAAAGATGAAGACAAATGACAAAAAAATAGTGAACTGAATATAGTAACTAAACTTGGGGAAAAATAACAAAAAAATTACAAAATAACTATGAAAGGAAGAAAATAAATTAGAATCGTTTAAAGGTAGATAGAAATTTTAAGGAAATACTTAAAGATGAAGACAAATAACAAAAAAAAAATTGTTAATTGAATATAGTAACTAAACTGAAGAAAAATAACTACAAAATTACAAAATAATAATGAAGAGAGGAAAAAAACTAGAATTGTTTAAAAGAAACTAGAAAATTTGAGGAATATACTTAAATATGGAGACACATTACAAAAAAAACAAATTTGGTGATTTCAAAAAAGTGAATTAAAGGGAGAAGAAATAAATAGAAATTTACAAAATAACTATAATAAAATTAAAATAACTAGAATGGTTTAAAAGTATATAAAGATTTTAAGGAATTATTAAAAGATGAAGACAAATTACAAAAAAACTGTGAATTGAAAATAGTGACTAAAATGGGGAAGAAATAACTATGAAGGGAAGAAAAATAACTAGAATTGTTTAAGAGTCACTAGAAAATTTTAGGAATTACCTAAATATGAAGACAAATGACAAAAAAATTGTGAACTGAATATAGTGACTAAACTTGGAGAAAAATGACTAGAAAATTACAAAATAACTAAAGAGGAAAGAAAAATAATAAGAATTGTTTAAAAGACACTAAAAAATATTGAGGAATCACTTAAAAGATGTAGCAAATTACAAAAAAAAAAAAACTGTGAATTGAAAATAGTGACTAAAATGGGGAAGAAATAACTATGAAGGGAAGAAAAATAACTAGAATTGTTTAAGAGTCACTAGAAAATTTTAGGAATTACCTAAATATGAAGACAAATGACAAAAAAATTGTGAACTGAATATAGTGACTAAACTTGGAGAAAAATGACTAGAAAATTACAAAATAACTAAAGAGGAAAGAAAAATAATAAGAATTGTTTAAAAGACACTAAAAAATATTGAGGAATCACTTAAAAGATGTAGCAAATTACAAAAAAAAAAAATTGTAAATTGAAAATAGTGACTAAAATGGGGAAGAAATAACTAGAAAATTACAAAATAACTATGAAGGGAAAAAAAAGAATTAGAATTTTGTAAAAAAAAAACTAGAAAACATGAGGAATTACTTAAAGATGGAGACAAATTACAAAAAAAAAAAAAAAAAAAATGCTGACTTATGTGGGGATGAAATAACTATAAAATTACAAAAAAATCTTGATAGAAAGTGAAATAACAAAGAGTGGTTTAAAAGTTTCTAAAAATTTTAAAAAGGTTACTTAAAGATGAAGACAAATGACAAAAAAATAGTGAACTGAATATAGTAACTAAACTTGGGGAAAAATAACAAAAAAATTACAAAATAACTATGAAAGGAAGAAAATAAATTAGAATCGTTTAAAGGTAGATAGAAATTTTAAGGAATTACTTAAAGATGAAGACAAATAACAAAAAAAAAATTGTTAATTGAATATAGTAACTAAACTGAAGAAAAATAACTACAAAATTACAAAATAATAATGAAGAGAGGAAAAAAAACTAGAATTGTTTAAAAGAAACTAGAAAATTTGAAGAATATACTTAAATATAGAGACAAATTACAAAAAAAAAACAAATTTTGTGAATTCAAAAAAGTAAATTAAAGGGAGAAGAAATAACTAGAATTTTACAAAATAACTATAATAAAATTAAAATAACTAGAATGGTTTAAAAGTATATAAAGATTTTAAGGAATTATTAAAAGATGAAGACAAATTACAAAAAAACTGTGAATTGAAAATAGTGACTAAAATGAGGAAGAAATAACTATGAAGGGAAGAAAAATAACTAGAATTGTTTAAGAGTCACTAGAAAATTTCAGGAATTACCTAAATATGAAGACAAATGACAAAAAAATTGTGAACTGAATATAGTGACTAAACTTGGAGAAAAATGACTAGAAAATTACAAAATAACTAAAGAGGAAAGAAAAATAATAAGAATTGTTTAAAAGACACTAAAAAATATTGAGGAATCACTTAAAAGATGTAGCAAATTACAAAAAAAAAAAAATTGTTAATTGAAAATAGTGACTAAAATGGGGAAGAAATAACTAGAAAATTACAAAATAACTATGAAGGGAAAAAAAAGAATTAGAATTTTGTAAAAAAAAAACTAGAAAACATGAGGAATTACTAAAAGATTGAGACAAATTACAGAAACAAAACAAAATGGTGACTTATGTGGGGAAGAAATAACTAGAAAAAAAATTGACTAAAAAAAATTGTTGATTGAAAACAGTGACTAAACAAGGGATGAAAAATATTACAAAATAACAAAATAACTATGAAGGGAAGAAAAATAACTTGAATTGTTTAAAAGAAACTAGAAATTTTAAAGTATTATTTAAAGACGGAGGCTTATATAAAAAAAAGTATATTGAAAATAGTGACTTAAGTGGGGAAGAAATAACTAGTAAATTACCATGAAACTATGAAGGGAAGAAAAATAACGAGAATGGTTTAAAAGTAACTAGAAATTTTAGGAATTACTTAAAGATAAAGACAAATAACAAAAAAATTGTGAACTGAATACAATGACTTAACTAGGGTAAAAATAATTAGAAAATTATAAAAAGTCTATGAAGGGAGGAAAAATAACTAAAGTTGTTTAAAAGAAACTAGAACATTTTTAGAAATTACTTAAAAATGGAGGCAAATTCCAGAAAAAAAGTTAATTGAAAATAGTGACTAAAGTGGGGAAGAAATAACTAAAAAATTACAAAACAACGATGAACAGAAAAAAAATAACCAGAATGGTTTAAAAGTAACTAGAATTTTTAGGAATTACTTAAAGATGAAGGAATTTAAAAAATAAATTGTGGATTGAAAATAATTGTTTACGAGAAATATTATGAGGAATTACTTACAGATGGAGGCAAATTACAAAAAATAATTGTGAACTGAAAATAGTGTCTAAATTGAAGAGATAATAACTAAAAAATTACAAAATAACTATGAAGGGAAGAAAAATAACTAGAATTGGTTTAAAGAAAAAAAAAATTTTTAGAAATTACTTAAAGACAGAGGTCAATTACAAAAAAAAATTTAAATTGAAAATAGTGACTAAAATAAACATGAAATAACTAGAAACGTACAAAATAACTGTGAAGGGGAGAGAAATTACTAGAATTGTTTTAAAAAAACTTAAAATTTAAAAAAATTACTTTAAAATGTAGGAAAATTACTAAAAAGTGAATACCTTGACTAGAAATAAAGGAAAATTACTAGAAACCACGAAAATATTTTAAAAAGTAACGAAATTTAATTTTTTAAATTAAAAACTGGAAGATCTTAAAAGTTTCTACAATTCATCAAGATTTTGTAAAGAATAATAATTAGGAAGGAAAATTTTTATATTTAAAAAAATATTTTTGTGGAATTGAGGTATAATAATTGGAATAAAAAAAAATTAAAGGAAATTTATAATCTTAGAAAATTTTAAGAATTACTAGAAAATTAAGAAGTAACTAGTAAAAGAGAATTGAAAATAAGGTGAAAAGATATCAAGAATGTGAAAGAAATAAATAGAAAATAAGGAAAAGTAAACAGAAGACAAAAAGGATAAAATAAAATGTAAAGAATAAAATTAGTGTAATAAAAAACCTGTTAGAAATAAATAAAATAACAAGAATAAAATTAGTATAATAAAAAACCTGTTAGAAATAAATAAAATAACTAGAATATGTAAAAAATGATTAGTAATTGCTTAAAGTAATTAGAAGTTTATAAGTAACTAGACAATAATAAAATAATGTGCAAACTAATTAAATAATTTGAAATTTGACGAAAAAAATAAGATAATTAGAAAAAATGTTTAGAAAAGATAATGAAAAAAAAATTAGGAAAAACAAAGAAATGAAAAAAAGACAATTTTAACAAAACAAATAACTGGATTTTAAAGAAATAACTAGAAAGTGAAAAATTTACTTGTTTGTGACCAAATAACCAGAGAATAAAATAAAAACTAAAAAATATAGGAAAAGTACGAGAAAGTGGCAAAAGAACCAGAAATTTTAGAAAGGAAGCAAAAAGAATGTGGAAAGAAAGAAGCCGAAAAGAGAAAAAAATGGAGAAGAAAACTAGACCATTTAAAAAATAAGACTATAAGTAAAAAAAAAAATATTCAAATATTAAAAAAGAAAAACTAAAAAAATAAAAAAATTACTAATAAAATAATAAGTAACTAGAAGATAATTGAAATAACGAGGGAGTTAAGAAAAATTACTAGAAAGTACCAGAAAAACTAGAAGCCGCAAAAAATATCCAGTTATTGATGGAAAATAACTAAAAATTTTTAGAAATAACTAAAAAAGTAAATAGTTTGATAAAAAGCCAAGAAAGTAACAAAAAATGAATGAGTTAACTATAAAATTTTAATAATCCACTAGAGAGAGTTAAAATAATTAAAAAGCTCAAAAGATAATTAAAAATTGATGAAAATAAAATAGAAAATAAAATATGATTACAAAATAAAAAAGGAAAAATGAAAGTTAAATAGAAAGCTAGAAATTTCACAAAAAACAAAATTAAAAAGGAGAAAAAATGTTTGAAATTAATAGAGAAAGCTGGACATTAAATATAATAACTAGATAGATTTAAAAATGACTAGTAAGTAGAAAAAAAACTAAGAAATATAGGAACTAACTAGAAAATGGAGAAAAAATACTAGAAGGTTACAAAAAAACTAGAAATTGAAGAAAATAATTGGAAATTGTGAAAAATAACTAGAAACTGTAGAAAATAACTAAATATTTTAAATTATCTAGATATTAAAGTAGGATAACTAGAAAACAAAAACTTTTAAAGGAAATTAAAAAAGTAAATAGAAAATAAGGAAAACTTACTAGAAAGATACAAAATAACTATAACGTTAAGTACACGCTACTAATAATTTTTCTTTGTGATCAGTATTATATTTTCTAAATAAACAAATAAAACCCCAGTTAAAGAGATATTTTGAAAATAAAGAAGTAATCTAAAAAATTGATAAATAACTAAGAATAGGACAAAAAAAAACTAGAAAATAGAAAAATAGGAAAAAGGAACCGAAGCAACCGAAGAGGAAAAAGGGCAAAGTAGTTATGTAAATTACGAGAAAATAAGAAAAAGTAAGGATTAATTATTAATCCGAATCCAAACTAAAAATAATCAGATTAGCTAAAATTTTTTAGATTATCTCAAAAAAGCGATTTTTTCGTGTTTTTTGGTCAGTTTCTTTAAATTATCTTAAAAACTTAAACCAATCTGGCAATTCTAACTTCAGATTCGGATTCAGAAGAGTAAAATACGTAGAAATACACTAGCATATTGTCCCGGACAAAAAAAACTTTATTTTTTTTATTTTTTTAGGTTTCTGAGCAGTTTTTTGAGATTATCTCAAAAAGTCTTGCCATTTTGATTATTTTGACTTTGGATTCGAATTCAGGGAAGCGAAATACTTGGAAAAAATTAGTGTACTGTCTATGACAAAAAATTTTTTTTTTGAGGGGCGGTAAATTGGTAAATTTAATTAAATTCTTAAAATAAAAAGAAACATCACTAGATTCTTGTGTCACAAAGAAGAATGATTACAATGAGAAACTAAAGTTTGGGCTTAAATTCTAGAAAATACTAGAAACTTTTACGAGAAAGAAACTCAAATTTACTTAAATATTACTATAGGAATTTAAATTTTTTTTAAAATTCGAGAAGAATAACTAGAGACGGAAAAAATTACCACAATTACCAAAATTCAAATAAATTGTTAAACAATAAAGAAAAATCTCTAGAAAGTGTATAAATTCCTAGAATTGGATATAAATAACTGGAAATTTAGTCCAAGTTTTTTTTTTCTTTTTTGCCAACTTTATGGAAATATTATAAATAGCGTTTCTATCCCGATCTTTGTACCGCTCAAGCCTATACTTTCTCGAAATAAAGTTTTGTATTGAATTCTGCCAATGGAAAGATAAACTAGTTTCGAGGATTACGAGTATGCGGTTGTTTAAACGCAAAGAAGATGGTTCCAGCCAAATGGTAATAAAAGCTGAGCATTGGATTCACTAAATTTCATTCTGAAAAGCTTAAAGCTATTCAGCCAGTGCTTTTATAGCCGTTTAAACCCTAGACTCCTGCCCAAGACCCATTGTCTTTATTCGTGGTCCGAATGACTCTATTAACAACATTAAATTGTACATCCCATGAAAAGTGTTCTGGAAATGAAAAACCAATAATTCATGTTTTTTAATCCACAATGGAAGAAGCACATTTATCTCGAACCTTTCCTCATCGAGACTTATCGTGTTTTTGAAAAGCTTCAATTTAGACGATATTGTTAAAAAAAGCTTTCTTTATGATTTAGGAAAATATACAAAAATATTTAATAATATTTCTTATGAATAAAATTAATATCTTTATATAAAATTTGTTTATTTTTTTGTATTTATATTCAATAAGAAAAATCCCCACTTCTAATATACTCATAACCAAACCTAGAAACTTTAAGTGGCGGGAATTTTTGAAACGAAGAAAATAAAAAATCGAATAAATTCTTTTATTTATTGTTTATCGACTTATTGAAATGTTTTCTGATTTTTTTTATTCATAATAAATTGATTCTGGTTATTTCACACAGAAGTATTCAATCTAAATTAAAAAGTTTTCGAAAACGAGAAAGTGACTTCAAAACATAACCTTAACTTCTGACAGTCCTATAATGGATTATCTATTGTTGATTGCCTACTTTTAAACTCATGAATAAAAAGTACTGAAATATTTATAAAGAAATAAAAATAACACTTACTGACCACATTTATTGTTTTTAAGCTTTAAATATTCATAAAAACTCTATTACTAATCCTAAGAAATGTTTATTTTTCATGAAAATCATACATATAAATTAATTTTTTTCCTAACCTCAAAAAAAAAAATTTCTTTTTTCTACGTGGTTAATTATTTATATTCTTTCAAAAAAACATTGTTAGGTTATTTTCAAAACCTTGTCTCTAAATTTGTATTAGTGTTTTTCTACTAATAAATAAGTGAAAAATGAACTACTATTAAATAGTAAGAATTTCACTAATTTTTTATTAGAAAACTACTAATTAAAATAGTGAAACTTATAATATTATAATACTTATAATATTTTAGAATTAAAAAAAATTGCAAAAAATAATTGAAATTAAACAAAACAATTGCAAATTTTGCAAATTAATTGAAAAAAAATAATGAGATCAATTAAAAGTTGGGGAAAGTAATTTAAACAATCATAAAAATGTTTTAAACATAAAGAAAATAATTTAAATTTAAGAAAAATACTTAAGAATCTTAAAAGTAAATTAAAACAAAATTGAATAATGAAAAATTAGAGAAAATAATTGAAAATTGGAAAAACAGTATTAAAAATTGAGATGAATAAATTAAAATTAAAAAAAATAATTAAAATTTGAGAAAATATTTAAACAAATTACATAAAATATTTTAAATATAGGAAAATTAAACAAAATTTGAAAAAAATACATAAAACTTTCAGAAGTTCATTGAAATAAAAGAAAATAATTAAAAATTAGGGAAAATAAATTAAAAAAAATAAACATAATTTAAAATTGAACAGAACAAGTTTTAATTCAAGAGAAATAAGTAAAAACTTTTTGGCAATTATAAGAAAGAACGAGAAAAAGAACGAAAGTAATTGAAAAAATTGAAGAAAATAATATAAATAATGAAATAATTGAAAAGTCAGATAAATAGTTAAAAAATTTTAAAATTATGAAACAAATGTAAAGAATTGAAAATTCAAGTAAATAAATTTTCGAAAATAATTGAAAAATGTTTTTAAATTTTTAAACTTGACGAAAATAGTTAAAATATTAAAACAATGATAAGTTGTAAAAAATAAATGACGTTTAAGTGTGATAATTGAAAAAATTACAGAATTTTTTTAAATAAAGAAAAAATAATTGAAATTTGAAAAAATACATGAAAATCTTAGAATTCAATTTAAAAAAAAAATAAAATAACTAAAAATTGGAGAAAAGAATTAAAGAAATAAGCTAAAAGTATTTGAAATTAACGATAATTAATAAAAGAAATTTTGAAATAATGAAAACAAATGAAATTAATTAAAAATTGAAGAAAACAATTTAAATTTTAGAAAAATTTTTAAAAATCTTAGAAAATAATTTTAGAAAATGAGAATAACTAAAAATTGGAGAAAAGTCTATAAAAAAGCTAAAAATAATTTAAATTTACAATAATTAATTGAAAAAATTTGAAATTCTGATAACAAATGAAAATAATTAGAAATTGAAAAAAATATTTGGATTTTTAGAAAAATACTTAAAAATCTTTGAAAATAATTTTAGAAAATGAGAATAATAATTAACAATCGAAAAAAAGAATTAAAAAATGGTAAAATTAATTCAAAATTAAAAAAAAAATTGAAACATGCTAAAAAGAATTTAAGATTGAGATAGAAAATTGAATTATGATGATTTCTTTAATAAAGATTTACAACACTTTAAACATAATATTATGTAAATTATTGAAAAAACATGTATAAATAATTCGAAATAATTTAATCTTTCCAATATATTCGACGATTTAATTATAATTTTATGAAATATAAAATAAATAGGAATAAAAATGAGATATCATGAAATTAAATTAAAGAAAGCGAGCATAGTTTTCCAATATTTTTAAGGCTTTTAAATGCCGTCTTTATAATTTATTCCTATTTTTTGGTAGACTTATATCTGTTAAATTAAATATATTTAATTCGGTTGATATAAATATTCCTTAAAGTTTTAAGCGTGGAAGTTTAAATTGAATGATATTTAGATTTTTGGAAATTAAGATTTTAAATTGTTTCAAATAATTCTTAGAAGAAGTCTGCATCATTAAAAAAATTTAGAATCGTTAAATTCAAGTATTAATTGATTAAAGTTTGAATCAAATATAAGTTTAAATCTATATGAAATTTCCAAATTTGTATAAGTTGAAATTAATTGTTTTTAAATTTGCAAATGATTTTAGGTTCCATTGTTTCCAATTTTTGAAATATTTTTAGATTTCAATAGTGGAAATTGTAATCATAAAGTTTGAATTAAATTAAGTTTTGTTACTATAATACACATTTTTATAATTTGAAGATTTTAATATTGGTTGAAGTTTGAAATTCCTAATTTAAATATGCATTGTTAAAATTAAAAAATATTTATAAGTTTATAATAATTTCAACATGAATTGATTAAAACTTAAAGCATTAAAAGTTTTAAATAATAATTGAAGTATATTATTATTTAAATTTGAATAATCCATAATTCCTACATATCTCATTTTAAGACACTTTTTGAGCCTCAGATACAATAAAAAATACCAAAATATCATAGTTTAAGACATTTTCGAACCACTTATTTTTAGAGTGTATTAATTAAAATTTTTAAAACAATTTAAATTCGTATTAATAAAATCAAGTTTAAAATTTGAAATTTAATTTAATTTGTAAAAGTTAAATATAGAAATAAAATAAAATGAACTCATTTTTATTTTAATTCCTAATGGTGGGAATGACAAATTATTTCAATCTTTCACTTTTACAAATTGAATTAAATTTAAAATCTTAAACTTGATTTATAAATCTTAAAACGTTGGTTATATTTCAATTTTGATCTGAATTGAAATTTAAAATAATTTAACTTTGAATTAATAGAAATTGGGAATTTTTTAATTTTGAAAAATTAAAATTTGTATTGATAGAAATTTTTAAGAATGTTTTTTTTTACTAATTTTCGTATTGTTTAAAGAAAATTTAAAAATAATGATTTCATATCAATAGAAGTTTAAAATAAGTGAAATTTGTATAGAAAATTGTAATAATTGTATTAAAAAAAAATATTTTGTTCAAAAAACTATTTAGACATATATTTTAACATTTCGTAACGTACTATAAAAACTTTTTATTTTCAACTTAGAAAGAAAATCGGTGTTATTCTCTAAAATTCCTATGTATGTATTAATTTATAACACATTTTAACAAATTCACAAAATTTAATTTGATAGTATAATTAATTGAATCCAAATAAGTTCAGTTTATTTTTTGTATTAAAACTATTCAAGCCAATGAAAAAAGCAATTCTCGCGCGCTTTAGCACGCGTATTTTTCGCTATTAGTTATTCAATAATATTTGAAGTGAAAAATTTTAAAAATTGATTTTATCACAAAATATAGGAAAGCACTTATTAGCAATTCACTCAGTTCTGTCAAACGAAATTGAGGGTCAGAGATGACCTTTTTTTTTTAAATTTCAGTTGGTACGACTTCATTAGCCAACGAACACCATTCCCCAGTTTGTGTCATATGCCCATTAATATCTATGCTTCAAACTACATGTGGCATTTAATACTGATTACGGATCAAATATGCCTATCTGGCACCTGTCCCTCTCTCTGATATATAGCTTTGTGAGACTCACACATTTCCTAATGCTGTATGTATGTATGTGAAATGTCATTTAAGCTTCTCAATATTCATCAGCACTATTCGCCAACATTAATTAAACTCATCCAATAGTCGTATTTGTTCCTTTAATTATTGACCAAATTCGGCTGAGTGGGTTCATTTTTCAAAATTTTCGGCAATTTTTCAATGTAATTAAAATAAATATACAAAAATTTGTTTTACTTATGAATTCCAATGACAGTATCATTCAATCACAGACAAATCATTAAATTAGTAATTTGGAAACAATTGATGATCAGAAGACGAGGAATATGGTTTCGAGAATGACAATCGAGACTGGAATTATTTGTTTGAATATAAAAATTGAAAATTCGGATTTTTGTATACCACGCGCGAACTATTTTTCGAAATCTACTTAAGAAGGCTCAATAAAATTTTGTATCAATTTCTTAACCAGCGAATCGGAGAATTTTTTCTTGGTTTTTATTTACCACAATTCAAAATGAAAAAATTATTCTATCTCCGCTTTTGGAATTTTGTCTATTTCGTTATTTAATATCTTTTATTTTTTTTTTTATCTTTTTAATAAAAATGTAATATTAAATAACCGATTTGTCCGAAAGTGTCATTAGAATTTTTAAAATTTAACCAAACCTCGGACGTTAAAGCTTTTTAATTAATTTATTTAATATCAAATTTGAGAATAATGAATTTTTTCTTTCATATCAAAAGCACTGTATCTCGTAAACTGTCGATGTCATTAGCATTCAAAGCGCGGTCTTTGATGCTACATTCTGTGAAGATTACACGATCGTTAGCTACAATTTTAAGCGAAAGTAAATGTATTTTACACAATTGCACGAGTTTCAAAAAAAAAAAAAAATTTATCACTCAAGTGAACATTTTTTAAATAGTGATTTATTGACTGACTATAATCACTAAATAGCTAAAAAGTAGGTAAAAATGTTCTTTTTAACTCCTTTTCTATTTTAAATGTATGAAAGATTGAAAAGGGTTAATATTGAAGGAGAATAAAAAAATACGTGAAATTTTAAAAATTGAAGGTTCACTTCTTGAAACAAGTTGTTTTTTAAAACAATATAATATTTAATTAAACAGTTAAACAGATTTAGGATCTCTATAACAAAGATCTTGAAGACATTAACTGTTTACGACAAGAGAAAATACGATTGAAACACTTTCCATGTAATAAAGTTGAACGCAAAGTGTTTCAGAAGTAAATCAATTCTGTGCAGAAAATGTAGTATACAAAGTGAAAAGGGAAATATTACTTTTTATGAAACTGTAAATATTAAAAATACTGAGTCAATTTTTTATTCATTAAGATGCTCATTTGTAAAATAATTTTGCAACTTTTAATCATATTTTTATATTTTAATAAATATTCTATTTTTATTTTATTTTTTTATTTTTATTTATATTTCTGTTTATATTTTTATTTATATTCTTGTCCAACATTTTTATTCACACTTTTTGTTTGTATTTTTTTTTTATAACTTTTATCGTTTTTTAAAAATTATTAATACAAAAGTCACTTACCCATCGTCCATTTCGGTATCTATCCGCGTGACGCCGACATCTTCGCTGTATACAAAAATCCGGGTATTTCCACGATACCATTTGATGCTGTGAAGACCGACACATTGTGGTAGTTTTAGACGACATGGTAGCTGAACTTCCGTTCCTAGTTCCGCGCTTTTCTCGACCTTTAGCCACGGTTCACTGCTTCCTACAACATAATAACAATTTTTTTTTGTTAGACTCGTAGTTTGATCCTCTCAGACCATTTCTGCTATTATTTTAAACAAGCATTTCTATTTTTAAAAAAACACATGTTAGTAAATACCGGTATTCTCCAGAAGGCGCTCTTTAATTTTCTAAATTATTTGGTAAATAATATAAGTGAATAATATCAAAAAAATATAAATATACAGTGCCGCTCAAAAGGATTTAGCCACCTAAGAAAAAAAAATTTTAAAAATATTTTTTTATTGCCAATTGCTTAAATGAAAAAAAATCACTTTTTTACAAAAATGTCAAATTGATACAATTTTTGAAGAAATCATTATATTTTAATTCTACAAACGGCATTTAAAAGTATTTTTTGCCATCTTTAAAACGATATTTTAAAAATTGCTATACGATAATTTTTAAGGAAAATATGATCATTTGTTTATAAAAATAGCCCTTTCTTCAATTGCTGGTAACTTGAGAACAACTGACTTTTGGAAAAAATAGTAAGCAAAAAATGTGCCTTTTTGTGCGTAGAATTATGAAAAAAAAAATTTTTTATCGATATGTATTGATGTGTATATGTTATTCGTCTTAAAAATATATACAGAAGGAAAAAATGTAAACAAAATTTTTTTTATGTTAACATTTTTTTTTTCTAATTCTACGCACAAAAAGGCACATTTTTTTCCTAAACATTTTTTCCAAAAGTCAGTTGTTCTCAAGTTACCAGCAATTAAAAAAAAGGGCTATTTTTAAAAACAAATCGACGGCCCCAGTTGATAAAATGTTTATTGAAAAGCCAGTGGAATAAAATGCTAATTCAAAAGAGCGTGCTTTATAATTCTTATTCAATTGTTTGTGTAATAAAATAACAACTGATTTTTAGTTCAACAAAACGTTATCTCAGAATAATTATTTTAACATAAATGTCATTATTTCTAACTGCAAATTGTATTAAATTGCGTATTGTATCTAAGATGTAGTATATAATAAATAATATGTATCTGATGATATAAATATGAAAATTACATTTATATTTGCATACAAAATTAATATTTAATTTTTTAAGATAGCATTTTTTTTGCACTGAAAATCAGTTGTCATTTTATTACACAGACAATTGAATAAGAATGATATAGCGCGCTCTTTTGAATTAGCATTTTATTGCACTGGCTTCTCAATAAACATTTTATCAACGGGGGCCGTCGAAATGATCATATCTTCCTTAAAAAATATCTTTAAAAATGTTTTTAATTGAAGCAATTAAACAATAAAAAATGTTTTTTTTTAAATTTTCTTTAGGTATCGTTTCAAGTCAAATATTTAAGCTTTAAAATAAATATTTAATAAAGGTTTTATCTTTACTATTAATGAAGATACAAAACTTTTTGTAATGCCTACAAAAATTTAGGGTGGGCAAATCCTTTTGAGCGGCACTGTATAAATAAAATAATTAAAAAAGAGGCAAGTTGAACTCTTGGAGAATTTTTTATCTATCTATGCGAAAATATATTGATACTAATTTTGTTTTATTATTGCAACTTAAAAAAAAGCAAATAATGCATTTCAATAAATCCTATAATTTTAAAAAAAAGAACCATGTACATATTTTAATGGAAAAATAATAAAGTATTTCTGGCCATGTACAATATCGTCTGATTGCCAAACGATTTCATTTATTTGACAATAAATTGGTTTTGTATAAATGTGATTTTCGAGCGTCACTGAAACTTTGTAGTGCGGTCTGCAAAAAAGCTAGAGGGAAAAATAATCAAAATGAAATATTTCTATTCACTGGATTCTCCTGCCGTTCTATTTAATTAAAATTGATATTAATAGATGAACAAAAATTGAAACTGACTATTTTTGGAAAAATTTATAGTTACTTTCTTAATTACTTGCAGTTTTAAACAAATATATCCACATATCGATTGTTAAAACTTAAAACTATCAACTTAATGAATTAAAAGCGTTAGAATTGGATTTTTAAAAAGTTGATTTAATTTTTAATTTGTCTCAATGCAAATATGGATGAATTTTAACTTGGATCAATTTGAACTTGGATCATTTAATATGGATTATTTTTAAACTTATTGTAATTTCGTTTAGAATTCATTTAACTTAAGACAAATTTCAATTAGATCGATTTTAATTTGGAAACCTTTAAGTTGGCTCATTTTTAACTTAGGTGAATTTGAACTTGGATCAATTTTAACTTGGGTCTATTTTAAGTTGCATCAATTTAAATTTCGTTTTTCTTAACATGAATCTATTTTAAACTTGTTCAAATTTAGTTTGAAATTAATTTAACTTAACATAATTTTTAATTATATAGATTATTACTTAAATTTTAAGTTGGCTTAATTTTAATTTGGGTCAAATTTAGATTGGATCAATTTCAATTTCGTTTAATTAGAATAAGTTTATTTTTAACTTGTTTCAAATTTAGTTTAGAATTAATTGAACTTAGCATGTTTTTAATTAGTTCGATTATTATTTAGAAATGTTTTAAGAAGGCTCAATTGAAATTTCGGTCAAATATAAGTTAGATCAATTTTAACTTTTTAACTTAAGTTAATATTAACATGGATCAATTTGAGCTTGGAGCAATTAGAATGGATCAATTTTAAATTTGTTTAAATTTTGTTTAGAATTAATTTAATTTAACACTATTTTTAATTGAATTGATTTTTATATGAAAAATTTTTAAGTTGGCTTATTTTTAACTTAGGTGAATATGAACTTGGATCAATTTTTACTTGGATCAATTTTAACTTGGGTCTATTTTAAGTTGCATCAATTTTAATTTCGTTTAATTAGAATGAATCTATTTTTAACTTGTTCAAATTTAGTTTTAAAATTAATTTAACTTACCATAATTTTTAATGAGATCGATTATTATTTTGAAACTTTTTAAGTTGACTTAATTTTTATTTGGATTAAATTTAAGTGAGATAATTTTTTACTTGGGTCAATACTAACTTAGATTAATTTAAACATTAATCAATTTTCATTTGTATTAATTTTAAGCTGGATGAATTTTAATTTCATTTAATTAGAATGAATCTATTTTTAACTTGTTCAGCTTTAATTTCGAATTAATTTAACTTGGCATTATTTTTAATTGGATCGATTATTATTTGGAAACCTTTTAAGTTGGCTCATTTTTAACTTAGGTGAATTTGAACTTGGATCAATTTGAACTTGAGTTAATTTTAAGTGGGATCAATTTGAATTTCGTTTAATTACAATGAATCTATTTTTATCTTGTTCAAATTTAGTTTAGAATTAATTTAACTAAGCATAATTTTCAATTAGATCGATTATTATTTAGAAACCTTTTAAGTTGGCTCAATTTTAAGTTAGATCGATTTTAACTTGGCTCAATCCTAACTTGGATTAATTTGAACATTGCTCAATTTTAAGTTGGATCAGTTTTTAGTTGGATCAATTTTAAGTTGGCTCAATTTTAAGTTAGATCGATTTTAACTTGGGTCAATCCTAACTTGGATTAGTTTTAACATTGCTCAATTTTAAGTTGGCTCAATTTAATTTTCGTTTAATTAGAATGAATCTATTTTTAACTTGTTCTGCTTTAGTTTAGATTTAATTTAAATAGGCTCTTTTTTTATTTGGATCGATTATTTTTTGGAAACCTTTTAAATTGACACAATTTTAACTTTGGTCAATTTTTACTTGAATTAGTTAACATGTATCAATTTCATCTTAGGTCAATATTAATGATCTATGTTTAAGTTAGATTAATTTTAAGTTAGATCAATTTTAACTTGAATAAATTTAACTTAGATCAATTTGCATTTTGATCAACTGCAAGCTTAATTTTTAATTTAATCAATTTTGCCTTAGATCATTTTTAACTTGTACCAACTTGAGTTTGGATCAGTATCAAATAAGGTCCAATTACTATTTTTAACAAATTGGATATAAATGAATTTATATTTGAATGCTGTTCTGTATGTAACTTGAAATTAACTTAAATTTAGATCAATTTAATTCTCGACAAATCTGAAAAAGCAATATCATAGTTTTTTTCTCTCTGATTAGGATCAATTTAAATTCGCATCAATCAACATTTTAATTAATAGAAATTGGAAATCTTTTATCAGTAATAACTCTAACTATTTCATCAGTAACTAAATTCAATAAAATTAAATTCCTCAGTGAAATTTTTCTGCTTTGACATTATTAAATACCCTGTTTTTTGTCAACCCCGCTAGAGATTCAGCAAAAAATAACGAATAGTATTGGGTAAAACGTTAATAAAGTTATTTGGTGGAGCGCATATTAAAACTTCGATTTTCGTGTATTTGAGACAACGTTGACAATAAAATTCAAAGAGTTTCCAAAAGTACGTCACATACCATTACGCAACAATATCGTGACAGGTAATCCGTATCGAATTTCATTTTCGGTATCAGCTACGGGATAGGCACTGAACGTGATATTTACTACAGCATCCCGACCCACAAACTTCAACGAGCTTTTATATCGCATGCGTTCCGACAGATAAACAGAAATAGAAGAATGGAAATCGATAGGCGTTATTTTGTTCTATGTCCGCGGAAAACTGCGACTGCAGCTTTCAATATTTACAGGCTTGCTATATTTGTGAGCAAGTTCAATTGGCGCTAATGCTACAAAAAATTTGTCTAAAATTATTTTTCTAGAGTAGCCAACTTGTGATATCTGAAAACCTATGAGCAGAGACAATAAACCTTTAATGTTAAATTTTTTTTTTTATTCAAACTTATAATTTCACTAGTGAGGAAAATGACCTTCTCTATCACCAGTGGATTTGTTTTTCACTAAAAAATTTTTTTAAAAATAAAATAAGCTTAAATTCCTGCTTGTTTAAAGTAAATTAGGTAGGCAAATTAATTGTTCATGTTTATTAATAAAAGAAAAAAAAGAAGTTGCTTATTAAACGAGCTGTTGGATAAAATTTATTCCGTAATTTTCTACTCATCTGAACGCAAAGAATTTCAAGCTAAATTTTCTTCACAATTAATCAGAAAAACACTGTTTGCTTAAAATACAAAGTGAAAGAGAGAATTCCATCAAAAGGAAAGTTATTAAAGGGTATGAGAGCATTAAAAAAACACATTTTCGAGCTTAATCTGAAAAGTGATGAAATGCCAACTTTATATAAAATATTAGTAGTTACCTAGGATGTAAAAGATTCCCAGAGAGATTTGGCCTCTAATGATATAATATATTTTCTTTATTTAGTATATCATTTCATTAAAGTTTGTATCATACCTCTGAGGAGGAAGTTTTCCGTTTTTGGTACAAGTATGCACAGCAGCTTCGCAGTTAAAGTAAAGATAAGCTCGGTATTATGAGGCAAGGCCTTAATAACGTCAAGTGAAGTATGTGCGATGCAAGCAAACCCCCAATCTCAATGATCGTTTCGTGTAAATAAGATTACTCGTAGATATACACTTAACGTTAGTGGCTCGTAAAATGGCATTCAAAACGGAAATTGATTTAGGCTCCAGTTTCATTCAAGCATTTTGCATAAACTAAGCACACTCACTTTTCAAAATTTTATTATCTCTCGACGAAATATCACTGAGTCGCGGCAAGGAAAGTTGCACAATTATGTATATACGAGTGATTTAATTCTTCGCCTCTGGAGGGCAGGCAAAAGAAAAAAAAACAAAACAAAAATGAGAGAGAGGAAAAGGAAAAAATGTAAAAAAAAAAAGAAATATCGCATCATGGGACGACTCGACGGAGTTTCCAACTCTATACAATGGTTCTTGTCTGCGTACTTTCAAGCGACTTGCAAAGCAGTGTTCAAATAAAAAGTGACCGTCTCTTTCCGCGCCTCATGCCTGCGTAACGTCTCGTTCAAAATGCACTCTTTTAGCGGGGAATCCTGAGGTGAATATAAATCTCGCTAAGCACAGAGCAGATACTGCCATAAATAGATAAATCCCACGCATTTTCGAGATTTAAACATTTTTTTTAAAAACGAGAGAAGCATGAATAGAAAAATGAGTTTCTGGAATTAAACCAAAGAAATAAATAAAATTTCTTTTGAGTTATAATTAGAGTGAATTATCTTCGGGTATAGCTGAAAAGACGCTGAGAGATCCGTGCGGTAGGACTACCTAGAACATTCTTCGGTCGAGATCGTGGAAGACTGGTATTTATACCTGAGCGAGTGGGGATAGAGAGCGAAAGAAACTGGTGGGGCGGAGCATGGACTTTAATTGGCGCGAGCTATCTGGCCACGCCCACCTCTTCTCCACTCTCGCCTATTAAACTCTAGACGCCACCCCACCAGTTCCTGTTGTGCGCTATCCCCACTCGGTCAGGTATAAATACCTATCTCTCACGAACCCGACTACAGAACGTTTGAGGTAGTCCTATCGCACGGATTTCTCAGCGTCTTTTCACCCTGACTCGAAAATGATGCAAGCTAATAATAACGCAGAAGAATAAGAAATTCAGCTTCCAGTCTAATTTATTTTAACTGTTCTATTGATTCCTCAACGGAATTATTTTAAATAACCTAAAGTTCGCCGTTACTTTAATAACATAAATTTCCCTATTTCCGCTTCGATATAGAAGCAAAGAAATTAATTAAAACTAAAGTTTCGGCGGATTTTAGGTTGTTTAAAATAATTCCAATGAGAAATCAATAGATCAGTAAATACAAATGAGACTGGAATCTAAAGAGATTCTCTTCTGCGTTATTATTAGATTGCATCAGCTTCGAGCCAAGTTGAATAGATGCTGATAGATCCGTTGGGTAAGACTGCCTCAAATGTTCTGCATTCTAAATCGTGAAAACCCGGTTTTTATAACTGACCGAGTTGGGATAGCGCGCGACAGAAACTGGTGGGGCGGAACCTGGAGTTTAATTGGCGCGAGCTTTCTGGCCACGCCCTCCTTGTCACGCATCCAGCCACCCCTACTTTTCGCAGTCATATGACTCAAACCTTGGAAACTCAAACCTTCTCACGACCGCGAGAAGTGGGGATGACTAAAAACGAGCGGTAAAGATGAGGGCGTGGTGACCCTCTCGCCAATTAAAAATCCAGATAACGCCCCACCAGTTTCTTTCGCCCGCTATCCCAACTCGGGCAGGTATAAATATTGGGCTCTCGCAATCTAGAACGCAGAACGGTAGAGGTAATGCTACCACACGGATCGCTCAGCGTCTTTCCAGCTTGACTCAAAAATAATGCAATCTTTTTTCAATTTTAAATACTTTCAATTTAAATTAAAAAATTTTTGTACAATTTAGTAATTAGGTTTTGTTGCTTTTAATTTAATTAAAAATAACCTTTCTAACTTAACAAATAAAATTGATACCTATTGATTGTTAATTTTGTACATTTAGAGAATGCAAATCATATGTTTTATTTGAATAAAATTACAAACTTGATAACTAATACTAAAGATAGAAACTTTTTAATTTTTATACATATGTAATACACAATAAATATTAAAGAAGACTGTTTAACTATAAATAAAATATTTTATCCTTTACTTAGACAATTGAACTTGTGATTAGACTTTTTCAGTGTCTCGACTGAGATACAATGTTTGTTTTTATTTAGAGTTCACTGACTCTTCTTAAATACTTTACCTCGACCTGACCATAGAAGTAAAACAGTGCTATTTATTATTTCAGTTTTAACTGGGCCATCGATGGCTCTAGACGCAATTTACAATATGAGTTTTTATAAAAAATAATATTTATTTATTTACAACTTTAATAATTTTTTAAAATCCTGACGAAATAAAAAAGCTACTATGGTTTAAGCAATTAGGTAAATTTGAACTTTTTTAATTTATTGACAACGGACTTATTATTTATGAATATTTTGTTATGTGTTGTGTAAAAGAAAAAGTGTTAATGAAGTGTTTTAATAAATTCTAGCCTGATGAGGTTGGCAAACCTGAGCCAACGAAACGTTGCTCAGATAAAAATTAGATAATTTTTATTTCACTGACCTTCCCAAGATCAAATAAATCTTTTATTAACTATATTTAGAAGGAATCAAAACTTTTTATCTAACCTAATATCATTTTTTACCTAACAGAAAAAGTGAACACAGTGATTTTATGTAAAATTCAAAATGTTGTAATTTTCTTAATATTACAAAAGTAATTTGTTATTTAAAGTAGGGTCATTAAAATTTAAAATGAATTTATTAAGTTTTAAGTACCACTATTTTTCAATAGTAAGATAATTTAACAAACTAATACAATCTCTTTTTTAAGTTTCAATATTAAAAGAGGCTAAACATTAACATTTGTAACTGCTATAAAATGTTTTCTTTCTCGATTTAAATATATATATATAATAACATAAATTGTTATTTAGTTTATGTAATAAAAGTTATTTTCGTTTAACTTTTAAAAAATGGATTTTAAACTTAAATTTTACCTTATTTATTAATTTCCCAATTGATAATACCTATTATATATAATTAAATTGATCATAATTAAGATACGTTTTTGACATGATTATTATTAATTAATAATACTTTCATGTTTGTAAACATTAAAAGGTTATTTTGATAAAGTGAAGAATAACAAAAGCCATATTATATGAACCATATCAATCTTATCAAATTAAGCAATATTAAATTAATATACTAAAATTATGAATAATTAACATATCTAAATATATTTAAATTTATTTATTGTTCAAAAAAATTAAAATATGTTGTGATCTTAGAAAAAAGCTCGCAATTAAAAATGTAAATAGACAGAATTTTACTTTTGGAGCGTGATTTCTTTGTGAACTTATGGATTATTTTTTATTAGCTAGGCCTCATTGGGATATAATTTGCAGATGTTCTTAAGTTACAAACATTGGATTTATGTTTATATTTATGTTTTTATCGCAGGGTCTCGACGAGTTTTAACTGACCATCTTAAGCCTACCGTCAATTAGATATTAAGAGGTGGCAAATCTCAAATTTTATATCTAACAATGTTCCTGTTGTTTCAACTCCCCGCCTACGATTTTAACGAAAGCAATTAGTATAGAATCTATAGATCCTCCCTTGGAAACTGTCAACCCTCACTTTTAGAAATTTTTCCTTCCACTTTTCAGGAAATACGAAATATACCTCACTTTAGTACCTTTTTGATTTTACCTGTCAGTCTAAAACTAAATTTTGGCAAGTTAACTTGTTTTTCTCTGTACTATATAAATTACAAGTTTAGTTTAAATACTTATATTAAAACACTGTACTTATCAATGCATCCTGACATCAATCATAAATTTCCTAGAATCCTATTTGTTTGAGAGAATTTTAATTTATCTATTTTGAGATCAAAAAGATTTTTTTTTATCGGATCAGCAATATAACACAACAAAATATATATCCAAAATTATAATTTTATTAACTTATTTAATCTTGTTTATATTTATTATTATTTCCTATTTTTATCTCTGCAATCGATTCCTTTTCGTTGAAGATAATTATAATATATTATTTAATTTATTAACGTCATGAATATGTAGATAAACATTTTAATATTTGATTTGACGTTAAATAAAAATTAAAAATACCTAAACACGTAAATATTTGAAACTGAAACTGTCAAAAAACTAAACGAAAGTTTTTAAATCAGATAAGTGAGATAAGATGAGATGAGATGACATTATATAATTGACCCCATGGACCTCGAGAGCTCAGTATTTATACCTGAGCGAGTGGGGACAGCGCGTCAAAGAAACTGGTGGGGCGGAGTCCTGTCAGTCTAAAGCTGAATTTTAGCAAGTTCACTTGCTTTTCCCTGTACCATGTAAATTAGAAGTTAAGATTAAATACTTATATTAAAACACTGTACTTATCAATGCATCCTGACATCAATCATAAATTTCCTTAAATCCTATTTGTTTGAGAGAATTTTAATTTATCTATTTTGAGATCAAAAAGATTTTTTTTTTGATCGGATCAGCAATATAACACAACAAAATATATATCCAAAACTATAATTTTATTAACTTATTTAATCTTGTTTATATTTATTATTATTTCCTATTTTTATCTCTGCAATCGACTCCTTTTCGTTGAAGATAATTATAATATATTTATTAATTTATTAACGTTATGAATAAGTAGATAAACATTTTAATATTTGTGTTTAAAGGTGTACTAATATTTTAGTACCTTTCCATCAGTTTTACTTGATGGAAAGAATATTACGTATAAAAAGGTCAAAAAATGAATTGTGGAAACCTTTTAAGTTAAAATGTATTTAATTATATAAAAATGAAATTGAAGACCATTCGTTACAACGTCGAATATCGGACTGACTTTTTTGAAGCGTGATCTAACAGACTCTTTGTTCTAAAGATTTAGAATGAGAAGGGATAAACTAAACAAATTTTGGACACGTGAGTTCGATGAAATCGCTTATCTTATTTAGAAATAAGAAACTGACTAATATAGAATAGCTCAATGTGAGGTTTTCTTTCCATTCGCATCACTCACATTCATTTTAGTTTTAAGATTCGTAGATTCATATAAATTTAATTTTACGAACTAAATGAATAAATCCGTACATTTTGTATGAAATATTTGATTGCATAAAAAGCATACAATGTTCTTATAATACGAGATCATTTAAATTCACATGAGATTCAACAATTTGATTTGACGTTAAATAAAAATTAAAAATACCTAACCACGTGAATATTTGAAACTGTCAAAAAATAAACAAAAGTTTTTAAATCAGACAAGTGAGATAAGATGAGAGGAGATGACATTATACAATTGATCCCATGGACCGCGAGAGCTTAGTATTTATACCTGAGCGAGTGGGGATAGCGCGTCAAAGAAACTGGTGGGGCGGAGTCTACAGTTTAATAGGCGCGAGCGGTGAAGTCAGGGGCGTGGTCACAGAGCTCGCGCCAATTAAACTCCATGCTTCGCCCTTCCAGTTTCTTACGCGCTCTATCCCTACTCGATCAAATATAAATATTGGGCTTTTACAAACCCGACCGCAGAATCTTTGAGGTTGCCCTACCGTACGGATCTCTTAGTGCCTTTTTAGCTTGACTAGAAAATGATACAATTATAACAATATATCCAAAGGGAATCTTACTTGTATTTACTGTTCTACTTATCCTTCATCGGAATTCCTCCAAACCCAAAATTCCCTTATAATTAAATTTTATTTATTTCTTTGCTTTAATTCCAGAAACGCATTTCTACTTTTCTACTCATGTTTCTCGCGTATTAAAAAAAAATTGTAATCTAGAAAATGCGTTAGATATATTTATGGCAGTAAATTTATGTAGCTATTTATCGCATAATCAGATTAAATAGAATCAATTACATTAAAAAATAAATACTGATAAAAGTATCAAGAAAATTAATAAGATTATTAAATAAAATATTCATATTAAATAAAAATCAAGAAATTCGTTTCAAGTGCACGCTGGTAAGTTTAGTTTGAAATTTTATTAACAGAGTAGTATTTAATAATGCACGAAAATTATAGCTTTTAAAATGTAATACTGGGTAAAACTTTATTCAGTCGGTTATTAGCCGGGACTTGCGTGCTCTAGTTACTTGTAAAGTTTTGAGGAGGGAAATTACAGTTTAACGAAATGAAATTGAAGTTCGTCATAAAATTAGAGTATGATAAAAAGGACGTATTATCCTTAGAATTTCTCTTGAAACACAAGCGTAGTAATGCGTTTCTTGCTCCCAACTAGACGGCATTACATATTAGCACAAAGTAAATTTCCAAGCACAAAATTTGGCGATAAGCCAACTTTCATAGGCTATGGAAATGGGAAGTTGGGTACAGAGAAGGAAGAAAGAACCGATCGACGCAGATGCATTCAGATGGGAAACATTGATCCAAATTCTTTTAAGGTATTCAACGCACTTCTTTTCAACCCACTTCCCTTGCATGCAGAAACACGTATTTACTTTCCAAAAGAGAAATTAACCATCAGTCGGAAAATTGTCGGTGACTGGATTTTCATTCAATTTGAAAGTACAAGTACCAAAAAATATTTACGAATTTTTTGTTGTTGTTGACAAAGCCTTCGAATACGACAAAACGAGTTTATTGACATGAATTTTGTTAAAGGGATTTTTTAAAAATAATAAATTTCTGCATCAATGATCTAATTTCAAAAATATTGACAGCATTGTATTTAGTGACAGATTTTCCCAACATTTCAAACAAAGGATTATTGACTTGTGTTTTCAGACAGAATGTGTGCTATTTCATAATTGTTGATCAAACTCGAATGACCTGGAAATAATGCAACGAGCGATATTAGTTTATTAATGTTATTCAACGGAAATATTCATAATTAAAAGTATTTAATGCGAGTTTCCTCAAATATCAACTATTGACTACAAATAAAATAGGTGTGTGTGTGTGTGTGTGTGTGTTTATATATATATAGTCTAATTACACTGGATTATTGAACTCGGCTACAGAATGGAGAATATAGACTATTGCACCACCCAGTAAATCAGGGTAATCAGAGGTTATCTGACAGTAGTTTGGTTGGACAGACGAACGAATGGAGTTTCGGATATACAACTTAATCTAAGTTGAAAGCGTTTACGCGATTTGCTTTGATCCAATTGGAAAATGACCTCACGCAATCCTAAATAAGCACTTAAATTTATGTGAGCAAGCAAAATCCATGATAATGCGTTTGTATTATATTCTAGGATTTATCATTTGTGTTTATTTAAAAACTCCATTGCGAATGGTTCATCGAAGCGAAATTTGGATTATGACTGACTAATGTACCAATATTGAGCCTTGTGGAACAAACAGTGCGGAGAATAACAAAGGGTAATTTACTGTTTAAAATACGTCTTTTAGCAAAATTTCAACCTTCTAGACTAAATGAATTAGACGCTGGAAAGGGGGGGGGGGCAAGGGTATTTTTTCAATTGTGATTTTTGCTTCAGTGCACTATTTTTATCAACTTTAATTATGTATCCTGTATTTTTTGTTTAATCTAAAGTTAAAAATATAGCAGTGTACCAAATATTAACCTTCTAGACTAATTAGTTTAGCCGCCAGGGGAGGAGGGGCGTAGGTTTATAAAAAAAAATGTTGTTTTTGCTTGTCTTTACTATTTTTATTAACTTCAATTACGTTTCGTATATTTTTCGGGTAATGTACAATTAAAAATAAACCAGGAAATCAAATATTGACATTCAACACAAAATGGTTTAGCCGCTATAAGAGAGGGGGCATGGGTATTTTGGAAAAATGGTTGTTTTTGTTTGTCTGTGCTATTTTTAATAACTTTCTTCACGATATCTGTATTTTTCGTGTAATGTACAATTGAAAATGCACCAGGAAATCAAATATAAACCTTCTAGACTAAATAGCTTAGCTGCTAGGGGAGAGGGGGCTTAGATATTTTAAAAAAATTGTAGTTTTAGCTTCACTATGCTGCTTTTATGAACTGCTATAACATTACCTACATTTTTCGTGTGATTTACAGTTGAAAATACACCAGGATACAAAATATTAACCTTCTAGGTAAAGTAGATTTGTTGCTAATGGAAGGGGGGCAAGGATATATTTTAAAAATTGTTATATTTGTTCCTCTGCGTTATTTTTATTAACTTTCTTCACGGTACCTACTTTTTGTGTAATCTACAGTTGAAAATAAATAACTGTGTCTTATATTAACCATATAGACTAAATGGTTTAGCCAATTAAAAAGGGGGAAAAATTCAAAAAATTGTTGTTTTTGCTTCCTTGTTCTATTTTTATCAACTTGAATTAAGTTTCTTATATTTTTCGTGTATTCTGCAATTACAAAAACACCAGTGTACGAAATATTAACCTTAGAAATTGAGTGGTTTAGCTGCTAAAAGAGGGGGGGCATACGTATTTTAAGAAAATTGTTGTTTTTGCTTCACAATGAGGCTTTGATTATCTTCAATAATATTTCCTTTATTTTTTGTGTAATTTACAGTTAAAAATACACCAGGATACCAAATATTAACCTTCTAGGTCAAGTGGATTTGGCGCTATAGGAAGATGGGCAAAGATATTTTTGAAAAATTGTTGTATGTTTCTCTGTGTTATTTTTATTAACTTTCTTCACGCTTCTATATTTGTCGTGTAATCTACAGTTCAAAATTCACCACTGTGTCAAATATTCACCTTCTAGACTAAATAGTTTAGCCAATTAAGGTGTATGTTTTTTTAAAAAATTGTTGATTTTGTATCTCTATTCTATTTTTATCAACTTCATTTATGTTTTTGATATTTTTCGTTTATTCTTCAATTAAAAATACACCAGTATACGAAATATTAACCTTCTAAATTATGTGGTTTAGCCGCTAAGTGAGAGGGGGCATATGTCTTTTTAAAAAATTTTGTTTTAGCTTCACAATGCTGCTTTTATTAACTTCCATAACATTGCCTATATTGTTCCTGTAATTTATAATTGAGAATACACCAGGATACCAAATATTAACCTTCTAGGTCAAGTGGATTTGTCGCTATAGGAAGGGGGGCAAAGTTATTTTTAAAAAATTCTTAGTTTTGTTTTTCTGCTTTATTTTTATTAACTTTCTTCATGCTGCCTCTTTCTTGTGTAATCTACAGTTAAAAATAAATAACTGTGTCTTATATTAATCTTCTAGACTAAATAGTTTAGCCAATTAAAGAGTAGGTTTATTTAAAAAATTGTTGTTTTAGCTTCTCTATTTTATTCTTATCAATTTTAATTGTGTTTTTTTATATTTTTCGTGTATTCTGCTATTAAAAATACACCAGTGTACAAAATATTAATCTTCTAAATTAAGTGGTTTAGCCGTTAAGAGAAGGGGGGGGAATACGTATTTTTTAAAAAATGTTGTTCTAGCTTCACAATGCTGCTTTTATTAACTTCCATAACATTGCCTATATTTTTCGTGTAATTTACAGTTGAGAATATATTAAGATACAAATATTAACCTTCTAGGTCTAGTAGATGTGTCGCTTTACGAAGGGGGGCAAAGTTATTTGTGAAAAATTGTAATTTTTGTTTTTCTGCGTTATTTCTTTTATTTTTCTTTACGTTACCTTCATTTTTCCTGCAATCTACAGTTGAAAATACACCACTGTGTCAAATATTAATTTTCTAGACGAAATGGTTCAGCCAATTTAGAAAGTTTTTTCAAAAAATTGCTGTTTTGGCTTCTCTATTCCATTTTTATCAAGTTCAATTATGTTTCTGATATTTTTTGTGTATTCTGCAATTCAAAATACATCAGTGTACGAAATATTAACCTTGTAAATAAAGTGGTTTAGCTCCTAAAAGAGGGGGGGCATATGTATTATTAAATAATTGTTGTTTTAGCTTCAAAATTATGCTTTTATCAACTTCCATAACATTGTCTATATTTTTAGTGTAATTTACAGTTGACAATACATCAAGATACCAAATATTAACCTTCTAGGTCATGTGAATTTGTCGATATAGGAAGGGGGGCAAAGGTATTTTTTAAAAATTGTTATTTTTGTTTCTTTACGTTATTTTTATTAACTTTCTTCACCATAGGTATATCTTTCGTGTAAATTGCAGTTGAAAATACACCACTGTGTCAAATAATAATTTTCTAGACGAAATGGTTCAGCCAATTAAGAAAGTTTTTTCAAAAAATTGCTGTTTTGGATTCTCTATTCCATTTTTATCAACTTCATTTATGTTTTTGATATTTTTCGTTTATTCTTCAATTAAAAGTACACCAGTGTACGAAATATTAACTTTCTAAATTAAGTGGTTTAGCCGTTAAGGGAGGGGGGGGCATACGTATTTTTAAGAAATTGTTGTTTTAGCTTCAAATTGATGCTTTTATCAACTTTTATAACATTTCTTATATTTTCCGTGTAAATTACAATTGAGAATACACCAGGATCCCAAATATTAATTTTCTAGGTGAAGGGGATTTATCGTTACAGGGAGGGGGGCAAAGTTATTTTTAAAAATTTTTATTTTTGTTTCTCTGCCTTATTTCTTTTATTTTTCTCCACGTTACCTATATTTTTTGTGCATTCTACAGTTGAAAATACACCACTGTATTAAATATTAACCTTCTAGACTAAATTGTTTTGCCATTTATTAACAAAATTGCTGTTTTGGCTTCTCTATTCTATGTTTATCAAGTTCAATTATGTTTCTGATATTTTTCGTGTATTCTTCAATTAAATACATACCAGTGTACGGAATATTAACCTTCTAAATAAAGTGGTTTTGCCGCTAAAGGAGGGGGGGGGGGCATGTGTATTATTAAAAAATTGTTGTTTTAGCTTCAAAATTATACTTTTATAAACTTCCATAACATTGCCTAGATTTTTCGTGTAATTTACAATTGATAATACATCAAGATACCAAATATTAACATTCTAGGTCAAGTGGATTTGTCGATTTAGGAAGGGGGGCAAAGGTATTTTTGAAAAATTGATATTTTTGTTTCTTTGCGTTATTTTTATTAACTTTCTTCACCATAAGTAAATCTTTCGTGTAAATTGTAGTTGGAAATACACCACTGTGTCAAATATTAACCTTCTAGACGAAATGGTTCAGCCAATTAAGAAGGTTTATTAAAAAAATTGTTGTTTTGGCTTCTGTTTTCTATTTTTATCAACTTCAAATATGTTTCATATATTTTTCTTGTATTCCGCAATTAAAAATACACCAGTGTACGAAATATTAACTTTCTAAATTAAGTGGTTTAGCCGTTAAGAGAGGGGGGGCATACGTATTTTTAAAAAATTGTAGTTTTAGCTTCAAATTGATGCTTTTATAAACTTTTATAACATTGCCTATATTTTTCGTGTAATTTACAGTTGAGAATACACCAGGATACCAAATATTAACCTTCTTGATCAAGTAATTTAGCCGCTATAGGAAGGGGGGCAAAGATATTTTTGAAAAAATGCATTTTTTTTATTCACTACTCTGTTCTGTTCAACTTACATCATGTTACATATTTTTCCTGTAATCTACACTAAAAATTACACCAACATACCAAATATTAACCTTTTACACTGAGTCATTTAGCAGTTAAAAAAAGGGGAGCACAGATATTTTTCGACAAACTTTTGTATTTTACTTAAGAATCTTATTATAACCATTTCTTAACTCTTTATATCAAATATTCGAAAATATAAGACACATATTTTAAAATCTCTGAATAATCTAAACTATAAAAATCTAAAACAAATACAATTCCCTTTATATACGATTACCAAAAATTGAAAACTTTAACTACAGGACGTAAAATTAGATAAATTACAATTTTTCTCACCCATTAAAGTAACATTTTACGGGGCATAAGAAGTTTTCATTAAATTCTAAGATTCTATTAAGCCATCAGGAAAATTAGTCGCAACTTGGTTTGTCACAAATGAGAGAACAAAATAGTAAATTCAAATGCTTGAATTTGAGATTCAATAATTTTGAGACGGAGATTAAACTGGAGCAGCTAAACGACACTATGTTCCTGAGAGGATCTTCTAATCGCACACAGTGTCATGAAAGAGAATTCGAGACTGGTAATTTCAACTTCGATTTGGTCTAGTTTGTAAGGATTTGGCAAGTAGAAAGTTTCTGTTTTCCTACCAGTTAGGTTCTTGCATTTGAAATTCGAAAGTTTGCGTGTACAAACACGTCCCTTGTTCCAACTTAAATCTGTCATCTTCTCCATGCCTAATAGCAATATTATTCGATACTTGTACTTCCGTGTTCATAAATTTCATCCTTAGGCAACAGACTTATGAACTTTCCAGATAAATCCACTGTAAGTTATGAATTATGATACGCCACGAGTTGCCCCAGCCAGAATTAAATATAAATATTTGTGTTTTCCTGCTACATCGAAGGGATCACGTTTTTTATGCACAGGAAATTTTTTCCCTTTTCAAATAGCTGCCTCGATGTGTTAGTTTTAATTAAAAACACGTGGAAAAAAAAAAAGAATAAAATTCCTTCAAGAGTTTCCTGTCTATGTTCAATCGATAAAGTAGATCCAGATGGCGAACCTGAGAATTATTTACGCGCTAAATTTGAATTTTGTTTTAAATACCAACCGAACATAGATGGGAAACTCATAGATAGAGTTGCAAAATTCTCGGTAATTTAAAATCCGGTCACATTCTCGAAAACATAACCGAGAATATTCTCCTTCCGGAGAATTTATGAGAATTTTCTATGTTTGAATGAGCCCCACTATTTTGAAACACAATCAATTTATTAAAAGAAAAAAAAATGGATAAATAACAAAAAATTATCATTACAAATTAACTATAAGTCAATGAAGTGTAAAAATTATTATAAAATATAACAATTATGAGCAATTTTAAAATGAAAGAAAGTAATTTAAATTTGAGAAAATTACTTCAAAATCTTAGAAATAAAATGAAAAAAATTAGTGTAATGAAAAATTTTAGAAAATACAGAAAATTGAAAAAAATGATTTTAATTGAGATAAATAATTAAAGTTTTAGCAAATTCATTCAGAAAATGATGAAAATGATTAAAAATTTAAGAAAATTATGAAGAAATAATCTATATAGTTTAAAATTGAAGAAGATAATTAAAATTTGAGAAAATAATTGAGAAAAGTGCATAATATATTTTAAATAAAGGAAATTTAAAGAAAATTTTAGGAAAATACTTGAAACTTTTAGAAGTTAATTGCAAAAAAAAAAAGAAAATAATTAAAAATTAGAGAAAATAAATGAAAAAAGATAAACATAATTAAAAATTGAGGAACAAAATTTTTAATTTAAGAGAAATAATTGCAAAACATACAGAATATAGGTACATAAAATACAACAAAAATAATTTGGAAATTATGGAAAAGAACGTAAGTAATTGAAAATAATAAACAAATAATATGAATAATTGAAAATTGAATTAAATAATTGAAAATGATTACGAATTTTAAAGAAAATAATGGAAAATTTGAGAAAAATATTGAAAAATTTTAGAAAATAATTAAAAAAAAAAATAATTAAAAATTGTGGAAAATAATTAAAAAATGATTTTAAAATTTGAAACTTAAAGACAATAATTGAAATATGATGAAAACAATGATAAATTGAAAAAAACATTTGTTATTTTTCTTTCAATTATCAACCATTTTTTTAAAATTTCAATTGAAATCTGTAATCTTCAATTTAATTCTTTAATCTTCCATTTATTTCTATAATTTTTAATTATTTTTTTTAATTTCCAATTGTATTCTACATTTTTGAATTACTTTATTCAAAACTCAATAATTCTCGCATTTTCTCAATTATCAAATACTCTCTTCAAATTGCAATACAATTCTTCAACTTCCAAATGATTTTTTTAATTTTCATTTATTTTTTACAATTGTTTCCATTATTTTCATCTGTTTTCAATTGACAATTTATTTTTATCCTTCAATTTTATGATTAGTCATCAATTAAAAAAATTTTTTTTCGAATGCTGATTATTCTCACCGTTTTTTGAATTTTTTTTCGATTGTTAATTTTTTTTTTTAATAGTTAATTATTTTTGTCAATATTTCATATTTTCGCCATATTGTAATTTTTCTTTTAATTATTAATTATTTTCTTGAGATTTAAATTTCATTCTTCAATTTCCAATAAATTTCTTCAATTTTTAATTATTTTCTTTAATTCCCAAATATTTTCTTTAAATTTAAATTATTTTGATCGATTTTCAATTAATTCCTTAATATTAATTAATTCTCGCATTTTCTCAATTATCAATTATTTTATTTCAATACAATTCTTGAATTCCAATTGATTTCTTTAATTTTCATTTATTTCTTTTGATTATCAATTCAAAAAATTATGTTTAATTAAAAGAAATTATTTTCTTGAAATTTCCATTTAATTGTTTAATTTCTAATTTATTTTTTCAATTTTTAATTATTTTCTTCAATTTTCAAATATTTTATTAATCTTCAATTTTTTTTATCGAGTTTCAATTAATTCCTCAATATTCAATAATTCTCTTATTATTTCAATTATTTTTTGCACTCGTAAAAATTGTTTTAAAATTTCAATTCAATTATTCAATTCTAGAACTATTTTCTACAATTAATTCTCAGTTATTTTCTTTAAATTTAAACTCCACGTTTTAATTTACAATTATTTTCTTTAATATTAAAAAATTATTGCCTTTTTTCTATTATTTTTTTCGATTATCATTCAGTTTTTTCAATTTTTATTCCCATTCTTCAGTTTTCATTAATTTTTGGCATTTTGCAATTTCTTTTTTAAATTTTGAAGTATATTCTTTAAATTTCAATTCTTTAAGTATATTCTTTAATTTTTAATTGCTTTCTTCAATTTTCAATTATTTTGTTCAATTTTCAATCCAGTTATTAAATGTGCAATTATTTCCAACAATTATTCCTATAATTTTCTTAATTTTTAAATTTGCAATTATTTTTGTTAAACTTAATATTTTTTGTTTAATTTTTACAATTATTTTTCTCGGTTGTCTATTAATCTAGTCATTTTTTAAATTTTATTTTCAAATGACAATAATTTTCTTAATTTTTCACATATTTTCTTCAATTTTTCAACTATTTCCTTGAATTATTAATTTTTTTTCGCAATTTTAAAATTATTTCCTACAATTTTTTAATTATTTTCTTAAATTTTAATTTTTTTTTCGACTTTTAATCCAGTTGTTCAATTTGCATGAAACTGTTATTCCTATAATTTTTCAACTATTTTGTTTAAATTTAATAAATTTATTGTTTATTTTTTTAAATTAATGTTTTCAATAATTGTGTAATTATGTAGTTATTTTACATATTTTGTTTTCAACAGTCCGTTATTTTCGTAATTTTTCAGATATACTCTTCAATTTTGGAATTTTCATTATTTGAATTTGCAAAAATTTATAGTTTTAAATGACCAACAAAAATTGGTCATTAAAGTTCAAATCATTACTAATAAGAATGACACTGGAGATTTTATTTTCGTATATTAATTGGGAAAATTTGCCTTAATTTGACAAATAAATAAAAAATTTAAATTCTCATAAATTCTCGATTAGAATTTTGGTCGATTATACCTACTGAGAAAATAATATAAAATTGCCAAAATCGGAAAAATTAAACTATGACAATTAATTAAATTGACTTGAAATGATAAATTGAATTTAATTTTAAATTTTCTGTTTAAGGAGTTAAATTATCTTTAAATGGATATCGAAATATTTAAATCTAGTTCCATCTCCATTAAAGTCGTGAATATCTTTTTTATCGTCTGAATAAAGTTACGGGCTAGAAGACTTGACGAGAAGGCGTCTTTTAGCATCTCTAGAGGATCGAATTCTTATTCGTCTTAGACGAGATAAAATTACAGAATAATAATGACAGGATTTGCAAATAAACTAGTGAGTTTAATTTGCATGCTTCAGTGGTCAAAAACCTATTCAGAATTTGTGCAAATGAAATGACGATTGCTATGTGGAATTGGAAAGAGATATATCCATTAATACACGGACGCATGTTGGATACTTTCAAACATTCATTACGTGAATAAAATATTTCACATACCCTTTGACTTCTCAAACAAAAACTATTTTTAATTAAACGCAATTACCGCAGTAGTGGCACTTGAGTTTCGTTAAACCTAATTATTAAATTTATATCTACTTTGAATTACTTTAAAAAATCATTTCAAACTAGACTAGTTATTAAAACAAAATTAGTTAAAATTTTTCCACTTTATTTATTAACCTAGTTATTAACTGCTTTTTTTTCTTTATTTCTTCCTTATAACGTTAACCCAGATATTAAAGTAACAGTAATTGATTTTCATTAGCAGAAGAATGGCTAATTATCTAATTAAATTGAATTACAGCAGTGCTTTAACAGTATAAATAAAAAGCTAATTTGTATTTTGTTTGTTGATTGATTTAATCCAATAACATGAATAAAAAGGGAATTTTATTGGACATTTGATTGATTATATCATTGACAAATCAATGAAATCACGAACTATGACAACTGACGAATGAACGAGTAAGACTCATTGGAATACTAATTGCAGTAAATTGCATCTAGAACTTTAATTGACAGTTTCAGATCGTCCAGAGTCGTTTCGAGTATATCGTACTTTAAAATGTCCACAGAAAACGTAATTAAATTTATTTTGCGCACTATCTTTATTTGCAATCGATTACTTACAAGATTAAACCCAATTTGGTTTGAAAATACAATTTAATCATGCGTCGAGATTGCAATTTTCACAATAATGGGAGATATAACAAAGTTCGTGTTCGATGATAAGTTGGATAAATGTTATTTTCAAATTTTGAAAAATCATAATCGAAATTGGCGTAAATTTAAATTATAATTATAAATTATGAAAAAAGTTGTTGTGCTTTGTGTTTTTCTATAAAATTACGCACGATTTGAAAAAATCTTTTAGAGCAAAGTTGCATAGACGAATTTAGTGCAATTTTTTTTTTTTTTATAAAAAAGCATTATTAAAAAGCGATTATCTCTTACCAGAGATTGTTATAAGTTTTGATTGATAATTTTTCTCGATTTAATGGGAATTGGATTTTAAAACGTGAACACTGACTTGAAATTGAAAAATTGTGGAACTATTTCACACGTATAACAAAGTAATTCCTGTTGCAGCTTCCATTAATATTGTTAGCAGTTAACAAAGCGATTTCCGTTTTTATATTGAAGTCGCTCTAAAGTGGACGAACGCTATAAAAAGTGTGGAAGTACTAAAAAAAATCGAGGTTACGATTTTTTAGCTTCGTTATAGTTCTTGTGATAGTATCAGAGGATAATGAAGTTATTATACGTGAAATCGATACTAGGTTTATGAACTTTCGTGAGTGAATTGTCAAGTGCTCTGGCAAGACTATTGATACATAATGGTGAAGAATATATCACTAAATTATCTTCGGTAAATTTTCCCAATGATATTTACACGCAAGGTATAATTTGTAAAAAAAAATTAGATTCATGTGAATAAAGTTTGAAAATTTAAGATCTCGGATCAGGAAATTTTAAAATAGTGGTTTTTTAAAATTGATGTTAACGTAATGAAGCGATTGTTAAAATGCACGGAACAAGATGGAAATTAGACTTTTTTTAAGTTTTCATGTTTTAAGTCTTGATCCGACTTTTGGATCAAAATTTATCGGGAAAATTTGCGCTGTGTGAAAACTTCGTGCGACAAAGTTTTTTCTTTATTGTTAAGCAAGTTCTCCACGAAATTTGAAATAATTTTGTTAAAAAATAAAAGATTTATGGGAAAAATAGTTTTTCTTATCTTTTATGTGTAAAATCATAAGATTTTAGAATCATTCTTGAGTAATAAGTAGCTATAGTGATATTATCTTAAAGAGTTGTAATAAAATTTGATTTTGATCAATTTTAAAAATTGAAAATGTCAGATGAATTTTAAAATTGTATTTTTTTAAAATTGATGTTAAAGTAAAGGAGAAGAAAATAATTGAAAAAATTACATAATATACTTTAAATAAAGAAAATGAAGGTTAGAAAAAATTTCTGAGAAATACTTGAAACTTTTAGAAATTCATCAAAAAAAAAGAAAGGACAATAATTAAAAATTAGAGAAAATAAATAAAAAAAGATAAACGTAATTCAGAATTAAAGAGAACAATTTTTAAGTAAAGAGAAATAATTAAAAACTGTTTTAAAATAATGACAAAGAACGAAAGTAATTGAAAATTTAAGAAAATAATATAAATAATTGAAAATTGAATGAAATAGTTGAAAATTGAATGAAATAATTGAAATGGCAGATAAATAGCTTAAAAATTTTAAAATTATAAAAACAAATTAAAAAAATTGAAAATAAAAAGAAATACATTTTAGAAAAAAAATTGAAAAATCATTTTAAAATTTGAAACTTGAAGAGAATAATTGAAATTTGAAACAAACAATTATAAGTTGTAAAAAATAAATGACATTTGAATGATAATTGAAAAAATGACAGAATTTTTTTGAAATAAAAAAAAAATAATTCAAATTTGAGATAAATACATGAAGATCTAATATTGAATTGAAAAAATGAGAATAACTAAAAATTGGAAAAACGAATTGAAGAAAGCTAAAAATAATTGAAATTTACGATAATTCATAACATTTTTTTAAATTATAAAAACAAATGAAAGTAATTAAAAATGGAAGAAAATAATTCAAATTTTAGAAAAATATTTAAAATTCTTAGAAATTAATTTTAGAAAAGGAGAATAATAATTAACAATCGATGAAAATAATTAAAAAATGATAAAATTAATTCAAAATTAAAAAAAATAATTGAAATATGCTTAAAATAATTTGAGATTGTCAAAAAAATTGAAATATGATAAAAATAATTAAAATATGAAAAATTGATGACATTAATCTAAATTTGAGATAATAACTGGACAATTAGGAAATTAATTGAAAAATAATTCAAAAGTTGAGAAAGTAATTGCCAAATGATAAAAAGGAATGAATATTAAAAAAAATAATTGGAAATTGAGATATATATTTGATAGTTCAGGATGTAAATTCAGAAATAATTAATATTTTTAAAAATTGAAGATAATAATAGGAAATTTGAGAAAAATATTTAAAAATCTTAGCAAATAATTTTGAAAATTAAGAATAATTAAAAATTGGGAAAAATAATTGAAATAAGATAAAAACAATGATAAGTTGAAAAAAAGGACATTTGAAATAATTAATTGAAAAAAATCCAGACTTTTTTTTAAATAAAAAAAGATTATTGAAATTTAAGAAAAAGACTTGAGAATCTAAGAAATTAGTAGAAAAAAAATTTAAAAATTAGAGAAAATGAATGAAAAAAGATGAAAATAATAAAAAATTGAAGAGACTAATTTTTAATGTAAGAGAAATAATTGAAAATTCAATTAAATAATAGAAATTTCAGATAATTAATTAAAAATGTTTTGGAAATTATAAAAAAGAACGTAAGTAATTAAAAAAAATATAATTAGAAAAATATAAATAATTTAGAATTGAATTAATAATAACAATATCAGGTAAACACAGTTTTAAATTTTTAAAATTATGAAAAAAATGGAAAATAATTTAAAAAATTGAAGATAATAATGGGAAATTAAAAAAAATATTAATCTTAGAAAATAATTTAAAGAAAATAAGAATAATTAAAAATTGGATAAAAATAAATGAAATAAGATAAAAACAATGATAAGTCGAAAAAAAGGAAATTTGAAATAATGAATTGAAAACGTTCCTGAACTTTTTTTGAATAAAAAAAGATTATTGACATTTGAGAAAAATACTTGAAACTCTAAAATGTTAGTTAAAAAAAAAGAAAATAATTAAATATTTGAAAAAATTAATGAAAAAAGATAAACATAATTAAAAATTGAAGAGAACAATTTTTAATTTAAGAGAAATAATTGCAAAAAATATAGAATATACATAAAATACAAGAATATTATAGATGTAATAAAAAATTAAATAAAATAATAGGAATTTCAGATAATTAATAAAAATTTTTTTTTAAATTATGAAAAAGATAACGTAAGTAATTTAAAAAACTAATAATAATAATAATAATATAAATAATTTAAAATTGAATTAAATAATTAAAATATCAAGTAAACAGTTTAATTTTTTTGTTTTTAGGAAAAAATGGAAAATAATTAAAAGTTGAAGAAAATAATGGGAAATTTGGAAAAAAATATTAATCTTAGAAAATAATTAAAAAAAAATAAGAATAATTAAAGATTGGGGAAAATAATTGAAATAAGATAAAAACAATGATAAGTCAAAAAAAAGAAAATTTGAAATAATTAATTGAAAAAATTCCAGAACTTTTTTAAAATAAAAAAAAATTATTGAAATTTAAGAAAAATACTTGAAAATCTAAGTAATTAGTTGAAAAAAAAGAAAAATAATTAAAAATTTAAGAAGATAAATGAAGAAGGTAAACATAATTAAAAATTAAAGAGTACAATTTTTAATAAAAGAGAAAAAATTGCAAAAAATACAGAATATGCATAAAATACAAGAATATGATAGATATAATTGAAAATTGAATAAAATAATAGAAATTTCAAAACATTAATTAAAAACATTTTGAAAATTATGAAAAGAACGTAAGTAATTAAGAAAAAAACAAATAATAATAATAATACACATAATTTAAAATTTAATTAAATAATTAAAATATCAGGTAAACAGTTTAAAATTTTTGAAATTACGAAAAAAGTGGAAAATAATTTAAAATTGAAGACAATAATGGGAAATTTGAGAAAAATATTGATCGTAGAAAATAATTAAAAAATATATGAATTATTAAGAATTGGGGAAAATAATTGAAAAATGATTTTAAAGTTTAAAATTTGAAGAGAATAATTGAAATATGATAAAAACAATAATAAATTGAAAAATAACTTAAATTTGAAATAAATAATTTAAAAAATTGCAGAATTAAACAAAACTAATAATTGAAATTTAGGGAAAATACTTGAAAATCTGAGAAAATAAATTGAAATAAATGAGACTAATTATAAATTGAAGAAAGCTAAAAATAATTGAAATTCAAGTCAATTAATAAATTTTTTTGAAAACTATGAAAATTAATAAAAATAATAAAAATTGAAAAAATAATTGAAATTTTAGAAAAATACTGAAAAATCTTTGAAAATAATTTAGAAAATGAGAATACTAATCAACAATCGAGGGAAATAATTAAAAAATGATAAAATTAATTTAAAATTGAAAAAAAATTGAAATATGCTGAAAGTAATTTAAGATTTAGAAAAAAAACTAAAATAAGATAAAAATAACTTAAATATTAAAAATTAAAAACAGCAAATAAAATTTGAAAGAACTAATTAAAAAAATCATAGAATATATGTTTAAAAAAAGAAAATAATTACTAAATTACTTAAAATTTTTTAATTAAAGAGAATATTTAAAAAATCGCAGAAACAATCGAAAATTGATGAAAATAATTGACATTTTATATAAAAAATCGAAATTTTAAATTTGAGAAAATTTTAAAAAGGTAAAATATGATTCTAAATTTGAAAAGAAATGAACATCCTGTGACAAATTTCAGGTGTGGACAGAATGAATGAATGATCCTGTAGCATCACAGGATTTTTGGATCATTTTCAAGTGAAGAGCAGCAATAGTGATATTATTGTAAAAATAATAATTCTGATTTAATAAATATAATATAATTCTAACAAAATTTGATTTTGATCAATTTTGAAAATTCTAAATGTCGGATCAGGTAATTTTAAAATCGTATTTTCTTAAAATTCATGTTAAGGTAAAGGTGCAATTGTTCAAATACACAGCTCAAGATTGCAATTAGACTTTTTCCAAGTTTTTTTGTTTTAACTTTTAATCCGACTTTTCGATCAAAAAGTTGTCGTTAAAATTTTTAATATATAAAAAACTTCTTGTGACAAAGTTTTTTCTTTTTCGTTAAGCAAGTTCTCTACGAAATTTGAAATAATTTTGTTAAAAAATAAATGTTTTTTGGGTAAAATAGTCTTTTTTATCTTTTCTGTGTAAAATCACAATATTTTGGGATCATTTTCCATTGAAGAGCAACAGAAGTGATATTAACGTAAAAATTCTATTAAAACCCGATTTTAATCAATTTTCAAAATTCAAAATGTCGGTTCTGAAAATTGATAATAATTTTTTAAAAAGTCATCAAATTTAATTGAAATTTGTTACTCGGAGATTCTTAAGGTCGCTTAATAACTTAATATAAATCCGACATTAGATTCTCAAAATTCAAATTATCATCTAAAAAAAAACCCCATAATTGATGTTTTTTTCCAATTTTTAATATTGAATTGAAAAAATGAGAATAACTAAAAATTGGAAAAACGAATTGAAGAAAGCTAAAAATAATTGAAATTTACGATAATTCATAACATTTTTTTAAATTATAAAAACAAATGAAAGTAATTAAAAATGGAAGAAAATAATTCAAATTTTAGAAAAATATTTAAAATTCTTAGAAATTAATTTTAGAAAAGGAGAATAATAATTAACAATCGATGAAAATAATTAAAAAATGATAAAATTAATTCAAAATTAAAAAAAAATAATTGAAATATGCTTAAAATAATTTGAGATTGTCAAAAAAATTGAAATATGATAAAAATAATTAAAATATGAAAAATTGATGACATTAATCTAAATTTGAGATAATAACTGGACAATTAGGAAATTAATTGAAAAATAATTCAAAAGTTGAGAAAGTAATTGCCAAATGATAAAAAGGAATGAATATTAAAAAAAATAATTGGAAATTGAGATATATATTTGATAGTTCAGGATGTAAATTCAGAAATAATTAATATTTTTAAAAATTGAAGATAATAATAGGAAATTTGAGAAAAATATTTAAAAATCTTAGCAAATAATTTTGAAAATTAAGAATAATTAAAAATTGGGAAAAATAATTGAAATAAGATAAAAACAATGATAAGTTGAAAAAAAGGACATTTGAAATAATTAATTGAAAAAAATCCAGACTTTTTTTTAAATAAAAAAAGATTATTGAAATTTAAGAAAAAGACTTGAGAATCTAAGAAATTAGTAGAAAAAAAATTTAAAAATTAGAGAAAATGAATGAAAAAAGATGAAAATAATAAAAAATTGAAGAGACTAATTTTTAATGTAAGAGAAATAATTGAAAATTCAATTAAATAATAGAAATTTCAGATAATTAATTAAAAATGTTTTGGAAATTATAAAAAAGAACGTAAGTAATTAAAAAAAATATAATTAGAAAAATATAAATAATTTAGAATTGAATTAATAATAACAATATCAGGTAAACACAGTTTTAAATTTTTAAAATTATGAAAAAAATGGAAAATAATTTAAAAAATTGAAGATAATAATGGGAAATTAAAAAAAATATTAATCTTAGAAAATAATTTAAAGAAAATAAGAATAATTAAAAATTGGATAAAAATAAATGAAATAAGATAAAAACAATGATAAGTCGAAAAAAAGGAAATTTGAAATAATGAATTGAAAACGTTCCTGAACTTTTTTTGAATAAAAAAAGATTATTGACATTTGAGAAAAATACTTGAAACTCTAAAATGTTAGTTAAAAAAAAAGAAAATAATTAAATATTTGAAAAAATTAATGAAAAAAGATAAACATAATTAAAAATTGAAGAGAACAATTTTTAATTTAAGAGAAATAATTGCAAAAAATATAGAATATACATAAAATACAAGAATATTATAGATGTAATAAAAAATTAAATAAAATAATAGGAATTTCAGATAATTAATAAAAATTTTTTTTTAAATTATGAAAAAGATAACGTAAGTAATTTAAAAAACTAATAATAATAATAATAATATAAATAATTTAAAATTGAATTAAATAATTAAAATATCAAGTAAACAGTTTAATTTTTTTGTTTTTAGGAAAAAATGGAAAATAATTAAAAGTTGAAGAAAATAATGGGAAATTTGGAAAAAAATATTAATCTTAGAAAATAATTAAAAAAAAATAAGAATAATTAAAGATTGGGGAAAATAATTGAAATAAGATAAAAACAATGATAAGTCAAAAAAAAGAAAATTTGAAATAATTAATTGAAAAAATTCCAGAACTTTTTTAAAATAAAAAAAAATTATTGAAATTTAAGAAAAATACTTGAAAATCTAAGTAATTAGTTGAAAAAAAAGAAAAATAATTAAAAATTTAAGAAGATAAATGAAGAAGGTAAACATAATTAAAAATTAAAGAGTACAATTTTTAATAAAAGAGAAAAAATTGCAAAAAATACAGAATATGCATAAAATACAAGAATATGATAGATATAATTGAAAATTGAATAAAATAATAGAAATTTCAAAACATTAATTAAAAACATTTTGAAAATTATGAAAAGAACGTAAGTAATTAAGAAAAAAACAAATAATAATAATAATACACATAATTTAAAATTTAATTAAATAATTAAAATATCAGGTAAACAGTTTAAAATTTTTGAAATTACGAAAAAAGTGGAAAATAATTTAAAATTGAAGACAATAATGGGAAATTTGAGAAAAATATTGATCGTAGAAAATAATTAAAAAATATATGAATTATTAAGAATTGGGGAAAATAATTGAAAAATGATTTTAAAGTTTAAAATTTGAAGAGAATAATTGAAATATGATAAAAACAATAATAAATTGAAAAATAACTTAAATTTGAAATAAATAATTTAAAAAATTGCAGAATTAAACAAAACTAATAATTGAAATTTAGGGAAAATACTTGAAAATCTGAGAAAATAAATTGAAATAAATGAGACTAATTATAAATTGAAGAAAGCTAAAAATAATTGAAATTCAAGTCAATTAATAAATTTTTTTGAAAACTATGAAAATTAATAAAAATAATAAAAATTGAAAAAATAATTGAAATTTTAGAAAAATACTGAAAAATCTTTGAAAATAATTTAGAAAATGAGAATACTAATCAACAATCGAGGGAAATAATTAAAAAATGATAAAATTAATTTAAAATTGAAAAAAAATTGAAATATGCTGAAAGTAATTTAAGATTTAGAAAAAAAACTAAAATAAGATAAAAATAACTTAAATATTAAAAATTAAAAACAGCAAATAAAATTTGAAAGAACTAATTAAAAAAATCATAGAATATATGTTTAAAAAAAGAAAATAATTACTAAATTACTTAAAATTTTTTAATTAAAGAGAATATTTAAAAAATCGCAGAAACAATCGAAAATTGATGAAAATAATTGACATTTTATATAAAAAATCGAAATTTTAAATTTGAGAAAATTTTAAAAAGGTAAAATATGATTCTAAATTTGAAAAGAAATGAACATCCTGTGACAAATTTCAGGTGTGGACAGAATGAATGAATGATCCTGTAGCATCACAGGATTTTTGGATCATTTTCAAGTGAAGAGCAGCAATAGTGATATTATTGTAAAAATAATAATTCTGATTTAATAAATATAATATAATTCTAACAAAATTTGATTTTGATCAATTTTGAAAATTCTAAATGTCGGATCAGGTAATTTTAAAATCGTATTTTCTTAAAATTCATGTTAAGGTAAAGGTGCAATTGTTCAAATACACAGCTCAAGATTGCAATTAGACTTTTTCCAAGTTTTTTTGTTTTAACTTTTAATCCGACTTTTCGATCAAAAAGTTGTCGTTAAAATTTTTAATATATAAAAAACTTCTTGTGACAAAGTTTTTTCTTTTTCGTTAAGCAAGTTCTCTACGAAATTTGAAATAATTTTGTTAAAAAATAAATGTTTTTTGGGTAAAATAGTCTTTTTTATCTTTTCTGTGTAAAATCACAATATTTTGGGATCATTTTCCATTGAAGAGCAACAGAAGTGATATTAACGTAAAAATTCTATTAAAACCCGATTTTAATCAATTTTCAAAATTCAAAATGTCGGTTCTGAAAATTGATAATAATTTTTTAAAAAGTCATCAAATTTAATTGAAATTTGTTACTCGGAGATTCTTAAGGTCGCTTAATAACTTAATATAAATCCGACATTAGATTCTCAAAATTCAAATTATCATCTAAAAAAAAACCCCATAATTGATGTTTTTTTCCAATTTTTAACCGCATTTATTTAGCGTTCGATTTTATCAGAAAATTATGAGGCACTTTGTGAAAATAACACATGACAGGTGATAAAAGGTTCGACGTGATGGGAAGAAATTTGAGATTCAATGTGCAGGACACGTGGAGAATTTCCTGCGAAACCACTTTCACGTATGTCTCAGTCTCAGGTATCATCTTTCACAAACGCCGTAGATGTTCAATTTCAAAAAGCAGAAAGTCACAGGATGGGGAAGGAAAACATAAAAATAGATAATTTTGGTTTTCAAGAAACAGGGAAAAAAGTATAATAAATAAAAATAAAAATTTTAAGACATTAATTAATTATTTATTATTATTGTTGATAAAAAAAAAAAAAAAAAAAATTGAAATTATAAAAAATCGTGGTGAAATAACAGAGAAAAATTTATATTTGGTTTATAAAGGCGTAAAAACTTTTCAAGCTTATATAGTTTATGTCACGATAAGTAATGGAGCTGTGTGCTTTTCTAAACTGCAAAGAAATGTAAATTTGTTCACGGATTTCATCTAAGCCCAAGGGAAGACTGCTATCGTCTTTTTCACAAATGTCCTTTAGACTTTTACAGAGCATAACGATAAGAATTCTCGGTTTTCTTCATCATTTGAAAGCTCCCTGAGTTCCCGCTCCTTTGATCCCTCCAAGGATCATTACTTCTTGGAAGAATTTCCGGCAGCTCTCGCATTCTTTCGAGTGACATGTCAATTAAGTCGTGCAGTAATAATTTATCTTGTTTTATTAAAAAACATATATAATAGAACAGAAATATTCCCACGTGACTTATTAATGAGAGTGAATTAATAAAGGAATTAATTGAATTTATGGTGTGAAATTGCAATTAAGGTATCATGGATAGGGGAGTGTTGGTAACAGTGGACCAGAATATATATTTATAATACATACACTTTTATTTTTAATTTCATATTTTATAACGAAATTCAATCGTAAAGAATAAATGAGTAAATAAAGGAAATAAGGTTTGAAAGAGGATTATTACTCCAATCAAAAGGAGAAATTACGCTGACATGAGAAATATCCGCTGCAGGTCTTGACTTTAATTTAAAAGTAATAAAGAATGAAATATAAGGATTCAAGGGAGGTATTTAGTTTCACTGCAGAAAATGGTAAATACTGAGTTTAAATAAGTGCATTTTCTTTATTGTGAATTTGAAAACTTGAAATACTCAGACAATTTTTTCTCTACCTAGTTTCACGTGATTCTTTGTCTCATAATCATTCAAAAGTACTTTACCTCATTCTGCTGCAAACAATGAAAATTTCAGATAAAATTCAACCACTTTATATATACCGACAATGCCACATTTACATATTCATATAAACTAGGGTAATTTATCCTCGTAACAATCACTTGTATTTGAAATTACTGCATTTTGATATACACATGTAAATTTTTAGCATTCTGTAACTATAAACTGAGCGGTGAAATAATTCGATTAGACCGAAAGTTTTCAGTTTTGGAAAAAAAATTACTGAATGTAAATTTCAGGAATAGGTCAATTAGAGCTAAGATTGACTTTTTGTTTTTTATTTAGTGGATATAAAAAAAATTATAAGAAATTGAGAACGAAAATCAATTTTTCACTGAAAAGAATTTTTGGATAAAACAAACTTTGATTATTGACAAATTTTGACAGAAAACAAAAATTCGAAAAACTAACTTTAAATTGAAAGCAAATTTTGACTGGAAACTAATTTTTATTTAACATAAATTAGGACTAAGATCTAGATTTCACTGAAAATTAATTGTTACTAGAAACAAATTCTGACTATAAAATTACATTTTTATTAAAAACAAATTTTGACCAAAAACAAGATTGCACGAAAAAGTAATTTTTACTAAAACCAATTTTGAATACAAACAAATCGTGACTAATTATAAATTTTCACTGAAAACTGATATTTACTACTAAGAATAAAATTTGACTGAAACTAAATTTTGTCTAAAACCAGAATTTTACTAAAAATAAATTTTCACTAAAAATATACATTGACTAAAACCGAATTTTAACTAAAAGTAAATTTCTGGTTAAAATAAGTTTAGACTCTAAATAAATTTTTGCTATATATTTGACTATAAAAAGTAATTTTTACTGAACTCCAATTTTTACTACAAACAAATCTTGACCAAAAGCAAAATTTAAGAGAATACAAATGTTGACCACTTAAAAATTTCGACTATAAAAAAAATTTAGGACAAAAGGAAGTATTGACTACAAAGAAATTTTGACCAGAAAAATTTAGACTATGGAAAGATATTTTGACTAAAATCAGAACTAAAGTCAAAGTTTGACTACAGCGAGTGTTGACAAAAAATAAATTTTTGGTTCAAATGAAATTTTTGCTAATTAACTATTTTGACTATAAAAATAAATTTTAGATATGCAGAAGTTTTTAGTGAAAGGAAATTTTAACTAAAGAAAAATTTGGATATAAATTAAATTTGGACTATAAATAAAATTTGGACTACAAATAAAATTACACTAGAAAAAAATCATGACTCAGACCAAATGTTTAATAAAACGGATTTTGACTGTAAATAAATTTGTACTAAAAACAAAATTTCACTGAGAAACAATTTTCATTAAACTTCAATTTGACTGAAAGCGAAAACTAAAAGCAAATCTTGACTCCAATTAAATTTCTACTAAAAACGATTTTTGACTAAAAACGAAAACAAATTTTGACTAAAATCGAATTTTTACTAAAAAAAAATGTTGACCCAAATTAATTGTGACTAGAACCAAATTTTCATTCAAAGGGAAATTGAACTAAAGACAAATTTACTCTAAAAATAAATTTGCACTGAAAATGAATTTTGACTATAACAAAATTTTTCAGTAAAACCAAATTCTAATTTAAAGTTGAAATAAAGATACATTTTCTGTAATAACAAAATTTGACATATATAAACGTTTGACTACAACAAAATTTTTACTACAAAAGCAAAAAACAAATGTTGACTAAAAACGAATTTCCACTGAAATTAAGCTTTGACTGAAATTAAATTTTGACTAGAACCGAATTTTTATTCAAAGTAAATTTGAAATAAAGACAAATTATCTCTGAAAACAAAATATGATCAATATATAATCTTGACTACAACTAACTTTTTACTAAAAACGATTTTTCAGTAAAAACCAATTTCGACTAGAAACAAATTTTTACTATTAATACATTTTTTTTTATTTACATATTTAACATCACTATTTTGTATAAAACCAACTTTTTGTTTAAAGTAAATTTGAAGGAAAGACAAATTTTCTCTGGAAACAAAATTTGATCAATAAAAAATTTTTACTACAACTAAATTTTTACTATAAACGATTTTTCACTAAAAATTTATTTTTATTATAAACAAATTTTGAGTAGAATCCACTTTTTATGCAAAGTTAATTTGAAATAAAGTAAAATTTTCTCTAAACGCGACATTAAATCAATATAAAATCTTGACTACAACTAAATTTATACTAATAACGATTTTTCATTAAAGACAAAAACAAAATTTGACTAAAAACGAATTTTGACTGTAAATGAATTTTGACTAGAACCGAAGTTTCATTCAAAGTAAATTTTAACTGAAGACAATTTTCTCTAAAAACAAATTTTGACTATAAAAAAAATTTTTGTTAAAACCAAATTCTAATTTAAAGCTGCATTAAAGATACATTTTCACTTAAAACGATTTTTCAGTAAAATCAAATTTCGACTAAAAACGAATTTTTACTATTAACAAATTTTTATTTATTTATATATTTAACATAGCAAAAGCAAATTTTCTCTGTTAAAAAAATTTGATCAATATAAAATCTTAACTGCAACTAAATTTATACTAATAACGATTTTTCACTAAAGACAAAAACAAAATTTTACTAAAAACGAATTTTGACTATAAAAGAATTTTTACTAAAACCGAAGTTTCATTCAAAGTAAATTTTAACTGAAGATAATTTTCTCTAAAAACAAATTTTGACTATAAAAATGATTTTGGTTAATACCAAATTCTAATTTAAAGTGAAATAAAGTTAAATTCTTACTAAAAACAAATTTTTACTGAAAATAAATTTTGACTAGAACCGAATTTTCATTCAAAGTAAATTTGAACTAAAGACAAATTTTTTCTGAAAACAAAATTTGATCAATATACAATTTTTACTACAACTAAATTTTTACTATAAACGATTTTTCACTAAAAACGTATTTTTACTATAAACAAATTTTGAGTAGAACCAACTATTTGTGCAAAATAAATTTTAAGTAAAGACAAATTTTCTCTAAAAGCAAAAGTTGATCAATATAAAATCTTGACTGCAACTAAATTTTTACTAAGAACGATTTTTCACTAAAAATGTATTTTTACTATAAACAAATTTTAAGTAGAACCAACTATTTGTGCAAAATAAATTTGAAGTAAAGACGAATTTTCTCTAAAAGCAAAATTTGATCCATATAAAATCTTGACTACAACTTAATTTTTAATAAAAACGATTTTTCACTAAAAACAAAAACAAAATTTAACTAAATACGAATTTTGACTATAAAAAAATTTTGATTAGAACCGAATTTTCATTCAAAGTAAATTTGAATTAATGATAACTTTCCCTGAAAACAAATTTTGTCTATAAAAAAGAGTTTTGTTAAAACCAAATTCTAATTTAAAGTAAAATAAAGATTCATTTTTACTAAAAACAAATTTTTACTGAAAATAAATTTCGACTAGAACCGAATTTTCATAAAAAATGCTGACTGTAATTTATTCTGGTTTAAGTAATTCAGAGTTTTATATACATAAATTTTAAATTATTGGTAGTAAAAATGTTTTACGAACTTAAAAATTTCTTTTTTGTTACTCAACTTAATTTTGACAAATTTGTTTTACTAAACGATTTCTTGTTCTCAATTACAATATTTTGATTAGTTAATTATTAAAATAAAACAAATAATACAATTTTTCTATCAGTTCCAAATTGAAGTTTCCAAATTCTCTGTTATCAAAGACATTGTTTAAAATGGCATGAATAATTTCCCCAATAAAATATCAAATCATGATTAAATTCAAATCAAACTTTCACTAAAATTTAGATTCATAAAGCAAAATTGCAAATGAGAGAGAGAGAATAATTCAAATTTATATTAAGCAGTAAAATTAAAACGCACTTTCTTTATGAATTGATTATTAAAATAAAACAAGTAATGAAATTATTCTATCAGTTCCAAATTGAAGTTCCCAAATTTAATTTTATGAAAAACATTGTCTAAAGTATCATGAACAATTTTCCCCATAAAGTATCAAATCATGATTAATTTACCATAAGTTACAATCACTTAAAATCTTCTTCTGAAACAGAATTGATTAGAATCAAAATTTCACTAAAATCAGATTCATGAAGCAAAATCCCGAATGAGAGAGAGAATAATTCAAATTTATATTGAGCAGTAAAATTAAAATGCACTTTCTTTATGAACTGATTATTAAAATAAAACAAGTATTGAAATTTTTTTATCATTTTCAAATTAAAGTTCCCAAATTCTCTGTTATGAAAAACATTGCCCAAAATATCATGAATAATTTCCCCCCTAAAATATCAAATCATGATTAATTAACCACAAATTACAATCACTTAAAATCTTCTCCTAAAATAGAATTGATTCAAATCGAAATTGCACTAAAATTTAGATTCATGAAGCAAAATCCCTAATGTGAGAGAAAGAGAGAGAGAATAATTCAAATTTATATAGAGCAGTAAAATTAAAACGCACTTTCTTTATGAAAGTATCAAAATAAAAGTTGAATGAGAACTAGATTAAATGCAAGATTTGAAATAAATTACTTTTACGAAATTGCAATTGCCGTTTGAATCAAACCGCAGGAAGGAAACTCCGCCTTTCGTAGTTTGCGTGTGCCACTTGAGAATCTCCTTGGAAATACAGAGAGAGAGAGAGAGAGAGAAGGATGGGAATGAGAGTTCGCAGAGGTGATAGAATCGTTTTGAAAACCCCACCTCCTTAGTCCTTTGATAAATTCTCGATACGTCACTGGTTCAGTACCAAACATTTCACCTTCAATCGTGCCTAGAGAGAACGCGGATGTGGGATGCGGAATACACACTTTGCCTCAAGCGACCATTATCTTTCGTTCCCAGCGCCTCTAAATCTTCCACCCAACGATATTATTGATTCAAAGCTTTGCGTATAATCCGCACGATTCCTAATATTTCAAAGAACACTTGACGTTATGACGTTTCAATGGAAACATTCAAAAATTTCATTTCTTCAAATTGGACTCGGTGAGGCAAAGCAAAAAAGTGTTAAGAGAATGAAGAAAACATCTATTTAAAGATTTATTCTTGCAAATTGGACTTGTGAAAAGGCGTCAAATGGAAAAGGGCAAAGAAAATGAAGAAAGTACTTATTCACAACTTTCATCACATCAAAGCGCCTTTTCAAATTCAATTCAGAAAACTCTTCTGCTCACACAAAGACCTGCTTTTATTAGCTTTCTTAATTTGCCTTGTTGATATTGTCAGGTCAGAATTAATTCTTATATTATAATTATGATAAATTTTATTATTTATTTGAGCCTACGAATCGAATCGCAATTGCTCGGGAAATCATCTAATTAAGTTTACGAACATTGCAAAATTTTAAATATGTAAAATTAGTTTTCGGTATCTGGTCAAATTCCCGAACGCCATGTTGTTTTTAAAAAAAATTCCCGGAACGTAGCTGCCCTTTTTATTAGAAGATTTGTCCCGTATAAAGAGACAGAAAACAAGTTTTTCTCTGTGACTGGTTTAAAGTTTCAAATCATAAGAAGTGGTATTTCTTGTAGGCGAAACGACGTTTCATATAAATACTATCCCATTTGTTGGAGCCACGATGTATAAGTCAAAGTTTTTCGTGATTCCCCTTATATACAAACTCGCAAAAGAAGTCGGCCAATTACGAAAAGTGAGATGCGCACTTATTCTACAGGACTATTTTTCATTCCCAGACTTGTCCAGACGCCAATCTCGTGACCTGTTTATTTTACAAGGGAACTCTGTGCTGAGAAATAATTCGTTTTCTGACTCGGCATATTGGACTAATTTCCTCTTACCCTAAACAAGAAATAAGCCAAGGAAAATTATCCGGAGAAAAATTAGAAAAGAACTCAATTTACGGGGAAAAAAAATTGTTATTTTTAGTTGGACATTTTTTGGTTAAATTTGAAATTCAATACGACTGGAAATTGTGAGAAACAAATAGTTGGAAAGAAAGGCATTTGAAAAGTAAAAATGTTATATGCGAGAATTGAGAGTAAAATTAAAGAAAAATATTGAGACAGGAGAAATAGGAAATGTAAAATGTCTGAAACAAAATGTGAGAAAGAATCGTAATCACTCCCAGTTGGTCGCTTAGATAAATCCCAAGATTTCTACGTGTTACGTTTTTCCAATAATAATTCTTTTCTATATCTTTTGAACACGTTCCACATAAGAACTAGCAGCTTTAAATCAGCTGCGGTTTTTATTTGTTTAGACTACTTAAAAAGTTCTCGAGTTCCTGTTTAAAAGAAACATAATGTTTATGTTACTGGAACAAAAAGAGTAAAAAATACAAATTCGAATTCTCCGGTGAGATAAAATTTATTCTGATATTTTGTAAAGGTTTCCAGTTACGCTAACTGATTTATTAAATTTGTAACAGAAAATGTCTTCTCTGAAAAATGTTTATTTGCGATTATTTAGAATTTTCCTGATGCAACTCCAAGACAAAATATCATAAATAAATACATCTGAATTCTGATAGAAAAATTATTATTTTATCTTTATATATGTGTTATCAAGGGGGCAGTAAATATAAGGAAACATATAAACAAAACTTTCTTTACAAAACGTTTTTTTTCACAATGCGAGGGAATACAGAACTGAACTAAATTCCCTTGTAAGTAGAATCAATTCAAACCATTATAAGACAATTAGCACCCTTCTCCTCCTTCTTCTCCATAAAATTCAAAATTTGTACTGTCATCGGCATACCTGGAGTTTCTCAATATAATTGCTCTCTAAGGAACAATAAACTTTTATTATTTCATTTCAAAGGACCAAACTTTTTACTATTTAAGACTATAGATTTCACTGAAAGATGTAGCCTATTACAAATATTATTATCTTGCTAGTATAGATATATTCAATATTTTTCTATTAAAGACCTTTTCTGTCGCTTACAATATGTAATAAATATTTATTGTCATAAAATTTAATAAATAATCTAAATATTTTCTAATAAATAAATATCAGGACATTTACGTATTTAAATAGTTCGTGACATTTAGATCTTGTAAGCATAAGCTGCTCTTGAAAAAAAGAGATCTGAACAGCGTGGCTGCTCAGTTGGGACTGAGGTACGGCCGGCGATGCTCGCTTATTAATACTCGACGCCGCGCCTGCGTAGAATCGGGCGCACGCAGATTGGCGGCTACCGCCCCGCGGGGATAAGCTCGCTGTTATTAGGCCACGCCTTCTAAGTAGAGAAGCAGTATTAAGACGCAGTTATTTCTTCCTCTAGATCCGCTAACAATTCTCCCACATTTTTTATTAAAATTCCAGTAATTTTTAAAGTTTACGTTACGAATTAATTTATAGAATTTTAAAGACTGGAATTAATTATTGGAATTTTGTTAGCGGATCTAATGGAAAAAATAACTGTGTCCTAATACGCGGAGAGAATGTGCTTCCCCTACTTAGAAGGTGTGGCCTAATCACGGCGAGCTTATCCCCGCGGGGCGGCAACCGCCAATCTGCGTGCGCTCGATTCTGCGCAGGCGCGGCGTCGAGTATAAATAAGCGAGCATCGCGGGCCATACCTCAGTCCCCACTGCGCAGCGGCACTGTTCAGATCTCTTTTTTCCAAGAGTAGCTTACGCTAGCAAGATCTAAATGTAATCTATATTCGTAAATAATCTGATATTTAGATTATTTATTAAATTTTATAACATTAAATATTTATTACATATAAAGATAACAATACTTTTCTACCATTTACTCTAAAATTGACCAAAATCTCCCGTTTGTCTAATTTACTCACGTTTAAACACGGATTTTTTTTTTTCAAAGAACGGATTGTAAAACAGTAGTTTCTGTATCGAGATAAAATTGGAGCTTTGGCACTTGTTTGACTGCAGGAAACAAGGGAAAATTATTTGAATCCTGGCCAGAGAATTCAGATAGATAACGACGTCTATCGGTCATGAGGTTTTTGGCAAAAACTTATCAATGCCTGGACTCCCAGAGGCACGTTAACCGATTTCAAAATTATACAAATTACTGTTAGATTAGCATCGAGCATCGACTGGAATAGAAACAGGGGTATGGTGGTGTAACCGGCAAGCAGAGAATGAGAGAAGGGACAAAAGGATGGGACATAGACACCGTTCGAAGATGGATGGGTCGTGGCCGTTAAAATTGGAAACTCTCCGAATTTATGGTCGTAAAACGTGTATATAAGCTTTAACGTAGTTTCCCATTCTACGGCCTTATATACGTTTACCAAACGCTCCTCCTAAACGATAGAATATTGTTTTCTGATTCCAGCCGGGTTAATGAGATTTTAGTGATCTTGTGTTTCTGAATTTATAATATTATTTTCTAACGGAAATTAAGTAATTTTGGTTTATAAATAAATATTAATGTGTATGTATAAAAAGAGAGAATATAATGATTAAAAGTTTTACCGAGTGCAACTTAATTTTCCAGCTACTAAACATTTTCGTATTGCTCTGACAATTTCAGTTCGATGGATCTTCCAATTTTCAGTACATCGTCTTTTACTGCCTTCCTTCACAGTTTATACGACCGGCTGACTACTTCAAATTAGGGACAGATTGCTTTCAACATCGTCGTCCGCTAAAGTTTGGTACTCCAGATAGAGTTAATCTTTCTTCAAAACATACGTGTTGGAGAACTCGTAAAAGTCGTTCACTAAGGTGTGTGAATGTACTTTGCAAAACTTTCAAGCTAGAGAGAAGGCAAAATGATGGAAAACTAGAGGGAGATAGAAAAAAAACTGCTGAATAAAATGTAATTCATGACGGTCAGATATTGACTATAGAAAATCGCATTCTCTTGTATTATATCCTCCCGATGCAAAATTAGATTACGCTATTTTACGTGCGCAGATTTATTAGCACTCACCATATAGAAGTATCGTGAGCAAAATTTTGCCCAAAGGGACTACAAAATTGACTATTCTCATATAAATTAGTTCAGGCCGGAGGATTGCTCTTTCTCCAGGTGCATAAAATATCGACTTGATTGGATGAATCGGAAAAGGGAATAAAGCAGAAATTACATCCGGTGTATTAAAATTTTCACGAAAGTTATTTCAAATGTCCGCCAGCAAGGAATTTGGTTTACACAATGACGCAGCTGGACTAAAAGTAATTAGTATAAATTTAATTAAAATTTGATAATTTATATAACTGATTGAATAAATTATGAATTAGAATCAATTACGGAAATTCTGTTTTACAAAATGCTGGAAGTTATTTCGTTATCTACAGATAAAGTACGATACTTGTCTGTTAATTATTTTGTTATTTATTAAATAAAAGATACGAAGAAACGTATATAAGAGTGATTAAGTATTGCGTGAGCTTTTACGAAATGTAATAAAGACAAGAAAATTCACACAACGTGGTAACGATTCAGATTTTATCGGAGTTAATTCCATTTAATGCGAGTGCGAAAAAGGATAACGCACATGCAATAAGAACGCAAGGGATATGATTATTAGAAATCATTAACTAGATCTCGGAAGTAAAAAGAATTTAAAAAAAATAAAGGATTTTAAAATTAAAATATTATGACGAGTTTATTCTGAATCGGTTGGTCTGTTTTGAAGAGATCCGAGTGGTTTGATTGATCCGATGCAACTGGCCTCAGTCCCGCGAGCAGGGTCTTTATATAGTGTACCGCGTGGGGGTCGCGCGCCAATCAGATTCGAGTGGGGCGGAGCCTCGGCGCTAGTTCTACGCTTCTCTCGCGACTCGCTGGTCATCCCCACCACTCACAATCACAAGACTAAACTTATTCCTCGCTCCTGGCATCAAATTTAAAATTTCCTAGCCCATCTTTTTCTAATTTCGTCTTTGAAATTTGCCCCTTTTTAATCTTATCTAAATTTCGAACTTTATGCCACAAAATCGAATGGATTTTACAATCAACATATTATAATATATATAATACAAACAGACGCAACTAATTACAAAAAAATAAAATACATTTAAAATAAACTTCGTAAATATATTTTTATTCTCAAAGTAAGAATTTTCTATTATCAAGGTAAAAAATCCATCAAAGCTAACAGAAGGATAAAACAAATTAATTCTTTATGGAAAGTATATTGTTTCAAGAAACAATAAGTATACTGCTGTTTATCTTGAAAAGAAGAGAATAAATTAATAAAAAATTAATGGATTTAAATGACAAAGGAAAGGGACATCAAAAGAAAATAAAAGTCCGTAAATTGAAGCAAGAGAATTAGCAGAACAATTGGGCATTGCTAACAAAAGTTGTTGCAAAATTTGCGATCCCTTTAGCTCGCTCGTCACAGGATTTCATAGTTCTGACAGAGAAGAGATTTAGTGGATCACGAAACGTTGTATATTTTATAGTCAGAGGTGAACATTGTAGATTCCGCTGTGCACTAAGTTTCATCCACCTTGGAGCAGCGTGAAGCATTTTATCAGTTGAGTTTGGAAGTAGAAATACGATATATGTATAAACTTTAGTGAAAAACGACTCTGGTCAAGTTCGTGAACGAAAATTTATATCACTTTTTCGACAATGTGTCTTTAAATTTTTTAAAAAGAATCATAAATTTCACCAAGTCAAAATGAAAGTATAATGAGAAATTGAAGAAACTCGGGAGGAATCTTTGTCATTATGAATTTCAAATATCTGCTGCCGAAAAACTTTGGTTATAATTCAGTTGGAAACGGGCATTAAAACAAATACAATGCAAATAGCGTACTAAATGGATAAAGTTGAAATTTGATAAATAAAAATGCTTTAAGCTCTTCTTCAAGAAAACGCGGAAAGTAAATTTTCATTATTTAATAACAGAAAAAAAAACGGTACAGATAAACTTCTTGTTTTTTTTTTTTGTTGAAAAATAACAATTGAATGAACACTTTTTCTCCGAGAGAACAGTGTAGAGAGGTCTTAATGACATGAAAATGCTCTTCTGACTTTTCCGCTATTGGCATTGAGTTTCTGCTTCGCGGGAAGGTAAATCTCTCAAACAGAATTATCTTTTTCCTTTTCCTTTTTATTGGCACCTTTCGACCACATTTTCTTGAGAATTTTTCATTTACCAACATTATTGTGTTATTTTTCCGTTTTATAAATGAAAATACTCTGATAATGTTGATTAATAATAGATTTGACCATTTTAAACTGAAAATTAATTCAAAATTTAACGACTTTTAAAAAGGTACTTCATTCTCGATTTTGATAATAAAATAAAATATCTTTTTATGTGCCAGAAAATTGACAATGTTGGATGATACTATCAACTGTCTGTTAACAAAAAGTGCTCCAAGTGTGGCATAAAGCATGAAATGCTGATACAAAGTGCATTAAAACTTTTAAACGATCTCTCTTTTGGACTTGCGAATATTAGTGGAGAAACTTGAAATAAATTACGTATTGGAATTTAATGGCAAATTTAATGGTTACCTAACGCTAAAATATACCTAGAACAGCACAATTTGCACGACCAGGCAAGTCGTTACAATTACGATGGCAGCTAGGGTATTACATTTGCATTTTGCACACATTCAAATGTAGATTCCTCCCAAGCATGTGTACTTATTTCTGTATTCTTACTACTACAAAACCATGGAAACCCTGTGTTATGACTTTTTTTTTTGCTACAAGTACAATCACGAATTTTGCCACTAGCTAGAAAATCAGAGTGTAATCTTAAAATTAACCTATTAACAGACAACACATCAGCTCCACAAATTCAATTTCAATTTGCATACAAATTTTCATTTTCTTCATTCGATTTGATTTTTACGTTTTTCCGACATTCTAAACCGTTTTCAACTAGTTTTAGAAAATTTTAAACAAGTTTATAACAGTTCCGAACTAGTTTCAAACAATCTTGAACTGGTTTTAAACAATTCCGAACAAGTTTAAAACAATTTTGAACTGGTTTTAATCTGTTCCGAACTATAGTTTGAAACAATTTCGAAGTAGTTTTAAAAACTGTTTCAAACTAGTTTTAAAATTCTTGAATAAATTTCAAACAATTCTGAACTGGTTTTAAACAGTTCCGAACTAGTTTAAAACGATTTCAAACTAGATTTATACAATTCCAAACAAGTTTTAATCAGTTCCGAGTTTAAAAAGATTTTAATATATTTTCAAAAACTGTTCCAAACTAGTTTGAAAAGTTTTGAACAAGTTTCAAATAATTCTGAACTGGTTTTAAACAGTCATAAACTAGTTTGAAAGGATATCGGCATAGTTTCAAAAACTGTTCTAAACTAGTTCGAAAATTTTTGAACAAGCTTCAAAAAGTTCTGAAATGATTTTAAACTGTCCCGAACTAGTTCAAAACAATCTCAAAAGAGTTTCAAACACTTCTAAATTAGTTTCAAATAATTTTGATATAGTTCTAAATTAATTTCAAACACTTTGGAACTAGTTTATTGTTTACATTTTTTTAATATTATTTTGATTTGTTAAAATTTAGTTCTTCTTGTAATTTTTTGTCTTATAAAAGCAAGGAAGATCCATTTTAAATAGATTTTGCAACAAATAAAAAAAAAATTAACTGAGGAGCAAAAAATTGTCGTGTGTAATCGCATTATTAAAAAGCAGCGTTAATCGTATTATATTCATCATAATCCGATCTGCTCAAATCCCTTATCAGTCGCAGGAGCTAAATAAATTAGGTGGAACCCAAGACTTGGCACGAGGCCAAAAGTGATTTACGCTACCTTTAGACATAGAACTAAAAGTGGAAATCTGAATACGTGGTGACCACGTTCACGCTACGGTAATTTTGGCTGCCCATTATCAGAGAAATTGCTAATTGCCAGTAATGAGAAGGAATTTAACGCACCAATTTCAAATACAAACCACTATAAATTCATTACCACCAATTTACTTTTTATAGATAATGTTATCTCTGTGTACAATTGATCATTGTCAATGAATATTTAATACCGCATTCAAACTTTAAAATTGAACTGTTGTAAATAGAGGCTCGAGTTTTGATATAGCGGAATAAATTTTAGATTAAAAAATATTTTTAATATTTGGCCTTTCGGTAAAAATTATTTTGAAATTGAAAAAAAGAGTGTCCCTTGAACTTATGATTCTTATGAAAGTTTGAATGCTTGAGAAAAACTTTTTGCCACGAGTTGAGTTTGCAATTATATAAAATTGAAATGCTCACTTCACTGGCAATAGACGTTATCAAGAAATTTATGTATACGACTATTTTATTTAATGTTTTGCATTAATTTGTACGAGGCTGAGTATTAATGATCCCATTCTTCAAAAACGCCAGTAACATGCATAATACGTGTAAATTTGAGTTATGTTTGGCGTATGACACAGTAATTATGGACGTTTCTTGCTAGAATTTGAATTTAAAATCTGGTCGATAAATCCTTCACTGAACTATATCACGCTAACACCATAAGCGATACAGGACTCTCGCCACAAATTGGCGGTATAGAGCTATATAGAATGTTGCACGTAATCAGGGCCTAACCCTGATGAGAACCAGAGTCTGAAGCACTATCCCAACAACTTTCGTTATTGGCACTTTGACTTTGTGCTTCAAGAACCGTTGAAATCTATAGCTTTTAATTGAGTTTCGCCGTAAATTTGAGCTAAACTTCTTACCGTCTTTATTTCCGTGTATAAAACTTATTTATACCTTGAATCGAAATTTACATTCTAAGATCAACTTGTATTAATTTTCCCAAGAATAATAAAGTTTTCTTATAAGGTTACTCACGGAGTCCCAAGGCGCACTTTGATAGAAATAGAACTCACCTGCAACAAAAATAAAACAATCTTAGAACAAATACTCTCGAGTATCTGATGAGAAAAGACTTCAGGGAAAGTTAATATTTAATTTGTAAATAAGGTGTGATCTAAGAGTCTTTGCATTTTTCAGGGAAATTTGTGATTAATAGGGATCTTTATTTTTTTTTGTTTTAATTTATCCGATTGTGGAATATTTAAGAAAAAAATTTAGAACGGGGAGATTGAAGTATAATTTTTAAGTAGAGGTTAGTGTTACAGTTTTTTTTTTTAGTAGACGAGATCGGAACGGGGAGACGGCTCCGCTGGATCTGATCTGCGGACCGGGGACGTCCTCTTTATATAGCGTACCTGGTGGGAGCTACCGGCTAATCAGTGGTGGGGCGCCTGCCACTTTCTGATTAGCGCTAAGTCTCCCGCGCGGTGGGCTATATAAGGAGGACGCTCGTGGGCCAGAGAGCAGATGCGGCAGAGCAGTCTCTCTGTCAAGATCTCGTCTGTTATGGAAAAAAAGAGTAGCACTAACCTGTAGAATAAAAATTTTTATTTAAATATTGTAGTTATAGTATAAAACCCTTCTCTTATATATTCCTCATCCTCACCTGCGAGACAAAAAAAGAATAAATCATTATCTTTCTGTGACCCCTGCTTCCTTTCTCACTCTACATTATGCAGCTCAAATCGTTGTTGGGAGTTCTTTCTCCTTTTTGGTTAGTCAGATCGGGCCTCATGTGATAAGGCAGTTCAGTTCCATTTTGGCTTTTATACATCCTACATCGGGCGCGTTATCCCGGGCATTTTTCGACGGTTTCTTAACTGGTTCTCCAATTTGTATTATAACGGGTGAACAAATGTGACGTATTCAAAATTTAATATAACAATAAACTATTCTTTGGAAAATATAAAGGTGCTGTGCAATTTTTTGAGATACCATCATACAATCCTAACATTATCATATTCAAAAATATTCACCACTTTTCCCTACACGCAATCTTTTCAAACTTGGCCCATTTACAGAATTTTATTATTAATGCGATTTTGATGCTAGCTTATTTACTTTCGACTCTTTAACTTTACCATTTGAATCTAAATAACGCTAGAGTTTTCTCTAAGATTTAAATTCTGTTTCACGGAAACTTTTTAGGTTGTACCTTATTTGCAGGTTGAGAAATTTAATTAAGAAAGGGAACGTGGTTGTTTCGAATTCTATGGCTTGTAGTTAAGCTTTAATAACTTGATGCAATAGGATTCTGGGAAATTCTAGAGGTCCTTCTATCAATCTCGCTAAAGTCGTTGATGGTGACGGCCGTGCACGTATTACAAATCCAAGGCAGGCTTTGTGCATTCGCAGCACTTGCCTTGTCTTGCGAAACACAAGGCAGTCTCTAGCAGAAGCAGCTTTTGGCTCGTAAAGTTCGAGGAAGTTGCTCTAGAGCCCGACCGCCAGACCGCGACTCCAGGTTCGTACACACGTGCGCTTGTCTTCATGAAACTATCGCGGCCAATAAATAAAGCCAGTAAAGTAAGTTTCCTTCTTTACCTCGTTGTTAGAGTCACACAGAACAACTTCAGGTGGTTCTAAAAAGCACCTGATAGCCTCTTTCGCTGAAATAACGTCTCGAATTTTAAGCACTTTTCAAAACTTGCAATTTCTCTTTCTTTGCCGGAGAATTTCGAGTTTTTACGATCGTAGAAATAACTCCAATATTCACCCAGAGGGATAAATTAGATTGTGAAATTAAATTATAACGCCTGTAAGTAAACCTAAAAAGATTATTAGTTTTTTGAATTTGTTCTTTTTTATAATTTAACTTGAACAACTCTTTTTAGATTTGGAATTTATATACTAATTTATGATCAGTTTTGATAAACCTAATTACAAGTTAATAAATTATTAAATTCTTAATCAACCAACAGTGATCGGTCGAACTGACTTTAGTCATTAATTAACTTTTAATCAAGGCTGGTGAAATCAACCAGAAAATCATTTAATAAAAATTGGAACGGAAATTTTGTAAATATTTAAATATATTTGAATAATTTTTTATACATTATTTATTTCCATTTAATTCTTTATATTCACTTGTCACTGACCAACTCTAAACTTTCCTATCCGATACTTTCTCTTATAACTTTTAGTAACCAATTGACATAATTTCTTCTTGAAGGAAAGTAAAGAAGGGTGAAAAATTAACAAGAAAGAAACGTCGCTGAGATAGTTTCCTGACTCAAGGGATTGAAGTTTTATGGGTCAGCGCGTAAAATCCGACGGAAGGTGATTTTACTGTTTTCAACAGAAGGACGTTGACCATTTATTAGTAAAGAATGAGATGATATTGACAAAAACATTGTTTAAAATTTTAAAAAGTTGCTGACAGTGTATTCAGTTCCCAAGCAGCAAAATTATAACTCGGCTTTTAAAACTTTGCTGAAAAATGTTATCGTCAGACACTTATTTTAAACTTTAGAATTAAACTATTTGCCTGTCAGAGCACGTTTGACTACAAATATGTCGAATTTTCTTGCTGGAACCACCAGCTCGAACTTCAAGTTATGCAATCGATGTTGCCTTATAAAGTTCGCATGATTAGAAAGTGAATTTGTCTCGTGCATGCCAACGGAATTTAATAATGTATATTGTCTGAAGCACTGTTGACGTGAATTCGTTACAAGTATCTACATCGGGTTCAGCGTAAAATTTGAATAGCATATTTGCAGTATTATATTTTATTAAGAATAACCTTGTCTCACAACTTAAATCGAATTATCTTTTTCTTAATTTAAGGCATTAATTATAAGGATGAAAATTAACAATGATCCAATAAAAGTTGATTAGAAAAACATTTTACGGTAGTTAAGTCATTCCTTTTTTTCATTAGATTATATTTGGAAAGTTAGACAGCCTTGTCTGAACTGTCCTGTGGCTCTGCAAACGTCCTCCTTAAATAGTGTACGGTGTGGAGGTCGGAGCTCCAGTCAGTGGTGGGGAGTCTGCCTCTTTCTGATTGGCGCTGAGTCTTCCATGCGTGCGGTGGTGGGGCCCCCTACATCTATTTGTCGCGAGGAACTTTAGTGCGATAGGTCTCCGCGCGGTCTGATTGATCCGCCGCATCTACTCTGTGGCCTGCGAGCGTCCTCCTTATATAGCCTAACGCATGGAAGACTCAGCGCCAATCAGAAAGAGGCAGGCCCCCCACCACTGACTGGAACTCTGACCTCCACACCGCACACTATATAAGGAGGACGTTTGCAGGGCCACAGGACAGTTCCAGCCGAGCAGTCCAACCGTTCAGATCTCGTCCCATAAAATTTTTGGATGTCACTGCCACAAATGTACTTTCCAGATTAAACCCCTAATAATTTTATCGATGTTAAATTAGCCTCTCTGTTCATAGAAACAAGAATATTTATTATTACAATTAAACTCAGTAGAAAAAAGATTTTTCAATGGATATGATTAAATGACTTTAAACTCATATCTCTTTAAAAACACTACTTCTCCTGTCCTCTCGTAAAGTAATGAAGTATGAGGATGGGTGTTAGGCACATTGCCCTCATCTCACATCCATCTCGGTCGTGGCTAGTCTCTGGAGAAGATTGGTGATAGATCATTGTAAACTTGAACCAAGAATAGAGCTTGTAGAAGGTCGTCGGCAAGATCGAATGAACCCTAGAGGTGCAAGGTGCAAACTTGAATTTCCAGAACCATGTGCTCTCTTCCACATGACTTAGCACCCCTTTCCAAATCTTTCTTCCTCTGTCTGCGTCCCAGCCACCCTTTTACTTCTTCGCCATCACTCTTTCTCTCATTTTCTTCCTTTTCTCGACCTTCGCGCGCATCCCAGCTTCTAGCTTTCCTCAAACCAGCATCTCAGAGTCGCCGAGTTTCGAAATCCTTTCCACATTATAATGGATGCTGCCTTCCGCCACATCTACTTCTGGCAACAGCAGCAACTCTTTCTGGCAACCTTTCGCATTTTCCTCTCACGGTGTGGCTCTCGCACCACGTCGATTGCTCTCTTTCTTCAAATTTGTTGCTTCTGCCGCCAAACCCAAGAGAGTTTGCCTCCTCTCTTTTATGAAAGAACCCAATAAATAATCACAGGATTATATCGTCTGAGAAAGTAGCTGCAACAAGCAGCCACTCTGCACAATAATGTTTACGCATAATCGATGCCTTTCAACATCTGCTGCCGCCTAAACTACCAAGGTCGACCTGCCCAGTCTAACCGAGTCCAAGAAATTGAATTCAGGATCGATTTTCTCCAAGGAAATTTATTTCTCCGATAAACTTCAATTCTAGACACACTGCACTGCGATACAATTGGAATAGTGTAACTTCACTTCTTTTAAAACCTGCTTTCTTTAGCGAAACCTTTTCACAATTGTTATTCCAATAGTATTGCCAATGGGAAATTATTTCCCTGCGATTTCAAATTGGAAATTCAGATGGTAAATTATTTCTAAAATCAATGATTCGGTACTGGTTTATTCAGTCTTGCGAAACTAAAATTTAAAATAAAAAACTTTCTCAATCGTAGTTATACATTGTGGTAGCTATTAAATTAAAATATTACTTAACAACTGCGAATCCTATAACAAAAGAGAATTTAGGTGCACCTGTTTCCAATTTCAAAGGCAAGCAAAAATAAATAAATTCAGATATACTTTTTTATTAAATTAAAATGTAGGTAAAAATACAATACCATTAAACACGAATTTCTTTTTTTATTTGATTTCATATGTGGAATATGCAAGTGAAAATTTTATAAAATTCTGCTTCACTTGCAGGCCATTTACCTATGATTAATCAAAGCACATAGAAAAATACGAATTTATTAAAAAGTAGTAATTCATAGCAATTTGTTCTTTATCAATTTGCATAGTAGCTTAATAAAGACACCTAACATTTTTTATTATACTCAAATGGTATTCAATGATTAAAATCATTTAAAATAATATTACCGATAATATAAATATAAATTAATTAATTATTAAAAACTAAGACATACTTCGTATGCACTGAGAGAAATGGATATTCAAACTTACTATCATGGATATTAAAAAATAATTGTTTTAATATCTGGATATTAAGTTTTAATATTTAAATACTAGGTATGTTTTATTACATAGATGTTAAATTTGAATATCCATTAACTCCATTTTTCTTAGTGTGTCCTTTGCTGACATACCGGGTTACCATCCAGGATTCTCCGAATTCAAGAAATAGGAAATATTGGCTGGATTAAATCATAATTTTATTTAATTTATAAAATTAATTTGCATTTTAAAATTTTAAAAGTCCAGAGAAAATCAATTATTTTTGCTATCAAAAATTAAGAAATTAAATAGATTTTGAAATAAGTTTCCAGTAAAGGAATTAAATTTCAATATTTGCTTGTGATGTCCAAAAATAGTAAAACATTTAAATTAGTTAAAATTAAAATTTGAATAAAAATAAAGCAAAATTTCATTATTTTGTTGTTTAAATTAATTTTGATAAATTTTAAATTTAAATTATAGAGACCGAGTAAAAGTACTTATACATTTACATTTTCAAAATGTCTATTGATCAGATATTTTAAGGAATCAATGATGAAGCCTGACATAAAAGTTTATTAATAAAATCAGATCTGAGATTCCAATTTAAATTAAATTATTCGAACAAAAGTATTGACAATTAGAATTTTAAAATAGAATTCAATTTGAGAAATCAGAAAATAACAGAAGACGTATATTTTTATATAATTTCTGTTTCTACAGATTTAAATGTCACTATATTAAACAGATACCCTTTGTAACCACAAAAATAATTGTATATTTAAATAATTATAATTCTTTATTATTTTGATTACAAATGTAGAAGATTCTTAATTTTATTCAATAGGGTCAATAAAAATAAGTCAAATTTAAGTCAAATTTATATGTGAATAAACCAAATTTTGATACTATAGATCAAATTTTGAAGGATTTAAAACTAGATTAATTTTTAAAAATTATAATTCAGAATAGTGCAGTTAGAAACAATAAGAAAATTCACGATTTGAAATATCAACAATTTTAAAATAATTAATTAAATTAACAATAACTAAATGGAAATTATGCCAGAATTCTTGATTTCCGAATCAAGGATCTTTTCTTTTCCAAGACTTGGTTAAAAGATTTTATCAATAATAAGAAAAATATATATTGATAACGATTGGTTAAATGGTCTTTAAATGTCACATTAGGGGAGTCAAAATAAGGATTAAATACCAAATTTTAAGAGTTACAATATTAAATCAGGTTAATAAAATTTAACTACTTCAAAGGAAAGAATTAATAATTAAAAAAAAAAAGAATCAAAATCAAATTTAATAAAAATTTTCTAATTAGAAAAGTTCACAAAACGAAAATATCTCAGCGTAATCAAAATTTTATTCTCATGAAATCAATTAATAATGCAATCTTACCAAAATCTTGAATAAACGGGAAACACCAAAAGAAAAGGGCAGCAAAGCAGCGGAATCGTCAAATAGAAAAAATTAACAAAAATCCAGAGAATAAGAATCTTGACGTCTGGTCTAAACGGCTAATGAAAAGATCAAGAAAATGGCCGTTTGTTTTTTTCTATAGTAACCAATCGTTACCATGAAAATTAAGAGGCACTAAGTTAATCAAGAAAACAACTGAATAAGTTTAACATAAAAATAACGCATCCGGTAAGTCTTAAATCCTATTGGTCGATGAGATGGCGTCGAAATTTAATTTGATCTATATGATGGTAAATCATTATTGAACTCTTCACAAATTATTCTTGACTAGTAAATCAGCCAACATGAATCCAGAATCTCAAGAAAATGACACAACAATAGGACACCCAAATTTCTTGAATTCAAATGGATTTTTGTCCTGACTACATGACTGTTTGAATAAAAAGGGTTTTGTCAAATCCGCAACAATAAGAGATCCAAATAAATCAAACTTTGGTACGATCGGAAGATAATTAATTGATGAAACATAAATAACAGGTGACAACACAGGAATATTTAAATTTAGCGATAATTCAAAACTTCAAAATCAATATCGGCAACAATAAAATTCTTCATAAGTTTCGTAGTCCAATTTTCAGGTTAGGCGGCAAAATGCAAATAAACAGAAATTTGATTTTAGTTAATTTTAAATAAATCTTCTTCATTAAAACTGTAATAGTTGATTAGGTAATTTTTTATAATAATCCAAAAAGCAGGAACATCAGTGATTAAATAAATCTTCAATAATTTAAATTTTCAGATGTCAGTAAGGTAGATTTTGGTCGAATTTCAGGAATCAGGAAGGTTGTTTTTCATCAGGAAAAATCAATAACTGTATGGATTTGCAGGAAATCTTCTCAAATAAATTGAATCGAAAGTTAAAACTTAAAATTATATTATTTCTGGATTTTATTAATTTAATTAATTTTTAGAAGAAATAAATAAATTTGTGAATTTTGAAATTATAAATTACACAATGTCACACCTTTCTTTGGTATGCCGTTTTTTTTCTCTTTAAGTAAAGATCACCGATTTTCAGTTTAGGAATTTATAAAAAGAATACGATATATGCTTTAATTAAAAATAATTCACATTAGTAATAACTAACAGGTTAATTAATTATAATGAAATCATAATCCAGGAATATTTTAATTAAAATGAGGTTTATTTTAATGCAAGTAATGATCATAAATTAAATGCTATTCTTGCTGTAAAGGACGAAAGACACTTTCAGAGCCTAAAATACCAACGTGTTTGCATTTTGATAATGTTCAGTGCTCTATAAAGTGGGTAATGTATTTTTGATAAGTATATGAGTATATAGCAGCGAGTTAATTAAAGCTTCAACAACCCGGAGTTTCTAAGTAAATAGTGAGCTGCCCTAAAAGTATATATTCAATATATGTATATGAGTACAACTTGCTCAACGGTAAATACCCTAGGGTAGGCACCACCGAGCGTGTTAATTGCGAGAGTAATAGTACAATGCACGCTAGGAGCAAATTTTCCAAATTTATCATTCTCCCGAGAGTATCAATTGATGATTAATATTGACTGAAACAATTTTGACATGAGCTTTTACAAATAATCACTCCACTTGCTTAATTAATTATTATTATTATGAAAAGTTTTTACATTCGCATTATATTCTATTACAATATGTAAGAAGTAAATGATATATATATTTAAATTTCGATAATGACTAATATTCTCCTACCTTCGAATAGTAAGATTCCGACTCATGAATGCCGTACTTCGATGCGACAAAATTCATTCTCTATTTTACTTTCCAATCAAAAACACGTTTTAACCAAATAGGTGTTATCTCTATCAACAGTCTTTTTCGTATAAAATATTATTTAATCGATTAAAGTTGCAACTATTGAAGAATACAAGTATCAAAGACTCGCCGGCATTTTTATTACATTATTGATTTGGGAAATTCGAAAAAGACCATATTGTAATTACGACATTAACAATATAAGTAATTGAAATTATTACTCAATTGTTTTATATATTATTTGTATCAGTATTGTTATGTCAATGTGGGGTGATAAATTAAACAAATAGAATATACAATATTATATTCTATTACACTCTAAAATAATTACAATATTTTATTATTAAACATATTTATTATTACAATCAGTTTACATCCAGAGCGTTCGAATCTCTCGTTTCAAATTCAAAGTTTTGGTATTAATCAAGGGAAAATAGTTTGATACAAATATTGTTTATTATTTATTGGCCATATTATCTAATTATTAAAATTATAATTTGAAAATTCAATCTCAATATGTGGCAACACGTGTATTTCTCCAAAAATCAAAAATAATTAAGAGTGAGAAAAATAGGGTAGCAAAAGTTTCGGAACTTGTCTTCGAGAAACAGACAAATACCATACAAGTAAACACTCTAACATTTCTCAAACTTACTGGATTTATGTTTCAAAGTTAAATTACATGTTCATGATATATGATATTTCACCGTCGTGCACACACATCGACAAAGAGTAGAGTTACAGGCTGTGAATACAATTCACTTTCTTCTTGTAAATAGTTAATCGTAATTGCACCAAGTTTGCTTAACAATATGTAATGACTGTTATTCGAGTCTAAGAAGTCTGCCAGACACAAAAGCAAAAAGTTTTCCGATAATTCAATAATAATGATAAAAGCGTGTACTTGGAAAAGCAAACTCTTGAGTAAATTGTACGTCTGTGGTGTTTTTTTGTTCATTAATTTACTCATTTATTTAGCAGAGAATGAGAAAATTATTTCATATTTATTTTTTGAAACGGAAATTCCCTTTAAATAATCCATAATGAAAAATAATTACTGTTTATTTTTGTAATAAAAATAAATTCTTATAAATAATTCATAAAGCTGTAATTAATATTCTCTTTTAAATTATTCCAAAGTAATAACTTTCATCAAAATAACGTGCCGTTAATTAATAATAATAATTATTAGTATTATTATTATTATTTTCGTGGAATGTGGTTTTTCCAATTGTTGAAATCAAAGAGCTCTTATTAATTTCGATAAGCTATTATTTATCGGCTTTTCATTGCATTAAAACAATGTAATCACGAAAATGTCAATTTTTAGATTGAACTCGAAGTTGATATTAAAATAATTGAGGCAATTTATTTCGCATCAACTTTTAAAACTAGGACACAAAGAGGTAAATCAAGAATAATGATAAGTACAAAAAAGTGGATTTCGTATGAATTTAAAATTAGATATGTAGAATTTTTATTACTTTGCGAATTTGTAGAATTTATTATATTTTCCTCGATTTTATGTTTTGTTATTAAATTAATATTCTATCAATTTTAATATTTTATTAATATTTACATTTCATTAACTTTACATTTTATCGTGTTCCTCGTTTATTCCCGAGTTATGTATAACCCTGCTATTTATTTATACAGTAAAATATTGTAGGTAAATTTACTTTGATCAATTTCGACAAAATTTGATTTACACGAAATAGAACTCGAAAATAACATATACTTAATTTGATTCAGAAAACTGGTTTTAATTTTAAATACACGAATTTATATTTTCAAATTTCTCCCAATTATTTCCTTTTTGGAAATGTCATAAAATTATAAATCGATTAGTTTAACTAATAAAAGTTTCTTTTTATTTTCATGTAGAAATTACTATATTTAATAATTATAATAATTATAATTACCTTAATTACTATACGTATATCTACGATAAGTAAGATTATATTACAGCATCATATTAAGGGGGCAACCCTAGTTGTAGCGGGAAAAAATTGACCATTTTCATGAATTAATTAAAAGAAAACCACTAACATTTTTAAATAAAACAATTTATTGTCCAAAAATACACAATTAAAACTACAAATTCCCATTAAAAATTTTTAAAAACATTTAAAAATGGAGGCGTGGTGCGCTATCTTGTGGAGGTCTGTAAAAAAACATGGTCTTCGGTGACCATTATTATAAGGAGCTGGTTCATCTGAAACAAAAAATTCAAACGAATTTAGTTAAAGTGGAAAATAATCTAGTCTTTAATCGAAGGAATAAAAAAAAAATTCATTTTTGACAAAATGGCGACGGCTTAAATTCAAGCGTTCGATTTTCACAAAAAAACTGATGGTTTTTTAGCTGTAAAAAAAAGAGTTTTTCATGAAAAAAAAAATCCTTCGATTAAAGACTAGATTTTTATGTATACAAGAAGCCCACAAAATTTGGGAAAAATCGGTTCAATAGTTTTTGAGAAATCTTGGTCACCGATTTTCAAAACACTGTTTCGAGAAAAACGAGTTTAAAGTTTTAACTTACTTTTTCACCTATAGACGAAATTTTTTTTCCGGCCTACAGGAAGTCATCGATACCCGGTCCATATTGAAGATCTTTTGCAGAAGAAGCTGCTTCCAATAGCAGGTAGAATAATACAATTATATCTTATTCAATTTTTGAAATATCGAATTAAAATTTCAGAGACATATTTTTAAGTACCTAAACTTTGAAAAAATTGAAAAAAAATCGATTTTTTGAAAGTTACAACTAGGGTTGCCCCCCTAAGCTGAAAAATCAAAAGAAAAATGTCCTTTTGGCTTTTTTATAATCTCCAGTCGTTTTCAAGTTATTTTATTTTATAAAGTTTACGGGTAAATATACCCCATTACAAAAGATGTATACAAATACTTTGCGACAAATTGTTTAGTAATAATATGTACCTAACTAATACAAAAAAAAATTATTTCACTAATTCCTTATGTCTGTCGAACATTATACTGAAGAATTAAACTATATAGTCCAATTTTGAATACGCTCAATGTAAAATGTAAGACGTACTAACAATATAAATTTTTTGACTCAAAAGAAAATTTTACAAAAATGCGATCAATATTTGAAACTTGAGTGTGAACACGAGTGGCATTCAATGACCCTAATTCAGCAGAATCTATCAGAGAGTTGAATCAAGTCTCCGTAAAAATTATTATTTTCTTAAAAACAACCAACGCCAGTGATTTTCGGAGATCTACCAATTTCTTCTAACTCTTCTGACGCTTTAATAATACACAGTCATACCAGAAGCAGGTGGTGGAATGAGTAACGAAAAATGGGAGTGTGAGGCAACGAAATTTATTTAGTATAAAAATTGGACCAATCACACGTAACCTATAGCGGTGAGTCTAAACAAGTGGCGGGGCCTAAGGACCCACTCTCGGAGCCAGCTTAGACTCCGCCCATACTTCTAACTCTTTTCTAAAGGTTGCGTGTAATTGGTCCAATTTAAATACTAAATAACTCCAAAACTACTTAAAATGACAAAAAACGAAAAAGGACTTTTCCCTCCGGATTTTTTAGCATAATATAACCCTGCAATTTATAAATTAAAATTTTTTAAATACCTTCTTCAGTCTCGTGAACCCTTAATTAAGTCACTATTTTAAAAAATTGCAATAATTCACCAACAATTATGAAGAAATTAATTTGTGAAATACAAAAAAGTACATTAATTCTCAAATTTAATGAAATTTCCATCTCGAGTTTAAAATTAAATCTGACAGTTAAATTTTGCGAGCAGGAAGACCAAAGAATCTTGTTTGAATAATTGAAAACTTAGCGGATAATTCAAGGATTGTCGTGGTGGGATTTCAATTTCTATTTGAGAAGGCAGAAGAGGGTGAATTCCTAATTCGTCAGTCAAGAAACAATCTACCCCGATACTTTGAGGTTAAATGAATTTTAGGTTGAACAGCCTGAGGATAAGGTTCAGTCGTTTGGAATGTTAAGGTAGAGAGGGTGAAACTCGCTAGGGCTTAGTATCAGCCGCTGAATCCTAGTCGCAAGACCTGCCATCATTTCTACCCTGAGCTTACATTTCCTGTGGTCAAGCACCAATCTACCATAATAGCGTGACCCTGTCGCTGCTCCGCATCATGTTAACCGAGATAGATAGCCTCAGATAGATTGAGGTTAAGGGTAAAGCGCTTTGATCTATGCCGAGTGCTTGCTTCTGCTTAAGGATGGTGACAAGAGCTCTTCCCAAACACTCTAGAATGCAACTTTCGTTACAAAAACCAACTTACTTTTAAGCCTGTAAAAACACGTCTTTTCTTTTCTTCCTCGGCGTTTATTCTTCTAGAGTAAAAAAGTCTGTCGATATAATCTCTCTTAAAGGTAAAATAATATTAAAAACCGTTAAAAGGGTTTTGGCATTTTTTTTCTAACTGGCCTTTTTGCCAAAAGTAGTCTCATGTAGTTTGACAAATTATCCGACAAATTCTCAATCTCTCTTGTAGAAATCACTACTCGATCCCTTGTCGGAATTGATTCTAGGGTGACAGTTTTTTACTTGATTTCATAATGTATGAATTATTTTTAATTAATGAAAAATTTTAAAAAGTTGATAATTTCAGTATTTACATTATGCTGAATTAAATTTATATGAATGAAAGATAATTTATTCTGGAGAACGGAACTAGACGTTCGTTTCGGCTAATATCGAGGAAAATTAAAATAGATAGTTTCCGGCGATTTTTCAAATCCGCAAGCTTGAAAAGCAGGCGTGTAATAAGTGAATGATCAGAAATGAAAAAGCCTTGTCATATTAAGAAGATTTGAAAGCTCGTGCAATTTATGAAAGAGTTGTAGTCGAGCACTGGTCGTCGATCCGCTCTTTCAATATAAAAGTTAATTATGCCCTCAATAATGGCATCGACTAACTCGAGTGCTCGTACTCTTTCATCCTCACCTGCTGCTCTCTACACTTTCCCATCATTTATTTTACTCGCCTCGTCGAAATATTGATTTTTTACTATCCACCGACTTTTCATCACCAAAATTCAATCAAAAATGCGGCCTTTCTTGCCACTTATCAGACCAGTTTTGCATTCATAAATCCCTTAAATCGGCATTTTTAATGGAATACTTTTTGAAGCGAAAATCACTTATTAATGCTGGAGTTCAATTTGTAAATTATAACTGCTTTCAGTATTCATGGTATGCGCCTGGCGTTAAGAATATATCCGAAGCAAAATTGTATTCATAGGGGTAAAGATTAGTTGGTAAAAAATAATTTGAAGAGTTGAATCTAAAACTTTAATGTTTTATATATAAGTGTAGTTAGGGAAAAAAGGGTTTGAAGATGCTTACTTTAAGACGGGTTGTCAAAAAGTGTTATCTTCTCGCGAGTGGCTCGGCTTTTATAGACTGCCGAGTGGGAGGCTCGCACCAATGAGATCGTTGCGAGAGACTTACGGCGGTCGCCGCTACGCTCTCATTGGCGCGAGCCCCCCACCCGGCAGTCTATAAATGCCGAGTCACCCGCAAGAGAAGATCACTCTTCTACGATCTTTATTACCGTATACACCTTTAAATCGTCTGTTTCCTAAATCCATTTTTATATGAAAAATTCCATGTTAGATTCAATTCACCAAATTATTTTTTACTCAATAATATTAAACCTTATGAATACAATTTTGTTTTCGATACATTCTTTGGGTCCGTATTTTCGAAGTTAAAAGGTTTATTAAAACCTGATAATCTTTTAAATTATGTTTTTTTAGATTTTAACGAGAAACAGGTTGAATTTGTTGGGATTTATATTATTAATTAATTATATTTATTATTTTATAATATTATTATATAATATATAACCGACTAATTTCACCCCGCTTCGCCTTAAACCCTCAAAAACTTCCATTACATGGGAGTTCAAAAAATAAATTAGTGTATAGTTTAAATGCACTCATTAATACTAATATATTGAATAGAAAATGATTACTGAAATTGATATAAATAATATTGTTGGAGTTACAACTATATTTTCGATATTGTGTTTTGAAGTGAAATTTGAGAATTTAAAGATAAAGTGGAACGATCGTTTATGACGTCCCTACTAATGTACTTCTATGAACAAAAGGGTCTGTCATTGCTTTTCAGGTAAATTACGAACAGTCCATTCTTAACCGTCTGTAAGATGAGCAGAAAATAAAGTCTAAATATTTTGTGAACTAGAAATAAAGCTGTGCACATTTATTTCACTATCCAGTCTTATTGCGTCAAATCTCTATTAAAGTTAAAGTCCCAACAAATATTTTATAATGTAAGAAAACTTGCGATTAGTCTTTTGTTTTCCGAATTAACGAATACCGGATTGTAATCACTCTAATCAATGTTAATAAAGACAGTTAATTTTATATCTGGTATTACTTATTCTCACAATAATAATAATATATAAATCTATAACTACGAAAGTAATATGTTTTAATAATATATGCAATACACTGTATATCCACTAATCAGTCTCTGCTCTACTATATCCTATTTTATATTCCCATAGAGTTTGCTCCTCAGTATAATAACAAATTTATAGATTTTCTGACATATGATTTTTCGGGACGATAATTTTTGATAAAATCATAAACGTCCACAATTTGAACTCGAGAATTAAAAATTATTAAATTTTCGAGCAATTTTGTAATTGTAGGAAAATTAGAGATCCTTATGGTAACGTCGCTAGTCGAAGAATGCGTTTCGCACGCGGAGAGCCTTGCTTTTATAGACGGCGAGTGGGGGGCTCGCGCCAATGAGGTCGCGGCGCGAGAGACTCAAGGCGGTCCCTCTTCGCTTTCATTGGCGCGAGCCTCCCACCCGGCAGTCTATAAAAGCAGGGCCTTCCGCAAGCCTAACGCATTCTTTGACCAGCGGTATTACCGTAAGGATCTCATAATTCCCTACTATTACAAATTTAATCAAAACCATACCAAATAAAGCTTCTCATATTTACTTTCGCACCATACTCTGTTTTATAATTCACAAAATATTCAAATACTCTCCAATAAAAAAAAATCCCATACCTCCAAAACATCCAGTATAAACTTAAATTTATAAGATAAAGCAAATAGTTCGAATTCGAGTGAATTTAGCTGGAGTTTCAACCGACTAATCTTTTGTATTTGTAGCATAGAAAATGTCGCAGTTCAATGCAGATATTAAACGTTTCATTCGTTAACTGCGCCATTTCATTCCCAAGGGAATGTGTCTCTAACTGGAGATATATATATAATAAACGAGAGACAGTAGACAGCATTTGCATGAGTCAGATGCGCGGGTATAAACTCGAATATATAACTATATAGGAGCATTTACACAAGAGATAATGAAACTCGGCAATGAAACGCTTTCACCAAAAGTGTGCTGTCCCACCCAGCTCGTCCGTCAGCAGATCAATGTTCACTAATGAATGCCTTTATTTCCTGTTTTACAGCTACCCATGAACACCCCTGTCTATCTGATCTCGTATTTGTGCGCACATCTCCTGCTGTACAATAACAGTAACAATACGTCCCGTAACGTCCCTACATGCCCAATGAGCGATTAGCTCTGCTACACCGCATGCCGCAAAGTACATGTGTTCTCTAAATTGCGAAACCGCAAACATTCCCGCACGATGATTCGTAAGTAGACAAAATATTGTGGTTTTATTGTGACACATTTTACGCTAAATACTTATCTATTGTCGAATTGTAAAGAAAATTAATTTGTTTCAGTTGGAAGGGAATTGGGAATTTGGAGTGTATCCAGATGTTAAAAATATTTAAAATTTCTGGCAATATTTAAATGGGTGGTTTATGGCCTTTTGTAGTCATTGTCAAACCATGCTTAATCTGTCATAAAATCTTGAATGGTGTTAAAAGATTCTATTAAGGCTCCTCTCCTTTTGGTCAGTCAACAAGGGTTTGAGGCCTTCTTACAGTTCAGTTCCGCTTTGGCCTTCATACGGTACACATCAGGCGGGATTTTGAGTGAATTTCCCAACGGATTCTATACTCGTCCTCCATTTCGCATTTATACCGGGTGAACAAATGTGACGTATTCTTTATTTGTAATTAGAACAAACTATCTTTCCTGAAAATAAAAGTGCTGTGAGTTTCTGTGAATTACCATCAAACATTTTCTAACAGATATTATCTGTTTGTCTACTGGTTTTTTTCTAACCTGTCTGTATAAAGGGTTGTCTATCATATTTTAATTGGTAGTTAATTAGAATTTAATATAAAGGCCGCTTGGGTTCTAGGCTGGAAATTAATTCGTGATTTATCAGTTGTTAGAGAAAAGTAGCGAATCACGTAAATGATTTCTCCTATAAGCGCTTTCGGCGTGGCAAAAGTCCTTTTAGTGGGAAACTAAAGGGAGAGATTTTGTGGGAAACTATCTTCGATTCGGAGAACGTGCAAATTTTGTGATTAATTATTACTCGCAATCCGAATCGAATTGTGGAATCCACGCTGAACTCAAGTGCCAGCCAAGGACGCTTATAGGTAAAAATTATTTATTTTGTTAAAAGTAGATACAAAGTTGTTTAAATATTTTAAAATTCAAATTATTTAATTTTAGTTTTTTACATGTAGGTTTGAATTAAATTCTATTAAGTCAGTCATAGCGTCGGAGCTACTACAAAACCGCGCATCTACACCTGGTTAAAACCACCTATCTAGAAATTCCTTAAGGGCTATATTGCAATGCAAATTGCATTAAAAGTAGCTCTTAAAGGATTTACAGATACGCGGTATTGCGGTAGCTCCGAAGATAGGATATAAAGCACAGAAGAAATCACCAACTAGAATTCAAAATCGTGAAAAATTACCAGTTAAGTTAGAAACTTTTTGATTTTAATTGACACGCTTACTGTGGAGCTATTTTGAGAAAAATATGTTGGTACAGTTTATTTCACCGAGAATTTTATTAAAGCGATAAAAACAAGAAACTCTCTAGTTATGAACACTTGAATCAACAGTAGCAGGTGTACCAATCATGTAACAAGCAACCTATACCGGAATAGTAGCTTTATGTGTGCTCAGAGTTTGGAGATTGTCGTAGGGAGAGATTTCTTGACTTTAAGCTGGAATAAACTTTGGCAATTGTTGTAGGGAGAGCTTTCGCGACTTTAAGCTGGAATAAACTCAATCATCGTAGAATTAGCTTTTTTTTAAATTTAAATTAATATATACTAGATTTTTGCCCCTAAATTTCTGAAACTAAGATTCACTAAAAGAACTCTTAGATTAAAATGCAAAAAAATAGCTTGTTTACCGTCAACTCTTGTGGAAAACAGTTTTATTCAATAACAGAAAAACAGCAACCTTGAAGGAAAATATGAATGATGTGGACTCAGTGTGATATCGATTCATCCACTCCAATTGGAGGCAGTCGACTGGAAAATTATGAGTTGAAAGAAATATTCAAATTAGGAGAACCTTATTGGATTTCTACCAAGATGTCGTCACGTGATGTAGAAACTCAATATCTCACCGACTTACAAACAAGCTTTTCAACTTTTTTTATTTTTTTTTTATTAATATTAGTCTCCTGGAAAATCATATTGGCATTAATGAACAATACTTTTTAATTTTCCTGGTGCAGACAAAGCAAAATATTTCATCGAATCTGAAAGTGTTTTTACACTTTTTTTTACTTTCGGACAATTCTCCAAGCTCGATAATAATAATAATAACAATAATATTTTATTTTAATTAAATTTTGCTTTTATATTATTTAATTAATAGTAACATTTTGTAGATGCCATAAAGGTGATTTCGTTGTGGGATTTCTATTGAACCAAATAGTAATTAAAGCAATGATACAAAAGGAAACAAACTTTTTAAGCCTAGATAACTAAACTAAATAAGCTGTAACTTTGTTTTGGCGTGGTTTGCTGAACAAGTTGCAGGCTGGCCACAAGCCAGGCAAATTCTCTGCAGCTCGAATACATTCTCTACATTTTGGCGCTTTGAGCATCGTTTTACTGTTTCATTTAAATGTCCCTTTAATTAAACAAATATAATAATCAAATATAATTATATTGTATCAAAAACACCATTTATTTAACATCCTCTAACGAGGCGCATACGACCAAAATTTGTTAGTTTCAATTTCCAGTGGATTATTAATTCATTGGATATTTTTAGGGTGTTTTCGCGGCTATAAATGGCCAGTTCCATTTTAAATCATGCACGATTTCCACTTGTAATCACAGAATATTATGGGGATAAAATATGTTGATTTTCAACGGAAATTAGGTGACTCGTATTTTTGCGAATTGAGAAAAAAAAATTTCTTTGAAGTTATGAACATTTAAAATTTGAAGAATTTTGATTTTTTCGTAAAATGTTTACCAATTTTTAACCCTATCAAGATAATTACGGTTTCTTTACAGATTCTTGTAGAGTTTCTTAAACTCTTTCAATATCCATGAGAAAATTTCAAAAATATTCCAAATTCATTCTAAATTCTACTGAGCTATTACTTTTATTATGACATAACCTAAAAATGAATTTGTCTAACAATTAGTTATTCTTTACTAAAGTGATTAGTAGAAATATAACTATTAGAATTAGTGACTATGCTTTTAAATTAGTTATTTTTAACTATTTCAGATTAAGGAAGCGACAAATATTAAATAAACAATAATAAAGAAACGATTTTTTCAAATTTACAAAAAATTCTTCTCATATTTCAAATATTTGCTCTTTTTGTTTAGTAGTTATAATCAAAATATTGCCGTTTATCGCATCAAACTAATTATTTTTTTTTTTAGAATTTCCGTCACAAAAAGCACACAATAAAGCCCAAGTGATTTATAAACTAGATCGCGTTGTTTTCTTTTGGAATTCAAACAGAAATTGTACTGTGAAAACAGCATTCTGTTTTCAATAGTAAACTGGGTTGAATGCGAAACCCGATTTCTTTAGGGGGCTTCTTGAGGTTTACAGAACAAGAGATATTGATCTCATGCTTCAGCTCCTAGTTTCCTTATTTTAAAACTGCCTGTCAAGTTATATCTCCGATCGTAACACGACAAAACATTTTCAAATAAGAATTAAAAATACTAAACAAAGCGTGTAAGATTTTTATAAGCCCGGGGAAAAAATTTACTTATCGCGATAAGTGGCTTTGATTTATGGTTAAGTTGTAAAATAATCGGCATTAAATGTAAACAAATATTTTTTAGTTATTATTATCAACATTTATTTTTAGTTGAAAATTCTATTTTTCAATATATTTCGATTTTTAATGAATTTCAAAACTTTTTTTTTTAATTAACCCTATAAAGCACAGGAAGACGCTAGAGTCTCGTTTATTTCTTAATGATTTTTTTGTCTTTTAAACAAGAAAAAAACAATACTGACATGGCTTTTTGCATTTTATTATCCTAATCCATTTTTAAACATTCAATTTTGAGACTCTTTTCTGTAATTTGAATAACAATTTATTGTTTACAAGAAATAAATTATAGAATATTGAATTTGTGATAATTTTTATAAAACTTAGTATAAAGGGGTTTTTGGAGCGGGGGAATTCAAACCTGATCTCAAAATTTTAAATTTTAAAATGGCGAATCCAGTATGGCAAAAAAGAATTTTCCATGTATGACACTTTTTATAAAACTAGGTATAAATGGTTACTGCGGATAGAGAAATTTAAATCTGACCTCAAAACTTAAAAATTCAAAATGTCGAATCCAATATGATTCGTAAAAAATGAATTTTCCATGTTTGACAATTTTTATAGAACTCGGTATAAACGGATTTTTGGGGTCGAGAAATTTAAATCTGACCTCAAAATTTTAAAATTCAAAATGTCGGATCCAATATGACGAAAACTTTTTTTCCATGTATGACAGTTTTTATAAACCTCGGTATAAACGGGTTTTTATTGTCGCAGAATTTAAATCTGATCTCATGTTTTCTAAATTCAAAATTCAATATGGCGCACATTAACTTTTAAATTTTTTACACTTTTTATAAAACTCGGTAAAAAATCTGACCTCAAAAATTAAAAATTCAAAATGGCGGATCCAATATGGCGAAAATGAAATTTCCATGTATGACACTTTTTATAAACTCGGTATAAATGGTTACTGGGGATAGCGAAATTTAAATCTGACCTCAAAATTTCATAATTCAAAATGTCGGATCCAATATGGCGAAAAAATTTTTTCCATGTATGACAATTTTTATAAAACTCGGTATAATCGGGTTTTTGGGGTCGCAGAATTTAAATCTGAGCTCATGTTTTCAAAATTCAAAATCCAATATGGCGAACATTAACTTTTGAATTTTTTACACTTTTTATAAAACTCGGTATCATAGGTTTCTGGAATCGCGAAATTTAAATCTAATCTCAAAATTTCAAAATTCAAAATGGCGAATCTAATATGGCGAAAATAAATTTTCCATTTATGTCACTTTTTATAAAATTCGATATAAATGTTACAGGGGTCGCGAAATTTAAATCTGACCTAAAAATTTCAAAATTCAAAATGTCGGATCTAATATGGCGTACATAAACTTTTAAATTCATGCCAATTTTTATAAAACTCGGTATAAACGGTTTTTTGGGATCGCGAAATTTAGATATGACCTCAAAATTTCAAAATTCAATATGGAGAATCCAATATGGTGAAAATAAATTTTCCATGTATGACACTTTTTATGAAACTTAGTATAAAGAAGTTCTGATGACGAGAAATTCAAATCTAATTTCCAAACTCAAAAATCCAGTATGGCGTATCCAATATGGCGGAAATGAATTTTTCATGTATGACAATTTTTATAATACTCGGTATAAACGGGTTTTTAAAGTCACGGAATTTAAATCTGACCTCAAATTTTCAAAATTAAAAATGTCGGATCCAATATGGTGGACATAAACTTTTAAATTTATGCCAATTTTTATAAAACTCGGTATAAAGGGTTTTTAGGGTCCCGGAATTTTAATCTGACTTTAAAATTTTTAAATTCAAAATTGCGGATCGTGTATATATTTTTTTCTTTTATACAACATGATAATAGATTTGTAAATAAAAAATTCCAAATTGAATCCGCCATTTTGAATTTTTAAATTCTGAGGTCGGAAATGTCGGAATATTAAGTTTTTAAAAATTGTCACGAATTGAAAAATTCATGACCGCTGTATTGGATCCACTATTTTGAATTTCTAAAAAATAACATCAGATTTGTAATTAGCGACCCCAAAATACCCTTTATACCGAGTTTTATAAAAATTGCCATAAATGGAAAATTTCATGTCCGACATATTGGATCCCCCATTTCGAATTTTTATAAAATAACGTCGGATTCATTTTCAGCGACCCCAAAAAATATTAGATATCTTGAAATTGTTAAAAAAAATTTTTGTTGGAAAAATTCATGCTTGAATGAGTTAATCAAACGTCCTTGAAAATAAAATACAGAAAAGGGTATATTTTAACCCGAATACAAAAATAGTGATTTTTTTATAAGCGCGATAGTTTCTTTCACGAATTCGATATTTTTAGAGAGATTTGGAAAAATTTACAAGTTTGGTAAAGTTTTGAATGTTTCTTTTGCTTTTTGTCTGTTATTTCGTAACATAAGCTATGTAGAATTACTGCAGTGGTTTACACCAATGAGTCGCTATTACCATGAGTATAAGGCTCCAGTTTCTCTTCATTGCAATATATGTATACGTAACGCAAGTTCTCACAATACCATTTTTCGTAGTTTTAGTTGCTATGTTAGAAATAAGTAGAAATGAGTTTTGTAAAAAATTGTGCAAGAAGAAAATAAATAACATTTATCAGGCTCTGTGCCTCGTAGTTGTAAATAATAATAAAAAGCAGATTTTAAGAGCTTTCAGAATGTATAAATAAAGATTTTCATCCTTTCTCGAAACTAGAAATTAAACCCCAAAAAATCTTACATTTTATTCCATAAATTTGAATTAATAACCCAATTTTTTAAAATAGCTTGAAAAATCCTTCTTTTTTCTAGTTTATGAATTTTTTATCGTAAAATTGCCTTTAATTAAAACCCTTTTTTGGTATTTTATTTTACATTACTAGCTCTTTTTTTTCACTCCGTGTTTGATTTTTATTACAAGCTTTTTACTTCGTATTTTAGCCGGATTAAAAAATCTTTATAATCTATAGGTCGCATTACGTTCTCCCTTTTTTTCTCTCTCACTTTAATTTAAAACAAAACAAATTTTGAAACGAAAGCTTCCAATAAAAATGTTTCAATTAAATTAGTCATTTCTCGTGTGCTTTTACTGTAGGACTTTTAGTTTCACAACACGGAATATCAGAACATAACATAAAAAGGTCGTACTCGAAAAAGCTTTTTTGGATTAAAAATTCATATTATATTGCGCTTGGTACAATACAAAATGTGATATCGCGTTGTTTATTATTCAAAATAATGATTCTTTCTCTCATAAAGAGGATTTTAGAACTTTTAAATTAAATTTACCCATTCAATTTCAGTTTTATTTATTGCTTTTTCATAAATATTTTATTCCCGACTATCCATTTCGATAGCACGAGATAAATATAAAGTAAAACAAGAAAGCAAAAAAAAAAACCAACTCTACGAATGCAAAATCTACAACTCGATTGAAATGAAAAAAGAAAAAAGTTAAAAATAAGGTTCATTCTTTTTAAAAAATTTTCCAGTTAAAAATTCTGTTAATTATATCACGAGTGCATTTTTCCGGAACAAAGCGTCCTGTAACTAAATAAAAGATCGTTAAAAGCAGACGAAAGTTTAAAAAATTCCGACACATCAGGCTGCTGGTGATTCGTCAAAAGTTTCTCGTTGAGAAAACTCCCTGAATTTCGTCTGATTTAATTAGTTGAAAGTGACTTCCCTATATGAAAGTGTGCAGGAGTGTGAGCGATATCAAGGGAGGCAAAGTCTTTCAGAGCACGAACCATTAGCCGTTGAATCACTGGCCATTCAGAAGCACAGAGTCTACCACAAACGAGACACGCTGAAAATGGGTAGGGAATGTGTGAAATGACGAAAGGACGAAGGCCAAAGTCCAGAAAGGAAGATAATGAGGGTAAAATAAAAAAATAAAAAAATAAAAAAAGGAGAAAATGTCTGCAGACTTCGGCTCACTTTTGCTGCAGAACCGCAGACCCGTATTGTAATTAGTCTGCCTGTGAAAATACCCAGAGAAAAACATTTTATCTGCTTTCAATATTGTGCTCACTATCTTTCACGCTTCAATTATCCAAAATTAACTCTTTATTTTTACTTAGACAAAAAAAAAACAATAATTAATTTTAACAGTCTTGTTGGAAAATCTTGGCTTAAATTTCAAGATGGAAAAGATAATTAAATTTAAGAGGGCATAAAGTTCTGTTTGCGCGTATAGGTAATAATATACATATATTTATATAAAGTGAAACACACATAGATAAACGAATAATGGATTTGGCATTTTCCCAACAAGTTAAGAAGATGGTAATTTTTTTCACTAGGGATGAAAATAGTTCTTTTTGGATAATTTACGCAAATGGTTATTTTTGTCAATAGTGATGGAAGTGGTCATTTTATCCACTAGTGATGAAAACGGTCATTTTTTGCACTAGTGGTGGAAGTGGTTATTTTTCCCACTAGTGATGAAAATGGTCATTTTTCGCACGAGTGAGTGTGTCGAAAAAAAAAATTTCTCCCATTTGTGTCGAAACTCGTAAATTCCCTCACTCGTGTCGAAAATGGTAATTTCCCCTACTTGTGTCGAAAATAAAAATTTCTCCCATTTGTGTCGAAACTCATAAATTTTCTCACTCGTGTCAAAAATGGGGAAAGTAATTTAAAAACTCATAGGAATGTTTTAAAAACAAAGAAAATAATTTAAAATTCAGAAAATTACTTGAAAATCCTAAAAATAAAATTAAAAAATTGAAGAATGAAAAACTAGGGAAAATAATTGAAAATTGATAAAAAAAATCATTAAAAATTGAGATAAATAATATAAAATTGAAAAATATAATTAAAATTTGAGAAAATAATTGACTCAATTACATAATATATTTTAAATACGAAAAAGTTAAAGTAAATTGCAGAAAAATACTTGAAACTTTCAGAAGTTCTATGAAAAATAAAAGAAAATAATTGCAAATTAGAGAAAATGAATGAAACAAGATAAACATAATTTCAAATTGAAGAGAATAATTTTTAATTAAACAGAAATAATTAACAACTTTTTGGCAGTTACGAAAAAGAACGAAAGTAACTGCAAATTGAAGAAAATAACATAAAAAATCATATAAATAATTGAAAATTGAATGAAACAATTAAAATCTCAGATAAATAGTTTAAAATTTTGGAAATTATAAAAGAAATGAAAAAAATTGATAATTGAAGGATATTAAATTTGGAAAATAATTCAAAAATGAATTTACAATTTGAAACTTGATGAAAAATAATTGAAATAAATTACAAACATTGACAAGTTGTAAAAAATATATTACATTTGAGTGAAATAATTGAAAAAATTACAGAATATTTTTAAACAAAAAACAAAACTAATTGAAATTTGAGAAAAATACATGAAAATCTTAGAAATCAATAATTGAAAGAAATGAACTAAAAATTGGAGAAAAGAATTGAAGAAAGCTAAAAATAAATTAAATTTACGACAATTAATAAAAAGATTTGAAAATTAAGAAATCAAATGAGAATAATTAAAAATTAAAGAAAATAATTGAAATTTTAGAAAAATTTTAAAAAATAATTTCAGAAAATGAGAATAATAATTAACAATCGAGGAAAATAATTTAAAAATGATAAAATTAATTTAGAATTAAAAAAATAATTTAAATATGCTGAAATTAATTGAAGACAATAATCTAAATTTGAGATAATTACTGAAAATTTAGAAAATTAATTTAAATATAATGAAAATACCAAAAGATGAAAAAAATAATTGACAAATGAGTTTTTTATTTGCAACTTAAAGAAAATCATTGAAATATGATAAAAACAATGATAAGTTGTAAAAAAAACCAATCACAATGGAGTGAAATAATTGAAAAAAGGAAAAAATTGTTTTAAAATAAAAGTAAAATAATTTAAATTTGAAAAAAATATGTGGAGATCTTAGAAATCAGTTAAAAATGAGAATAACTTAAAATTGGAAAAAATTCAAGAAAGCTAAAAATAAATGAAATTTACGATAATTAATAAAAAGAATTAAAAATGAAGAAAATAATTGAAAATAATTAAAAATTGAAGAATATAATTGAAATTTTAGAAAAATACTTAAAAATTTTAGAAAATAACAATCGAAGAAAATAATTGAAAAATGATAAAATTAATTTAAAAAAAAATTGAAAAAATAATTGGAATATGGTGAAATTAATTAAAATTTATAAAGAAAATAATTTAAATATGAAAGACTGAAAACATTAAGTTAAGTTCGAGAGAAATAATTAAAAGAATCGAAGAATATATGTTTAAAAACGAAAATAATTACAAAATTACTTAAAAATTTTAATTAAAGAGAATAATTAATAAATCGCAGAAATAATGGAAAATTGATGAAAATAATAAATGAAATATCAGATAAACAATTGAAATTTTAGTAAATTGTGCCAAAAGAATGAAAATAATTAAAAATCATAGAAAATAATATAAAATTACAGAATTTATTTTTAAGCAAAAGAAAATAATTGAAAACCCTTTAAAAAAATTAAAAATTGAAGACAATAATCTAAATTTAAGATAATAACTGAAAATTTAGGAAAATTATTGAAATATAATGAAAATACTAAAAGATGAAAAAAATAATTGAAAAATGAGTTTTTTATTTGAAACTTGAAGAAAATCATTAAAACATGATAAAAAACTGAAAAGTTGTAAAAAAACATTTAAGTGGAATAATTGAAAAAATTACAAAAATTTTTTTTAAATAAAAAATAATAATTTAATTTTGAAAAAAATATACGGAGATATTTGAAATCAATTGAAAAAATGAGAATAACTTAAAATTGGAAAAAAGAATTGAAGAAAGTTAAAATAAATGAAATTTACGATTATTAACAAAAAAATTTGGAAATTATGAAAACAATTGAAAATAATTAAAAATTGAAGAAAATAATTGTAATTTGAAAATAATACTTAAAAATTCTAAAAAATAATTTAAGACAATGAGAATAAAAATTAACAGTCGAGATAAATAATTAAAAAATAATAAAATTAATTCCAAATTCAAAAAATAGTTCAAATATGCTTAAAATAATTGAAGATTGAGATAAATAATTGAAATTTATGATGAAAATAATTTAAATATGAAAGAATGAAAACAGTAAATAAAATTTGAGCAAAATAATTGGAAAAATCCTAGAATGTATGATTAAAAAAAGAAAAAAATTACAAAATTACTTACAAACTTTAGTTAAAGAGATCAATTAAAAAATCGCAGAAGTAATGGAAAATTGATAAAAATAATAACTGAAATTTCAAATAAATAATTGAAATTTTTGAAAATTGTGCCAAAAGAATGAAAATAATTGAAAATCGGAGAAAATAATATAAAATAATACAGAATTTATTTTTATGCAGAAGGAAATAATATAAAAACCATTTAAAAAATTAAAAATTTTAATTAAAAATTAAAGACAATAATTTAAATTTGAGATAATAACTAAAAATTTAAGAAATTAATTGGAGAATAATGAAAATATTAAAATATGGAGAAAATAATTGCAAAATGACAAAAATAATGGGAAGTTAAAAAAATAAATTTAAATTTGCGGTGAATAATATAAAATGAACGAATAAATGATTAAATTGATTTAATGTCAAGGCAAAAATAATTAAAATTGGAAAAGTGATTGAGAAAAGTAAACAAAATAATTGAAATTTGAGGAAGGTAAATTTAAGATTTAGAGGATCAAATTAAAAACAATTAAAATTATCAAGGATTGTAGAAAATAGTTGAAAAATAATAAAAAATAGTACGAAATTGTATTTTGAAGGAATTGAAATCGTAATAAAAAAGAATTATTAGAAATTGAAGAAATTTTGAAATCACTTTAAATTTAGTATTTCTGAAACGTGGATTAATTGAACTTTTAATCAATGCAAGTTCACATTAACTGAAATTTGAAGAAATTAAAATTGCTATACATTTAAAATTTGAGAACATTTTAAAAAGGTAAAATAAGATTTAAAATTGTAAAAGAAAAAAACATCTAGTGACAAATATAAGGTGTGAACAGAATGAATGAATGTATTAATTAAACTTGTAAATTATTATATATAATTGGGGCCCTATTTTTTTTTTTTTTGCCTCAGGGCCCTTGAATCCCCAATTACGCCACTGCTCGTTTCGAAAGTCATAAATTCTACCACTTGTGTCGAAAATCGTTATTTTTTCCACTAATGACAAAAAAGGACAATTTTAACCAAGGACTTATTTTTTTTACCCTATTACAAAAACAGCTGGAAAAGTTTATAGAAGATGAAAAGGACTTAGAAAGAAATAATAAAGTTTTAAAACACTGGGTAAATGTTTAAAAATGGCAAGAATTTAAATAGTAAAAAAAGCTGGATATTACTGGATATTTCTAGATAGAATTATAAAACTTAAAAACAAGAGGAAACATAACTCGAACAATAGGAAAAGTTTCGACGTGTTGGTTAGAAAGTTTTTAGAATGAGCTTAAACTTTTTCGTGACTCAGCCAGTTTTCAAAGGGAAATATTAGGTAAACAGCTTTGCAGTTATAATTCTATTAGAACAAACATTATTTCAATTTCACGTAATGATAAATAGTTTAGGACACTTTTTTCTCTACCATTGCGTTTAATATACATTTTTCTTTTTTTATCAACTACAACTTTTATGTAATTTTACAATTTTTTTTATTTACTTTAAATTTGGATTGGAAAGAACAAAACTGCAAATTAGCAAAAGGTACAATTAGAATTAGTTTAAAAAAGCAATTAGCTTCTATTATAACCAGAGATGAAAATTTTTCACATGGAATTTTAGGGGGAACTGACCCTAAGTATAACACCTGTTATAAAGTGAATCGACTAAATTTCCGGTGTAGTTTATTAAGAGTGCAAATGTCCCGGAAATTGTAACACCTGTCTTTTAGGAATTTTACCGACTCTTAAGAAATTGATAGAAGAGTCGAAATAAAAAAAACAACTTGTTGATTTTTTCTTTATTATAGGTTAAAGAAGTAATTTATTTTTGAATCATTATTAACTAATTGGAGATAAAATCTTTTATCTGCCCATGAATAAAATTTAGAAGTTTGGAATTTAAGCTTTACTTGCGTGCTGAAAAACAAATTCCAGACTTTTTTTATATTGAAAAGTTAAAGGTTTCTGAGATATGCCCATATCGCTACTTTAAAAAAAAAAAATTTCCCGTTTGTGGGATTTTTTTCCATTTACCAAAAGCCAAAATTTTCATCAATGTTAATGCCAGTCGAGATGTTCGATTTGTAGTCAATGCAATTCCGGTGATTCAACGATCGTAGAAATAGGTTGGATGTTGACGATTTCATAGTACTATATCCATTTAGTCTGCAATTACAAAGCTGACAATGGGAATATTTGCACTGCATGGCGATATTGGAGTCACCAGGATGTCATGAAAATTGCATCACGTTCTCTCGTGATCAGAAATCACAACTAGGCGGAAATGGTGCTAGTGACATCAAGAAATTGCTTCATTGGTATATACGGCAACTTTAATTCCAAGAACTCTATTGAAAGGTATTTCAAAAACAAGACTGACTTTGAAAATTTTACAGATTCCATCAGAAATCTCATTTTCACCAATCCAAGTTCAATTAAACTCGAGAATTTCAACTCTAGTGATAATAATAATAATCCAGCGCAAAACTTTATTTCTGTTTTGGATTGAAATAAAAAAAAAAAAAAAAAAAAAGAGGGAAAACTCTGATGGATTGATTTAATTAAAGGCAAACGACGATTAGCGTTCATGGAACTCAGTATATTGACGTCAACACGTACCAGAGTGAAAATTTATAATTAGAATTGAATAATAAAACTAAAACTGATCCAGACGAAAACAACGAGTGATATTTTTAGCGAGAGTTTAAATATTTAAGTCATGTTGCTTTTATCGCGGGTTCTATAATGATTTTTGCACTTTTTGGTTCTGTTTCTGTATATCTATTTTCATTCTTTATTTATTTTTGCAACTGTATTATTAGAACTTGGATTAATTGTCGACACGTATAAAGCTAGAAAATAGAGATGAGCAAGTGATGAAGAAAGTTCCAGGTGATTTTTATTTTTCAGATCTGAAATCTTTGATCAGAGATATCGTCGAGAAATGGTTATACGATCCGACAAAAATCTGCTTGACGAGGTGAAAAGTTGCTGTAAAGCGAGACGGCATGCTCCCTTGGGACTCATACGTCACAGTAATTCTCACGTAAAGAGGGCGTTTCAGTAAAGATATTGAAATTTTCTTTTTTTCGCTAAATTTATGATCCTTGAGTTTTCAAACTACAAATGAGTGAAATATTTTTCTAGACTGTTGAATTATAACTTTAGTTATCAAAAAAATCTGCCTAGAAAATCGTTTAATACATAACATTAAATTCACGTTTAATTTAAATTTACAAAAAACATTATTAAATAATAAAATAACAATTACATGATACAAAATTAATTGCTTCTAGTTTTACATTCGAAATAAAAGAAATTTTCAATATTTTCCAAGCTAACCTAAAATACACTAGTAAAATTTGATTATCTCCAAATTTTTTCTAACTGTGTGTACCTTTTTAGTTTTTACACACATCTTTCTCTATATTCTTAAATCTTGTTTTATATTCGTTATGCTTTTGTTAACTCCAAGTTACACTAAACTTTCTGCACATTTTCTAACAGAAAGGAGAAAAATACTGAAAAATACCTAGTTTCGAGTTCTAACCTAATCTGGCGCTTCGAGAACTCGAGCCTGCGCAGTGGCCACCGGAAAATTACGCGCGCTTTTTTAAAAACGGAAAAAACCAAATTTACTCATTTTTTATCTAGTTTTTATTTTTTAAAACACATTTAATGAAATATACTACTTACCACTTCTGGCATAAAACTGATAATATTCACTCACCTGAAACAGAAAGAAAAACAGTTTATCAATAAAAGCCCCTTTTTTCAAAAGCATCAATTTGTACAGATTTCACTTCTGATTTGAGCAAAGAAAACTTAATGACAGAAACTCTTGTACTATATTATTTTATGTCTGTAGCATGTCAATAACAAATAATCATGGTCAGACTATCACTAAGATAGCAATAAACATGCGATATTTTTACTGCAAGCGTTTTTTCTCGTCTAATTAAAATAAAGTTTAAAAAGTTTTTTCAGCCAAGTGTATTTTAGGTTACATCAAACACTTTTTCGAGAAATGAAACGAATATTTTATTTTTATGCAAAAGCAACTGTAAAAGGAAAATACAATTTAACGTGGAAAAATGCTTTGAAAATGATATTTCTTTTTGACATGTAAATGACAAGTTAAATCGAATTTTTACATATATTGCTGGCACATATTTTTCACACGGAGTTTAAAAAAGCCTATTTACATTGATATTACATTAAACTGAAATCAAAGTTTTGTCATATTCAATATTTTTTAATAATACCTTGTGGATTTTTTTCTACTTTTTGTGTGCACATCACAAATCCCTGTATCGGATATTATAGTTTCATCTTGCCCGTGAATACATTTTTCGTTGGCTATTGAATATTCACTTATGTAAAGCCAATGGAAAATAACCATTTTTTAAAAACAAGATTCTAGTCAATGCGAAAAAAATTGATCTTCGATGCACAATTCATGCTTCGCGTACGTTGACCCCATTCTGTCATTTCGTTAGAAAAGGAAAGGTCTCGGTACTTTTTTCAAAACTAAAAGGTTTCAACGCATGACTAAACTTGTGAAAAATTCTCAATTTCACATGTCGAAATTTTAAATTACCTATATATATACAGTGAAATTTTCTCAATAAAAGGAATTTGCCTTTCTTTTTCTATCAGAAAATGAATCTTGAAAGGGTAATTTGTCAATTTTAACATATCAATTTAGTAACTTTGATAGATTAGAATTTTGATTAAATTAAAATTTTGAATTTTTCAATTAATATACTAAGATAATTTAATAAATCAGATATCTTCTTTTTTAAACTAAAGTTTTTGGATTAGATATAATGTTTTTTGTGAGGTCGAAAAAGGTCATAACTGTCTGAAGATCTCGAGGTGAGAAGATGCTTGAAGATTTTTTAAGACGTGGGAAGGTTGTTCGATTGCGCGAAAAGATGGACGTATAAGTAAAGTTACCGCATCCGAAGCGATAGATAGTTTCCGCTTTGCGAATTATCGAATGTCGATTCCATTTCCAAACGGGATCACATTGGAGAACGAGATGATTCCATCTGCGGACACTATCAATTACGCGATTTCATCGCCTCTCCGGCGGCTCATTACGTTGGATTGTTCCATTAAAATAGAGACGTTTTTACAATTTAAAAGTTAAATTTATGTTCCTATTTCTACTCAATGTAAATGAAATTCAATAAGTCGTTAGCAATTGGCCATAATTCGTACCAAAAGAAGATTAATTTTAATCTGCTTATTAAAATGCCATATGTGCCCGCGCTCATTAAATTTCTATTAATTATTAGTTTTGTTAAGTCTGGTGGCCGAGGAACTGAAATGAATTATTCAACTCTCAATTCCAAAAGCGCAACGATTTCCGATTATTTTATTTTTATACTCAAGGATATTAGCGAAAAATAATTGTTTACTAATTAGAATACTAATTTTCTGTATAAAAGAATAATTTACTATTTATTATAAGGTCACAATTTGTGTCTGAAATAAAAACTCGATTAACCTAACCTCAAACCTAACCTAGCTTTTATTTGCGACACTATTTGTGCTCTTGTAAGAAATATCATTTTTGGATAATTAAATTTAATATTTAAGAGAAGAATCTACTGTTCAGCAGAGTATTAATACATTTTCGAAATTATTTCTCCCCTAAAAATTTGATTGTCGCCAAAGTTCGGAATTTGGATACGTACTTTTAACAATATTCGTTATGCTTTTGTTAACAACAACTATTTTTTCTTCTTCTTACGTCTCATCTGGTTATTTTAAAATAAAGAACAAATTATTATAAACTTTCTGTTAGCAGGAACGACAAACTCTGATGCTCTGAACGTTCTAGCCTAACCTGATAAAATCTTCGATAACTCGAGCCTGCGCAGTTGATCCGCGCGCTTTTTAAAAACAAAAAAACATTTTTTTCTAGAAAAGTTGTTTCAGTAAGAAAAATTATTTTATTTATAAACGAAATTTTTTCTCTTCGATTAATTTTTCCCAATTTCTTACACAGTAAAATTATACTTAAATAGCCATCTAGTAAATCATTTATTTTTTAATTCCAAGCAAACAAATTAATCACTAAACTGAATACTTGATTATTAAAAAAAAAATGTTTATGACAGTTTAGTATGCAAAGTTCTTTTGCCATTTAGTGGATTTAAATAAAGTTACTAAATTCTCTGCGTAGATTAAATCTCACTCTGTAACTTTTCATTTCAATTACAAGTTTTAAATAACATTTTTCCGAGAAGTTTTTACTCGTTACTGCTATCAGGAGGTTTTAATCTAAAATTGTTTTCATAATTTGTAATATATAGATATTAAAGGGAATTTCAAATAATTATAAGTTACCGGTATCAAGAAGCAAATTAAACTTTGCATGAACAAAACTCAAATTAAACTTGAGCAAATTTTGAAACCAGAATTTAATAAAAAAAATGCTGCAAAAATTCTAAAGAAAAAATCCTTGTTATGAAAAATTTCTCCAGCAGTGTCATGAAATAAAATTTAACAATCGTTTACGCCAGGATAATAAAAATTTACACACACACTTCTCTCTTGGTAATTTCGGGAGTATGCTGGCGTAATAATTGAAAATTGCAAATAAACGTCAAATTCTTTGTTATTAACAGGAAGTGAATATTTCCAGAAGAAAAGCTCGCGTCGATTTTTCTTGGAGAATTTTATAATACACTCTCAAATTGCCTACCTGGCGCGATGTTATATGCATTCCCCGGAAGATTTAGATGGCGGGCGAGAAAATTAAAAAAAGAGAAAAAAAGCAAAATAAAGATAGGAGAAAGGAGAAAAAAAAGTCATATAACTTCTCTTCTCGAGGAAATTGGAATTTTCGAAGAAACAAAGATCTTCAAAGGTAGTAGTAGTACGAGCGGTTGCGTTTAGAAGGTTCACAAAGTTCAAGAAGGCTTTAACCTTACGCGGTTGCATATTCTGAAACGTTTTCTCGGATCGGATTCAGATGCTATTTTCGCATCTGTGGGAAATGCAGATGGGGCGTCACGTGATTTGGCTCTCGTCCAACTCGTGTGTGTCACATTCGCTCTCTTGTATAAAAGCATATCGTGTGTGAGTCCAAAGCTTAAGCAGGAAGGAGACACTCGGTTTCGAAGCACTTCTTCCGAAACTGCTTAGAACTTTATGTTTTAGATATATTTCTCTTTTCCCGACTTCTCAAATTTATTTCTGTTTATCTAACCAACATTCTTGACAAATTCAATGAACGAAATGCTGGTGGTTGATAAATATTGATTATATTCTCTAAATATACGAAAAGTGTGATAAAATACCAGTAAAATTAATTATTTAAACACTAATTGGTATAATTTCTACTGAAAATAATTTTTAATCTTTATCAAGTTAATCTAAAATACACTTTTCTTATTGTAGCCGAATTTATTTCTGGCTAGCTTTTGCACGTGTCTTTTTATATATTATTTAAATCTTCTTTTTTATATTCGTTATGCTTTTATTAACAACAATTAACTTTCTGAAAACTTTTAGTAGAAAAATAGTAATTTTAGTAGACTAAAATACTCTGAAGTTTATATTCGTTATGCTTTTGTTAAGAACAATAAACTTTCTGAACACTTTAAGTAGAAAGAACTAAAACACTCTGAAGTTTGCGTTGAGTTCTAACCTAACCTGGCGCTTCGAGAACTCGAGCCTGCGCAGTAAGGCACAACTGTAGTGACGAATCGAAAATTCCGCGCGCTTTTTAAAAATGATAAATAAAAGATTTTTTATTCTAAACATTAAAAATGTTAATTTACAATCGAAAATTATTTTATTTATTAATATATAAAGCTTTTACATTGGTTTTTAAAATATCCCGTTTTATTAATTATTTTTAAAGATTTTTAAATTAAGTAGTTTGAAAAATTAAATCAATTGTAAATTTGAAAATTATTTTATTTACTAATATATAAAGCTTCTACATTGCCTTATTAAATTTTCCGTTTAAAAATTATTTTCAATAATTCATAAAGGAAGAAGGTAATTTTAAAAACCTATTTTCCTCAATCTAGAAAACTTACATCCATTATAGATTCATAAATTTTAAATAAACTATTTCAAATGGGTCAGTTTTTTCCCGGATGTATTACAGATTTAGCTATAAATGAATTAAGCTAATTTATATTACAAATAAATTTGACAGTGACGGAGAGGTTTCCTGATATTAGAATCAGTTTTGAACTCGATTCATGGATATTAATATTTCGTTAATTTTACAATATCAACTGTATGATGATAAAGTTTGATGACACTTTGGTGAAAATAGCACCTCAGATGGAACTTATTTTTACGTGACGAGCATATGATATCGATCACTACTCTTTTCTACTTCGCACGTACTGGCATTTTTACATTTGACGCTCTACACGTCTAGGAGCAGTGGAAATTTCGATTCCACGGGAACAGTAAGATATAAGCAGACTTGAAACATGAATGCAAAGTCCTTGAGTTTGGTCTTTATTCAACCGGTTGCTTTCAATAATGAAGAAAATTTACACCCCGAGACATTTTGTATTTAAATTTAAACCAAGCAGAGTTTATTTGAATTAAGTGAAAAAACATTTAGGGAAGTAAATATAAATTTATTTGTGGTAAATAAATCTTGGATGTAAAATTTTGAAAACTGTGAGGAAAGGAATTTAGGAAGAATCTTCAATGTTAAATACAGCCGAGTGATAAATTTTAATTGAATTAGTTTAAATATTTTAGTTTGGTTTATCGAATAGCGTTTTAAATGAGTAAATAAGTCGAGCTATTTTCGGGCGGAGCATTAAAAAGAGTAGAAACAACCTAAAACAAAAGTCATACTAAAGCCGACGAGCCTGAATGGGCGTGGCTAATAGAGCGTCGCGGAACCAATCAGCGCGCGCTCCCCCACTCACTCGCGGTCGGTCTCACGCGCGACCGCTTAAAAGCAGGGCCTTTAGCTGGCTCTACATGCAAAGCTAACTTTGATCCGACACGACATGTCGGACCCGACTTGCACGAGATAGAAAAGGACAGAGACTCTCTCCGTCCTTTTCTATCTCATGCACGACGTGCGTGCGGAGCAGTGTTAGGTTCACATGTAGAGCCAGCTTCTGAGAGTCACGGGTCAGATCCTTTCGAGTCGTCCTACGATCATCCCGCTTTTTTTTAAATACTGAATTTTTATCCTCTGCTTTTTTATACTTTTTTTTATCAGTTTCATCTCTAACCAAATCTTTACTGATCTTAACTCTTCTATGTGAAACGAAATTTTCCAAAGAATCGAAAAAAAACTTCCCCGGGATATTCCAGTTTTTCTTTCGTTTCGCAATTTTCAGAAACTATTCAGTCCTGGGTTATTTTAAGAGTTGAGGAAATTTTGTATTTATATAACACGCAATGTACTTGAACTTTTTGAATTAATTCACTCTTGGGTAAAAATTTCGATTGAATATAAAATATAATGCAATATATTTTCGTTGAAACTGGAACATGGAGTAATGATCGTAATCGGTGGTATAGACAAGCCATAAGGCTTTGTTAGAGATGATGACAGAGGCGGACGATCTGACTGTATGGCGATGACAATGGCGACTTGCCAAATTCTTACTATACGAAAATAAGTGGAGGTCGTAATCCAGGCCTTGCTTGGCCACTATAAATTCCAAGAAACTTATAAAAATTTATCTAATCGTTTTGCTTTTATCTATTTCAAATACCTCTTACGTGGTTTCACTGGAAATTTTCAAAAGTAATATCCGCAGTTGAAGACAAAATTTCTATAATATCGAATTATACTTTTTTTTTTTATTTTCTATCCGATATATTCAGTTTTATTTCGTCTCCTGCTTCTCTTTTAAAAGCAAAACAGCTCCGTAGAAATTTTAAAATCATAACGAATTTTTCATTGGAAAGGAAATTAGTAAACCTTGCTTCCTTTAGACATTCAAAATTTCAAGCATATTAAAACACCAGGAATGCAATGCGCTATGGAACTCAAAGTGAAAAATATGCAGATGAATATATTCTCCTAGCTGAGGGCATTTTTGATGCATAAAACGACTCATATTGAAAGCCTGAATAACTCAATTAAAACTTTGAGAGCGACATTCAGAATAAATTTTAAACGCCTAAAAAATACGAGAGGATAATTACTATCATTTCACTCTATTATTGAAACATAATTCTGAGTAAGTTTTTACAAAATTAAAAAAATCAAATTCCGACAAGGCAGATTGAATTGTAATAAGCGAATGTAACGAACGTGAGGGTAATAATTGAAAGCGAAAAATTAACTGTCAATTAAAATTATTAAAATTTAGTGGTATATGTTTGAAATTATTAATCACATTAGCGCAATTATTCGTTGAGTAAAATCAATGGACGTTTGTGCTGAAAACAGATTGGACTGGGATAATTTAATTCGAATTGCAAAAACGATGTCTTTCACCTTCTGTCCGATTCTAAACCAATCTGACAATTACAAGCAGATGCATGCGGGATTACAGTCAATAGAATGAGTGCTTCGTGGTGTTACTACCGGCGTATAAATAATTAATGGCGATCCTCGGTACGGTAACACCATAAAAGTGATGCAGTGTTGGTGGCCTATAAATTGTCTCGATTACCGCTTCCAAATGGGTTAATATCGTGGCGTAGACCTTTTTCCAACCGGGGACTGTGATTTTCGGCAACTCCAATAAATCGTTTAGGAATGGCATAAAAGTCCATGTGAACACTGTAATGGTATTTTAAACTGTTATAATGCGCTGATAACAGATTGCACTTGTTTTCGAGAAGCCTGTAAATTTTATTGTATGTCCAAAAGCGCTTTTCTTCATTTAAAGTTATGACCTTGACCTAATTAAAGAATTTTGGAAATTATTTTTTTTGCTTTATTTAATAGATGGTAAATTGTACAATTGATAAAAAGTCATTTGCCTGAATGTTGGATTAATATTTTTCAAAACGTGGAAGATTTTGTACTTCGTTAACCTTTCTCGCAAGTGAGGTGTCTTACTGAGTATATAAGTAGGGCAGAGTTTCTTCCTCTTCCCTTTCTATTTGTTCGTTTGTTCCGCTAAGCTGCGGGGCCTACGAGCGGAGGTAGTGGGGATTGGCGCATTTAAGCTGTGGGAGGGGCGAGACGCGAGAATATATTTAAGCATGGAAGGGGAACCCTACTCCTCTCTAGATGCACCTATAAATATATAAAAAGTTTCTCTCACCATTCAGTAAGTCTTTAGGCGTTGCTGAAATAATATTTGCAGTCCAATGTACTTTTGTAAAGAATATAGCAAATATTATATTACCATGCAGGTAATTAGGAAAGTTGGTTATGTATAATAACAATAAAATAATAGAAAACAATACATAATTTTCACTCTCTTTTGTTCTATTCTCCATTCACTATTGTTTTATAAATTCACAAAAACCCTGTTACAATTTTTGAATACCTAATAAACCACCTTTGTCCAAAAACACCGATTCATTGATGTTTTACACTTTGTAAAAAACAATAAAGGCCATTTTGAATATTAAGATGCTTTTTTAATAAACTGTAAACAACTTCATGATAATTCGATCAGGTAACAATTTTACGCACGCATTTTTCCCCATTAAAAATACAAATTGATTCTGAAATTTGCTTAAATTTTACACGAGATTTCCACAGTTGGTGGTAATTACTCCATTATTAAAATCAAACCGTATTACCATCAATCTCCAGGATCGTAAACCATACATTTGATAATAAAATTTTTCAACAAAATTTACATTTTCGAGAAAATACAATCTCTCGTTTTATCAGTCACAAGCACGTTCTTCATTTAAGATTATTATAATTGTCGGAAATAAGCCGCATTGGGGGTACTGATTATCGCAATAATGAACTATTGTTTGAGATGCGTCTGTGGGTATGAAAATAGAGCTCAGCTCATCCATTTTACCTCCATTTATAACCAACCAGATGTCTCGCTACGGTCGAAATGCTTCCCTCTTCGTCAGGAAGGTAACTGTGTGACGTTTATGAATTTTTGTTTCTATTTTTCGTTAAAAGTTTCGGGACAATGGGTTGGAGAATTCTCGCCTGGGAGTGGAGATTAAGTGTTGTAATTTGTTGGAACATTCGATACGTGACCGCAAAACGGACATTGTACTAGTGAGGCAATACGATTTTTTTTTTAAATCGTAGAATTCTGTAATAGTCAAGGCAACAAATGGCTGTTCTTATATGAACGAGGCATGGAAGCCGGCTTTGCTTGTTGGCACGACCAAAAGGCCATTTTTCATTTCCCCGCTTTTTGCAGAATCCACACAATATATACGTATTAGTTCCCGACAACCGACAAACAATATTTCAATTGATTAATTCACTGCACCAAATCGCAGATTTCAAGAGGGTGATTCGATTGTATTAATAATCAGGGGATTCTGGATAATTAGATTGCTGGAAAATATAATGTTAAGTTGTTTTTTTTTTCGAAAATGGAGTCGATCCTATTTTAGTTCAGGATTTTTTTATACGAAATAAAAACTACTTTTTACTAGGTAAAAAAGTAGTAGTGAAGATTTTTGATTGTATTATAATATTTTTTTTAAGTTAACGTTCTTGTAATCGGTCGGCGTGAAAATTAATTTTGGAAGGAGAGAATCCGAACAGTGAGACGACTCCAGTCGGTCTGACGACTGGCCCGCGGAGCTCGAGTATTTATACCTGACGCGGCGACTGCGCAGAACGAAGCGCGCGCTGATTGGTTAGCGCGCCGTGAGTGGCTAGAACCTTCTTCGTGGGCGGAGTCAGATTCTCCACGCTTATATTCTTCGTTCCGCATTTTGGGACTCAATCGTTCTCTTTCTTTCCAACTACGCTAGAGGCAAGCTCCTTCTAAAATGAAGAATAAAATGCCGTATTATATACCGATTTAAAGTAAAAAATACTCATGAGATTTTTAGATTACTAAGGTTATAGTCATTGTTTTGTTTGTAAGAATTTGTTATATGTAATTGTTAGTTAAGAAAAAGTTATAAATAATTTAATTAATACAAATTAATTTACTTTAATTAGTTAATTTTTAAATTCAGAAAATTTGATTTCTATTTAAAAATAACAGTAATATTTGATTGAAAGTGTTTAATTGTACAAAGATTGCTCTAATTTGTCAAGATTAACGGTTTCATTAATGATGAAAATTTAAAAAGAATCCGAGGCGTGCGAAGTGCGAGTTTTCGACACGAAATTCTTGTCAATAGTTTTTATCAAAGTTCACGTGTAGGATGACATAAAAAGATATAGGAAATGAAACGACAGGACATTGCCAACGAACATGTGAATACGAGATAACTTGGGCTATCGATCGCTCCTCACAAACGGATACCTGTACGGGACTAAACAAAAAAGAGAGAAACAGAGAAAGAAAATATTCTCTGGTCGTCCCGCTGCTAACAAAGCGTCTCTATGTTTCTTTTTTATGAACCACGTCTTGTAAAAAATAATTACTACTTGTGTTATTTCAAAGTAATATGTTTAAAGCTCATAAAATAATTATTTTTCCTGTTTTACATATTCGCCATCTCCATAGAATTAGAGTAATTTCGTTTAAACTGAGTAATGATGTCATTAGTTAAAGTAGTTACAATAATTAAGAGAATAAATTTAATTGGGAAAATAAATAAATCTAAATAAGAGAATTAATAAATTTTAGTCTTGAATTTAAAGTACGTCTTAATGTTATAAAATTGTTTAATGAAATAAAATTGGATAGATTAGAAATGGCACATTGAAATGAAATTAGAGTGAGAAAATTAAATTAGAAGAGAGTGTTTTAAAAGTTTCTAAAATTGATTTTCAATTTAAATAATGTCTTACATATTAAACATTTTATCAAATTAAATTCTTTTAGAATGGAATAAGTAAACTTATTTTTATGTATTTTAAACTAGCTGCATTTTTCTGAACTATATATGTTTCATGATTTGAAAGAAAATTAAATTAAAATTCATGAGTATGAAAAATGAAATTTCAATTTAAGTAAAAATAAAAATAATCTGGGTTGAAATCGTTTTGATGCCATTTTCTGGATGATAAAAATGTTATTATAAAGAGATTTAATTCTTTTAGACAGGAATAAATTGAAATACAGGTTGCTTTTTGCGCAGTACTTTGGCCTCCATAAAATTTAATTTAGTTCTAAGTGACACCTGACTGATTATACCAAAAATAAGTTCTCTAATATATCTAGTTTCATTCCAACAAATAAGATTTGAAAATTTAAGCTAAAATATGAAATTAGCAAAAAATGAGAGCAATTTAATTTTACTGATATGTGCCTGTCTAAATTACGTAACATTAATTTTAACTGGAAATAGATTGATGTAAATTTTATTTGAAACGGAATTATAATAATTCACTCAAGGAAAAGGTATTTTTGAAAACAAAAAATAATCCTCTTGCATGATATTTTATATAGAAGCAATTGGATTCCCTCTTGACTAAAGCTTAATTAATTTCGAGGCAATATTATATGACGTTAGTAACAAATGATTTTCATTTTCTTATGAAAATATCGACTTTCATTTTTTTTTACTTCAATTGACAGTTTAGATTGTGCCAATATGAAGAAAATTCTTCGAGATGCTTCTAAGAGACTTTCCCAGTCGAAAAATCATTTTTGGTTTATTTATTTCTAAATAGTTGATAATAATTTTAAAATATAAATATATTTGAAACAATAATGTTAATTTTCATTGTTTAACGTTTAATTATTAAAGTAAATTTTTAAAAATGAGGTAAAAAGTAACATAACCTTAAATAAGAATATAATTATATTTTTTCTTGTAACAAACTGAATTCAAAATATAATTATTCTTTGTATATATATGATTCATTTGACAAAAATAAAATAACGTACTATAACAATAAATTTAAAAATAAAGGTTATAAATGTGATATAATTATGAATCATTATTCAAAGCTAGGACAAATTTATAATCAAAAAGAAATTCATTTTGAGACTAGACTAAATCCTCTTGACTCATCAAAAAAAAAATTATGATTGGAACAAAATAAAATCCTCTTATGCTCTGAAATTGAAATTTATGGAAATTGCAAACGATTCAATTAGCAATTGATCCCATTTTCAATAGATCGAACCTACAATTGAGTCAACATTGAATCCATCCAATTTAAAATTCATCTTAATTTCAATTTATTAAATTTATTAACTAATTCCAGTTTTTAATCGATTTTATTTTTGGATAATGGGATTTTCAATCGATTTAATTTTTTATTAATAAAATTTGAACTGATTAATTCTACAATTGATTGGAATTTATTAATTAGTAGTAACTCTTTAAAAATTTCTTGATGTTTTTATTTATTTTGTTACTTTTAACATTATTATTATTATTATTATTATTAAATAAATAAATAATGCGCTTAACATAATAGAGATGTGTTTTATTTTTGTATTTTATACTTCCTGTTTTTGTAACCATAAAATTTAGTATACAAATATACTTTGTTTTTAACAAATAATTTTGTTATAAGCACATCAAACTAGATAAGTTTATACAGTATTAAAAAAATACCTTTTATAGTACTTTCCATTATGTTTTGATGTTTATAAAATTTTTTAAAAAACTGTCATTTTTATGAAAAAATGTATTCAATAAAAGTTGTGTGTTTATAGATAAATGAGCGTTAAATAATGATTTAATTCAGTTGAATTCTATTGAAAAGAATTTTTAATCTTTATCGTCTTAACCTAAAATACACTTTTTCTATTGTAGCCAGATTTCTATTTGCCCGAAATAATCCGAAATCAGTCCGCAATAAAAACTGTATCTTAGAAAAAACGTAAATTATAAAATTTTATAAGATATAAAATTTTTTCTCAAAACTCTAGTTACATTCTTTCAATTTCCAGTTATTTTTTCATGTTTAGTGATTTTATTAATATTATTATATTATATTTTAATTTCTAGTTATTCGCCTAAATTTTTAGTTACTTATTAACTATCTAGTAATTTTTCTTTATTTTTCCCCATTCCTTAAATTCGTTTTAGTTTTCTAGTTACTTTTACTTTGAATTTCAGTGATCTATTTACCTTTCAGACTTTTTAAAATTCTAGTAATTTTTCAAAAATTTCTAGTTGCTTTCTTCTTAGTTTAGTTATTTTTTTTTTATTATTTAGATTTAAATTTGAAATTATTAAACTTTATGTTCTTATCAACTTTTCATTAATTTTCATTTATTTTATATTCATTTTTTCAATTTTCTTCATTTTATAGTTTTTTTCACTTTAAATTTTAGTCAGCTATATACCTTCAGACTTTTTAGATATCTATTAATTTTTCATGAATTTTTAGTCACTTTCTTTTTTTTCTAGTTATTTCATTTACATTATCTAGATTTAAATTTGAAATTATTAAACTTTATTTCTAGTTTTTTATCAACTTTTCAGTAATTTTTATTTATTTTTTATTCATTTTTTCAGTTTTCATCATTTTATAGTTTTTTTATTCATTTCTAGCTATTTAATTACAGTTTTAGTTCTTAACGAACTTTGCAGTCATTTTTTTCATTTTTTCAATTTTTCATTTATCTTGTCTCAATATCCAAATATTTTTTTTCAATTCCTTGTTATAAATTTTTATTCTTGGTTGCATTTTCACTTTCTAGTGAATTTTTACCATTTTTAATAATGCTTTTACGTTTCTATCATTGTACATCAATTTATAGAAATTCTCTAATTATTCTAGTTAATTTCCTTCAATTTCCAGCTTTTTAATAATTGGTTAGTGATTTTTTTTATATTATTTAGATGATATTTTAATTTTTAGTTAATTATTAACTGTCTACTAATTTCTCTTTATTTTTTCCTCATTCCTTAAGATCGTTTTTGTTTTCTAGTTATTTACTGTAAAAATGTATTTTAATTTTTTTACTATAATTATTTTTATTTTGAATTTTATATTTTAGTGATCTATTTACATTTCAGACTTTTTAAAAATCTAGTAATTTTTCAAAAATTTTTAAGTTGTTTTCTTCTGTTACTAGTTATTTTATTTCATTATCTCATTTTAATTTGGAAATTATTTAAGCTTATTACTAATAGTTACTATTAACTTTCGAGTACGTTCCCATTAATGTTTATAAATTTTTTTCGATTTGCTTTATTTTATAATTTCTTTTGATTCATTTTTAGTTAATTAATAATAGTTCTAATTCTTTATAAACTTTCCAGTGGTTTTCTCTATTATTAAGTCATGTTTAAAAGATTTCCTGACTTTCTAGTAACTTTGTCAAATTTCTAGTTATTTTTATACTTTTCAATTTTTAAAATATAAAATATTCTTCTTAAAGTTTTTTTTTGTTTTCCTCTATTCTACAGTCTGCTTTTCTATCATTATCCAGAAACTTTATTTTAACATAATTGCAACTCAAAGCTTTTTCAATTTCTACTTAACTTCCTTTGTAGTTATTTAATAATTTTCAATAAAATTTTTCTACTTTTCGTAGATTTCTTCAAGTTTTTAATATTATTTATCAGTAATTCTTTGAAATTTATTTTACCTTTAATCAACTTATTATTTTCTTCATTTTCTAGTTACTTTTTTTTATCTTTAGTTTTTTTTCGTTTTACTTTTATTTTTTAACTGTCTACCTAGTTACTTTTTGATCTTCCTAGAGATTTCATTCATTTCTTAGTAAACTCTTTAAATTTCTATTATTTTTCGTCAAATTATAATTTTTTTCTTTTTTCTTTTATAGTTGCTCTTCTTTAATTTTCAGTTCTTTATCTTTATACCTAATTACTTATTAAATTTAATTTGTATACTCGTTTACTAACTTTACAGTGATTTTTTCATTATTAAATAATTTCTTTAAATTTTTATTATTTCCTAATAATTCATAATTATTTTCTTTACTTTCTGGTTATTTATATTTTATGAAATACAATGTCTAGTTCATTTGAGTTATTTTTTCATATAGTACTGATTTTTTCTCTTGTTTCTCTAGACTTTTTAATTAATTTCTAGTTATTTACTTTTATTCCTAGTTCCATATTCCCTATCCAGTGATTTTCAGTAATTTGTAATAATATTTTTAAATTTCTAGTACTATTTATCAATTCATAGTTACTTTTCTTTAATTTCTGGTTATTTATTCACTTTTCAAATTTTGTTATAATGCATAGTTATTTTTATTAACTCTTTAGTTGTTGTTTCACTTTTGTAGTTGTTTTTTTCTTATTATCTAGATATTATTTAGCAAATTCTAGTGATTTAACTTCATTCCCCTTTACTTATTAATTTTCCAGTGATTTCTTTTGATTTTTTATTTAATTTTTCTTTAGTTTTACGTTTAATTACTATGTATTTTATCACTTAAATCTTTTCAAAATATCCATTTACTTTTAATTAATTTAAATTACCCCCTTCACCTTCTACTTACTTTTTCTCATTACCTCAATATTTTTAAAAATACCTCATCATTTATCTTCATTCCCAGTTACTTATTTACTTTTCACTAATTTTCCCCATTTTTTCTTATTCTCAAAACTATCTAGTATTTTTCTTCCTTCACTTATTTTCCAAGTTCCTTTTCAAACTAAATCAAACCCCGATTTCACCTCTTCAATATTAAATTCAAACTCCTCTAATCCTATCCAAATTTCATCCAATTTATTTTTTTCCTTCATTTAACTTTGCAACAATAACTTGATAACACTTTTTAAAGAATTTCCTGCAATTGTCGAGCAGAGAGTTAAAAGTAAATTTTTTTTTTTTTTATTTCAAACTAAGCAAAATTGCACAGGAGAAACATGTTATTTACCTGGCAGCTTTCACTCGCACAGAATAATGCATTATAGAACTTAATTTGTTTTATGCTGTGCAGGTAAAACGAAAGCCCAAGAGACTTTCTTATTCTGTTGCAAGTTTTTTTTTTGTTTTGTTGTTGTTTCATTTAAGAAAAGTGGTGTAGGTCTGTAAAACACTTTCTAAGGAAAGGAGAGCTTTAAAGCTGTTGAAAAGAAGATTTAAAGGGTTTGGAAAATAAGCTTTCTTTGAGTAGTATGCTTTCAGGTTTTGAACAGGTTAAGAGAGTCTAGGCGTTGTGCACGTTATGCCTAATACCACCTTGATCGTTTCAAGAAAACGAAAGAGTATACTTCAACCAGGGTAGTTACGGCTGGTGGATAAGGATAAAACTATAAACGTGGTGCAAGGTCGCAGCACGTAGTCTGTGTTATGTATAGCGTCTTTCCTTGGTTTCTCGACGGCTGGGAACCAAGAAAAGGAACCACGCATGAGAGAGCACCGCTCTGACCCTTAGATACTGCTCAACGTGTCGTTGACTGGCGGCCAAATATACGACGCATGAAACCTGCACGTGGGAACATTTCTCGCAACTCAAGTGCTTCACGTCTTCGCTGAAATAACAACCAATATATGACAACAACCTGCTTCATCTAGAGTTCTACATCTCATTGTCCAAATTTTTTATCAATTTTTCTCTCTAAATCCAATAGAAATTTAATTATAAAAATTATTGTAATTCATATTACATAGGTCAAAAATACCTTTTCCCTTTATAAGTTAAGAAAAAGAATCTGAAAATATTTCAAAAGTAATTTTCAAACAACTTACTTTAAAAAAAACTTTAAAAATAATTTGTAAACGGGAAATTTTAAAAACCAATGTAAATGCTTTATATATTAGTAAATAGAATAATTTTCGATTGTAAATTAACATTTTTAATGTTTAGGATGAAAAAACTTGTTTGAAAAGCGCGCGGAATTTTCTATTATGCGCCTTACTGCGCAGGCTCGAGTTCTCGAAGCGTCAGGTTAGGTTAGAACTGAACGCAAACTTCAGAGTGTTTTAGTGCATTCTGATAGCAGTGTTCAGAAAGTTAATTGTTGTTAATAAAAGCATAACGAATACAAAAAAGAAGATTTAAACGAATATCATCCAAATAATGTAAAAAAAAGCACTAACCAATTATTAAAAAACTGAAAATTAAAGGAAATTAACTAGAATAATTAGAGGATTTCTATAAATTGATGTACAATGATAGAAACGTAAAAGTATTATTAAAAATGGTAGAAATTCACTAGAAAGTGAAAATGCAACCAAGAATGAAAATTTATAACAAGGAATTGAAAAAAAATATCTGAATATTGAGACAACATAACTAAAAAAATTGAAAAAAGAAGTAAATCACTGCAAAGTTCATTATAAGAACTAAAACCGTAATTAAATAACTAGAAATGAATGAAAAAAAAAACTATAAAATGATGAAAAATGAAAAAATGAATAAAAAATAAATGAAAATTACTGAAAAGTTGATAAAAAACTAGAAATAAAGTTTAATAATTTCAAATTTAAATCTAGATAATGTAAATGAAATAACTAGTAAAAGGAGAAAGTGACTAAAAATTCATTAAAAATTAATAGATATCTAAAAAGTCTGAAGGTATATAGATGACTAAAATTTAAAGAAAAGTAACTAGAAAATGAAAACGATTTTTATAAATGATCTAAAAATAAACAAAAATCACTAAACAGTTAATAAGTAACTAGAAATAAAGTTGAATATCTGGAAATTAAAATATGATCGAAATAATATGAAAAATATGACTCAACAGTGAGTAAATAACTAGATATTGAAATAAAGTAACCAAAATATTTAAAAAATGCATATAAATTGATGTACAATGCTAGAAGCGTAAAACTATTTTTAAAAATGGTGGAAAATAACCAGAAAGTGAAATTTTATCATGAATAAAAATTAAAAAAAAGAAATTGAAGAAAAATATCTGGCTATTGCGAGAAAATAACTAATAAATAGATAAAATCAGTGCAAATTTCATTAAGAAAGTTGAGAAGTAAATAAAGTTTAATAATTTCAAATTTAAATCTAAATAATAAAAAAAAAATAACTAAACTAAGAAGAAAGCAACTAGAATTTTTTGAAAAATTACTAGAATTTTAAAAAGTCTGAAAGGTAAATAGATCACTGAAATTCAAAGTAAAAGTAACTAGAAAACTAAAACGAATTTAAGAAATGGGGAAAAAATAAAGAAACATTACTAGATAGTTAATAAGTAACTAAAAATTTAGGTGAATAACTAGAAATTAAAATATAATATAAATAATATGAATAAAATCGCTAAACAGTAAAAAAATAACTGTAAATTGAAAGAAAGTAACTAGAGTTTTGAGAAAATTTTTTATAGCTTGATGTAGAATGTTAGATACGTCAAATTTTTTTTAAAAAATGATAGAAAATCACCAGAAAGTGAAAATTTAACCAGGAACGAAGCTTAATAACTAAAAATTGAATAAAATATCTGGATATTGAGACAAAATAACTTAAAAATGGAGAAAATCACTGCAAAGTGGATTACGAACTAGAACAATAATTAAATAACTAGAAATGAATAAAAAGAAACTATAAATTAAAGAAAATAAAAAAATTAATAAAAAATTAATAAAAATTACTGGAAAATTGATAAATAACTAGAAATAAAGTTAAATAACTTTAAATTTAAATCTAGCTAAAGAGAATAAAATAACTAGAAAAAGAAGAAAGTAACTAGAAATCAATGAAAAATTAGTAGATATTTAAAAAGTCTAAAAGGTGTATAGATGATTGAAATTCAAAGAAAAATAATTAGGAAATGAAAAGATTTTAAGAACTGATCAAAAAATAAAGAGTAATCGCTAGACAGTTAATAGTAACTTACTTAATGATTTGCTATCTTAACAAATTTTTTTTTTAAAATAATAACAAAAAAAATGGCATGCGCTATAAAAATGGTAAAAATGGTAAAGATAGTAGAAAATCACCAGAAAGTGAAAATTTAACAAGGAATATAATCTATTAATCTATAATGTGGAGAAAATAAATAAATATTGAAAATACATGTGAAAAAAGTAAAAAATTTCGAAACAACAAGAAAGTTTAAAAAACTAACGAGAAAATAACTAAATATAGAATAAATAACGAGAGATGAAAATAGATTTCTAGAAATTAAAGCAAATCGTCTTAAAATGATTAAAAACAATTTTAAAATAAACAATATCTTAAAAAGATAATGTTGATGATGTTTTTTGATACAATTACCTGAAAGTATAGAAAAATTACTAAACAAACCCCTAATAATGAACCAAAATTTCATATTAAATTAATATTAACAGGTGTAGGTAAAAATAACATTTTTACTAAATTATTAAATTTTATCTTAGTTATTATCATTTTATTTAATATTAATAAATTAAACTATTTTACGCAAAGTTTTAGGATTATAATAATAAATTATTTTTACAATAATTACTAAAACATAAAACAAATAAATTATCCCTATTAATACTAATATTTCCAATTTTAAATAAATTTTTAACAAACTCTGATTATTCCTTATTCAAATAACATTAATTACCTTTTTAAATTCTAATATTTTTTCAATTATAAAAATAATATAATTAAAATAATTAACTTTATAAATTATTAATATTAAACATATTCCTAATAAAAAAAATTTATAAATAAATATTTTAATATTAATTATTCTTAATATTAATATTTTCTCATTTATAATGAAACTATGAAAATATAAAAATAAAATTAAAAACCCTCCAATTACAATTAAATATATATTACTATTGAATAAACCCTTGTTTTATTAAACATATTTATTATTAATGAAACAATAATAGAAATTCTTAATATTAATCTTCCAATAACTAAAGGATTTAATATTTCAGAATTTAATATAAAAATTAATATAATTAATAATAATAATAAAAAATAATAAAAAAAAATTATTAAATTATTCATTCCAAAAAATAGTTTATTAAAACATTAATTTTGGAGATTAAAATTATAAACCAAATATTTTATTTTTTTGAAAGCTAAAAAATTTCTTTATTTTTAATTTACAAAATTAATGTTTTAATAAACTATTTAGCTAATAATTAACTTATTAACAATTTTTTTAACATTATATTTATTAACATTATTTATTATTTCATTTAAATTTAAACATCTTTTAATTATATTAATATTTTTAGAAATATTAAAATAAATAAAAGTCTTCACATTCAGAAAAACCAATTAAATATTTAGAATTTATTAAAAAACAGAGAAAATTGCCAGGATTTGAAAAATACTTGAAATTTGTACAAAACTTAAAATTGAAGAAAAATAACCATAAAGCACTGAAAATCAGCCAAAAATGTAAAAAGAATTTAATTCAGCTCTTTAGTATTTTTGAGGTAGGTTATAAATTTTTTTACTACCTTAAACTCATTAGTCACCTTTGCGTTATCATAAGTTCCTGTTTTAAAAATGTCACCCCGAAAAAAAAAATAATCCAAGTCAACTTTTGCAACGATATGTAGTACAAACTCAGCTGGAGAAACTGTTTCATTAAATTCCGGTGACTCCAAGGAACTTTGTTTTTTTTTCCTTTTACAGTTTTAAAGCTAATGAGTGTCAGCGCAAAGCATTACGATCACCAAGTTTTTATCTCCTTGCAGTTAAGCAAATTTTTCATTAAATCTTCTTTGCTAAAAAGGATGCATTAGAAAGAACTACAATTTGCGTGAAGATTCATCAACCTTTTACTGCAAAAGTTTTTCAGTTAAAAGTCCCTAGTTCTGCTGCACTTAGAGCTCATGAATAACTGGCAGAAACTAGAAGCCACAAATCGATCGTTCATCTCCAAGATTTCTAAAGTAATTATAATTTCAAGAGACAAAAACTTAAGTAAACTGCTTTTTAATATTCTTCGACAAATGAAAAGCTCCATTCCGTCTGGAAATTAAATTCAAATAATGAGCTTTGTTGTAGGACATTTGAAGCTCATGTAGAATTGAAAAAAAATAAAATAAAACTCATCCTTTACTCTTGAGTATGCTGCTAAGAACTTTTATGCTTGATAAATTGATACTAGTTTTTTACCTGACGGAGCAAAAGTTCAGAGGGTAAAGAGAAAAAAGTAACTTAATGATCCGTAACCTGAAGGATGCTGTAAGTTTCGTTTAACTAACGTAATACTGCAACGAATAGCATTTTCTATTCATTAGGAACTCGTACCAAGATGTATTCCAAGTTTTAAATTACAACCAGAGATACAACTTATGTCTGTTAACTTATATATTTTTCATCAGTGAAAAAACAAAAGAACTTATTCTTTCTTTGAGTATTGTACAAGTAGTACAATTGAAGAAATGAGAGAACAATGCAAAGTACTAAGTACCCTGATCAATAGAGTAAAAAAGTACCTAGAAATTAGAGCTGAAATTGGTAAATTAGCAAAAAATTAAACGAATTATATATTCAATTGGTACTCGAGAATTTGCGAAGCATTTCTTTGAAACTAATTGTTGTAGGTAAAAAATCAATCTCAGAATAGCATGTGAGTCGACACTAATGTTCAAGTACTAGGGCATAGAAGTTTTAAAGAGCATGTCTCAGGTATGCGTCGCGTGAGCGTAACCGATTCCTTCTGCTCAAGCAACTAGGGTTAAGGTAGTTTAGGTAGAAAATTAATTTTCATTTCGCATTCTTAGATCACTTAAGTGATGATACTAACTTCATTTGTCATTTTATTATCTCAATTAAGCGCTTTATGATTCAACAAAGGTAATTGTAAGCAAACAGTGTAAGTAAATAACGATAATTAGTGAGGAAGAATAATATAAAATAAAAATTAAAATGATACTCGTAAAATGAACGGTATAATGTGACCCATTAATACTGAGGACATTCGAGAAGCATTAGAGTTTTATTAAAATCCGGAAGGATAAACATATTATATTGCGCAGCAAAATCTCATCTCTGTTTGAACTGGTATATATAACAATGTAACTTTTTCATAAAAGCGGAACTTCCATTAATCCGAGTTTAGTATTTTAATACCGGTAATTTATGTAAGGTTTTTTGATAGGATTAATGATAAAAAATATTTCAATGTTTGCGTCTCTTTTAATTCGAGTTGTGTTTCATTTTTTACTTGTTTCAATTTCTTAATTCCAATCTTTATTCAATCAAAATTTTGATCAATTTACGGATATCAAATCAAGATATACAAGAAAAAATAAACTTTTCAAATTGAAACATTTGAACGAAATGGTTGGGGGGTGCGAACATCTTCATTCGTCACAATTTCTCCTAATTGACTCACACTTGCTCAAGAAAATCCGACTCTGATGTCTGTGCTCATCTCTACACACTAGACTTAAGGGATGAAGGTGTAAGGACTGTCGGGACTTGTCAGCATCGTCGTATCTTCTGATTTAAGTCTGAAATAAGATCGGCTGGTAAAAGGTCGCTTGAGTCGAGGACTCAGCGTTTCAGACGAATGCCAATTTCAGTTCACCAGGCCTGCACTCGAAGCGCGAATCTCTTTTGCTCTTGAATTCAATGAGAAATTTGCATGCCTACGCAAGACACGGCATTACTTTGGAATTGTATTCAGCAAACATGTTTGAGCCTTTACTCTCGGGGGTGAAAAGAGTCGGGGAATTGAAATCAGTTGGAAATATAGGGCGTGTTCGAGTGTTTTGGCGAAATCTGATACAAGGAAAAAGAGAGAGAGAGAGGTGCGAAGATAAAAGCACTTGGGGATTTTGAATTTTGTTTCCCATTTGGGGATTTTTTATTTTGTTTTGCACTTTGTAGTATATTTTGCAATGATTAGAGATCTGGGATTTTTGTGTGATTTGGATGATGAAATGGTAAGAAAATTAATTTGGATTATTTTCATTTTTCTGCTGAGAATTTAGGCTCTGGAATGTGGGGCCATAAAAGGTTTTCTGAATTCCCACGTTCTTTGTGAAGTTTAATTGTGAGTGGTGGGAACATAGCAGAAGGCGAGGTGCACTACAATTTGATTGGCGGGTTACCCTCAGGCGAAAAAGTATAAATACCGCCGCTCGGCAAGTCAGATGGCAGAAGCTACGCGGCTCATAACGGTGACAATACTGCAGGGCGTCTGCTGTCTGGCCTGCCGGGCGGCGGTATTTATACCTTTTCGCCGGAGGATAACGCGCCAATCAGATTGTAGTGGGGCGCCGCCTCGACACGTCTTCCGCGACCAGCTTACTATCCCCACCACTCACGATCGTCGGAGCGCCTTTCTACGATGCAGGGATTCAGTTATCAGATCGTAAGTGGTAGATTGGCAGGCTAGCGGTGAGGCAGAACCCCACCACAATCTGATTGGCGTGTTATCCTTAAGCAAAAAAGTATAAATACCGCCGCTCGGCAGACCAGACGGCAGATATCCCGTAGCAGCATCACCGGTATGAGCTGCGTAGTTTCTGCCATTAGGATTGCCGAGCGGCGGTATTTATACATTTTTGCTTGAGGATAACACGTCAATCAGATTGTGGTGGGGGTTAATCTGATCGGCGTATTATCCTCAAGCAAAAAAGTATAAATACCGCTGCTCGGCAGGTGGCAGATATCCCGTAGCAGCATCACCGTTTTGAGCTGCGTAGCTTCTGCTTTGCCGAGCGGCAGTATTTATACCTTTTTGCCTGAGGATAACACGTCAATCAGATTGTGGTGGGGTTCAACCTCTCCGCTAGCGATCTTATAACTAAAGGGCGCTCGGGCGATAACCATTGACGGAGATAGAAAACTAGTGGCAGAAGGTGTAGTGAGGTGACGCCCCACCAAAATCTGATTGGGTTGTTATCTTCAGGCAAAGAGGTATAAATACCGCCGCTCGGCAAGCCAGACACCAGAAGCTATGCGGCTCATAACGGTGACACGGCTACGGGGCGTCTGTTGTCTGGCCTGCCGAGCGGCGATATTTATACCTTTTTGCCGAAGGATAACGCGCCAATCAGATTGTGGTGGGGCGCTACCTCGCCACGCCTTCCGCGATTAGCTTCCTATCCCCACCACTCACGATCGTCGGAGCGCTCTTCTTCGATGCAGAGATTCAGTTATAAGATCGTAAGTGGTTCTAATAGTTACACTGCTTCCTACCATCTGTCTCTTGGCTTGCAGGGCATCGTTATTTATACATTTTCGTTTCAGGACAACATGCCGAACAGATTGTGGTGGGGTACTACCTCACCACTAGCCTCCCAAGTACACCACTTACGGTCTTATAACTAAACTCCCGCATCGTAAAAGTGTGCTTCGACGATCGTGAGTAGTGGGGATAGTAAACTACTCGCGGAGGGCGTGGCAAGGTGACGCCCAGTCTTAATCTCATTGGCGCGTCATCCTTAGGCGAAAAGATATAAATACCGGAGCTCCGCAAGCTAGACGGCAGACGCCATCCGGCATCTCACTCGCGATCATCTTTCCCATAATTAAATTCCCGTATCATAACAGTTCGTATTTTGTCCACAGTATATTTTATCCTCTCTTTAACAATCCCCTCGTTTTTTCCCACTACTTAAAGCGCTACAGGGTGAAACGGATTGTAAACCCGATATACAGTTCGGCTCAGGATTTGAATCAGCGTTTGTCTTTGTGGCTGTTCTCGTCACTTTGTCGCAAAAAGCTCGCGGTACGACGCGAATTTAAGGAAAGTTGCTCTCGTGATGAATAATTCACCGAGATGGAATAAAATCGACCCCTCGGGCGTCGGAACAAATCATGCTACATTACTGGTGCCATAAGAATACGAGTAGGTGAGGTTCCCTAGCGGCTGTTTCGTATCAGAGCGCGCTATTTCGTTGCGCTCAACGTGTCCGAGTTGGCGATAAATCTTATTTATGAACCCTCGAAGCTTGATTCGTTGCCAGAAGCGTTAAAAGCTCAAGATTCTTGGTGAGCTTTAGTCAGTTCGATCTGTCACTGATTTCTCCACAGTTTTTTCTGAATTACCACCGCTTCCCAATAAATCGAGAATAATTATAAACTTGGGTAAAATGTTATTGTATTTTTACAGATACTTATTATATTAACCAGAATTATTTTTATCTCACGGCTTACATAATTCGTGATATTTTTTTACGAGTGAAAGGAGCAGAGAGAAACCATAATTAATTTTTTTGCCTCTGGCTTTTTGCTACCATCGGGTGTCTAAAGCACGGATAAGATTTAACATTCGTGTTATTAGTGGAAATTGTAACGCGCTTTCCCAAATTAACGACAACTTAATGCGTCCCATCCACGAGCTTTTCTTCGTCCAAGAAGCATCACCGACGCTTTGCCGGATCTTCATTTAACCCATCGGGAGAAATAATGAATGAGCTTTGCCCGATCTCGTGAAAGCCTAATTAAATTTTCGAAAGTCTAGGGCTAATTGAGTGATTCATTGCGGCTCATGTCCATTCGCAAATGGTCTGCGAATGAGTTGGTTCGCTGCGCTAATTCCAAGTGACTTCAGTCATGAATCTTAGATTACCGAGCTTTAGATTGTCTCGTTTCCAGAAATCCAACCAACTGTATCAATTTACATGAATTTCATCTGGGCGGGAATTTTGTTCCTTGAAATCCCCGACATTTTGTCATTTCAAATTTCACAAATCTTGTCATTTTAAAAATCAAAAATTTTAGATGTTAGAAATAAAAAATTTAAAATTTCAGAAATAAAAAACTTTAAATTTCAGAAATCTGAATGGTAATTCAAAAATTTAAAATGTCCTAATTAGCAAATACATAAAATCGTCAAAATAGATAAGGTTTCGAGAAAATACAATAAAAGAAAAAATCACGTTAAATGGTCAAGGCAAAGTACCTGTAAAAAGCGGTAACTTTTTTTAACCTCTTTTTTTACTTGCGTTATAAATGTTTACGAGTTACTATTTTAGTTACTGCTGATCTCTTAAAAAATTGGGTTTAATATCGAAACAATACAATTTTATTAAAATGTAAATTAAGATATACTGTTTTACTTCTTTTCAATTTAATTATTAGTTTGGTATAATAATTCGGCTATTTATACAAAATTTTTGTTTTTGACAATTACATTTCAATTTTTTTCGATATTGAGTAAATAGTGAGCTTTTAAGTGAAAAAAATGAGTTAACAAGTAATGAGTTTGATATTACTGATATTAATTTGGGGCCCGCTAGAATTTAAATTTTAAAAACAGTATTCAAAAATGACAAAAATAATTGAAGTACGAAGAAATTAATTGAAAAATGAAAAAAATAATTCAAATTTGAAAAAAATAATTGAAAAGTTTCAAAAATAGTTGAAATTACAAGAAAATAATTGAAGGTGTAGAAAATTAAAAATTTGAGTGCAATAATTGAGATATTGACAACATAATTAAAATTTTCAGAAACTAATTAAATAATAGCGTAAATAATTAAAAGCTGGTGTAATAATTAAAAGTTTTTAGACAATAAGGGGCCATTCAAAAAATACATAACGCCTTGTTAAATAAATTTGGAGCCCCCCCCCCCGCCCCCTTGTAAGCGTTATGTATTTTTTGAACGGCCCCTAATTGAAAAATTGAAAAAAATATTATATTTTTTAGGAAAATAATTGAAAGTTGAAAAAATTAATTAAAGTTTGAAGAAAATAATTTAAATTTGAAAACAAAATTGCCAAATGACAAAACTAATTAAAAAAAGGATTAAAAAACAACAAATTAAGTCAAAAATTGAAAAATTGCAACGAAATAATTGATATTTGAAGAAAATAATTGAAAATTGAAAAAAATAATTTGAGAATGTTGTAGGAAATTAAAATTTTGAGTTGATTACCTTATTGAGATATTAAAGAAATAATTCAAATGTGAAGAAACTAAATATATAATGATATAAATAATTAAAATAAATTTTTTTTTAAAATAATTGAAAAATTGAAAGAATATTAAAAGTTTAAGAAAAATAATTGAAAGTTGAAGAAATTAATTGAAGTTTGAAGAAAATAATTAAAATTTGAAGAGAATAATTCAGAAATGTACAAAATTTTATTTGAAGAAAATAATTAAACAAGGTATAAAAAGTTAATAAATTCCTGACAATAAGAGAAATAATAAAGGAAATGATTAAAATTTAAAAAGAATAATTGAAAGCTGGTGTAATAAATTGGAAAATTAATGACAATATAAAAAAATTGAATAAAATAATCGAAATTTGTAGACAATATTTCTAAAATGGCAAAAATGATAAAAATATGTAGAAAATACTCGGAAAATGACCAAAATACTTGAATAATGACAAAAGTAATCGAAAGTTTATGTAAAAATAAAAAATTTATGGACAATAGTTGAAAAATTGAAAAAAATAATAGAAGTTTTAAAGAAATAATTGAAACTTGAAGAAAATAATTGAAAATTGACAAAATTATACGAGCCCGGATTTTTAAGTCTTATTTATTAAATATTTATTTCAATACATTAAATTGATATTAAAAGACTTATTTAAGTCTTATTTATTATTTATGTTTCCAGAAAAAAGAAAAAAAGTTGTTTTGTCTTTATTTGTGGTTTTAGAATTTTTTTTAAGACTATCTCAAATTCAGCGAAGATTTAGTGTCTAGGCAAAAAAATTTTTGGTATTGGAGCTGTGTTATAATTCGTTAATTTTCAAATCTAAGTATGGCCTTTTTTTATTTTGATACAAAATAATACTGTTATCTGAAATTAAACTGTTTTTCCTTTTTTAGTTTTATCAATCTACTATTAACTTGATAAGAATAGCGGCAGCTGCCCAAATTTTGTTATACATTAAAAATAAAAAAAAACAAATTGTGAAAAAATATCTCCTATAATTTTATTCTAAACACGAAATATATTCAGATTTCTATCCTACTTAATTAAATATCTACAAATTTAATTATCGATAGAAAAATAAAATACATTCCCATTTGACAAAATTCAAATTATTTAGAAAGTATAAAAATAAACCCACTTGTTCAAATCGATTTAAAAGGAAACAATTTTTACGATTCGTTTTCTCTTCGCAAGATAATGAATCGTATCGTTCATGTAGGCAGATATTTGTCTAGGGATGTTCCTGGCACGAAGACTCGATGAAAATGGCAAAATGAAGCAAAGCCAGTCCAATCGAACTAAAACTTGGTCGTTTTTTTTTGTGTCCTGTATATTTATTTTTATATCCTTTTTCGTTAGTGATGTAGAACACTGCGGCAAGGTACCACAATGCACAGCATGATTCAATCCCTTTGGGACTCACAAGCTATTTCAAATATATACATGACTTCGTTTAGATAACAATTCCAATGCTGCCAACAAAAGATTGTCTCGACAGCAGCCTCGAACGTAAATTTCATTATTTTCTATACACAGGTGGCACAACTTTTCAACCATTCAAGTTGCAACAAATTTTTCAACCTTGTCTCCAATAAGTGAATTATGCTTTCGTTTTAGAAACTAGTGAAAATTGAGTTTTTCAATTAACGCCTAATATTGAGTTTTTTTTTTTTTTTTAGTTTTCACTGTCTTACAAATACAGTAAAAACCCACATATATCGGGTTTGGGGGACCAGGAAAAATATCCGATATAGGTGGGAATCCGAGACATCCGGGAAAACACTATAACCAAAATTTTTTCATTGTATTACTTGAATTTAAAGAAAATAGTTGAAAAATTATAGGAATAACTGTTGGAAAAAATTGCAAATTGAACAACTAGATTGAAAATCGAAAAAAAAAAAATAATTGAAATTAAAGAAAAAAATAAAACATTGTGGAAATAAATTGAAAATTTAAGAATTGAATTAAAATTTTTATAAATAATTGATAATTGGAAAAAAAATACAAAATAACAAAAATAATTGACAATTAAAAACAAAATTAAAAAAATAGGTCAGTTAATACACGAACTAAGAACATAATTTTAAAATTAAAGAATTTTTATAAAATTTTAAGATAATAATGAAAACAAAAAATAATTCTAGGAAATAATTTATAATTGAAGGAAACAGTTAAAATTGACGAGAATAATTGAAAATTAAAGAAATCATGTGAAAAAAGATGAAAATAATTGTAAATTGAAAACAAAATTTAAAACAAGACTAGATTAATAAACAACTGAAAAAAAAAAATTAAAAAAAAGTAAACAAGAAATTTTAAATTTAGGGTAAATAAATGCAAATAGAAAATTAAGAAAATTTTAGGAATAATTTTTGGAAATAATTGCACATTTAACAACTAGGTTGAAAATCGAAAAAAATAATTAAAATTAAAAAAAAACAATTGAAAATTGATGAAAGAAATTCAAAATTGAAGAATGAAATTGATATTTAAAGAATATACTTAATAATTAAAAAAAAAGTAATTAAAAACGCGAGAATTAATGAATATAGAAGAAAACAACTGAAAACTGAAGAATGGAAAGAAAATTGAAAAATAGAATTAAATATTATAGAAAATAATTGAAAAATTGTGTTAAAATTAATAAAAGATAATGATAATAATAAAAAGTAATAGAAAAAAAGGCGATAATATTTTAATAATTATAAAAATAATTAAAAAGTGAAAAATGAAGTTTAAATATGAAGAAAATAACTAAGAATTGAAGAGAATATTTTTAGAATTGAATAATTGAACTGAAATAAAAAAAAAATTTCTTGAGTAAAAAAATAATTGAAAAAATTCGCGAATTATCAAATATTGAGGAATTAATTAAAAATCGATAAATATAATTAAAAATTAAAGAAAACATTTGAGAATTCAAGAAAATAATTAAAAATTGAAGAAGTAGATTGGAAATTAAAGAATTCAATGGAAATTTTAAGAAAATATTTGGTAATTAAGGGCATGTGATGAATTATGACGTCACTGGTATAGGCAAAATTTGTCCGTAACTTTTCTCTTAAAGTATTGAATATTTTGTAATCAAACTTGGTAGAATTACTTAAAATATCATAAAGAAGGTCTCTCTGACCCAAATTTGTTTAAATTTTGGCTCAAAATTAATTTTTGAGAAATTTTCGAAAAATAGAGAATTTTTTAAATATTACTTTTGACCCAAAAATCAAACAAATTTGGGTCAGAGAGACCTTCCTAATGATATTTTAAGTAATTCTACCAAGTTTCGTGACAAACTATTTAATATTTTAAGAGAAAAGTTACGGACAATTTTTGCCTTTATCAGTGACGTCATACTCTATCACATGCCCTTAACAGAAAAATTACAATACGACGTAAATAATTAAATATTTAAAAACATAATGAATTATTAAAAAAAAATAATTAACAATTGAAAGAAAAATTAGAAATATAGTAAGAATAATCTGCCTTGAAACAAAAAAAAAATTTAATTCATTTATTATCATAAAATAAAACTAGAATAATAATTTGTCTTTAGAAAACTGATAAAAATTATGGGAAAAATTGTGGAAAAGAAATGAAAATTGAAAAATTGTATTGAAATTTCAAGAAAATAATTGATAATTGAGAAAAAGCGAAAATGATTAAATATTGAATAAAATAATTGAAAATCGAAAAAATTTATTGTAGTTGAAGAAAATAATAAAAAGTTGAGGAAATAAATAGAAAATTTGAAAAAGAAATTTAAAATTTAAGAAATAAATTAAAAATTAAAGAAATAAATTGAAGATATAAGAATTAAATTAAAATTCAAAAAAATATTCGACAATTAAAAAAAAGTTACCAAATAACAAAAATAATTGACAATTAACAACAAAATTAAAAAAAGAGGTTGATTAATACACAAACTAACAAAATAATTTAAAAAATCAAAAATTTTTTTTTAAGTTTTAAGATAATAATGAAAACTAAAAAAGAAATTGTAGGAATTAATTAATAATTGAAGGAAACAGTTGAAAAATGACGAAAATAATTGAAAATTAAAGAAGACATGTGAAAAAAGATGAAAATAATTGTCGATTGAAAACAGAATTCAAAAAATGATTAGATTAATAGACAACTGAAAAAAAGGAATAAAAAAAATAAACAAGAAATTTTAAATTTAAGGAAAATAATTGCAAATAGAAAAATTAAGAAAATTTTAAGAATAATTGATGGAAATAATTGCACATTTAACAACTAGATTGAAAATCGAAGAAGATAATTAAAATTGAAAAAAATAATTGAAAATTGATGCAAGAAATTAAAAATTGAAGAATAGAATTGATATTTAAAGAATATACTTAATAATTAAAAAAAAAATAATTGATAAAGGCGATAATTAATGAACATAGAAGAAATCAATTGAAAACTGAAAAAGAGAAAGAAAATTAAAAAATAGAATTAAACATTAAAGAAAACAATTAAAAATTGTATTTAAAAATTAAAGAAACTTAACGAAAATCGGAAAAAATATTAGAAAAAGGCGATAATATTTGAATATTAAAGAAAATAATTGAAAATTAAATAGTGAAGTTTAAATATGAAGAAAATAACTGAGAATTGAAGGGAATACTTTTAGCTTTAAATAATTGAACTGAAATTTTAAATAAATTTTCTGGAGTCAAAAAATAATTGAAAAAACCCGGGAATTAATGAATGTAGAGGAATTAATTGAAAATCGACGAAAATAATTAAAAATTACAGAAAACATTTGAGAATGAAAGAAAATAATTAAAAATTGAAGAAATACATTAGAAATCAACGAATTGAATGGAAATATCAAGAAAAAAATTAATAATCAAAAGAAAAATTACAATACGACGTAAATAATTAAATATTGAAAAACATAATTAATTATAAAAAAAATAATTAACATTTGAAAAAAAATTAGAAAAATGGTAAGAATAATCGTCATTAAAACAAACAAACAAATTTAGACTAATTTATAATCATAAAATGAGAGAAGAATAATAATTTGTTATTAGAAAACTGATGAAAATTATGGGAAAAATTGTAGAAAAGAAATGAAAATTAAAGAATTGTATTGAAATTCCAAGAAAATAATTAATAATTGAGAAAATGCAAGAGTTATTGAATATTGAATTAAATAATTGAAATGCGAAGAATACCAATGAAAATTAAAGAAAATAATTAAGAATTTAAGAAAAAATTAAAAATTAATAAAGAAAATAGAAGCTTAAAGAATTGAATGGAAATTTTGAGAAAATAGTTGATAATGGAAAGGAAAATTACAAAATGACTAAAATAGTTATCGACAACAGAACAAATTAATTTAAAAAAATTAAGGAACAATTATTTAATTGAAAGAGAATAATTGTACCTATATTGAAAACTGTTGAAAATTATAGAAAAAATTGTAGATTCTTTTATGAATGAAATTTTAATTATTTGGACTGATATTTATAAATTTAAATTTTAATCAATTTAACTGCATTTTTTAATAAGTATTTTATTTAAGGTTTTTCTCCGATGGACAGTCCTTGACAAAAGTTAGTATTTAAGTTAATAGCAATTATTAATTAATATAATTTATTTCTAAACTTATTATTTACTATTAATAGTTAATCAGACATTGACCAATAGTTTTTTAAAGAAAATGTTTAAAAAATGAACAAAAGTTGCTAAATTTTTAACGTTTTTCAAAGATACTTTTTTTACAAGTCTATTTTATATTAAATTTTTTTTTAAAAATGGTACAATTTAAGTAAATAATACCTTATTTTTTTGAGAAAAACAAACTTTTCAACTTCTTCTCGTCAGATTTTTGAAAAACTGGACTATTCTTTCAATATTAATTTATTTAAAAACACATTTTAAAATATTTATAAACAAACTGCTTTATTTAAAAACTGATCCACTTTTTCAAAAATTTGACGAGGAGAAGTTGAAGAATTTGTTTTTCTCAAGAAAATATAATCGGGTATTTTAACATAGAAAATACCGAAAAATCTAAGGGATCAGAAACTTTTTCCGATTTAAGAGGAAATCCAATAAATGCGGGTCCGATATATGTGAGTTTCACTGTATTATTGAAATTAATTTCTGCGTATTTTTTCAATTTAGTATAAAATAAGTAAAATAATGTTCTTTAATTAATTGTAGGTAATAATTGTGAGCAATTGAAAAATGTACTTAAAAGTGTAATTGTCCCGATGTTAATAATGCTTGAATGGTTTCAATAATTTTAATACTTTCAATAGATACTTGAAATCTGACGTTCATTGAATTTATGTTATAGAGTAAATAAGCAGCCCTCTTTAAAGCAATGACTGAATTTCTTTCAAGTAACGTGACATTTAAATACCCAAGTCGATATTTCACGAGAAGAGGTTTAGTATTCAAGCGCCTCGCTTAAATAACTTTTAATGCCGTCGAGCGGCTTACTGATTAATATTGATTGGAGGAGGAAAGGCTCTTAAATTTTTAACTTGTCACGCTTTGACCAAGGAGTATTTCTTAACTTTACGAACCCAGGTATTATCTTTTTATTTTACACGGAAACTCGAGAAGAAACTTTTCTCTTGTTTGTATTCCGATCACCCCACTTTATGAGGGCAAAAAATAATAATAAAGAACAGAAATTGTGAAGTAAAATCTACTAATTGCAATTTAAAAGAAATTTTTTGCTTAAAAAAAATTTTAATTGATTAGAAAGCAATGTTTTGTTTAAATAATACAATAGTGTTACTTGAAACTTAATTTAATTTAATTTCTCGAAATCGTTTTCAAGATATCCACAATTTATTTCATAAATTAAACTTATTAATTTAATTAAATGCAAACATTGACTCGAAGTGATTGATTGATTTTTATTAATAAACTTTACTGAGTGATAAAATTATATTAATTAAGTATAAAAATTCTCTATCTTTGGTATTAATTAATGAATACGTAATTTTATTAATGATTTGTATTTTTAATTAAATAAAATTTACCGAGTGATAAATGCATCCTATGAATTAAGAATAAAAAGTTTCTATCTTTGGTATTAATTGATAAATTCGTAATTTTATTCAAATAAAATATATATGATTTGCATTGCTTTAAAGGTACAAAATTAACAATACCATTTTTTATTTATTTTTAAAATTGTGACGTTGTAAAATTATGAATTATAATTTTACAACTCACAATTTGTATTTTTCAAATAGACCAAAATTTCGATTGATGATTAAAATTTTTTTTATTACTAAATTATCTAATTTCAATCTTACCCGATATTCCAAGACTTGGCTAAAAATCTATAAAATTAGAATTTAAGAATTAATTCCGTTCGTTTTTCCTTTATTTTATATACTCCTGTGGCAAGACAACTTTATCCAATTCAAAATTCCTGAATGCCGAAGATTAAATTGATGATTGGATTTTCAAGACTTTTAATTATCGCCAAAAATATTCAATGTGACTGTTGGAATTTTAAGAAAATTGGAATTATTATTGAACACATAACAAAAATTATTATTTCCTGAGATCCTGTCTTTTTGGAAAATTGATGCCTAAATTAACTAATCTATTTGGAATTTAAAGAAGATTTATTGGATAATTTTTCCTGATGAATTTAATTTTGAGACCTAATTTAAAATAAAATATTTGGTTTATGATTATGATTACCTTGTTTCTTCGCAAAAGAATTGAGAAAATTGATTGGTAAGATCTTATCTAATTTGATTCGGGAATATAATTTCTTAAAAGTAAATTTGATTAATTAATTTTTCTTATCTTAAAATTGGATTTCATGAACATTTACTAACTTTTAATTCTAAAATTAAATTTATTTAAAGTTTAATTTTGTTAAAGAATTGTCCGAATTTATGAACTTTCATTGAAATTCCTTTTAGTTTTCAGAATTCTGTATTGATTATTTCAAATTCATTTAAAATTCACTTACTTTATTAAGAATAATTGAATCTTGCGAAATAATCTTGAATAATTATTTCTTTTGTACCAATTTCTTATTTATCTTCATCTTTTATATTTAATTGAATTTTCATCCTAACCTAAAAATGTCATCGGCATAGTTCTTTTTCCTATATATGTGTCAAAATTGTTATTATTTATCATCAAAATCTTTTATTAATTATTATCCTTTATTGTAATTATAATTCTAATTTAACCTAGTCTTGGAAATTTCAAAAAGATCCTTGGTTTAATTCTATTTAAATCAAGATGTTAAGAATTTCGAAATTAAACAATTGTAATTGTAATTTAACTTGTAAAATTAATCTTTCTGATTGTCACAGATTAAAATTTAAAACTTTTATGTAATTGTTAAATGCTTGTCATGTTTACTGAAGGGACTGTTTTAATCGTAATTTAAACTTAACTTTTTTATATTGAATGAAACTGCGTTTTAGAGTCTATTGGAGGGAAAAAGTGTAACATTTTCTGCATGTTCTATTTAATTTGAAATTTTTAATATTCTGATTGTGGAACTGGGTCAAATTTTCATCAATTCTATTCGTGACTGAATAGTCCCGTTCTGAATGGCCAATTGCCTTTTTTTTTTGTCATCCGGAATATAACTCATTCTGCGGCCTCGACTGGTATTGTCGTTCTGTTGCGGTAACGTTTCCGGAGGGTGGGTCACACGATATTGCCAACGAACAAGGCATCTTATTCCCTTCTTGCGTGCATTCAACGCAAGGTAAACAGACTAGGGTTCCGGTGAAGATACCCAACTTCAATAATATGTAGATGACAATGTACTTAAGCAAGACGTTTCGTTGCCCTTGTAAATTAAACGCTTAAATCCCAATATAATTAAAATACAGAATCGAAATGTTTTCTTGAAATGTTTCCTGATTAGAAAAAACGCTAATTAGTAATTAAAACTAAATATCCGACTTTTAATTACTCATTAATTATTAATCCTATTCTAAAAAGAACAGACGTTGTGGTTAACTTCAGACGTTTAACTCGATTTCCGACTCTCACATTGGTCAGTACATATCAAACCTCACTATCGATAGTTTTGAGTTTCGATTTTTTGTTTTGCAGACGAATTAAAATCTTTCAATTAAATATTGTAACTTCAAGTTTATTTTATAAAATTTCTTAAAATGTTAGCAATCTAAAATAACAAAAAATTTTATTAAAATAGTTAATACATAGAAATTAGCTTTGACCTTGAGTTCCCTATACGAGAACCCTTTCGACCAACTTCAGAGGTGTGACACGTTTAATCGGGCTTCTGATTGGCTAGCAGATTTTCGATATTTTTTGTCAACAATAACATCACAGTTTAGACGTTTATTTGGAGTATTTTTCAATTTATTTAAAATCTTCGTTTTATAAATAATTGCATTTTATTAAATAATAATAAATTAAAAATAAATTAAATTCTAATAATTAAGAAGCGATAGTTTAAGAAGTCACAGTGATTTTAGTGAAGTTGTTAAGGTTATAGTGTTTTGAGTGAAACAATGTTTTGTTTACACTGGCATTCGTTTCTGAGATCATTATAATTATCATAATTATTTATGTCATTTCAGGTTTTAATATTTCTTTTTATTCTAATGCACGTGGTGATTGTCATCAGATTTCTTTTCGGTTAAGTGGAAATGGTGAAACTGGTAAGTAATAATAATTTTTAGTTCTGTATTTTGTTTTATTGTATATTTATAATTCATTAACCATTTAAGTTTCTGTAAAATAAAAATATTATACTTTCATGTTTAAGGTTATGTTTTTTGTTATCATTCTCCAGTTACGTAGTAAGTATCATATTGATAAATGTCTTTTGCGGTTAGGATGTTTGTTTCTATTGTAATTCAATAATTGCATTATGTGATAATTATCATTGAAGTTTTTCGACATGGAATTCATTTTATCAAGTTTATTTAAAATATTAGTTTATTAAATAATTATTTTAAATTTATAAAATGAGTATAGTTATAATAAAGATAATCATAAAATAATTGTAATTATAGTGAATAATAATAAAAACTTTTTTAAATTTCTTTTGTTTCCAAATTTCTAATTTATTTACATTTAAAACAATTGTGTTGTTTACTATTTAGGTGCATTTTTTATTTATTAAATTAAAACTAATAACAATTCAATTCCTTTTAATTAATATGTTGAATTATTTATTATTGTATTGAAAATAATATTTTATTAATTCTTTTAAATTATTATTTTATGAGCAATTTAAGGTTAGAATGTTTGTTTCTATTCTATTTCATGTGTTAATCGTTACTAACTTTCATTAAGAAAAAATAATTTATATATATAATATATAAAATAATTAAGAAAATGTTGCATCAAAATTCAAAGTATTATAACTCCCACAATTTATGATATTTTGAAAATTCTTTTTTCTGATTAATTTCTCTCATATTATACTACAATTTCACCAAGTTTCATTAAATTCTGTGAACCACTTGCAGATTGTGATATTTCTGACGTAGAATCACCCAAATACTATTAATTATTTACTTATTAAATATTATTAATTAATTAACCATTAAAAAGCTTTAATTAACTAGAAATAATAAAAAACTACATTCTAATGAGAACAACAGATGAATAGCGGAACGGGATATGGAACGCGCGAAAATACAAATTCAAGATTTTTCAAATTTAGGAGAAGTAGAAAAAATAATTATTAGAAGTTGATTACAATGTCTAGATATTTAATAGATTAGTGTATAGTGAAATAATAATAAAAAAAGAAAAATAGAAATTTAGAAACAAGTCCTAGAAATTTAAAAATATATATCGGATTCTGTAATTTTTGGATAAAATTTATAATTAGTTTTTGACGATTCATTCAATACATGTAAATTGAAATAACTTTTGATAATAGATATCAAATAACTTTATAAAAACCAAACATTTAAATGTTAAAAAAAAAAACTGCACAGTACTCTAAATAATTTGAAACAATACATAAATATTTACTCAAATCAACAGTCTAGGGTCAATAGAGTAATATCCGAATTACGTTGCCGCCAATATTTGAATAAAATGAAAATACAAGTTATAAACAAAATATTAAATAAACACAAAAAACATCACTCTTAATGCTGTTAAGTAATAATTTAATGAAAGGAAAGACTTTTAATTACAATTTTTTGGTTATACTTTTTGGTTATTTTCCCCCATCCCTTCAAATCCGAAATATGTAGGTTTTACTTTAACTAGAAAAAAATGATAAAATTACTTAAAAGCAATTAGATGATTAAAATTTTTTTAAAATAGCTAAAAAAGTTGTAAAAATAACTAGAAATTCAAAGAGTGATTTGAAAATAAAGAAAAAACTGAAAAGTCTAGAAATAACTATAAATTATAAAGGTAAAAATAAAAAAAAATGAAATAAATTATGTAGAAAGTTAAGAAAATAATTAGAAATGTGTAAAAAAAGTAGATATTGTAAAAAATTTGAAACGTGATTAAATAACTAGAATATCTAAGAAGGCCACTGGAAAAGTAATAAAATGGAAAAAAATTTATTATAGATTTTTGAAAATTTCTATAAATTTAAGGAAATTATTAAAACAAAATCAAAAAGTCACTGGAAAATAAATAGATAACTGGGAAAAAAGTTAAGTAGCTAAAAATTAGAAAAAAAACAGCTAGATTATTAGAAAAAAAACTAGATGGCAAAAAATTCTAACTGCAAATTTTAAAAAAAAATTAAACATCTTTGAAAAATTTGAAAAGTAAATAAATAACTAGAAATGAAAAAAAGTAACCAGGAAACAATGAAAGTAACTTTAAATTACTATAAGATGATAAAAACTCAAGTAAGAAATTTTAAAAAGTTACTGGGAAGTAAATATTTACTAGGAATAAAAATAAATAGCTAAAATGTAAAAAATTTAAAAAAAAAACTAGAAAATTAGAAAAAAAACTAGAAAACGAAAAATTCTAACTGCAAATTTTTGAAAAAAATTAAACATCTTTGAAAAATCTAAAAAGTAAATAAGTAACTAGAAATGAAAAAAGTAACTAGGAAACAATAAAAGTCAATTTATATTAATAAAAAATGATAAAAATGCAAGGAAATTTGTAAAAAAAATTTAAAAGTCACTGCAAAGTGAATACTTATTAGGAATCAAGATAATTAGCTAAAATATTTTAAAAACAGCTGGATCAATAAAAGAAAAAAAACTATAAAGTGTAAAATCCAAATGCGAATTTTTGAAAAAAATTAAACAATTTTGAAGAATCTCGAAAGTCAATAAATAACTAGAAATAAAAAAAAATAACTGGGAAACGATAAAAATCTCTTTAAATTAATACCTATAAGATCATAAAAATTCAACACAATTAGTAAAAAAAATTTAAAAAGTCACTGGGAATAAATATTAACTAGGAATGAAGATAAATTGCTAAAGAATTAAAAAAACCAGTTAGATTATTAGAATGAAAAGTAACTAGAAAACGAAAAATGTTACTGAAAATTTCTGAAAAAAAAATTTTTTTTTGAAAAACTGAAAAGTAAATTAGTAACTAGAAATAAAAAAAGGTAACTAGGGAACGATGAAAGTAACTTTAAATTAATAAAAAATAATTAAAATTCATAAAAAATAGGAAAATATTGTTGAAAGTAACTGGAAAGTGAATATTAACTAGGAATAAAGATGAATAGTTAAAAATTTTAAAAAACAGCTAGAATATTAAAAAAAAAAAAATTAAAAAAACCGAACTGCAAATTTCTGAAAAAATTTAACATCTTTGAAAAATCTGTAAAATAAATAACTAGAAATAAAAAAAAATAACTAGAAAACGATGAAAGTCACTTTAAATTAATAAAAGATGATAAAAATTCAAGAAAATTAGTAAAAAATTGTAAAAGGTTACTAGAAAGTCAATATTAACTAGGAATTGTTCAGATAAATAAGTAAAAATTTTAAAAAACACACAGATTAAGTAGCAAAATTAATTAGCAATTAACAAAAATTAAGTAGCAAGTAAAGGATATAAATACAATATATGAAAAATCACTAGACAAAATCTTATAAACTCTGAATTGTAAATAAATAACCAGAAATGAAATAAAGTAACTAGGAAATGGAGAAAACAATTATAAATTGATAAATGGTGCTAGATAAATGAATACATTTTTGATTATTGAAAAAAATCACTGGAGAGTTGAAAATAACTAGAATTGAAGAAATTAATAAAAAGTTTTTGAAGATAAGTAACTATAATTTAACTAATGAAAAACTAGAAAACTAAAGTAAAAAAAATACTGGAAAAAATAGTGAGAAAAAATAACCAAAAATTAAGGGAAATTAATAAGTATCCCTTAAAAATAACTAAACATTTTGAAAATTTTGACAAGTTAACATATAACTAGAAATAAAAGAAAGTAACCAGAAATTGATAAATGTTACTAGAAATTTAATTTACTTGAATATAACATAATGATAAATTAATTAAAAGTGAATATGTAACTAGAATTGAAGATAAATAACTAGAATTTTCTGAAAAACTCCGAGGTTATGAGAAAAATTAGAAGAAGATGAAAGAAATATCTCGAAATTGATGAAAGTTTTGTAGTAAATATGGAAACTCTTTAAAAATTGTTATTTTATGTCTTATTTTAATTTTTATTTTAAAAAGTAAAAAAAATATAAAAAATGTCTTAGTGAAGTAAAAAATGAAGAATAATTAGTAGAAAGTTTAAAAAGTGACTACAAATTAAGAGTATAATTAAAAGTTGAAGAAAAATCATTAAAAAGTTTTGAAATAATTAGAGATAAAGGTAAATTGCTGGAAATTTAAGAAAATAATCTTGGAAATCTGAAAAAAGTATCTTGAAAGTAAGAATTCTTTAGGTTTAAAAACAATAACTTGAGTAGAAAAAAAATACTAGAAAAATAAAAATTTTCTTAAAATTATGAAAAAAAACTAAGTACTTAAGGAGATTTATTTACATAACCTCTAAATAGAAAGTCGTTCTTTACCCCAAAGAAAAATATTATTCAAATTAATAACGATAAATTTTGAAAAAATTAGTTGTGAATTTTTTAGAAAAACTAAGATTGAGATAAAATGTGTTGTCAAATAATAATTATTTAACATTTTATGTGTTCTTTTTAAGTCTAGTTAAAATCTGCCAATTTTATAATTATAATTTAATAATCGCTCATTCTTCTTGTTGAAACATTCTCTGCAATTTTATATGTTAGATTTCCTTAAATAATGTTCTGTTTAAGAAATACGTAAAGAACAATTTTTATTTGTTTAATAGCTTTTAAATAAAATTTTCTTTAACAAAAGCCGCCAAAGAAAATTATAGAGGATGTTTCAATGAGAAAAATGAACTATTATTCGTTAAAATTGGATGAAAATTACAAATTTTACCTAGATTTAAAGAAAAAACACAAAATATTAAATAATTATTATTTGATAATAAATTTTAGGTCAAACTAATTTTTTTTAGAAAATGTACAATTGGATTTTTCAAAATTCGGTGGAATTAAATTTAAGTATAGTTTTATTTGATCGAAAAAGCCAATTTTCATATTGAGGTTATGTCAATGGATAGAACTTCCTTAAAAAATTATTAAACAGAAAAAAAATTAGAAGAATTGAATCATTACAAAAGTTTAAAAGAATTAAAAACTTATAACCGGTGAAAAATTACTTTGAATTTAAAAAAAAATTAACTTCGTTTAGTGTTCCAAAACGAAATAACATGTGAACAGTGGAACGGAATACGAAACGCGGGAAAATTTAAATTCCGATCACTGAATTTAATTCAATTTTAATCATTTCATAAACCAGAAAATTTATTTAATCAATTCCCTATTATTAATTTAAATTATAAACAAAATTGCAATTAAAACCAATAATAAACTCCCAAGTATAATTAAAAATAACAATCTCCCAGTTATTTAATAATTCACAACAACCCGACAATCCAAACACGAGAATTTTAAAAAATTTGTTAAATTTGCGTAAAATTTCCTTGAATTCACGAACACAACGTTTAATTAAACAATCATTGTTATAATTAAGACGAAACAAGCATTTGGTTAGAATCATGAAATGCATTATTATTAAAATGATTATTTCCAAAACGAAATAAAATTTGAATAGCGGAACGGAATACGGAACGCGGGAAAATTTAAATCTCGATCACTGAACTTAATTCAATTTTAATCATTTCTCAAACCAGAAAATTCATTTAATCAATTTCCTATTATTAATTCAAATTATTAACCAAATTGCAATTAAAGCCGATAATAAAATCCCAAGTATAATTAAAAATAACAATCTCCCAATTATGTAATAATTCACAACAACCCGACAATCTAAACACGAGAATTTTAAAAAATGTGTTCAATTTGCGTAAAATTTCCTTGAATTCACGAACACAACGTTTAATTAAACAATCATTGTTATAATTAAGACGAAACAAGCATTTGGTTAGAATCATGAAATGCATTATTATTAAAATGATAATAAAACGAAATAGAATTTGAATAGCTGAACGGAATACGGAACGCGGGAAAATTTAAATCTCAATCACTGAACTTAATTCAATTTTAATTATTTCTCAAACCAAAAAATTTCTTTAATCAATTTCCTATTATTAATTCAATTTATAGACAAAATTGCAATTAAAACCGAAATAAACTTTCAAGAATAATTAAAAATAACAATCTCCCAGTTATGTAATAATTCACAACAACCCGACAATCTAAACACGAGAATTTTAAAAAATGTGTTCAATTTGCGTAAAATTTCCTTGAATTCACGAACACAACGTTTAATTAAACAATCATTGTTATAATTAAGACGAAACAAGCATTTGGTTAGAATCATGAAATGCATCATTATTAAAATAAAAAAAAGTCCTCTTCTGACATGCTCCAGTCCTCGTTGAATGCAATTATGAAATATGGTACCGTACTTGTGCTGAAAATGGCTCACGGCACTTGCACTTATCAAGTCTTTCCTGCAGCGTTTCCCTAATTTGTGTCAATTAGGAACAATAAAAAAGCAACCAGAATTAAAAAAAAAAAAAAGAAAGGCAACGTCAATTAAAAAAGTTACTTTATACAGTGCCACTCGAAAGAATTTTGTTTCCGGGATTTGGATTTTTTTTCCACCCGTTAGACGATCGAAGTTGATCAATTTTTTGCTCGATTACACCTCGTTCCTCAACTACCTTCGATATTAAAAAGTTCTCCGGACTCAATTCTCATTTTTTTCAAGCATTCGTTAATCCAACTTTTTTAATTGTTTTCAATCCGTTCGCGTTTGCCGGTCACTCGGGACCAACTGAAAAGAATCGTCATCAGCAGTAATTGGCAAAATAATTTGGGACATAATTCAATTAGTGGCTCGCAACCGTTTACAATGTTCGTCACATATCAAGTGCGCGTACTTTTTTTTCTCCCCCAATTTCGATGTTTTAATTCAAGTCGGAATTAGAATGCTCTTCGTGGCGAGCTTAATCTCTTTATGAATTCAAGAGTGGCACTTCATTTAATTTAAATGCCCTTCTACAATTGAGCCGAATTTATCACAAATGCGAAAGGGATAACACACTTGACAATTGAGATATATTTGGGTCAATAAATCGAATTGATTATCTTGCAACTTGGGCTTAAAAAATCTGAATTATGTAGTTCGGATGTCTGGTTTTTAATAAGAGGCATATATATTAAGTATAACCAGATTAGAATTTTTGAGTGAGATATTCTCAGTGGCAAAATTTACTTGTCGAATCTCGATTACGTAACTTCTCAAACCTCATTTTCGACCTGTCAGTTCTCGCCTGTCACAAATTTTAGGTTGTTATTAATTTTGACATGATATTATGTCGAGAAACAAGGAAAATTAACTTTTAATGGGTTCTTCAAATTTTGTATTATATTTGATTAATATTAATTATTACATATTTTAAATAGTGATTTTTTAATGTTTTTTTTTGTGTTGTATTACTTTTTGTTATTAATTATTCAATTATTAATTATTTTATTTTTGGTAAAAATCACTTTGGAAATAATTGAAAATTGGTTAAATTTAAGTTTTAGTGAATGGGAAATTTGACAAAGTTACATTTTAAAACTGAAATTAGGACAAATTTTTATTGTCGTTTATTGGAAATTTGATAAATTTGTGTTTGAAAATTATAAATAGGAAAAATTTACATTCAGATTAATTTGTAAATTGGTTGAAAAAGTTACATTTGGATCATTTGGGAATTGTATCAATTCACACTTAAAGACTAATAATTGCATAAATTTACATTTAGATCAATTGGAAATCGGTTGAAAAAATTGTGGATTATTTGTGAATTCTAACAATTTGAAAATTGCGTAAATTTTCATTTGGTTTAATTTACAATTGGATTAATGTAGATTTGGAAATAAAAAATAGTAAAAAAAAAATACATTTGGATATTAAAAGTAGGATAAAATTCCACACATGGTTTTTTGGAAATATCCAATCAATTTTTTTTCATTACGTGTTTTGTGTCAAGAATTAATTATCAGGGTGGACACTTGACCGGGAAATTTGTTACTAAACCGGAAATTTTTTCGTGGATATAAGTTTCGAAAAATTTGATCAAAAATCAATTTACGCCTGAACATATATATTTTTGTTTTAAATCAGATACTTTATAAAAAATGCATTTAAATTTAGAAATATTAGTTCGAATAATTTTAATTTCATTAATAGATAAATCTATCATTTTTTTTCAACAATTTTCAATATACAATTATTCTGTCCTATAATTATTCTTTAATTTTTTAAAATTATTTTGTTCTGTTTTCAATTATTCTCGCCAGTTATCGAATTTTTCTTTCGATTGTCTATTTTCCTCATTTCTCAATTATTTTTAATATTTATTAATTTTAGTCATTTTTCTTTTAATTATATCAACTATTTTCTTAAAATTTCAATTTAATTCTTTAATTTTCAATTTATTTTTTTAATTTTTAATTATTTCCTTTAATTCTCAATTATTTTCTTTAACTTTTAATTGCATTCTTCGTTTTTCAATTATTTTATTCAACATTCAATAATTCTTGCATTTTCTCAATTGTCAATTATTTTCTTGAAATTTCAATACAATTCTTTAATTTCCAATTGATTTATTCAATTTTCATTTATTTTCTACAATTGTTTCCATAATTTTAATCAGTTTTTAATAGAAAATTTATTATTATCCTCCAATTTTATTATTATTCATTAATTATAGAATTTTTTTCTTCGAATGCCGATTACTCTCACTATTTTAGGAATGTTTTTTCAATTGTTAATTAATTTTTTAAAAGTTAATTATTTTCGGCATAATGTATTTTTTCTTTTAATTCTTAATTATTTTCTTTAAATTTCTATTTAATTCCTTAATTTCCAATTTCTTTCCTCAAGTTTTTATTATTTTCTTGAATTCTCAAATATTTTTTTTTTTTCAATTATTTATATCGATTTTTAATTAATTTCTCAATATTCAATAATTCTTGGACTTTTTTAATTATTTTTCTAACTCATAAAAGTTTTTTTTAAACTTCAATTCAATTATTCAATTCTAGAACTATTTTCTTCAATTCTCAGTTATTTTCTTCAAATTTAAATTCCACTTTTCAATTTTCAATTTTTTTTTAGTATTAAAAAAATATCTCCTTTTTTCAATTATTTTTTTCGATTATCATTAAGTTTCTTTAATCTTAAACACAATTGTTGAATTATTTTCTAAGTTCTTCAATTTTTAATTCTATTCTTCAAATTTAATTCCATTCTTCAGTTTTCAATTGTTTTCTTCTATATTAATTAATTCTCGGCTTTTTTCAATTACTTTTTTTCAATTTTTACGTATAATCTTTAAATTTCAATTCTATTCTTCAATTTTTAATTGCTTTCTTCAAGTTTCCGTTATTCTTTTTTACAATTTTTTTTCCATTTTGCAATTATTTTCATTGAATTTAATATTTCTTGAATAATTTTTTCAATTGTCTATTAATCTAGTCGTTTTTGAATTTTGTTTCCATTGACAATTATTATTGTCTTTTCTCACATATTTTCTTCAATTTTTCATTTATACTCGTGATTTTTCCACTAATTCCTTCAAGTATTAATTATATTCCGCAATTTTCAATTATTGTCTACAATTTTTTCAATCTTCTATTATTATCTTAAAACTTTATAATATTATTCTTTGAATTTTATAATTTTTTTCTTCGGTTGTGTATCATTCTAGCCATTTATCGAATTTTCTTTTCAATTGTCAATTATTTTTGCCATTTTGCAATTTTTTTTTCACTTGTCGAATATTTTTTCAAATTTTAATTTAATTCTTATATTTTCAATTTATTTCCTAAATTTTTAATTTATTTACTTAACTTTTTATTATTTTCATCAATTTCAATAATTTTTTTCGATTTCCAATTAATTCCTCATAATTCAATAATTCTCGGATTTTTTAAAACAATTTTTTCACTCATAAAAATTGTTTAAAAATTTTAATTCTATAACTAATTTTTTCAGTTCTAAGTTATTTTCTTCAAATTAAAATTACACTTTTAATTTTTAATTGTTTTCTTCTAAATTCATTAACATTTGGCTTTTCTACATTATTTTTTTTTAAATTTTTAAAAATTTTCAATTCAATTTTCAATTATTTCCTATAATTTTGTTAATTTTCAATTATTTTGTTCAATTTTAATTATTTTTTTCGATTTTTAATCCGGTTGTTAAATGTGCAGTTATTTCCAACAATTATTCGTATATTTCTCTTAATTTTTCAATTTTCAATTATTTTCTTTATATTTAATATTTCTTGTTTGATTTTTTCAATTGCTTATTAATATAGTCATTTTTCGAATTTGGTTTTCAATTGACAATTATTTTCGTTATTTTGCAATTTTTTTGTAACTATTAATTATTTTTTCAAATTTTAATTTAATTTCCCAATTTTTTATTGTTTTTTTCAATTTTCAATATTTTTTTCCATTTTCAATTAATTTCTTAATATTGAATAATTCTCGGATTTCTTCTATTATTTTTTGTCACTCATAAAAACTAGTTTTTAAATTTCAATTTAATTTTTCAATTCAAAAACCATTCTCTTCAATTCTCAGTTATTTTCTTTAAATTTAAATTCCACTTTTCAATTATTTTCTATAATACAAAATTATCACCTTTTTTCTATTATTTTTTTGTTTATCATAAAGTTTTTTTTCAATTTTAAATACAATTATACAATTATTTTATTTATATATTTATTATTTATTGATCGAGCGTTAGCGATCGAATTAACATCGCTAGTTTTCTGTAATTTTTAATTCCATTCTTCAATTTTTATTTCCATTCATCAGGTTTTAATTCTTCCCTTCTATTTTAATTAATTTAAGACTTTTTTAATTACTCCTTTTTAAAATTTTAACTGTATATTCTTTAAATTTTAATTACATACTTCCATTTTCAATTATTTATATTTATATTTTTATATTATATTTATATTTATATTTATATTTTCTCCAATTTTCAATTATTTTTACAATTTGAATGACTTTTCGATTGTCATTCCAGTGCATTCCGTGCATGTGCGATAGAAAAATATTTTTTAAAACCTTCGTATTTTTTCATTTTTGGGTACACAACAAATAGTTACAAAAATTGTTCATAAACTAGTCTTCTATACAGTTAAAAAAAACGAAACGAAACGGAACCTCAAAAATAGATTTCCCTTTTAAAATACAACTCTAATTTTCACTGAATTGACCGTATCCAGAATCAGCATCAAACTAGCCATTGAGCAAGTTTTTTTTAATTAAAAATGGTGTTTTATATTACTATCCGAATGTGATAGGATTCAGTGCATTTCATGGGTTAAAGTTTTAAATATTTTTTTTAGAAATCTACACCTTTTTTTCAACAAAACGCAATTTTTCTCTCTCTCGGTATTCAAATCCAACAGATTTTTTTTTCCCTCGGTTTAAAATTCAGCGAAACATGCCTCTGATGGTGATTTTCTTTTCTTTTTTTTAAATTTTGAAAAAAAATTCATCTCTTTTTTAAAAGAGTCCTTTAACTGCATTTACAGAACCACCCCTCGTTTATTAAAGCAAGATAATGGAGCGCACCCCTGGAGAGTGAATTCTCGAAAGCCAATTATGTATATCTTACAGCGATACTCTCGGCCAATTGAGTTTAGTAGTGGTTCGTTAGAATCTGTCTGGGGTAGAGAGTGAATATCATCTCGATTGCTCGCTGAATATTTTGCTGGCGAGACCGCGAAATGGCGAATAATACGATCTGGTTGGGTGTGGTTACAGCTTTAATTCTTTCTAGACGCTTCTCTGCTTCGCAACTTGGCGCGGGCGTGGTGAAAGCCCTTTTTATTTCTAACCATGTGGTGGTAAGTGTCCGACCTGGTCGCGATTATAGGTCAACCCACCACCAAGAATGCAAGATTCTGGCACTCGTGGATGTCTACCTAATAAAAAGAAAGAACTTGACTTAAAATTGCGCGCGACTGTTATAATGTGCAAATTATCATTGCGATAAATACGAGTAAAAGGTGCAATTAAGTTTGTAATTAATGAGAATAAAATGTAGAATTGCAAAATATAACCCGGATGGAGATTTTTTTTAATGAAATTAAATTCTTGGTTTTTACAGGTTGATTTTTTGGATTTCCCGGTCACAAGTTCATAATAACAATTTATATTTTGTCTCTCTCAATTTCGGGGATAAAGGAAATATAACAAACCAATCAGAACTTGCTTTCCAATATGGGCAATTATCTGATTTGGTCTATTCTGCTCGATTCTCCTAAGCCCCTGAACTTGAGCGTCTACAGAAATAGCTAACTATCTCTTTCAATCTTTAAGCTACCTAATGCATCTTTCTCTCTTCCTGTAGGCGCTGCGTCTACAGAAATGTATCTCTCTCAATCTTTAACCTACGTAATGCATTTGTCTCTCTCGCCTTAGAGACTTTTTTAATGAAATTAAATTCTTGGTTTTTGTAGGTTGATTTTTTGAATTTTCCAGTCAGAAGTTCATAATAACAATTTGTATTTTGTCTCTCTCAATTTCGGGGATAAAGGAAATAGAACAAACCAATCAGAACTTGCTTTCCAATATGGGCAATTATCTGATTGTTCAATTCTGCTCGATTCTTCTAAGCCCCTGAACTTACGCCTTTGAGCGTCTACAGAAATAGCCAACTATCTCTCTCAATCTTTTTAGTTACCTAATGCATCTTTCTCTCTTCCTATAGACGCAGCGTCTACAAAAATATCTAATACCTGTCTCAATCTTTAACCTACCTAATACATTTGTCCCTCTCGCCTTGGAGAATTTTTTAATGACATTAAATTCTTGGTTTTTACAGGTTGATTTTTTGGATTTCTCGGTCACAAGTTCATAATAACAATCTGTATTTTGTCTCTCTCAATTTCGAGGATAAAGGAAATAGAACAAACCAATCAGAACTTGCTTTCCAATATGGGCAATTATCTGATTTGGTCTATTCTGCTCGATTCTCCTAAGCCCCTGAACTTACGCCTTTGAGCGTCTACAGAAATAGCTAACTATCTATCTCAATCTTTAAGTTACCTAATGTATTTGTCTCTCTCGCATTGACAGTGTCTACAGAAAAGAGCTAAGTAATTCCTCATATAGGATTTAAAAAAAATAATTGATAATTACAAAAAAATTAGAAAATAACGAATACAATATTGAGAATTGAGATCAAAATTAAAAAACAGCTAGATTAATACACAATCTATTAAAATAATTTAAAAAATCAAAGCATAATTATACAATTTTAAGGCAATAATAAAAAATTTAAAAATTTGTAGGAAATAATTGAAAATTGCGGGAAACAATTAATAATTTAAGAAAAAATTTAAGAAAATAGTTGAAAAATGACGAGAATAATTTAAAAATTTAAGAGAATATATGAAAAATGACGAAAATAATTGTCAATTGAAAACACAATTCAAAATTTGAGTAGATTAATAGACAACTGAAAAAATAGTAGAAAAAATTAAAGAAGAAATATTAAATTTAATGAAAATAATTCTAAATTGAAAAATTAAGAAAATTATACGAATAATTGTTGAAAATAATTGCACATTTAACAAATGGATTAAAAATCGAAAAAAAAAATTAAAATTGAATAAAATAGAGGAAATTAAAAAAATTTGTAGGGAATAATTGAAAATTTCGGACAATAGTTAACATTTGAAGGAAATAGTTAAAAAATGACGAGAATAATTGAAAAATTGAAGAAAATATGTGAAAGAAAAAGTTAGTTATTTTGTGATGGAAAATAGCATATGCACCTCGCGAGGCATAATATACTATTTCCTACTTTTTTTTACAATTTTTTGCACTATTTTCAATAAATAGCATAAGTATAGGATTTTATCAATTGTTTTGTGTAATTGCAAATTTGTTTGAACAATTTTTTTTTTATTTACAACTATTTAACAAATTAGACTACAGAGTTGCTACTTTTCAAGACGAATGTAACCAATTACTAACATCAAACTAAAAATAATAATTCTACCAATTGTTTAAACAAATTATGATTGTTTAATTTCAACTTTTCGTCAAATTCAAATATGCAATTTTCTCCCAAGTTTGAAACTCTTTAAGCTGCACGATACCAATTACTAACAACAAATTAAGAATAACAATTGTATCAATTGTTTAAACAAATTATTATTGTTTAATTTCAACTTTCTATAAAATTATATTACAGAGTTATTTTGCAACTTTTTTTTTATAAACTAAAACTTTTTGCGTTTTCTCGTTATTTTGACTAGAACTTATAAAGTGACCGTTCTTTTTATAACATTTGAATTTTCAATAAATAACCCTTTTTTATAAACAAAATCTTCATAAACAAATTAAACTTAAATAATATTTTTGTAACAAAAAAGTTGTGTTATTTTGTAATATGCTTAGATTTGTCAAATTAATGTTTATTATTAAGAAAAATTTCTTCTGCAATAAATATCCCTTTTTTATAAACAATCTGTCTAAACAAATGTTTTATTTAGACAGTTATAAGCTAAATCTTTTTGCATTTTCTGGTTATTTTGACGAAATTATACAAAGTTAAACGTAAAAATTCTTTTAGTAAGAAATAAAAAATTTTACTAGATACATTATTAAGTATACTACAATTGTTTATAGTAATTGTTTAATATAAAAATACAGCATTATTTCAAAATAAATTTTTCTTCATAGAAAAGTTAAGTATCTATTCTAAAATGTAAGCATAATATATAGGATAAAAAATTTTTTTACCCAAAACTGTCATTTTACCTTATTTGTTTATAAAAATTGTTTTTAAAAGAACGTAAATCCATTGCAAACTAATTTCTTACTAAAAGAATTTGTATGTTCCAGTTTGTGTGTTATAGACAGAATTAACAGAAAATACAAAAATTTTAAGGTTTTCTTCTAATAGAGTATTTGTTTATATAGATTGTTTATAAAAAAAGGAAATTTATTGGTAAACAAATTTTTCCTAATAATAAACTTTAGTTTATAAAATCTAAGCATAATAAAAAAACGCGATTTTTTTTTCTCAAAAATGACGTTCTAGTTAATTTGTTTATGTAGATTGTTTATAGAAAAAGGAAAATTTATTGTAAAATCAAATTTTACAGAAATAATGTACACTTTGTATGTTCTAGTTAAAATTGCGAGAAAACGCAAAAAGTTTAAGCTTACAAAGGACCTAAAAGTGCATATGTTTATATAAGTTGTTTATAAAAAAAAGGTAAATTTATTGACAAAATAACTTTTTTTTTTGGATAAAATACATTGATTTTCATAATAAAGGAACAATTTAGTGAAAACAAGATTTTTTCTTTTCATAAATGTTGAAATATGTACTGAATCTCTTAAACAAATTTTAATTGTTTAATTTCAACTTTCATCAAATTAAGCTGAATGATACCAATTACTAACAGCAAACTAAAAATCAAAATTATACCAATGTTTTAACATATTCATAATTTCATATACTGTTGAAATTCAAGAATCCGTATTAATTAAAAAGTCAAAATTCTACCAATTGTTTAACAAACAATAATTTTTTAATTTCAACATTTATCAAACTTAGCCACAGATATGCATCTTTTTCTCAATTTTGCAAATTTTTAAGGCGAATGTAACCTGTTGGTAACAACCAACTGAAAACAAAAATTGTGTCAATTGTTAAACAGTATTTGTTTATAACTGGTACAATTTTGATTTGTAGTTTGTTGTTAGTAATTGGTATCATTTAGCATAAAAAGCTGCAAAATTGAGAACAATTTTTAACTCTGCAGTTTAATTTAGTAAAAAGTTTAAATTAAACAATAATAATTTGTTTAAACAATTGGTATAATTTGTTATTGTTATTTTGTTGTTATTAATTCGTGGCAAACGTTTTCAAAACTTGCTAAATAACTCTGTAGTTTTATTTTTTAGGAAATTGGAATTAAACAATAATAATTTGTTTAAACAATTGATACAATTGTTACTCTTAATTTGTTGTTAGTAATTGGTATCGTGCAGCTTAAAGAGTTCCAAACTTGGGAGAAAATTGCATATTTGAATTTGACGAAAAGTTCAAATTAAACAATCATAATTTGTTTAAACAATTAATAGAATTATTATTTTTAGTTTGATGTTAGCAATTGGTTCACAAGTGTTGAAATCCAGCATTTGGATTTTGTTGAAACTTGGTAATCAGGCGTTTTTTGGGTAGCTGATTACGAATCCAAAGTCAAAATTTCCAAAATTCAAAATGGCGGATTCAATATGGCCGACTTTTTTTCCAAAATTGCCTAAATTAACCCAACTTTTTGATTTGGCCCAAATGCGTTATTTTTTAAAACTAAAATTTTCCATCCATCTTGTAAATCATCTCCAATACAAGTGTCCCATAACCTGATTCTAGGCGAAAGCTACACCTTAAATAAAAAACAAAAAGAAACAAAATTGAAATGACAATATCGATCCACAAAATGTAATAAAAATATACGTGACAGTTTTATCCTCGGCTGACATAAAATTACTGAAATCTACTTTTTTTAAGAAGATAAGAAAAGAAATTTCCTAAACGCTATTTTGTATATGATCACCGTATTTCAAACTCGAACATAAACTAGGAAAACTATCTTGAGACTAGACTTTAAAGTAAACTTTATGTACATCGGATTTAGGAAAAATCCCATACATTCCTCAGACCCTTGGCTTGAGAAATGTAAGGTGCACTGCAATAAATCGAGTCGAACGCCAACGTGTCAAGACAGACTGGATTACTGAGTCTTGGTTTGCGATATCGCATTGCAGTATAGTTCCTTTGATGGTAGATTTCGTTACTTCCTACATCGTACTTGTCGCATAGTTGACTTAATGGAGTGCTTCGTCCTCATTAGCGCACGGAATGAACAAGTCAGCTATATTCTTGCATGCACTTCTCTAAAACAGATCATATTATTCAATTTTTCTTTCACTCGTCAAGGTCTCATGAATTTTGCCACACCTATACTATATTATCAAATTACAAAAAGAGAGAATCTTCACATAAACAAAAAAACTCTTATTAACCATCTTTGAAAGATACAAAGCCAATCTAAACATCAGACTCCGGCTGCTGTGACGTAAATCATTTCATTTATATTCAGGAAATCACATTTTGTCACCTCACATATTGTGCAGAATATTTATGTGAGGCGAATCAGTGTGACAATTTTCAGGAGGCACAGAATAGAGATATAGAACCTTTAATATCCAGTTTTTAAATATCTGACAAAAAAGCCGGCTTCACGTTTTATTTATTTTCCCTGAAAGATAATTAATTTCGCTGGAATTTTGTAACTGTGATTTGCATTTTATTAAATTTGCATCTTATGTTTAGTAAAGTAGTTAGGTTTTGAGTACATTTGTCTCTTGACATTAATTCATTCTGGCTAATTAGATTCATCGTTTTTTAATACATTATTCACGAGGGGGAAAAAACTGGCGAGTTAAGTTATTGGGGGACAATTTTTTAAATTTGAATCACAGGTTATATGATGTGTTTGGTTCTGTTGCACATTTGTGTCAAATAAAAAGACAATCCAAATGTAGAATAAACGAATTTGCATATGATTTTAATTTCAGTTTGACAATTTTTTAATTGAGACAAATTTAAGTATATTCAATTTTGTTGAGAAGGAAAAGTATACATTTATTTAATTTACGATTAGTACAAATGTAAATTTAACTAACTTCGAATTGGGTCAAATGTAAATTAAACCAATTAAGAATTCAGCAAAATGTAAAATAACCAATTTCCAATTAATCCAAATTTACGTTTAAACATGTTTTAATTAATCAAAATCAAAATAGAACCAAGTGTAAATTCAATCAATTTCAATTGAATTGAATGTAAAATTAATCAACTTCCAATTGGGCGAAATGTAAATTAATTAAATAATTTCAATGTAAATTTATTCCATTTTTAATGGAACCAAATGTAAGTTTATTCAATTTTTGTTTAATTCGAACGTAAATTTAACCAACTTTCAATTGGATCTAATGTAAATTACAACAATGTACAATTGATCCAAATGTAAATTAACCGATTTCCGATTGATCCAAATTTACGTTTAACCATTTTTAATTTCATCAAAATGTAAATAGAACCAAGTGTAAATTCGATTATTTTTCATTTGATTTGAATGTAAATTTAAGAAACTTCCAATTGGGCGAAATGTAAATTTAGTTATTGATTTGAATGTAAATTTATTCAATTTTGAAAAAAACCAAATGTAAATTTATTCAATCTATTGATTACAACAAAGTGTAAATTTATTCAATTTTAAAATGACCAAAATGTAAATTTAACCAAGTTCCAATTAGGCCAAATGTAAAATTAATCAACTTCTAATTGGGCGAAATGTAAATTAATTAATTGATTTCAATGTAAGTTTATTCCATTTTGAATAGAACCAAATGTAAATTTATTCAATTTTTGATTAATTCAAACGTAAATTTAACCAACTTTCAATTGGATTTATTGTATATTAAATCAATGTACAATTGATCGAAATGTAAATTAACTAATTTCCAATTGATCCAAATTTACGTTTAACCATTTTTAATTTCATCAAAATATGAATAGAACTAAGTGTAAATTCAATCTATTTTCATTTGATGTAAATGTAAATTTAATCAACTGCCAATTGGGCAAAATGTAAAATAATTAATTGATTGCAATGTAAATTTATTCAATTTTGAATAAAATCAAATGTAAAATTATTCAATCTTGAGTAGAACAAAGTATAAATTTATTCAATTTTCAAATGACCAAAATGTAAATTTAACCATGTTCCAATTGGGCAAAATGTAAACTAAACCAATTTTCAATTGTTCCAAATGTAAATTAACCAATTTCCAATTGTACCAAATTTATGTTTAACGATTTTTTAATACTTGAAAATGTGAATAGAACCAAGAATAAATTCAATCAATCATCATTTGATTCAAATCTAAATTGAACCAACTTCCAGTTGGGTCAAATGTAAATAAAACCAATGTACAATTGATCCAAATGTAAATTAACCAATTTTCAATTGATCCAAATTTACTTTTAATCATTTTTCATTTCATCAAAATGTGAATAGAACGAAGTGTAAATTCAATCTATTCTCATTTGGTTTAAATGTAAATTTAACCAACTTCCAATTGAGCAAATGTAAAATAATAATTTGATTGGAATATAAATTTATTCAATGTTGAATAAAATCAAATGTAAATTCATTCAATCTTGAATAGAACCAAGTGTAAATTTGTTTAATTTTCAAATGAGCAAAATTTAATTTTAACCACACTCCAATTGGTCCAAATGTAAACTAAACCAATTTTTAATTGATCCAAATGTAAAATAACTAATTTCCAATTAATCCTAATTTGAGTTTATTAAGTTTTCAATTAATCAAAATGTATTTTTATTCCATTTTGAATTGATCCAAGTGTAAATTCAATCTATTTTCATTTGATTTAAATGTAAATTTAACCAACTTCCAATTGGGCAAATGTAAAATAATTAATTGATTGCAATGTAAATTTATTCAATTTTGAATAAAACCAAAAATTTTTTATTCAATTTTGAATAGAACCAAGTGTAAATTTATTTAATTTTTAGATGATCAAAATGTAAATTTAACCAAATTCCAATTGGGCTAAATGTAAACTAAACCAATTTTCAATTGATCCCTAAGTTTATTTATTTCTTAATTGATCCAAAAGTAAATTTATTTAATTCTAGATAAAACCAAGAGTAAATTTATTCGATTTTCAATTGATCCAAATGTAAATTTAATCACTTCCAATTGAGCTAAATGTAAACTATACCAATTTCCAATTGATCCCTAAGTTTATTAATTTTTTAATTGAAATTTAATTGAATAGATCCAAATGTAAATTTATTTCAATTTGAGTAGAACGAAATGTACATTTAACCAATTTTCGATTGATTTAAACGTAAATTTTTTTAAATTTTGAATTGATTCCAATGCAAATTAAACCAATTTTCAATTGGTCAAAATGTAAATCTTTATTTTCAATTGATCCAATTTTAAATATTTCTGGCTGCTGGTTGATGAAAATTGTAATGTATCTAAAATTTAATTTCAATATTATGAATAAATGAACATGTATCTAATTTTAAACTCATCCAAATGTAAATTCCTAAATTTTATATTTTCCAAATGTAAATTTACACGATTTCCAAATGTTTTAAATGTAAATATATCCTATTTCCACTTTATTCAGATGTCAATTTATTCAATTTTCTACATATTTAAATGTATCCAATATAAATGACATTTTTTTTCATTCGGTCAAACTCATTCAAAATTTAACATTCATTTAATAAATTAAACATATAAATAAAATTCATTTATTAAACCGAAATTATTTAAAATTTTTACCAAATTTCTATTTTTTGTACCCTTTTAATTAAACCTTTATTTTTTTATTTATTTTATTTTTTTCCTTTTAGATGAACCAAAATTTTAACCAGTTTTCATTAAACTGATATTTTACCACTTTTAATAAACTGAAATTTTTACTAGCTTTTATTAAACTCATGTTTTTGACTTTTTTTTTTTTTAATTAAACGAGTATTTTTATCATTTTTTTTTATATATAAAACGAAATTCTTACCTCAATTTGATGAAACTGAAATAATTAAGGACGTTTTAATTGATCTGAATATTTTTAGACCGTTTTATTAAACAGATCTGAATTTTCCCAGATTTTCCACAAAAATTGGAAAATAGAGCGATTACTTGTCGGGAAATTAATAACCGATTAAAGGAAGGTCTTTATTTATTAAATTTGTTGTCGATTATCTCAACAACCCTTTATCCAAATTTATTCGATGGTAATTTAGATTTATTTTGCAATTAATTAAACGAAAATTCAGACCAGTCCAATATCGACGCTTTGAAGCATCGCGTATTCCAGCCGAATTTCTACGGGTGAGTTCACATATATCGACAGTTGTCTGGCGGACAAATTTTTCTCATAGACTGAGATAAATAATAAAAAAAAAAAAAAAATTGGCATGAGCTGAAACTTTGGGATAACAGTTAAAACAATTTTTTAACTGGATTCATTTGTTGTCAATGAGAAAAATATAATTTATACGTGGAATTTGTTAAATTTATATTTGTACCAAAAAGCCATTAAACCAGTTTTTATCGACACTTGTATTTGCACTGAAAAAGTGCAATAATAAAAATTTAATTGAAAATATTTGTTTATTAAAAATCTGCTATTTTATTTATTTTTTTTTTATTTTGTTGCATTTCACACAGGCATCTTTTTTTTCCTCGACTCACTTGAATTAAAAAAAAAAACGAGGAGAAAATGTAAAAATATAATGCAGAAAAGGGCTAAACTATGCAATTTTCTTATAATTTTTAATAAATGATCATGAGAAGATAGTTAGAAAATAAAGGCTGTACGTGTTCGTAAATCTTGAAATTTCATGTGAATGGCGTGTAACAGAAGCTTCCAGAACACGCTTCAATTTTCTGGAGTACATGCAACCGAGTTTTTAAATTGAAAAACGAAATCAACAAAGAAAAAGACAATATTCTGCTTTACAATTGGAGAATAAATTTCAGACGCCGGCCAACTAGGAATTTATAAAAATGTTCTTTTCTCGCATTCAGCTAAACAAGAATAATGAATTGCTCTTTATTCTTTCACTCTGGGTCGAATAAATTGTTTTAAAATGAAAAATAAGGCTTATTTTATACAATGCAGATTTAGGATTAAAAAAATTAAATTAAAAGATTTAAAAAAACTAGTCCGCCATATTGGTTCCGCCATTTTTGATTTTCAAAAACTAAAACTGGATTCGTAATCGGCGAATTTGAAAGTATTTATATTTCGAAATCTAAGTGCAAAATCTCTAAAGAGAATTTTATAATAATTTATTTGATCTAGATTATCATGAGTTTTCATATTTTCCAAATTTGTGTGTTCTTGTATCTGTATTTTTATGTGTGTGTGTGTATCACGCATTTTTGTTTCAAGAATAACCCAAAAATGGTTTGACAGATTTTAATAAAATTTGATACGCTTATTATACTAATAAATTACTAAATTTTCACACAGGGATTTTTGAATTTGATTTTGATTTTGAATCCATTTTTGAAAATCTAAAAAAGCGGAGCCAATATCGCGGACTAATTATTATTACGGATCCAATTTTCAATTAATGCAATTTTGAAATCATCTAAAATTTATGTAGGTCTAATTCTAATTACATCAAAATTCCGAAATCGAAATATTTATTGATCCAAGTTTTAATCAACGTAAATTCGAAGAACTTATTAATGAAATCAAATTTTTCCGGATCTTAATTCCGATCAACCTGAATTTAGTATTCAAATTTCAATCGATAGCTCTAGATTTACCAACTTTGAAGTTTCTACTTTTTCCAGTTCAAGCTTCAAGATTATAATTTTTCTTAAATCAGTGATTTTATCTAGAGGATATTCATAATTATTTTTTAAATGAACAAAAATATATAAATTACGATTCAGACTATTTCTATAACAGAAATATAAACATTCAAATATGAATTCACTTTTACAACACAGAAACAATTTTGCAAATCGAAATATTTCAGAAATTAAAATTCGTCTTGGATCTAAAAATTGAAAAAGATACAAAATATAAAATTTGCGAGAAAAACAGAGCTCGTTTACATTAAAAAAATAGATACTTGCCATAAAAATAAAATAAATCTTTTGGAACAATTTAAATCTTCTAGAAAATAATTTCACCGAAAATTTTTGTAAATCAAATCCCGCTGCTGATTTTGTATTTTCAAATCCGAGTTTTTTTCCCCCAAAAATTGAAATATTCTTTTATTTTTGAAAACTGGAAATTCTAGTTTCAAATATGCTATAAAAATAGAATAAATATTTTGGAACAATTCAAATCTTGGACAAAAGATTATCATAAAAAATTTGGATAAACCAAATCTCGTTGATTTCGATAATTCAAATCAGAGTTTTTTTGCCGTTAATTAAGATTTAAATTTTTTAATCTATTACAAAATTAAAAAGATTAAGAATATTTTAAGCAAGAGTAAAATTTACTGAATCAATAATCATTTTAAAATTCCAATTATTTTCATTGTAATTTTAATTATTTACAATAATTATCAACTTTTTAAAATATTTTCAAATTATTTTCTTAATTTTAATCGTTATTTTTATTATTTTTCAATACTTTTCCCAGTTCAAAAACTCACTTTCCATAAATTATAATTATATTTTTCTTAAATTATTTTTTTACTATTACATTTTTTTCCTCAATAATGAATTATAATCTTTATTTTATATTTATTAAAATTATTCTCATTTATATTCAGTTTTCATTTTTCATTTATCAATTATTTTTATAAATTGCAAAATTATTTCTTTAAATTACATGAATTTTTCATTATTTTTTAAATTTTTCAATGACTTTTCCAATTTTTAATTGTTTTTATCCTTTTTTTAAATTAATTTTTTCAAGTTTATTATATTTTTATTATTTTTCAATTAATGTCATAAACTTCCAAATATTTTTGTCATAGGTATTTCAATTATCTTCTTTAATTTTTATTTTTTAAACTCATTTTTCAATTATTTGCTTTCATTTTTAATTTAGTTCATATTTTTTTAGTTACAATTATCATTTGTTAATAATTTTTATTATTTTTCAACTACTTACTCCAATTTTCAATTATTTTAATCATCTTTCATTTTTCAATATAATCTCCAATTTAAAATTATTTTTATTAATGAATGATTAACTTCTTAAACTTCCAATGAATTATGTCAAATTTCAATTAAGTATTTATTTTTTATTTTCATTTTTTTAAATCATTTTTGAATTATGTGCCTTCATTTTTAATTTTGTTCATAATTTTTTCATTATAATTATCAATTGTTAATTATTTTTCTTATTATTCAATTTTTTCTCCAATTTTCAATTATTTTAATCATTTTTCAATATAATCTCCAAGTTTAAATGATTTTCATTATTTTTTAATTAATTTCATAAACTTCCAATTATTTATGTCAAATATAAATTATTTACTTTAATTTTGAATGTCTAACATAATTTCTAATTATTTTCTCTATTTTGTAATTTTTCATGATCTTTCCATTAATTTTAAAGATTGTTAATTATTTTTATCATTTTTCAATTAAACATCCCATTTTTAAATTTCCTAATTATTTTCTTCAATTTTCAATTCGTTTTTATCATTTTTAAATTAATTTCTCCAATTTCATATTATTATTTTTTTTTCAATTAATGTCATAAAATTGCAATAATTCACGTCGAAATTCAATTAGTTCGTTTAATTTTTATATTCAAAAATCATTTTACAATTATTTGCCTTCAATTTTAATTATGTGAATAATTTTTTTATTAATTTTATCAGTTTCTTATTATTTTTATCATTTTTCAATTTCTTACTTCAATTTTTAATTTTTTAATTCTTTTTTAATACATTACATGAATTCTTAATTATTTTCATTACTTTTCAATTGTTTTCTTTAATCTTCAATTATTTTTATCCTTTTTCAATTATTTTCTCCAATATTTCTCTTTATTTTAAACATTTTTTAATTTATATCACCAATTTCAAACTATTTTAATAACTATTTTTTCATTAAATTTATGAACTGTTAATTACTTTTATCATTTTTCAATTACTTTCTTCAATTTAAAATTATTTTAATCATTTTTCAATTTAATCTCCAATTTTAAAGTATTTTCATTAATTCTTAATTAGTTTCTTAAACTTCCAATTATTTGTGTCAAATTTCAATTAGGTTTTATTAAATTAGTTTTTATTTTTTAAACTTATTTTTCAATTATTTGCCTTCATTTTAAATTTTTTTAGAATTTTTTCATTATAATTATCAATTGTTAATAATTTTTATTATTATTCAATTTTTTCTCCAATTTTTAATTATTTTAATAATTTTTCAATATTTAATGGATTTTTAATTATTTTTACTATTTTTCAAATATTTGTCTCAATTTTTAATTTTTTCATTATTTAAATTTTTCTTCTTCAATTTCATGAATTGTTAATTATTTTTCTTATTTTTCACCTAATTGTTTTATTTTTACATTTCTTAATTGTGTTTTTAAATTTGCAATCGTTTTTATCATTTTTAAATTAATTTCTCCAATTTCATGTTATTATTATTATTTTTTTTCAATTAATGTCATAAACTTTTAATAATTCACGTCAAATTTCAATTAGTTTCTTTAATTTTTATATTCTAAAATCATTTTACAATTAATTGCCTTCAATTTTAATTTTTTTAAAATTTTTTCATTATAATTATCAATTGTTAATAACTTTTATTATTATTCAATTTTTTCTCTAATTTTCAATTATTTTAATCATTTTTCAATATAATCTCAAATTTTTAATTATTTTCATTCTTTTTTAATTAATTTCTAAAACTTCCAATTATTAATGACAAATTATTTACTTTAATTTTCAGTTTTTAAAATTATTTTTAAATTAATTTCTCCATTTTGTAATTTTTCCATTTTCTTTCCATTAATTTCATGGAATTTTAATTACTTTTACCATTTTTCAAATATTTGTCTCAATTTTTAATTTTTTTTTATCTGCATTTTTTTCCTTCCATTTTATGAACTTTTAATTTTTTTTTTTAATTTTCAATTAATTGTCCCATTTTTAAATTTCTTAATTATTTTCTTCAATTTTCAATAGATTTTATCATTTTTAAATTAATTTATCAAATTTCATATTATTTTTAATTTTTTTTCAATTAACGTCATAAATTTTCAATAATTCACGTCGAATATCAATTATTTCCTTTAATTTTCATATTCTAAAATTAGTTTACATTTATTTATCTTTAATTTTAATTTAGTTAATAATTTTTTTTATTAATTTCATCAGTTCCTTGTTTTTTTTTATCATTTTTCAATTTTTTCATTATTGTTTAGTATATTTCATAAATTGGTAATTATTTTCATCATTTTTCAATTTTTCTCCAATTTTCAAGTACTTTAATCATTTTTATAAAACACTTATTTTTCGATTTTGGAAGAAAGGATAAAAAATAGACAACACTATTTTTTAAATTTATTTTTTAATCATTTTTAAATTATTATCCACAATTTTAAATTATTTTTATTAGATTTTAATTATTTTCTTTAATATTTTCCCTTATTTTAATCATTTTTCAATTATTATCACCAATTTTAAGTTATTTTAATTATTTTTCTATTAGTTTTATGAATTGTTAATTATTTTTATTATTTTTCAATTACTTTCTACAATTAAAAATTATTTTTATGAACCATTCTAAAAATAATCGTCTAGACGCCGTTGCTGCTTTATTTAAAATTAATCTAAAATCCACATATGTACCTATATTGTTTTTATATGCATTTGGTTTAATATTTCGGGTTTTATTTAGTAAAATAGCTTTTAATTTCAAGAAAATATATTATAAAGATTTTTTTAGTTAAAAAAAAGGCATTTGAGCAGTATTATAAAGTTACTTTAAAATGCTACAAAAATTAAAAAAGATATCAATATTAACACATGTAATCTTGAATCGTTATTTGCATATTTAAAGTTGCAAATTTTTTCATAAGAATTTAGTTTAAGTATTAAAAATTTTTTAAAATATATTACCTAAAAAACGTCAATTTTTTAACATTTTTAATAATATTTCTTCCATTATAAGAATGAAAAAGCACTAAATTATATTATAAACATTTAACACAAAAAAACAAAAATTAGTGTAGTTAGCGAGATTTGGTTTATCAAAATTTTCTGTGAAATTATTTTCCAGGAGATTTAAGATGTTTAAAAATATATCTTTTATTTTTATAGTATACCAAAATCCAGAAATTCTAGTTTTCCAAAATAAAATAACAAATAAAAAAAAATTTGTTGCCGGCCAAAATAAATGTAATATTTGAGAGATTAAAATAATGTCTTTATTTAATGCCTTATGATTTGAACATGAGTTTCAAGTTTACTATGAGACAATGACTATTTGTTGACATAACAACCTGGCGTCAAGGTTTTGGGACATTGACCATGAAAGGCGGAGAAAAGGTGTTTCAGATGAATAGAAGAAAAGGATGGAGAATGAGAGGGCTGGACAGATAAGAAAAGTTCAGTTGGAAATTGAGAGTGAAGAGAAGAACATCAAAATAGAAAATGGAATTTGTGCGCGAGTGTGTGATAATTTGCCGTCAGCGAAGTGGACAGTTTTCAATTGGACAAGGAGTCATTCTTAAACAAAGGAAAAGGATAAAGATAAGGATAAGGATAAGAATAAGGATAAGGTATAAGGTGAATCAGGTGAGCAGAGATGGCTTTCTAAGGGACCAAATACGGTTTGTTAAAATTATCTTAATTAAAGTTGTTATTGAAGTTTATTCAAGTTCCTTGAGCCCCCATAACCTTTAAGTAATTAAAATAAAAGAATCCTTCTGGTGTTGTTGGAAGGATAAATAAACGTACACCTCCAGTTGCGAGGGGATCGGAAATTCTAAGGAATTTTCGTGGTCCTAGCTTCCGGAGCCTACATCTGTGCTAACAATTAATAAATAATTTTAAAATATTCCCTAAACAACCTTCTTCAAAAGAATTCCTATAAACCGTAGATTAATTGAGTTAAATGTAACTCATTCCCGGTACGTGGTTTACTAAATTCGAATGTACAAAAACAACAAGATTTGGTTTGTCCACTTTTTTTTATGAATTTCTTTTGTAAAAGATTTAAATCATTACAAAAATATTTATTTCCCTGTTAAAGCATTATTTAAAACCAGAATTTCAAATTTTCAAGATTAAAAAATTTGTATTTTAATTATCATCAAAAAAGAACTCTAAAACACTCTTTTTTTTACATTCATTAACAATTTTTTAACAATGTGTAAAAATAAATTTATCTTACACGGGGAAAACCTTTTTAAAAAATACATGAGCCCCAGACATGAGAGGGTTTTTAAAATACGAATAAAAATGCCTAATCTTGCGTATAAAAAACGAATAAAAATCGAAAATATACTGTTTTTCAGTCGCTTGGCTATATTTTCTCGTCCTAGTCAATCTAGAGTTCATATTCAGCGCCATTGTCGATAACACCTTGCCGGATAATAAATGCGAATGAAGCGTGACCTTTTTGCTAGCTCACACCCAGAGATAATGGGTTTCTAGGTAGTAGTCGCACGCGACAGGGTTTTCGCCCTAGAGTGAGCCTCGCTTATTCGAAAGAGGCTTGGGCTCACGAGCAAAAACGACCTCGATTCGTACAAATGCAAATTACCACTAGGTTTCATTCCATTTCCTTCTATTCCAGTGCGCTTTAGCCTTTCAAGTCCCAAGCGAGTCATTCGATCCTCGCCAAGTGCTGTCGACGAATTTTCTTTCGATTCGGGACTAAACGTGAATGTGAAAAAAAAAAAAACAAACAATCAAGACAAAAATTCACTTTTCTCGATTAAATATAATTTTTGCAAATTTTCCTAATTTAATTTCACTGTCCGTGTGTGTGTGTAGTTGATAAATTTGTAGTTGCTATTACCAGACCATGTACACTTCCGCAAATAGAGGGAGGGCTTTGAAACGTCTCTACCTGTTCCCTTTCGCTCCATTTGTCACGTGCCAGAATATCTTCCGGTTCTGTTAACTTGGTTAACTTATCGCTCATATTAATCTAACGGATCGCACAGTGCTTCGGGATTGTTGTCTCGTGTTTCTGAGCGGCAATATGCGTGTACCGCAAGATACATTCAAGTCATTAGCATTAAAATGATCCATGATTATGAATGAAAGATACATAATAGCTATTAAGAATCACCGTGTTTCAGTCAAAATCAACTGTCGTGACACAGTATCACCTGTCGTGGTAATTTGATTATAATCGTATTTCTCAAAATTTCATTAAAATTTTTTTTTCAAATAACTGCAAAACAGTTGAGAAATACTATAAAACTGTTCAGAACTGGTACAAATCTATTTATAACTGGTTTAAAACTGTTAAGAACTGGTTAAGAACTGTTTAAAGCTAGCTCAAATTTATTACGTATTGATTACAAATTTATAAAACTGTTTATAACTAGTCCAAAACTGTTTGAAACCAGTCCAAAACTGTTTAGAACAAGTTCAAAAATGTTTGAAACCAGTTTAAAACAGTTTACAACTGTTTATAGCTACATAAAACAGTTTATAACTAGTTCAAAACTGTTTATAACTACTCCAAAACTGTTTAAAACTAGTCTAAAATTGTTTGGAACTGGTTAAAAACTGTTTTTAACTGGTTCAAAACTATTTAAAACTAGATAAAACAAGTTCATGATGTTTTAATTATTTAAAACTGGTTGTAACTAGTCTAATATTGTTTAGAACTAGTTTAAAACTGTTCTTAACTAGATAAAAACAGTTTATAATGTTAAAAATATTTAAAACCGTTGATAAAAAATCCAAAATTGCTCAAAACTTGATCAAAACTGCTTAGAACTAGTTCAAATCTATTAATAACTGGTTTAAAACTGTTAAGAACTGGTTACAAACGGTTTCAAACCAGCACAAATTTATTACGTAATGATTAAAAACTTACAAAACTGTTTATAACTAGTTCAAAACTGTTTATAACTACTCCAAAACTGTTTAAAACAAGTCTAAAATTTTTTGGAACTAATTTGAAACTGTTTGTAACTAGTTCCAAAGTGCATTAAACTAGATAAAAATAGTTTATGATGTTAACAATTATTCAAAGCTGTTTAAAACAAATCTAAAACTGCCCAGAAACAATTAGAAACTTATTATTATGTTTCTGACTGTTGAAGATTGTTTATAATTAGCCAAAACTGGTTGTAACTCGTCTAAAATTGTTTGTAACTAGATTGAAACTGTTTTTAACTAATTTAAAACTATTTTCAACTAGATAAAAACAGTTTATAGTGTTAAAAGATATTTAAAACCGTTGACAAAAAATCCAAAATTGCTCAGTACTTGATCAATACTGTTTAGAACTGGTTTAAATCTTTTTATAACTGGTTGAAAACTGTTAAAAACTAGTTAAAAACTGTTTAAAACTAGCTCAAATTTATTACGTATTGATTAAAAATACATAAAACTGTTTACAACTAGTCCAAAACTGTTTGAAACCAATCCAAAACTGTTTAAAACTAGTTCAAAAATGTTTGAAACCAGTTTAAAACAGTTTCGAACTGTTTATATTACATAAAACAGTTTATAACTAGTTCAAAACTGTTTATAAATGCTCAAAAACTGCTTAAAACTAGTCTAAAATTGTTTGAAACTAGTTTAAAACTGTTTTTACTTGGTTCAAAACTATTTAGAACTAGATAAAACAAGTTCATGATGGTTAAATTATTTAAAACTGGTTGTAACTAGTCTAAAATTGTTTAGAACTTGTTTAAAACGGTTTTTAACTAGATAAAAACAGTTTATAATGTTAAAAAATATTTGAAACCTTTTATAAAAAATCCAAAATTGCTCAGAACTTGATCAAAACTGTTTAAAACTGGTTCAAATCTATTTATAACTGGTTTAAAACTGTTAAGAGCTGGTTAAAAACTGTTTAAAACTAGCTTAAATTTATTACGCAATGATTCAAAATTTATAAAACTGTTTATAACTACTCCAAATCAGTTTAAAACTAATCTAAAATTGTTTGGAACCAGTTTAAAACTGTTTATAACTAGTTCCAATCTACATTAAACTAGATATAAATAGTTTATGATGTTTAAAATTATTTAAAGCTGTTTATAACAAATCCTAAATTGCCCAAAAATAATTAAATCTTATGATTATGTTTTTGACTATTGAAGATTGTTTATAACTAGCCAAAACTGGTTGTAACTCGTCTAAAATTGTTTGTAACTAGACTGAAACTGTTATTAACTAAGTTGAATTTATTTCTAACTAGATAATAACAGTTTATAATGTTGAAAAATATTTGAAACTGTTGATAAAAAATCCAAAATTGCTTAGAACTTGATCAAAACTGTTTAGTTTTGATATAAATAACTGGTTTAAAACTGTAAAGAACTGGTTAAAAACTGTTTAAAACTAGCTCAAATTTATAACGTAATGTTTAAAAATACATAAAACTGTTTACAACTAGTCCAAAACTGTTTGAAACCAATCCAAAACTATTTGAAACTAGTTCAAAACTGTTTAGAACTAGTTCCAAAATGTTAAAAACCAGTTTAAAACTGTTTATAACTGCTTATAAGTGCATAAAACAGTTTATAACTAGTTTAAAACTGTTTTCAACTAGTCTCAAATTGTTTAAAAATGGTTTAAAACTGTTTTCAACTGGTTCAAAACTATTTTGAACTAGATAAAAAAAGTTCATGATGTTTAAATTAATTAAAACTGGTTTTAACTAGCCTAAAATTGTTTAGAACTAGTTTAAAACTGTTTTTAACTAGTTCCAAACTACATTAAACTAGATAAAAATAGTTTATGATGTTTAAAATTATTTAAAGTTGTTAATAACAAGTCCAAAATTGTCCATGACTAGTTCAAAACTTATTATTATGTTTCTGACTGTTTAAGATTGTTTATAACTATCTAAAACTGGTTGTAACTCGTCTAAAATATATTGTAACTAGATTCAAACAGTTTTGAACTTGTTTAAAACTATTTTGAACTAGATAAAAACAGTTTATAATGTTAAAAACTATTTAAAACCGTTGATAAAAAATCAAAAATTGCTCAGAACTTGTTCATAACTGTTTATAACTGTTTTAAACTTTTTGTTTGAATTGTTATAACAACTTGAAACAGTTTATAACTAGTTAAAAACTGTATTGAACTCGTCTATAAGTATTCAAACTTGTTTTAAAAAAATTTTAATTGTTTATAACAAGTCCAAAACTGTTTAAAACTAGTATAAACCGTTTATTATGTTTTTGACTGTATATAACTAGTCTAAAACTGTTTGTTACTAGTATAAAATTGTTTGAAACTGGTTTAATACAGTTTGTAAGTAAATAAAAACTACTTTCTTTTAGATAAAAATAGTTTATAATGTGTTAATCTATTTAAAACTGTTTATAACCAGTTATAAATTGATCAGAACTTATTAAATGCTGTTTATAAAACTAGTTCTAGACTGTTTAGAACTTGTTTAAAATTTTTTATAACTATTTATAACAAGTTCCAAGTTACTCAGAACTTGTTTAAACCGGTTTGGAACTGGTTCAGACAGTTTATTACGTTTCTATTTGCTTAAAATTGTTCATAAATAATCGCAAAATGTTTAAAAACCATTCTCAAACTGTTTAGAACTATTAAAAAATGTTTGTAACCAGTTTAGAACTATTTAGAACCATTAGAACAACTTAAAACTGTTTATAACTAGTTCGAAATTGGTCTGAACTTGTTCAAAGCTGTTTATTCAAAGCTTAAACAGTTCGGAACTGTTTGAAACTAGTATAATCTGTTTATTGTGTTTTTAACTGTTAAGAACTGTTTATAATTGTACGAAAACTGTTTATAACTAGTTCATAAATATTCAAACTTGTTTAGAATGTTTAAAAACTATTTATAACAAATTCCAAGTTACTCAGGATTTGTTCAAAACTTTTTGTAATTATTTTAAGACTGTTTGAAATCAGTTAACTTTTGTTTAGAACTACTTTAAACTGTTTATTATGTTTTTAACTACTTAAAACCGTTTATAACTAGTTTAAAACTGTTTATAACTATTACAAAATTTTCTCAACCTGTTTCAAAATATTTAAAGTTGTTTATAACTAGTCCAAACAATTTGGACAGTTTGGAAATTATTTATAACTTGTTTAAAACAATTTAGGCCCGTTAAGATATTAGTAAGTAAAATTTTTATAATTAGTTGACAGTTTCGTTTAAAACTGTTTAAAAGATGATTATAACTATTTTAGTGCTAAACTATTTAAAACTGATTTAAATTGTTCAGAACTGGTTTAAAATAGTTTAGTACTGTAAAGAACTTGTTTAAAACTATTTATAACTCGACTAAAATTTTTTTGGAATTGCTTAAAACTGTTAAAAACAGTTTAGAACTGATTTTCATTTATTTAGAACTTGTTTATGATTCCCTCTATTTTAATTTGCGCGAAACGTGTTTCAATTGTTCAGAACATGTTTAAATTATTTAGAGCTTGTTTAAAACTGTTCAAAATTTTTTATAGCAAACTACGAAATGTTTGGATCTGCTTTGAAAAAATCGCTTGAAACTTGAACAAATTCAAATTAAGATCATTTAAAATTTTAATATAAGTAAAATTTGCATCTGTCAAGATTTAGGTAATTTTAAATCAAAATCGTCAAAAATTTGAATGAAGTAAAATCAGCATCGATTGAGATTAATAAAAGAATAATTATCATAAATTCAAAAGTAAAAACATCTTGACAAAGATTTAAAAGTCATAAACAGATAAAAAGATATAAAAAGAGATTCTATTAAAATTTTGCGAAAAATTCTCGACGCTCTCTATTCTTATATCTAATTACGAAATTAAGATCTAACTCTTTAACTGAATACTTATCAGTTTAATTAATCTAACTAAGAATTGGACAAAATTTCTTCAGTCACGGTTCAATTTGCGCAAAATTTCCCTCACCTTGGAACAATGAAAAAAGTCTTGAAGAAATTATGCAGAAAAACACGCTCTATCTGAATCGATTTTCTCAAGATTGATTTTATAAAATTTTGTAAAATATAAGCAACAAATTGCTAAAAAATATTTATCCGTATAATTTTAAGATATAATTTGCTTACAAGGTGCGACAAAATGTGAGTAATATTGCGAACAATATGGGTGGTTTTGATTGAAAACCAATCACTCGAAACCTACCTCCAGGCTAACTTTGTGCGCTCATAGAGACACACTAAAGAAATGACAGTTCATCAATCTAAACGCCACGGAAACGGAAAGCACTAAAAAACAAAGAATTTCACAAGAAAAGGAATAAATTACTTTTCTTTCTGAGTCACGATAAAATTTTCGGAAGTGGTGAATATTTTTAAAACGCATTTTAAACATGATAAATAGAATTAGAATTTTAAATAAAACCAAGTAAACAAGGTTAGAGAAAAACTTGTTTACAAAAAAAAAAAACTTCGTAAAAAACTGTTTTTTGAACAATCTGTTTTTACAACCGTGTTCGAGCACAAGCTCTTTCATTAACAATGTATTCGTGGCTAGACTTTAATTTCCGAAAGTGTGTGCACTTGAATTATGCTTCTACACGATTTTTCTCATGCATTGTAACAAAATCTGACACTTAATTGAAAAACGAAATAGCAAGAAGAGAATTTTGAAAAAATTAATTTTGTCAGGGAATGGGAATTATATTTTTGAAATTAGTAAAATATTTAGTAAGAACAAAGTTAGTAAATTAGGCCAAACATATTTTTTTGTTATTCTTTATTGAAAAAAATACGTTATTTTTTTATATTGTTTTTGGTAGCTTAGTTTTCGAGTTATGAATTTTTTGTTTTTAAAAGTATACCTATTTTTAAACACATACATCTCTGAAACTATGCACTGTAGAAAAATTTTGCCGGAAGAGAAAAAGTTTAGTTTTTCCTCACCTCACTTGTGAGAAAGCTAAGTGAAGCCAATACTCGTCTTCGAAAACTGAAAAATGCTTCACTTATCTTTCTCACAAGTGAGGCGAGATACTAAATCTATATAAGAGAAGCCTTTGATGCTACTCATCGTCCAGAAACCTTTGTTGCAAAAATTGGTACAATATTCGATCAATATTTGTCCAACAATGGTGTATTATATATTATATATATTATATTCAGTTGTACATTATCCTAAGTAGCATCACAGGCTCCTCTTATATAAATTGACTATCTCATCTCACTTGCGAGAAAGGTAAGCAAAGCATTCTTTCCATCATTAGAACTAAATGTTTGAAGGAAATCTCAAGTATGACAATTTTTCGTTACAAAAGACTCTTGATCGAAAATCTTGGTGACCCTCATTGCAAAATCAGGGAAGTGAAAGATGTAACGACTATCCAGTCCGAAATCCTCGTATCGTTGCCTCGGCTACGTAATGACATAACGAGTTGTCTACATGGGCTTAATTCAAACTACCCTAAGCCAGGGTAGAGGAAAACTAGAGGCGGACGTCGTTTTCTAGCTGGGGTGGGGTGCCTCCAGCGTTCGGAGAATCGAGTTCGTGCTTCGAGTATCAAACGACTAAGAATTTACCCCGCGGCCAGGCAAACGTTTGTGGCTTCTACCATTCTTACACTACAAACTTCGGGGCCAAAGCTTCTAAACATATTCATATACATTTTCATTGTTAAACTACAAAAAAGTACAATACATTTTCCTTAAATCTGCCGGGGAGAAAAATGGATTAAAAAAAAAAAAAACTATATATATAGTAAAATCTACATATATCGGATTTGAGGGGACCGGGGAAAATATCCGATACATCTGGAAAAACACTATAACTAAACATTTTTCATTGTATTAGTTAAATTTAAACAAAACAGTTAAAAAATTATAGGAATTGGAAATAATTGCAAATTGAACGACTAGATTGAAATTCGGAAAGAAAATAATTGAAATTGAAGAAAATAATGAAAGTTTGAGGAAATAAATTGGCAATTTAAGAATTACATTAAAATTTATCAAAATAATTGATAATTGGAAAAGAAAATACAAGATAACAAAAATAATTGACATTTAAAAATAAAATTAAGAAAATAGGTAGATTAATACACAATCTAACAAAATAATTTTAAAAATTTAAGAATTTTTATAAAATTTTAAGATAATAATTAAAAACTGGGAAAAAAAATTGAAATTGAAGAAAATAATAAAACTTTGAGGAACTAAATTAACAATTTAAGAATTACATTAAAATTTATAAAAATAATTGATAATTGGAGATAAAATACAAAATAACAAAAATAATTGTCAATTAAAAACAAAATTAGGAAAATAGGTAGATTAATACACAAACTAAGAAAATAATTTGAAAAATTTAAGAATTTTTATACAATTTTAAGATAATAATTTAAAACAGAAAAAAAATTGTAGGAAATAATTAATAATTGAAGGAAACAGTTGAAAAATGATGAGAATAATTGAAAATTAAAGAAAACATGTGAAATGCACATTTTTAAACAACTGGATTGAAAGTCGAAAAAAATAATTGAAAATTAAAGAATTGTATTGAAATTTCAAGAAAATAATTAATAATTAAGAAAATGCGAGAATTACTGAATATTGAATTAAATATTTAAAAAACGAAAAATTCCATTGAAAATTCAAGAAAATAATTGAGAATTTAAGAATATAATTAAAAATGAAAGAAATAAATTGAAGATTAAAGAATTAAATGGAAATTTTAAGAAAATAGTTTATAATTGAAAGAAAAATTACAAAAGGACTAAAATAATTAAATATAAAAGAAAATAATTGAGAAATGAGAAAAATAATTGACAATCGAAAGAAAAATTCAAAAACTGTGAAGAATAATCGACAATAGAACAAAATAATTTTAAAAAATTGAGAAAAAATTATATAATTCGAAGAGAATTATTGTAACTATATTGAAAACTGTTGAAAATTATAGAAAAAAATGTAGATTTATTTATTAATGCAATTAAAATTATTTGGACTGATATTTATAAATTTAAATGCATTTTTTAAAAAGTATCTGTTTTAAAGCATTTCTCCGATGGGCAGTCGCTGACAAAAGTTAATATTTAAGTTAATAGCGATTATTAATAAATCCTATAATTTATTTCTAAAGTTATTATTTACTGTTAATAGTTAATTAGACATCCACCAATAGTTTTTTAATAAGAATGTTATAAAAATGAACAAAAGTTGCTAAATTGTTAACGTTTTTCAAAGATACCTTTATTACAAGTCTTTTTTTTTAAATTTTTTTTAGAAATGGTACAATTTAAGTAAATAATATCTTATTTTCTTGAGAAAAACAAACTCTACAACTTCACCTCGTCAGATTTTTGCAAAAGTGGACTATTCTTTAAATATAGTAATTTATATAAAAACATATTTTAAAATATTTATAAACAAACTGCTTTATTTAAAAATGATCCACTTTTTTTAAAAAATTTTCGCGATGAAGTTGTAGAGTTTGTTTTTCTCAAGAAAAATAAGCTATTACTTACTTAAATTGTACCATTTTTAAAAAAATTGTAAGAAAAGATAGACTTGTAAAAAAGGTATTTTTTAACATAGAAAACATCGAAAAATCCAAGGGATCGCTACAGTTTTACTATTGAGGAATTCTAATTATCTCATTTTTTAACGTAAGCCTAAATCACGACAAAATTGTAATTTAAATACAATCAAATTGAAAATTAACTCATATTAAAATTCTGATTTAAATTTATCTGCATGGAAATTAGCGGATTTGAATTTAAATTACCTCCACTATCTTTTAATCATAAAGTTAATTGTGTTCTTTCTAACAATAGAATTAATAAGTAATAAGAATACTAATTCGATTGTATAAAAAAAAATCCTGGATTTAATTTCAATTGGAGATTTGTGAAACATATTTTTTTTCGAAATATCACGTCTCTTTTATCATTGTTAGGATTATCAGGGTTTCCGTAGAAATGGCCAAATTGACCATCACTCATCTTGTTTTCGTCGGCTTTCACAGCAAGAAATTAGAGGAAAAAATTATTTCCCTGAATTGATAGAAAGTTATATCTGATAGCGTTTACTCGAGTTATTTCCATTTCTGTCGATTATGGTATTCTTATCTCTTTAATTCGATTAACGATACTTTTTATAATGTAAATTAATTAATTTTCCAGAAATTAAATCCTTTTACTTTAATTTCTCTGAAAACGGTTTCATATTATTTTTGCCTCTGAAAATTGATTAAAAGTATTTTCAGCAAATTGAGCTTTAATTTAATTTTCAACATTTTCCTGCTTTCTTCTCTCTAAAAATTCTTCCTCCAAGAATTGTTTCTGTCGTTTTGTTTCGTACACTGATCCAATTTCGTTCGTTTCAATATCAATTATTCTTATTTATTTGTTTGCAATATTAACATCTTATTATTTTAATTTCTTTCTTTTATTTCTTCCTTTTCGTTCTCTTTCTTTTTCAGTACAAAAGTTTTCTAGAAAATACAAGTTTTTTATTATCATTTATTGTTGTTAATTTTGAATTATAATCCTTGTTTTCGATTATCATTATTGCGCCCTATTGTTAAAGAAACAAAGGAGAATTTTGTACTTTATGTAACAACTCTGAAGATAGTAACACAGAACCCGGTTGAGTAAATCTCAAAACAGTCGACAATTCTTTCTCTGAGCACGATTTCCAACCCCTCATGAAAAGATAATGAAGATCGAGGGGTTCTAACGAAATAATTAATACACCACTTTTGTTCAACTGCACATCTTGGCCTTGTTAGGACCGAGGGTTTAATTTTGAACTAAATTCACGCTCCACCATCCCAGTATAAAATATTTTACTCAGAGAGATGTATTTATTTTATTTAATGCACCCTTTCAGCAATAAAACATATTCTCGAATATATTTCTCGTTCTAGAAAAAGATAAATCTTTAGTCAATATGGTTTGTGGGAGTGAGAAGCTTCAAGTAAAAATAGGTTTATAAATTTGAACTCCTCTCCGTCAAATTCAGTCGATCTCAGAATTTATACCCAAAAAATGTCTTGTAGAAGAGACGAGAGTAAAGATGCCAACTGAATATATTTGTAGATAAATAAAAATATTAAATAACAAAATTTGGGTATAATAGTTGAAAATTAAATAAATTTGGGTATAAACAGTGTTAGGAACGTATAAAGTTGTTTACTACGCAGTAAAAAACTATTAAATTTCTGTGTTATATAAAAGTACAATTTTTACTAAATTTGGGTATAGATTATAAACAGAATCAACTAATTTTAGGTTTAATCAATATTCTCTAAGGATAATTTGGGTATAGAATAACGTTAAAAATTACTCAATTTAAGTAGGCAGAAATTGGTAAACGAACAATTTGAAATACTCGAAAATAAACATGCTAACTAAAGACATTCAGGTATAAAAGTTTAAAATTAACTAAATTTGGGTATAAATAGTGTTAGAAACGTATAAAGATATTTACAACGCAGTAAAAATTTATTCAATTTCTGTTTTATATAAAAGTACAATTTTTACTAAATTTGGGTATAGATTATAAACAGAATCAACTAATTTTAGGGTTAATAAATATTCTCTAAGAATAATTTGGGTATAGAATAACGTTAAAAAATACTCAATTTAAGTGGAAAGAAATAATTTAAAATACACGAAAATAAACATGCTAACTAAAGACATTTAGGTATAAAAGTTGGAAATTAACTAAATTTGGGTATAAACAGTGTTAGGAACGTATAAAGTTGTTTACTACGCAGTAAAAATTTATTAAATTTCTGTTATATATAAAAGTACAATTTTTATTAAATTTGGGTATAGATTATAAACAGAATCAACTAATTTTAGGTTTATTAAATATTCTCTAAGGATAATTTGGGTATAGAATAACGTTAAAAATTACTTAATTTAAGTAGAAAGAAATTTAGAAACAAATAACTTAAAATACACGAAAATAAACATACTAACTAACGACATTTAGGTACAAAAGTTGGAAATTAACTAAATTTGGGTATAAATAGTGTTAGAAACGTATAAAGTTGTTTACTACGCAGTAAAAATCTATTAAATTTCTGGGTTATATGAAAGTACAATTTTTACTAAATTTGGGTATAGATTATAAAAAGAATCGACTAATTTTAGATTCAATAAACGTTCTCTAAGGCTAAATTGGGTATAGAAAAACGTATAAACTTACTAAATTAAAGTAGAAAGTAATTTGAAAATGAAAAATTTGACATTCACGAAAATAAACATGCTAGCTCACGATATTTGGGTATAAAAAAGGAAATTAACTAATTTTAGGTATAAATAATGTTTGGAACATATAAAGTCCTTCACTAGCCAGTATGAATCTATTAAATTTCTGCGTAAGCTAAGAGTACTAATTTACTAAATTTGGGTATAAACGATTATCAAAATCGACTAGATTTAGGTTCAATAAACGTCCTCTGACTAAATCTAGGAATAAACTAACGTCCAAATTTACTAATTTTAGGTCAAAAGAACTTGAAAAATAAAAAAAAATGATATATACCTAACTGAAAATGTTAGCTAACGAAATTCGGGTATAAGACTAGGAAATTTACTCAATTTAGATATAAGCAATGTTAAGAAGATATAAAATTGCCCACTAAGCAGTATAAATCTATTACATTTCTGGATTAGTTAAAAATACTAATTTACTTTTTGGGTATAAATGAGAAGCAGAATCGACGGATTTCAGGTTTAATAAATGTCCAAGGCTAATTTGGGTATAAAATAATCTATAAGTTTACTAAATTTAGTTAGACACAATGGCAGAAACAAATATATTTATTATGTAACTATATAAATATATTAAGTAATAAAATTTGGGTATAAAAATAGGCAAATAACTAAATTTCGTTGTTAATAGTTTTATAGAAAAATATCAAGTTTTACAGCCAACAATATAAATCTTTTAAATTTCTGCGTAAGATGAATGTACTAATTTACTAAATTTGGGTATAAACTAGAATCAGAATCGATTAATTTTAGGATCACTAAACGGCCGCTGATGCTATTACTAAATTTAGGTAGAATGTATTTAGAAACACATAAACTGAAATATACTTTAATAAGCATGCTAACTAACAAAATTTGGGTATAAAAATAATAAATTAACTAAATTTAGGCGTACATCATGTTAGAAACATATAAAGTTGGCCACGTAATAGAACGAAGCTATTTCGTTTCTGCTTAAATTAAAAGTTCAAATTTACTAAATTTGGGTATAAACTAAAATCAGATTTGATTAATTTTAGGATCACTAAAGGTCCTCTAATACTATCACTAAATTTACGTAGAATGTAATTTAGAAACAAATAAATTGAGATATAATTAAATAAGCATGCTAACTAACGTGATTTGGGTATAAAAATAATAAATTAACTAAATTTGGGTGTACATGAAGTTAGGAACATATAAAGTGAGACAGCCACCAGTACGAATCTATTTTATTTCTGCGTAAGTTAAAAGTTCTAAATTACTAAATTTGGGTATAAAGGAGAAGCAGAATCGACTAATTTTAAGTTCATTAAACATCCTCTCAGGCTAATTTAAGTATAAAATAACATACAAATTTACTTAATTTAGGTCAAAAGCAGTACAGAAACGAATATATTTAAATGCACCTAATTAAATATGTTAAATAATAAAATTGGGGTATAAAAATATTTAATTTACTAAATTTGGGTGTAAATAGTGTCGTAGGATCGTAACAGGTTGTTAAGCAAACAGTAAAAAAATATAAATTCATGCGTAAGATGGAAGTATTAATTTACTAAATTTGGGTATAGATTTGAATTAGAATCAACTAATTTTAGGTTCAATAAACGTCCTCTATTGCTAATTAAGGTTTAACATAAAGTACAAATTTACTTAATTTAGGTATAATGTAAATTAAAAACAAATAACTTAAATTATACACAAAAAGATGCTAACTAACAAAATTTGGGTATAAAAATTGTAAATTAACTAAATTTTAATGTAAATATTGTTAGAAACATATAAAGTTGGCCACTAAACAGTACGGATTTATTATATTTTTGCGTAACTTAAAAATACTAATTTACTAAATTTGGTGTAATACACAATCCGAATCGACTAAATTTATGTTCGAGGAACGTTTTTTATCACTAAGATTGGGTATATATTAACGGCAAAAATAAAATTTTTTATTAAATTTCTGTGTTAGTTGAAAGTACTAATTTACTAAATTTGGGTATAAATGATAATCAGATTCGACAAAATGTATGTTTAAGGAATGATTTCTATGACTAAAATAGGGTATAAATTAACGGAAAAGGCTACTAAATTTAGGTAGAAACTAATTTAGGTACATGCAAAAATATTAAGACAAAATAGTAATTAAGGTATAGTTGGGTATATAATTAGGACTCTGTTACTAAATTTAGGTAAAAATTTAGCTTGAAACTTACTTATGTTAGGTAAAAACTAATTTAAAAACGAATCAATGGGTATAAAAAATGGAAATGAAATAAATTTGGTAATAAATAATGTTAGGAACATACATAATTATCCACTAAGCAGTATACATTTATTACATTTTTGTGTTAGTTAAAAGTACTAATTTACTAAATTTGGGTATAAATGATAATCAGATTTGACTAAATTTAGGTTCAAGGAACGTTTTCTATGACTAAGATTATGTATAAATTAACGGAAATACCTACTAAATTTGGGTAGAAACTAATTAAGGAACCTATAAAAATACTAAGACAACAATAGTAATTATGTATAGTTGTGTATATAATTAAGACTCTGTGACTAAATTTAGGTAAAAAGTGACGGTAAAAACTTACTTATGTTAGGTAAAAGCTAATATAGAAACGAAAAAAATTTTAATATAGCTAAATACTCATGCTAGTTATCAAAATTTGGGTATAAAATTTTAAAATTAACTAAATTTGGTTACAAAGAAAGTTAGGAACATATAAAATTGTCGACTAAGCAGTATAATTCTATTAAATTTCTGTGTTAGTTAAAAGTACTAATATACTAAATTTGGGTATGAATGATAATCAGAATTAAGTTGATTCAAGTTCTATGAATGTCCTCCATAGCTAAATCCAGGTATAAAGAGACATATAAACTTACTAAATTTTTGGTAACTAAATATACATGCTAACTATAAAAATGTGGGTATGCAGAATAAAAACCAACTAAATTTGGTTGTAAATAATGTTAGGAACAAATATAGTTGTCCACTATGCAGTAAAAATCTATTAATTTTCTGTGTAAGTTGAAAGTACTAATTTACCAAATTTGGGTATAAATAATAATCAGAACTGACTAAATTTAGGTTCAAGGGACATTCTCTGTGATTAAATTTGGGCATAATACAAAACAAGCAATCTTACTAAATTTGGGTAGAAACTAATTTAGAAACAAATAAAAAATACTAAAACAAAAATACTAATTTTGTATATTTGGGTATAAAATTAGGACTCTGCGACTAAATTGACAGATAAAAAACTAACGCACAAACTTATTGATGTTGAGTAGAAAATAATTTACAAACGAATATTTTAAAATACAGTTAAATACACATGCTAACTCTCAAAATTTGGGTATAAAGAACGGAAATTAACTAAATTTGGTAGAAAATAATGTTAGTAAAATATATATCTTTCCACTATGCAGTATTAATCTATTAAATTTCTATGTAAGTTCAAAGTACTAATTAACCAAATTTGGGTATAAATGATAATCAGAATCATCTTAATTTAAGTTCAATGAACCTCCACTGTAACTAAATCTGGGTATAAAATGACGTTTAAATTTACTAAATTTGGGTAAAAGCTAAATAAAAAACAAATAAATATACTTTAACGAAAATACTAAATTATATAGTTTGAGTATAAAATAAGGACTCTGACTAAATTCGGGTATAAATTAATGTACACATTTACTAAATTTACGTATAAATTAATTTAGAATCGAATAAATTAAAATATACCTACCTAAATACAAATTCTAACTAAAAAAATTGGGTATCAAAATTAAAAATTTACTAACTTTGGGTATAAAATTAAAAAGTGACTAAATTGTGTATAAATACTAAATCGCGTAGAATTAATTGACTAAACGCGAATAGAAAATCTACAAATCAATTTATATAACGCCTAAATTCGGGTATTAAATCAAAACCAAATATCTCTCAAATAATAATCACCTACTTGAATATTCCCCTCATTCTAAAATCCCTAAAAACAAATCAAGCCAGGAATTAATTTCAATCTCGGATGTTACAAATTTTCATATTCAGTTGCAACTGCACCCTCCAATGAATATGAAAATTTGTTTCTCCCAACTGGTATAAAAATTGACTCTTGTGTTGTGTAAAAAAAAAAAAAAAATGAAAAAAAAAATGAAAAGTGGAGGAATGTAAATGAAACTCAACCAAAAATTGAAACGCAGTATGCATTTGCCATATAAATTAAGAGGAATAGTAGTAGTGACGTATGAGCTTCGATACATCACTCTCTTTGGCAGCAGGTGACACGAATCCGGAAAGATACAGCCACGCTCTGAATTCGAGACCCCTTTTTTGCTCTCGCTCCCATAATTTTAGTATTGACTTTATTTCTATCATGGTTCGTTGTACATATTTTTGCTGGTTTTGCTTTAGTGTTATTCACCATCAGATATCAACCGTCAGTTGTGGACTCTGCCGTGGTTTTTGCGTACCTTAACAAACTTATCTTCCCTACCAAACCACCAAACATATTTTTTCAAAAAATGCTTCAGAATAGAGTCGACTGTCAGACTGTTAAAAATAAACGTAAATTATGATGACGTGAACAAAAAATTATTCCGATTTTTACATTAAATTATCCGAGCACGAAAAATAACGTTTTTTTGTGTAATGATTTTGAAAATATCTTTTTTATAAATGGGACGTTATATTTAAAGAGGGGGATTATTTAGAAGTGCTATTTTTTAGAAACTGGATTTTTAATCAAGTTTACTTAAAAACAAGATTTTTAAACTATTCAAATACTTGGTGATTTTTCTTTAAAAGATTTCATTTTGAAAAAATTACGTTGTTAGAGAGAATCTATATTTAAAATTGTGTATCTGTTTTAGAAAGGCTCCTATTAAAAAAGAGAGCTTCTATTTGAAAAATATATTTTTAACAGCTAGAGAATGTTTCATTTAGATTGTTAAAATCGGAAAAAATGTGTTTTGATGGAAATCTAATAAAACTGGAATTTCCAAACGAGATTTTTCGATTTTTGTAAATATTTCAAAACTTTTATGAATAGCTTCATGGTTTGATAGAACAGTATAAAATCTCGTTTTACCAATTAACTTTTGTTGTAAATAAAAGACATTGACAGTGGCGTAACTGGGAATGCAAGGGCCCTGGGGCAAAAAGGAAAATGGGGCCACAATTATATATAATAATATATAATAATAACTATAATAATAATAATTATACATATAATTTTTATTTCTTTAAATTTCAGTTAATGTGAACTTGCATTTCATTTCTATTATGATTTCAATTACTAAAAATACAATTTTGTACTATTTTTATCATTTTTTAACTATTTTCTACAGTCCCTAATTATTTAAATTATTTTTTAAATTGATTCCCTAAATCTTAAATTTACCTTCCTCAAATTTCAATTATTTTGTTTACTTGTCTCAATCATTTTTCCAATTTTAATTATTTTTGCCTTGATATTAAATCAACTTAATTATTATTTAATAATTATTTATTCCTTAATTTTATATTATTCATCGCAAATTTAAATTTATTTTTTTAACTTACCATTATTTTTGTCATTTTGCAAATTATTATTTCTAATTTTTAATCATTTTTATAATTTCTGAATTAATTTCCTGAACTTACAAATATATATCTCAATTTTCAATTCTTTTGTTCAATTTTTATTTCTTTTTATTATTTTTTGCAATTAATTTCTCCATCTTTTAATATTTTCATTATTTTTCAATTAATTTCCTAAATTTTTAGTTATTATCTCAAATTTAAATTATTTTCTTTAGTTTTTAATTTTTTTAAAATATTTTTCAATTATTTCCTTATGCTTAAAAATAAATTCTGTAATTTTATATTATTTTCTCCGCTTTTTAATTATTTACATTCTTTTGGATTCATTTTCAAAAATTTCAATTGTTTACCTGAAATTTCATTTATTAATTTTGTCAATTTCCGATTATTTCTGCGATTTTTTAATTATTCTCTTAAATTAAAATTTTTAAGTAATTCTGTAATTATTTTCTTTTTTAAACATATATTCTATGATTTTTTCAATTATTTTCCTCGATTTTATTTACTGTTTACATTCTTTCATATTTAAATTATTTTTATCATAAATTTAAATGATTTTTCTCAACCTTAAATTATTTTCAGCATATTTAAATGATTTTTTAAATTTTGAATTAATTTTATTATTTTTTAATTATTTTCCTCGACTGTGAATTCTTATTCCTATTGTCTAAAATTATTTTCTAGAATTTTGAAGTTTTTTTTTCAAATTTCAATTATTTTCTTCAATTTTTAATTGAATTAGGCCAAAAGAAGAAGAAGAAAATTTTCTAACACCAATCTTCTTAATTAATTAATACGACTTAAAAAACGAGGTGAAACCCTATTTAGAAAATTTTAATTATTTTCATTTGTTTTCTTAATTTCCAAATCTTTTTATTAATTATCGTAAATTTAATTTATTCTTATCTTTTTTCAATTATTCTCTTCAATTTTAAGTTATTCTCATTTAGATCGATTATTGATTTCTAAGATCTTCATGTATTTTTCTTAAATTCTAATTATTATTTTTTATTTAAAAAAAATTTTGTAATTCTTTTAATTGTTTCACTCAAATGTGGTTCCTTTTTTTATAACTTGTCAATGTTTGTTTTATATTTCAATTATTTTCTTGAAGTTTCAAATGAAAAACCTCATATTTCAATTATTTTTCCCATCTTTTAGTATTTTTATTATATTACAATTAATTTCCTAAATTTTCAGTTATTTTCTCAAATTTAGATTATTGTCTTTAATTTTTTAAACGGTTTTTCGATTTGTTTCTTTTACTTAAAAACAAATTCTGTAATTTTATATTATTTTTTTAATTTTCACAAATTTTAATTGTTTATCTGAAATTTCATTTATTATTTTCATCAATTTTGGATTATTTCTGCGATTTTTTAATTTCTTTCTTTAATTAAAATTTTTAAGTAATTCTGTAATTATTTTTCTTTTTTTAACATATATTATATGATTTTTGCAATTATTTTGCTCAAATTTTATTTTCTGTTTTTATTCTTTCATATTCAAATTATTTTCTTCATAAATTTCAATTATTTTCAGCATATTTGAATTATATTTTTAATTTTAAATTAACTTAATCATTTTTCAACTATTTTCCTCAATTGTTAATTATTATTGTCATTTTCAAAAATTTTTTAGTATTTCTCTAAAATATCATTTAATTTCTTTAATTTTTAATTATTTTCATTAGTTTTATTAATTTCCAAATCTTTTTATTAATTATCGTAAATTTCATTTATTTTTATCTTTCTTTAATTCTTTCCTCCAATTTTAAGTAATTCTAATTTTTTCCAATTATTGATTTCTAAGATCTTCATGTAATTTTCTCAAATTTCAATAATTTTTTTTTTTATTTAAAAAAATTCTGTAATTTTTTTCAATTATTTCACTCACATGTGGTTTACTTTTTATAACTTATCAACGTTTGTTTCATATTTCATTTATTTTCATCAAGTTTTAAATTGTAAAATCATTTCTCGATTATTTTCCAAATTTTATATCCTTCAATTTTCAATTATTTATATGATTTTTTATATTATTTTCTTCAATTTTCAATTAGTTTCGTTCTTTTTCGCAATTGCCAAAAAGTTGTTAATTATTTCTGTTTTATTAAAAAAATTTTTAATTATGTATATCTTGGTACATTTATTTTCTCTAATTTTTAATTATTTTCTTTTTTTTCAATGAACTTTTGAAAGTTTAAACTATTTTTCTGAAATTGCCATTAACTTTCCTTTATTTAAAGTATATTATGTAATTTTGTCAAATATTTTTCAAATTTTAATTATATTTTTCAATTTTATATTATTTATCTCAATTTTTAATCATTTTTTTTTCAATTTATTTTTAAGATTTTCAAGTAATTTTCTCAATTTTAAATTATTTTCTATGTTTTTAACACATTTCTATGAGTTTTTAAATTACTTTCCCGAATTTTTCATTGATTTAATTTTTTTCCAATCAATTTGAAAAATCAACAATTATTTTGTTTAGTTTCAATTATTTCTTGCAATTTTTTTAACTCTAAAATTTTATATATTTTGTCAGTTAATATCGAAACTAATAACGTACATTTTTTTCTTAATATTAGTCTTGAATTTTACCACAGATACACAATTTTACCATTAGGTGACAATTTTTCCTGATCAAAAAATAAAACACATTATTTTTTACTTTTTTCTATTTTACGGATTTAAATATTTTAAACTAAAACTTAAGGCACTAAAAGGAATTTAAAACTTTTTTAATACGAGCCAGTTTACACCCTAAAAAAATAACTTATCCTTTAAACCTGTTATTTAAATTACCGGTGTGAACAGACTCTATAAAAAAGATTTTTCTTTATAAGTTTGCCAACTTTTTCTAAATTGTTCTTATAAACTATTCTTGTAATTTGTAAACATCTTTACAATTTCAATTTAACACTCTGAAATTAAATTCACCCCCTTATTTCAATACAACTTGTAGAAAATTTGATTACGTTCATTGAACCAGTTTTTATTACTCAATTTCTTTAAAACTACTGTAACTGATTATTCTTCGTGTGAGAATTGTATCCACCGTTTGTATATGACTCTTGTTTAATTAATTAATTATGCTGATCTTAATTAACCTAACGAACTGTAGAAAGTTCTTCAAAGACAAAAGAACTTTTCATGAATGGTTAATTATTTGAGTAATGAGAGAAAATTAAAGCTATAATGCCAACATAAACTTGTGTTTTATTAATTAATTTAATTCAAATTAAATTTACAGTAATAATGCAAAATAACCCAAAAATCAATTTTCCCTTTATATTCAAATCTAGAGTATTCTCAAACACCAAACTGGTTCAAAATCCAACAACTTTTTTGAGGTTAAAAGGTCAGAGTCCAATCAAAGTACCGAATTAGATGATAAATTGAAACGGACTTATGTACTCGCCCTTCTGAAATTGTGTCAAAAAGTAACTTTGTTAATGTGTCCCTTGAAGACGTCCTTAACTGGAGCTTCGTTAGTTTCAATTTGGTTGACCCGAACCGTGATTTAGGTGAACTTTGATAGTGGCTGCGTGGAGCAAAGTCAAACTTGCGAAGATTAACTTGCTGGAGGGTTAAACCAACGCAAGTTAAGTGACCTAATATGGGCTACTGTTTGTAATGCGATTAATTGCGTACCATGTGCCCATAAATGTCTACTCTCAACACAAGCATGCGGATTAGTAAATATATTTGTTCGCGCAAAATACGTCAACTCTGAATATTATTCCCGGCTTTAATCGAATTCAGTAAATAATAGGATTTGTTTTTTTGTTTAATTTTTGAAAAATAGAACTACACGAATAATCGACCATTGACTAATTGTTTATTGGTTTAAATAATTGATTTATGCCTCGATACGACAACTGCAAATAAACATTTAATGCAGTCCTTCAAATGGCGGAATTAAACCGGATTTATTAATAATTAACAAATGTGAACTTTTATTTCTGCCCCAAAAGATATTTCCAGTTAATTTCGATAGATTTTTTCACGCTGGTTACGAATCTAGAAAGAAAAATGATCTGTCATATCTAGTTTTTGTTTTAGAATATATTCTTGCGAGACGCTGAATAAACAGGTATTAAATTTTTGTTTATTAAGAATTACTAATTATTAATTATTAACAAATTACACTTGTGTCATTCAAAAATATTATCTTTAAGAATTATGAAAATTTTTGTATTTAGATTGTAGTGCCCTTAAATGGTCTATGACCGTGGGCTATGTTGATTACAAATAAAAAAAAAATTAGTGTCAGAAAGTCAAAAAAGGTAAATAAAACAAGATTTATTTGTATGGGATAAAATTTATGGAATTTTGGAATTGGAAAGGATTATAGAAAATAATTGAAATTTGTGAAAAAAAAATGGATAGAGTTTTTAGAGGTTGGTTGGATAAAAAGGAGAATAATTAAAATTAGGTGAAATAATTGAAAAATGATGAAAATATTAGAAAAATGAAGACAATTGTTGAAATTTTAGAAAAATAATTGAAAAAATAGAGAATATGTGTTAAATAAAGAAAACAATCTAATTAAAAAATGATTTCAAGAATTTTAAATTGAGGAACATATTTAAAATATTACAGAAATAATCGAAAATCGAAGAAAATAATAGAAATTTGCGAATAATGAAAATAATAAAAAAAATTGTAAAAAGAATTTGCAAAGTAATAAAAAAATTAAAAATTGTAAAAAATAATTTTAGTTGTAAAAAATAATTGTAGAAAATTACAACACATATTTGTAATAAAAGAAAAAAAAGCAGAAGGATAGAAATAATTTTAAATTAAAAAAAAATGCGATTTAAGATAAATTTTTTTTTATAAAAATTCATAAAAAATTAGATAATTAATTGAAAAATAATTGAAAATGAAAAAAAGTAATTGTAAAATGATAGAAATAATTGATAAATAAGATAAATAATTGACAATAAAGGAATTTAATTGAGGAATAGTAAAAATAATTAAAAAATTGAAGAAATTGATTGGAAAATGATAATAATAATAATTAAAAATTGAAGATAATTATTAAAATTTTAGAAAAATATTTTAAAATCTAGGAAATTAATTAAAGATTAATGAAAGGAATAAAAAATTCAAGAAACTTTTTGCAAAATAATGAAAATAGTTAAAAATTAAAGACAATAATTGTAGAATAATAAAAATAATTGTAAATTGCAGAAATAACTGGAATTTGAGATAAGTAATAAAAAATTAGAAGATTAATTAAAAAATAATTAAATATGACAAAAAGTTTTTTGTTTTTTATGTTTACTACGAAATATTCTTATTGTATATAAGGGCAACTTTGTACCTGTCTATTGAAATAAATAAATAAAAAGTAATTGAAAAATGATAGGAATAATTGAAAATTAAAGAAAATAAAAAAAAATTGTAAAAAATAATGAAAAATGACAGAATATATTTGAGATAAACAAGACTACTTGAAAAATGATAAAAATAATTTAAGTTATTTATGAAAATTTAAGAAAAATAATTGGAAAATTACAAAATGTATATAAAGAAAAGACAGACATTTAATTATAAATGATTTCAAGAATTTTTAAAGGAGAAAAATATTTAAAAAATTGTAGAAATACTCGAAAATTGAATAAAATAATCAAAATTTGAGATAATTAATTAAAATTTTCGGAATTAATCAACAAATAATTAAAATAATATAAAATTTATGAAAATCGTTACAAATTAAAAAAAAAATTAAATTAAATTAAATTATAATTTGTAATAAAAGAAAATAATTGCAGAATGGTAAAAATAATTGCAAATTAAAAACATAACTAGATATTGAGATAAATAATAAAAAAATTAGAAAATTAAAAAAAAATAATTGAAAATGACAAAACGTAATTGAAAAATGATAAAAGTAATTGATAAATAAGATAAACAATTGAAAATTTAGGAATTTAATTGAGGTATAGTAAAAATCATTAAAAATTGAAGAAATTGATTGCAAAATGATAACAATAATAATTGAAAATTGAAGAAAATAATTTAAATTTGAGAAAAATATTTTAAAATCTAGGAAATTAATTAAAAATTGATTAAAATAATCAAAAATAAAAAAAGATATTTCCAAAATAATAAAAATAATTTAAAATTTAAGACAATAATTGCAAAATGATAAAAATAATTGTAAATTGAAGAAGTAACTCGAATTTAATATAAGTCATAAAGAATTAGAAAATTAATTAATAAATAATTGAAAATGACTAAGAGTAATTGAAAATGGATAAAAATAATTAAAAATTGAAAATTATTGTGAAAAATAATTAAAAATATTACAGAATATATTTGAGATAAACAAGATTACTTGGAAAATTATAAAAATAATTGCAAATTAAAGATAATTATGGAAATTTAAGAAAAATAATTAAAAAAAATACAGAATATATGTGAAATAAAAAATAGTACCTACTTACAAATGATTTCAAGAATTTTTAAATGCAGAAAAATAATTAAAACATTGTAGAAATTCTCGAAAATTGAATAAAATAATGGAAATTAGAAATAAATAATTGACATTTTTTTTTTAATTTTGACATTTAAAAATTATCAAAATAATATAAAATTTATGAAAATCATTAAAAATTAAAAAAAGTAATTAAAAATTGACAAACGCAATTGAAATTTGAGAAAAATAATTGAAGAACGATTAAAACGTTAAAATTCGATACAATAACTTAGATTTGAGATAAAGATAATAATTGAAAATTTAGAAATTAATTGAGGAATAGTAAACATGATTAAAAATTGAAGAAATGATTGCAAAATGATAACAATAATAATTAAAAATTGAAGAAAATTATTAAAATTTGAGAAAAATAATTCAAGAATGATTGAAACATTAAAAAGTTTGTACAATAACTTCGATTTGACATAATGAATGAAAATTTAGGAAATTAATTATAAAATAATTATTATATCTAATTAAAAGGTGGAGAAATTAATTGCAAAGATAAAAGAACATTAAAATTAAAAAAAATTACAATTGATAAATAATAAGATAATAATAATAATAAGATAAATAATTGAAAATTTAGATATTAATTTAAGAATAGTAAACATAATTAAAAATTGAAGAAATGATTGCAAAATAATAACAATAATAATTAAAAATCGAAAAAAATTATCAAAATTTGAGAAAAATAGTTTAAAATCTAGAAAATTAATTAAAGATTAATGAAAATAATAAAAAACTTGAGAAAATATTTGCAAAATAATAAAAATAATTTACAATTGTAGAAAATAATTGCAGAATGATGAAAATAATTGTAAATTGAAAAAATAACTGAAATTTAAGATAAATAATAAAAAAACTAGAAAATTAATTAAAATATATTTGAAAATGACAAAAAGTAATTAAAAAATGATAGAAATAATTGAAAATTGAAGAAAATATTAAAAAATTGTAAAAAACAATTAAAAAAATGAAAGAATATAATTGAGATAAACTTGTTTATAATTGAATAAATCACGTGTTTTTAACACCAAATTTAAATGACTCTATTTTTCTTGGATTTAAAAATTTTAACTTTTAGTAATACCGATTAATTATTCGATTATTATAAAATAAGAATTATCAAAAAGTCAATTGATTTAATATTAATTCTGAAGACCGAAATTTAACGATCCCTAACAGTCACACTAAAGTAAAATAACAGAAAATAAATATGATAAAAATGATCAATTTCTACAAAAAAATTAATTCTTGCTATCACTTACAAAAATTAATTGATTAATTTGTTGTTAAATTTGATATTTTTTCAAAACTTTTTTTCGATTATTTTACTTAGGAGTGGTTTCAAGGCGTTGTTAATTCTTGTTAATTATTTGGAAAATAAAGTGGCGCATCCAAAATGAACTTCACCACTTTGGAACTTGAAAAAAAATTTTTTGTAGGAATTGATAATTTTTTTAAAAATTATTTCCGATTATTTTACTTGGGAGTGGATTTTAATGGTTGATGTCTGTTATCAATTTGAGAAAGTAGAAAGCATATTCGTAAGTATGTTTTACGATTTTGGATTTTAATTAGTTATTTTTTTGCTAAATATAATAATTTTTTTCAAATTTTTTCCCCATTATTTTTTTGAAGGGTTGTTTTCTAGGATTTTTAATTCTTTTTATTAATTTGAAAAATTACAGAGTATATTCCGAAGTTGGTTGCATCACTTTAGAACTTGTTTATAATTTTTTTGTATGAATTTATAATTTTTTAAAAATTATTTTCGATTATTTTACTTGGAAGTGATTTTTTAAGGGTTGATAATATTTTCTACCACTTGCAAAAATTTAAGGGCATATTCCTTAGTATGTTTTACTATTTAAGAACTTAAATATAGTTTCTTTTTGGTAGAAATTGACAATTTTTTTCAAAATTATTTTCGATTATCTTACTTCAGCTAGGTTTTTAGGTGCTGATGATTATTTTTGTTATCAATTGAAAAAAATAGGGGTATATTCCTGAGTAAGTTTTAACATTTTAGAACTTGAGTATAATTTTTTTTCTTGAAATTAATAATTTTTACAATATTTATTTTCAACTATTTTTCTTTTCATTCAAAATTAAATTTCGTCAAAAATACGTTTCTTCACTTTTTGACTCTAATTTTCTCAAAAACTAGACGTGATAGATCATTTTTCTTTCCAGATTTGTAATCAGTGTGCGAAAAAGTCTATCGAAAGCAATAAGAAATATCTTTGAGGCAAAATCAGTGTCGGACAATGTTATCAACTAGCAATTGAATTTTTTAGTAAATTTATTTTAAACTTGGAGCTAAATAAAGGATCTGATTAAAGGAACGACATGAATGAGGATGAAATAATTAATGATAGTAGAATTGGATTATCGAAAAGGGAGTAAAAAATTTAAGGAAGTCTTACGGACGGAAGCGTCTGTCAATATGAGAACTCAAATTGCTATTTGGTCGACTCGAACCAATACCTTTGATTAATTAAGTTGTACACGTCTCTTGTACGTGATGTCATTAGCATTAGGACCGATCAGTGCTTAATGACAGATTACGTTAATCAAGAGATTGATCTAACCATGAATGAATGATATCCAACCTAAATAGCAAGTTGGGATTCTGATCCACAGTTTTTTCCTTGACTTTTTTTTTTATCTAATTACACCTGTCCAGGTCAGATTTTTAATTTAACATTTGTAATTTTTAGCTTGGCTTGTACTGATTTGTCTTAATCGACAGAAGATGTCAACATTAATTATAAATAATAATTTACAAGTTTCATTAATTAATTTATTCTATTATTAATTAATTAATTAATTCTTTTATTTATTTATTCATTAATTAATTCATTCATTCATTTATTCAATAAAAAAATGAATTTAAAATTTATTTAAGTTTCAAGTAATATTTACTTTTTTACGCAAGCATTGACAACAAATTAAAAATTGCTATGAAATCGTAATTTTTATTTTGTTTTCTAAAGGAAAAAAAACAAATGTCACTTTTGAAGCTTTTTTGACGTTTTGTGTCAAAGTCTTTAAAGACTAATTTTTATTATATTCCGGAAGATATTTAATAATTGAAGTTTAAGTAAAATTAAGGAGAAAAGAGAAAAGTTATTTACATATTAATCAATTATTTATTTTTCTTTAATTACTTCAAATATTCACTTTAAATTCTAAACGGCAAATTTTATTTAATTAAAATAAATGACAGTTTTTTCTCCATAAAAAAATGTAAAAATTACCTGTTTTCAAATTAGCAATTTTTAATTTATTTGCATTTTTGTCCTAACCTGAAGTTTGTCACTAGATGTTTTCTTGTTTTAAATTTTTACATCATAATTCACATTTACAAAATATTTTCAAATTTTCAATTTAAAGCAATTTTAATTATCGTCAAATTTCTGTTATTTCAAACTCGCATTGATTGGAAGTTTAATTAATCCACGGTTCAAAAATACTAAATTTGAAGTAATATAAAAACTCCTTCAATTTTTAATAATTCTTATCTGATTTCCATTACTTAAACTACAATTTTTAACTATTTTTATCTTTTTTTAATTATTTCCTGCAATTTTTAATTATTTTCGTTATTTCTCACTTTTTTCCCTAAATCTTAAATTTGTCTTCCGTGAATTTCAATTATTTTGTTTAATTTTTTTAATTACTTTTTCAATTTTAATTATTTTCTCTTCGACAATAAAAAAATTTCATTATTTATTGCTAAATTTTATATTATTTACCACAAATTAAAATTAATTTTTTGAATTTATCACTATTATTTGCATTTTGAAATTATTATCTTCAATTTTTAATCATTTTGATTAATTCTGAATTAAACCCTGCAATTTTAAATATATACCTTAATTTTTAATTATTCTGTCCAATATTCATTTCTTTTATCATTTTTCAATTATTTTCTCCATCTTTTAAATATTTTAATTATTTTTCAATTGATTCCCTAAATTTTGACTTATTATTTCAAATGTAGATTATTGTCTTAAGTTTTTAATTTTTTAAACGATTTTTCAAATATTTTCTTTTGTTTAAAAATAAATTCTGTAATTTTCCTATTATTTTCCCAAATTTCGAATTATTTTCATTCTTTTGGCATAATTTTCAAAAGTTTCAATTATTTACTTAAAAATGTTATTACTTTCATCATATTTCAATTATTCTTTTAACTTTCTAATAATTTCCATCATATTTCAATTTTTCTTTTAATTTCAATCTAGTTTTATCATTTTTCAATTATTTCCCACAATTTTTAAATATTACACTGTAAAAACAGGTGTCTTACAAGTGTCTAATTTTAAGACATAAGACGTTTAGAAAGCGTCTTACAGGCATTTTTAAGACACTATCTCAATGGTTTAAAATTAAGACACCTCAAAATGTCTTAAAAGTGAGGACAAAATAAGACACTAGTTTTTAGAGTGTATTCTCATATTGTAAAATTATTTCTTAAGATTTTTAATTATTTTTCTAAAATTTTAATTATTTTCTTCAAACTTTTAATTTTTTCATTTGTTTTCATAATTTCCAATAATTTATATTAATTATCTTAAATTTTAATTATTTTTAGCTTTCTTCAATTTTTTAATTATTTTCATTTTTTTCAATTAATTTTCCCAGATTTTGAAATATTTATCTCTAATTTAAATTATTTTGTTTTATTGCAAAAAACCATCTGTAATTTTTTTGATTATTTCTCTCAAATTTAATTTATTTGTTTCAATTTACCATTGTTTTGCTTCTTTATAGATGAATCTGCAATCAAATTTAAGGGGTTTTAAAAATAAGCATGAAAAAACTTTTTATTAGATTAAAAATTTTTTCCATCTATAAATTCCACTTAATATAAGAAAAATCATATTCCTTGCATCAAAAAAAAAAATATATATATTGATCTATATAAAGGTTTTATACATATTAATTATTTAATCCTTATTATTTTCTTCAAATTTCAAAATTTAAAATAAAGTTTTTAATTATTTTCTCCAATTTTAAATAATTTTTATTTTTTAAAATTATTTTCTAAGATTATTAAAAGTATTAATCTCAAACTTTCCATTATTTTTTTCAATTTTCAATCTTCTTCATTCTTTTTCATAATTTCCAAAATCTTAATCTATTTATCTGATATTTTAATTATTTCATTCAGTTTTCAATTATTTATATAATTTTTTTATTATTTTCTTCAATTTTTAATTACTTACGTTCTTTCTCACAATTTCCTTTAAAGTTTATACTTAATCATCTAAAATTTCCATTATTTTATTCAACTTTTAATTATATCTCTGATTTTTTATTTATTTCTTATATTCTGTATTTTTTGTAATTATTTTTCTTAAATTAAAAACTGTTCTGTTAACTTTTAAATTATCTTTATCTTTTTTCATTTATTTCCCTTAATTTTTAATTATCTATTTTTTTCCAATGAATTTCTAAAAGTTTCAAGTATTTTTCTGAAATTTTCTTTAACATTCCTTTTTTTTAGAAAATATCATGTAATTCTTTTAATTATTTTCTCAGATTTTAATTATTTTCTTCAATTTTAAATTATATTTTTTACCATTATTTCCTTTAATTTTTAATTATTTTATTATTTCTGTATTAATTTCCTAATTTTCTAATTATTTACCTTAATTTCAATTATTTTTTTCAATTTTTAACTAGTTTCTCCAATTTTTCAGTATTCTGATTTTTTACAATTTATTTTTGAAATAAAGTATTTTTCTCCAATTTAAATTATCGGGAGGCACCACTCCTTCTTTTAATCGCCTTTGATTTTCTTGAATTATTTTAGCTAAATTTTTTTCCTGCACGAATTGGGTTCCAAAAACAAACAAGAAGGTCAAAAATATAATATCTGAACTTTTACCCAATAGAATCCAAAATCTTGAAAAATTAAAAATTTTGAGAATTGAACTTCTCTTTAATTTTTTAGTATTTTTTACTACCAATTTTCACACGCTTATTCTAATAATTCTCCTGAATCTTTATAAATCTTCCTGCTTTTCATAAAACCAAATATTTTATAATCAGAACCTAAAAATCTTTGAATTTTAATTAAATTTTACAAAATAACATTCACCTATGTTTGTACAAAATAACTTTTATGGTATGTTTTGTGTCAAAATTATATCTCAAATATTTAATTTTTAATGAATAAGTATAATTTTGACACAATAATTACTTGAAAAATTATTATTTTGTACAAAACCTCGAATTAAAGGTTTTAACATAAATCAATTAAATAAATTACAAACACTTTAATTAATTTTATAAAAATCAAATATTTAATAATCCGAACCAACAAATCTTCTATTTTTCACAGTTGTACAAAAAAACATTCACCTATTCTCTAAATCTGAATTAGTGAAAAATCGGTCACTAATTCAAATTAGTGAAAATTTTTACTAATTTTTAGTCATTTTTCACTAAAAGATTAGTAAAAATTTTAAATCTACTAATTCAAATAGTGAAATTTGACTGAAAATTAGTAAAAATTTTCACTAATTTGAATTAGTGACCGATTTTTCACTAATTCAGATTAAGAGAGTATGTTTGAACAATATAACAATTTTCATTTGTGTCAAAATGATACCGACTCCTATATTCACACAGTATAAATTTGACATTTATAATTTAACAAATAAACACAATTAAACATAAATTTAACCTCTAATGAATTGAGTGAAACAATAAAAACTCATAATGCTGATATAATTAACAGTTTAAATTCATGTCGATTGTGTATGATGATTGCTTTCCAATTGAATTGAAATGCAGTTAGCAACTGAAGATAGGATGGTCGAAATCTCCGATTGGTTTTAGGTTCGGAAGCTCCAATCGTTCTTGTATTTCTCGAGCCGTTTATATACAATGGAAGGTAAAGCATAGCTGGTTGTAGGGGGTGGACGATCGTTTCATTGGCCGATAAGTTGAGCTTACAGAAGACTATCCTATCCAAGTCACGTTTCTGATACGTTGTTGGCGTCACTAAGCTTTTCTTCTATAGACCCTCCGGCTCACAAGTATACATATAACTCTGATTTATGTGCAAAAGATCGATGACGCAAAGGTGCACTTGACAAAATATAGATACAAAGATTCAAGGAGAATGTTAGTCAGCGACAATTTTGAGAATTCTGGAAATAGGCGCTGGCCTAGATTTTCACGAGCCTCTCCTTATACTCTTACATCTATTGAAACTATGTGCCAATACGAAATTTCATTTGAACCTTTCTCACATAAACTGTTCCGAATTATCTTCCACTTGAAATAATAATAATAATAATAATAAAAAAAAAATAATAATCAAAACCAAATTTGATACAGGGGCGACGACTTGTGGATCTCTCTAAATTTAAATTAGTGGTTTTCTACTAATTAATTAGCGAAAAGTGAGCTACTATTAAATAGTAAGAATTTTAGTATTTTTTAGTACAAAAACTACTAATTTTGAGCAGAAAATTCTAATTTTTAGTAGAAATCTACTAATTAAATTAGTAATAAAATCTACTTATTTTAAAGTAAAGTTTCACTATTTTAATTAGTAGTTTTTTAATAAAAAATTAGTAAAATTCTTGGCTCACTTTTCACTAATTCATAGTAGATACTTACTAATTGATAGTAGAAAACTACTAATTAAATTAGTAATAAAATCTTTACTTTAAAAGTAAAGTTTCACTATTTCAATTAGTAGTTTTCTACTCAAAAATAAGTAAAATTTTTGGCTCACTTTCCACTAATTCATAGTAGATAATTACTAATTAATAGTAAAACTACTAATTAAATTACTAATAAAAACTAATTATTTTAAAAGTGTTTCACTATTTCAATTAGTAGTTTTCTACTAAAAAATTAGTAAAATTCTTGGCTCACTTTTTACTAATTTATAGTAGAAAACTACTAATTTTTAGTAGAAAATTACTAATTTTTAGTAGAAAACTACTAATTCAATTAGTAATAAAATCTACTTATTTTAAAAGTAAAGTTTCACTATTTCAATTAGTAGTTTTCTACTAAAAAATTAGTAAAACTCTTGGCTCACTTTTCACTAATTCATAGTAGAAAACTACTAATTTTTAGTATAAAACTACTAATTAAATTGGTAATAAAATCTACTTATTTTAAAAGTAAAGTTTCACTATTTCAATTAGTAGTTTTCTACTAAAAAATTAGTAAAACTCTTGGCTCACTTTTCACTAATTCATAGTAGAAAACTACTAATTTTTAGTAGACAACTACTAACTTTTTAGTAGAAAATTACTAACTTTTTAGCAGAAAACTATTAATTGAAATAGTGAAACTTTACTTTTAAAATAAATAGATTTTAGTACTAATTAAATAAGTAAAATTCTTGGCTCACTTTTCACTAATTCATAGTAGATAATTAAATGATTAAACGAACTTACCTGTAAGTGAAGTTCTATCATAATTGTATGAAGCGCCTCTTCTGAAGAGATATTATATTGTAGTACCCCTTCCGGTGTATCACTAGCGCCACACTTTTTAAAGAGAATTAAAACAAGGTACGAATTACCGACTGAGACCACCTCGTCCAGTTGCTTCCCTTCTACATTCTGATCATTACTTTAAAGAATTGCCGCAATATATGGGATTCTAGTTTTAGAATGAAGGGATTTTTCTGTTCAAAAGAAAACATGGGTGGGACCTATCTCTTCAGAAGAGGCGCTTCATACAATTATGATAGAACTTCACTTACAGGTAAGTTCGTTTAATCATTTAATTGTATTTCGCGCCTCTTCTGAAGAGATATTATATTGTAGCTGTTTAAAGGTTTTGCGGCAATCATTGTTTGCAAAGTTAGAATTAAGTTCTTTACTTATTAATTTTTTCAATTAATAATTTAGCCCAAAGCACAACGAGTGCTTTCAGTATTTAGAGATTTAGACCTCTTCTCGTCATTAAACCCATCTAAGTCTACCTCCTTTATCTGGAGGCTAACTTCTTTTGAAAGGATTTTGCGCGTATTTTGCGCTTTTTTAAATAGAAAAGTAAGAACCTAAATTTTTTCACCCTTAAAGAACCAGCTCTTTTTATGTAGTTTCCAAGTATTATAATAATTAACATTGATCAACTATTTTCAATCAAAGATAGAGACAAACAAGATAAGAGTATTCTTCTTAGGATGCGATTCTCTAATACTCTCTAAATCTAAAATGTCAACAAATTACTATTTGGGGGTATATAGGTTTTTACTAATTGAAAAAGAGAGAACTAGTTTACCCTCTAACGATGAAAATCTACTATTTAAATAAGTGACAAAACTTTTCCAAAAGAGGATATTTACATTTCACTTGAATAAATAATATTACTTCAAAAAACTGAGTAATTATTTTTTAACCTTGAACTTATCATAGTTTTCATCTACTCAGTTCACTAATTTTTCTTGAAATCACGTTTATAGTAGAAAATTAAACAATTATTGAAAGTTAATTTTAGGTTAGGTACATTTTTTGATTTTTTCGTTAACTTTTCTACATTTTCCATAATTCCACTTTTTAAATATATTTATATAAAACTGCTAAAAACAAGCATATTGTTTATTTATAAATATAAGGTAAGAACATAATTTTATATACCAAAAAATAAACAGAAGTTTATAATTATTGTCTTACTAATTGACGTAGTCATTTTGAAATAATTACTCTTTTAATTAGTTAAATTGCAATAAATTACTACTTTATTTAGATGAATATTGAACTGCTAAATAAATCGGTCAAATTTCCACGATCTCAGATTTTAAGAGATATATATATATATATATTTATATATTAAATATAAAGCAGAATAATTTTAGGTTTGAAGTAAATTGGTTTAGCTACTGACAATAATCATTCTACAAATAAAGAAATCAAGGTTGATTGATTAATCAATTGCTAGTCCTAGTATAATAACATTTTTCTTAATTTGTTTGAAAAGGTTTAACCTTAAAGTTTTCAACTTTATTAAGTTTAACCTTAATGTTTTAAAATATTTTTCTTTGTTAAATTTTTAAAATTTCTTGACATAGGCGGACATGTATAAAAAAAGAATTTTTATTATTTTAGAATAATCCATAGCATAAGAGTTTGCATCTCGTTTTTAAGAAACATGTTGCTTACACCTAGTATTTAATCTTTACGCAATTAAATCAGTATGTGTTAATCAATTTTTTTTTTTTTTTTTTTTTTTTTTTTTTTAATTTAAGATATTGTAGAAAGTATTAATATTCAAACATTATTTCGTTTCAGGTAGCAACTTTCTTTATTCAAAATCTGCTTCAATTTCCTTTTTGAAGGCTGAATATAAAGACTCTTAAATATCTTGCTTCTGTTTAACTCCAGATTATTTTAGTAAGATTATTTAAATTGAGAACAATAATTACCCTACCATTATTATTAATAAAAGCAATACTGTAGTATTAACTATCCATATAATGGAACATCCTTATGTTTTAAATTATTTGTGTAAAATTTAAAACACACAAAAAAAACCACAAAGTTAAAACTATTAAAATGCTCAGTTCTTTCGTATTTTCCCAAACATCTTTGAGTATTTTTTGTTCTTTATGCAGTTCCCTAAACTATAGGAAATTTGTCTGCAAACATTTTGATGCATAGATCAAAAACCATAATAGAATATTTAAATTATTTGGAATATTTCACTTCTATCAATCAATAACTGGTGACAAAATATTTTCGTTCCAGAGCTAAAAATTTATTATTTATATGTTGGGTATGTAAAGTACTCCGTATTTTAATGTAAATACCAACAAAACCGACCTTTTCTAAAAAGACACGTTTTTTACATATATATTTTATATTTTATATATATATCTACTTTTTAGTCGTTCTATTGCGACTAATTAAAATATGTTTCATTTATTATTTATTATAATAGTTTTCGGTGACTACAAATGAAACACCTTACATGCCGTTGATTGACACATTTCTAAGACAAAAGGAAACTTATTATTTTCCATTTAATAACGATCCATCAAGCATGTTTTTCTTGGCTGAATTTTTAAATTTGGTGTTTAACAGTACCATGACATTTGTCCACTTCAGTAGAATTGAAAATTTCTCTTAGCAGTAATTTTCCTAATAGTTCTTTGAACGTCGATTAACATAGTCTTTGGTGATTTTTATAGACGTATATATGTATATATAATTGTCAAAATAAATAACTGGCAGGTCAAATAACCTTAAAGGAAACATTATTTGCATATACAGTCGCAGTTTCAGATAATTTATTCACAGTACCCTATTTTATGATTTTTAACAACAGAGAAAAAAAAAAAATAAGCATAAGTACATAAACACAGATATTTGTAACAATCAGTGAATAGCCCCCTTTTTGACTATCAGTTATTTCTAAAAAAAAACAAAATTATTGAAGAAAAACTAATTTAACTTGTAGTTGTCCTTTTCCATTAAACGGTTATGCGGGCCGTTGTGACAGGACCATATTCAAGGCACTTTCCAACTATCAGTTGTTTTTAAAAAGTAACGTAAATTTCCAAGAAGGAAAACTAAACTTGCATTTTTTTTATTTTTTATTTTTTTTATATTTATTTATTAATATTATTATTATTATTATTAATTTTATTTATTTATTTTTTTATTTTTATTTTTTTTAAAGAAAAAATAACCAATGTTTAAAAGAAAAACTAAACTTATAATTTTTTCATTTTTCTCGATAAACGGTTACAAGCTGTTTTGACAGCCTGTATATAGCACTCTTTATTATTTGTTATTGTTAGGAATAAACACTTTTGTAGACAATTTAAATATCCCGCTCTTTTATATATTCAAATTCTTATGTATAGTAAGTTCAGGTCAGATGGAGCTTCGATCACTTCAGGTTTGGTAAAAATGTTTTTCTGTTTGTAACAAATTACAATTTGTTTTAGTTCATTTGTATACTCTGCCAAAGTCCATAGCTTTTACTAAAATAATTTCCTTAATTTCGCAGAAAAAACTAAACTCATAATTTGTTTTTTCGTTCACAAACAGTTGCTGACTGTTGTGACAGACAGTGTACATCACACTTTTTGACTAGCAGTTATTTCTAAAAACATCACCAACTTTTAAATAAACCAGTGAAACTTGTAAACCATCTTTCTTGTCTACAAACAGTTACTGACCTTTGTGACAGACCATTCGTTTATTCTAAAAAGTAACATAAATTTGAAAAAAAATAAACTAAGTAAATTTGTTATCGAATTTTTTGTCTACTAACGGTTGCAGACCGGTGTGACGGTGAATGCACAGCATTCTTTACTTATTTGTTATTGCTAACAAAAAAAATTACCTTCATGTTAAAGGATATAACTAAACTTGTATTTCTTGCCTTTTTGTCTACAAACGGTTGCAGACCGTTGTGACAGGCAGTGCATAGAACTCTTTTTGTTTATCTGTTATTCCTGCTTAAAATTAACCTAAAAACAAAACAAGACCTGTATTTAGCTATTTTGTCTTCAAACGGTTGCAGACCGTTGTGACAGAGAGTGCACAAAACTTTTTATTTATTTGTTATTGCTAACAAAAAAAATAACCTTCAAGTTAAAGGAAATAACTAAACCTGTATTTCTTGCCTTTTTGTCTACAAACGATTGCAGACCGTTGAGGCAGGCAGTGCATAGAGTTCTTTTTGTTTATCTTTTATTTCTACTTAAAATTAACTTAAAAACAAAATCTGTATTAGCTTTTTTGTCTTTAAACGGTTGCAGACCGTTGTGACAGCACAGTACTCTTTATTTATTTGTTATTCCTAACAAAATGTCACTTTAATGTTATTAAAAATGACTAAGCTTGTATTTCTTGCCTTTTTGTCTACAAACGGTTGCAGACCGTTGTGACAGGCAGAGCACAGAAGTCTATTTATTTATCTTTTATTTATGTTTAAAATTAACCTAAAAACAAAGAGAACATATCTTTAGCTTTTTTCACCACAAACGGTTGCAAACCTTTGTGGCTGACAGTGCACAACAAAAAAAATTTTAAATCAACAGTTATTTTTAGAAAAACAAAACCCACTTTTTAAAAAAGAAAACTAGTTACACTTGTAACCTCTGTTTTTTCGTTTACACACATTTGCAAGCAATCGTTATGATAGACAATGCTCAGCACACTTTTTCACTATAGAAGACAAACGCGAATTACTGAAATTTTTAAAACTATTTTATAACAAAATATTTATAGCACTTTTTTTGAAGAAAGTTTCGATAGCGTGGAAAAAATATAACCTAAACACTTCAACTTACTTCGATATCACGACAATTTGCAATCCATTTTCAATTTTTTCTTTCGGACGACTCATATATTTCTTTTACTTAATCCTTAATTCACTTTTCCTTATTTATATTTTTTCTTTTATGCATTTTTATTCAATTTTATATTAAACTTTGCATTTCGTGTGGTAACGCAGTGACACACCAAAAAAGAATGATCAGAATGTAGAAGGGAAGCAACTGGACGAGGTGGTCTCAGTCGGTAATTCGTACCTTGTTTTAATTCTCTTTAAAAAGTGTGGCGCTAGTGATACACCGGAAGGGGTACTACAATATAATATCTCTTCAGAAGAGGCGCGAAATACAATTACTAATTGATAGTAGAAAACTACTAATTTAGATTTAGAGAGTAAGGTACGTCTGCAATATTCCACTCTCTAAATCTAAATTAGTTAAAAACTACCATTTAGGGGTTAAAATAGTGAACGAGTTTTCTCTTTTTAAATTAGTAAAAAATAACTAATTAAGACTAAAAAATTACTAATTCAGCAGTTAAATTTGACTAATTAAATAGTAAAAATAACTAATGTAATTAGTAAATAGAAATCTACTAATTCTTCAGTGGTTTAACATAACCTAAATTTACTTTGACTAATTAAATTAGTAGTTTTTTACTAAAGTTTTAGTAAAAAATTACTATTTTAAATGATAAACGAGTTTTCACTGTTAAAATGGTAGTTTTTAACAATTTAACAATTAGTGTTTTTCTACTAATAAATTAGCAAAAAATCGGTTCCTATTAAATAGTGAAAAATTTCACTATTTTTTAGTAGAAAACTACTAATTGCAAAGTGAAATATCTACCAATTGAAATAGTTTTACTATTGCAATTAACAGATAATTCACATTCAAATTAGTAATTATCTACTAATAATTAGTAGTTTTCTATACTAAAAAATAGTGAAATTAGTTAATAGTAACCGATTTCTCGCTAATTTATTAGTAGAAAATTACTAATTCAGATTTGGAGAGTAGAGCAAAAAAGTCACCCTGTGGAATTCCAAATGGAAAAATTACAGACAAAAAATAAATTTTTTAATAAGAAATGAAATAAATGAATTTTTAATTATATATTATAATTTACAAGTTTCTTTCATTCATTCATTGTGTCCGCACCTGAAGTTTGTTAGTAATTTTTTTTTTAAATTTTAAATCATTTACCACTTACGTAAAATTTTGTCAAGTTTATAACTTATATAACAATTTTAATTTCTTCCAACTTCAATTAATTTTAAATTTCATTCATTACAAATTTAATTAATCCACGCTTTGAGAATAGTAAATTTGAAATTAAATACCAAATTTCTTCAATTTTTAACAATTCTTTTCAATTTATATTTCAATTATTTGCTACAATTTTCAACTATTTTTATCATTTTCCAAAAATTTTCTTCATTTTCTTATTATTTTCATTTGTTTTCAATTTTTTAAATTTTAAATTTAATTTCCGCAAGTTCCAATTATTTTCATTAATTTTTTCAAATAAAAATTTTGCAGTTTTAATTATTCCCTTCAATATTAAATTAGTTTCATTACTCACTAACTAATTTTCAACTTCTTTCGTCATTTTTCAATTATTTTTACAAAATATGATTTTTGTTTTTTAAATTGTAATTTTTTTCTTCAAATTACAAATAATTTCTTCAATATTAAATTATAAATATCAATTTCTAAGGTTAATTAAATAATGAAAAAATATAACTCATTAAATTTGTTAAATTAATAATCAGTTTCACTATTTTCATAATTTTCCATAAACATTTTCCAAATAATTTTTAATATTAAAAAACCTGTTTCAAGCTTCATCAATTTTTATTAAAAAAACTAAATTTATGAAATTTTATATTTGTTGTTTTTAAATTTTAGTTGTATTTTTCAAGTATTTAAATCATGTTTTTCAATTTTCAATCACTTTCTTGATGTCAAATAAATTCTGTATTTTTCTCAATTTTTTTTATTTTTTTCTTAAATTTTCATAATTATCTTTAATTTCCAATTATTTTTATTATTTTTCAAGTAGCTTTGTTTATCTCAAACATAATCTATCATTTAATGAATTATTTTTTACAACTTTTTATTATTTTCTTCAATTTTCAATTTTTTGTATCATTTTTTAATTCCTTTTTGTCATTTTCAATTGTTTTTGGTTTCTAATCGAGGAAGCTTAGTGATCGTTAAGATTTTCAATTTTTCAAAATTAGTCTAAATTTTTAAATTTTTAAATTAGTTTAAATTTTTATCTAAATAGTGTAAAATTTAATTTTTAAGCAAATGTCCAAATGTATGTGTGCGTGTGTGTGTGTGTGTATTTTCTCGAATTTTGTTATTATTTTCTTCAATTTTCGATTATTTTTATTATTTTGCAAATATTTTTTTAATTTTTTTGTTATTTTCATCAATTTTTAATCAATTTCATAGATTTTATAATATTTTTCTCAAATTATATTAATTTTCTTCAATTTTGAATTTTTATTGTTATCATTTTTCAATCAATTTCTTTAATTTTAAATTATTTTTACTATTCCTCAATTAAATTCATAAATTTTTAATTGTTTATCTCATTATTCAATTATTATTTTGTTCATTTTTATTTTCTTTTATCTTTTTTCAATTATTTTTTCCACCTTTTAATTAGTTATATTAATTATTTTTTAATTAATTTCCTAATTTTCAACGTTTTAATCATTCTTCAATTTTTTTCTGAAATTTCAATTACGATTGTCAATTTTTTTTTTTTTTTAATTCGCAATGATTCACACAAATTTTATATTATTTTGATTGTTTATTGATTAATTCCAAAAATTTCACTTATTTATTTCAAATTTACATTATTTTCTTTAATAATATATTCTTTAATAATTATGTCATGTTTTCAATTATATTTTACAACTTTTTATTATTTTCTTTAATTTTTCAATTTTTCGTATCATTTTTCAATTCCTTTTTGTCATTTTTAATTAATTTGCTAATTTTTTTATTACTTATCTCAAATTACCGTTATTTTTTCAATTTATAATTTTTTCTATCATTCTTATTATTTTCTTTTATTACAAATATATGTTGTAATTTTCTTCAATTATTTTCCACAAATTAAAATTATTTTCTGCAATTTTTAATTATTTTCATTACTTTCAAAAATATTTTCTAGATTTTTTTTATTATTCTTTAATTAATTTCCTAGATTTTAAAATATTTTTCTCTAATTTTAATATTTTTCTTCAATTTTCAATTTTGATTATTACCATTTTGCAATAAATTTCTTTAATTTTTAGTTATTTTTACTATTCCTCAATTAAATTCCTAAATTTTCAATTATTCGTTTTATTTCACAATTATTATTTTTTTTATTTTTGATTTTCTTTTGTATTTTTGCAATTATTTTCTCCACCTTTTAATTACATATATATATATATATATTAATTTTTTTTTAATTAATTTCCTAAATTTTTATTTATTATCTCAAATCTAGGTTATTGTATCCACTTGTTAATGATTTAATCATTCTTTAATTATTTTTCTCAAATTTCAATTATGTTTGTCAATTTTTAATTACTTTTTTTAATTTTCAATGATTTCCAAAAATTTTATATTATTTCGATTATTTGTTGATTAATTCCAAAAATTTCAATTATTTATCTTAAATTTCCATTATTTTCTTTAATTTTCGATTATTTCTATAACGTTTGAAATATGTTCTGTAAGCATTTTTTTCTAAAATTTCAATTATTTAAAATTTTGTTTTTTCAATTTTAAAATTTTCTAAATTCTGTCCTATACAAATAAATCTTGTTTTATTTATCCTTAAGTGTTGTTTTTAAAATATTTATGTAAAAACTAATCGCCCTCTAGCGGTCAATATTAATTTATGCAAATGGCAAAAATTTACAAGTCGCCGCCCCTGGTTCTATATATAAAAGTTTCTATAAAACAAACTAGAATAAATAATTTGTTTAATCGTAATTTTCCGATTATCTCTGATTCTATTACAAAATTATTTCAATTCTCAGCAAAAGATACTCTGATAATTGAAAGAAGAAAATATCCAAATATTTGACCAGTAAAATGGACCAAAAGCGTTTTACTCCAAGTTGGTAAATCCCTTTTAGATTGGATTTTTTACGGTAACTTTTAATATATAAAAAAGTGGAACTTGGGAAATTTTTCATTCCTCTCGAACACACAGTTAAATCCTGTAATGTTGAAAGTTTGAGAACTTGGCGATTTTTCGAGAACTAATGTTGGTAACTTATAAATTTATAATCAAGATCATTACCGAATAATCCAAAATGATCAAGTAACCAATAAATCAATGTTAGCACTAGTGACCCCAAAAAAAAAAAACTCATCTCGCCGAAAGAGACGAGGAAAAACTAAATTCCCGATAAATAAAAGAAAAGCCTTCCTTGGTAAAATGTCTGCTTTCCTGAATGTAATTTGAAACCATTTCTTTTTCCAGACTGAGCAGTCGGTTCATTTAAAGTGGTGCGCGAGCACTTCATTTTACGCTTATCAATCTTAGTTATAAAGTTTAAATGAAATTAGTTTTTGGTATGTCGGACAAGTACGTATAACGAACAGAATGTGAGCTTTATGTAACTTTCGCTTCTCTCTATTACCCTTTTGCAGGAAACATTTACGACAGATGAAAATAATTACTGTGTCTGTTCGCACGATAATAATAATTAGAACGAGTTGAACGTTCGACGCAATCCCTAGGTACTAGAATACCACTCTGGGAATAAAAATTTTATCCACAATTCGACAATCTTCTCTTTCAATCTGCTTTTTCAACTTTACGGAAATATCGGCTCAAACCCAAAGAAAATTTCATTTCACTGAAATCTTTTTCAAATCACAAGCTGAAAGGAAATTCACCTGAAGCTTTCGAGTTGAATCTAAATGTAATGAATATTTGATAAATTCTGATTAGAAGCATCTTAAGACAAGATGTGGTTGATAATTTTAGGTTAGATTTTGTTAAAAAGAGGTCTCGGTTTAGAATAATATAAATATGCAAAGGTTTTGTATTGATTTTGTTATTTTTCTAGATTACGAAATGGCGCCCAACGTGGGGCCGTTACAAAATTAATTAGATGAGGCTGAGTTTCTCGGGTCGAAATTCTGGTGTTTAAAACACTTCTGGAATAAAAAACTCTTGACGGGAAAAAAATGGAATACTTTTAATCTGAAAAAACAATTCGAAGGGAGATTATATGCATTTTAACTTTGGAGAAATTTTCAGTATTGTTAGAACAAGAAAATACCTCAGGAAACTGTAGCAGCTGGAATGCTTAACAGGGAAGTAAATTCAGGTTTCAAATTATTATTTAAACAGAGAGGAAAATGACATTTTTAACGCAATTAAAATTGCAGTCATACTTCTAAACTGACAAGGGCTTGTTATGGAGAATAGAGTAACAATTGAAGAATGATAGAGTAAAATAAGAAAGTAAATAATACAGCAAAAATAATAAATATAATATAATAAATATAAATAATAAATATCAACCCTAATAGACTCTTTTTTTTGACAAAATTCCAAAAACCTTACTAATTGTAGTAATTTAAAGTTTGACTATATTAAACAACGCGCGATGGCACAAACAATTTAATATTGAAATAAATAATTAAAATTTGAGAAAATAATTGAAAAAAATTACCTAATATACTTTAAATAAAGGAAATAAAGGTTAAAGCAAATTTCAGAGAAATACTTGAAACTTTTAGAAGTTCATAAAAAAAAAAAAGAAGAAAATAATTAAAAATTAGAGAAAATAAATGAAAAAAGATAAACATAATTCGAAATTAAAGAGAATAATATTTTAATTAAAGAGAAATAATTAAAATCTTTTTGGAAATAATGACAAAGAACGGAGATAATTAAAAATTTAGGAAAATAATATAAATAATTGAAAATTGAATGGAATAATTGAAATAGCAGATAATAAATAGCTGAAAAATTTAAAAATTATAAAGCAAATGAAAAAAATTGAAAATTGAAGGAAATAAATTTTGGAAAACCTTTTGAAAAATCATTTTAAAATTTGGAACTTGAAGAGAATAATTGAAATATGAAACAAACAATGATAAGTTTTAAAAAAATAAATGACATTTGAATGATAATTGAATAAATTACAGAATTTTTTTAAAACAAAAAGCAAAAAATTAAAATTTGAGAAAAATACATGATGATCTTAGAAATCAATTGAAAAAAATGAGAATAACTAAAAATTAGAAAAAAGAATTAAAGAAAGCTAAAAAAATTGAAATTTACGGTAATTAATATTTTTTTGAAATTATGAAAACAAATAAAAATAATTAAAAATTGAAGAAAATAATTTTAGAAAATGAGAATAATAATTAACAATCGATGAAAATAATTAAAAAAACGATATAATTAATTCAAAACTGAAAAACATAATTAAAATATGCTGAAAATAATTTGAGATTAAGAAAAAAGAAAATTGAAATAATATGATAAAAATAATCTAAATATGAAAAATTGAAAAAAGTAAATAAAATTTGTGAGAAATAATTGAAAAAATCTTAGAATATATGTTTAAAAAAGAAAATAATTACAAAATTACTTAAAAATTTTTAATTAAAAAAAATAATTAGAAAATCGTAGAAAAAATTGGAAAATGATGAAAATAATTGATATTTCAGAGAAATAATCGAAAATTTTGAAAATTATGCTACAATGATGAAAAAATTGACGAATCCTTTAAAACATGAAAAATTAATGACAATAATCTAAATTTTGAGAAAATAACTAAGCAATTCAAAAATTAATTGAAAAGTAATTCAAAGGTGAAGAAAATAATTGTTAAATGATAAAAACAAATGAATATTAAACAAAATAATTGGAAATTTCAATATATACCTATTTGCAAGTTCAGGATATGATTTCAGGCATAATTAATATTTTTAAAAATTAAAGATAATAATGGGAAATTTGAGAAAAATATTTTAAAATCTTAGAAAATATTTTTAAAAGATAAGAATAATTAGGAATTGGAGAACATAATTGAAATACGATAAAAACAATGACAAGTTGAAAAAAAGGAAATTTGAAATAATTAATTGAAAAAATTCCTGAACTTTTTTTTTTAATTAAAAAAGATTATTGAAATTTGCGAAAAATACTTGAAAACTAAGAAATACTAAATAATAATATTATTATAAACTAATAATTAAAATTTGAGAAAAATACTTAAAAATCTGAGAAAATTAATTGAAAAAAATGAAAATAATTTTAAATTGAAGGAAGCTAAAAATAATTTAAATTTAAGACAATTTATAAAATTTTTCGTAAATTATGAAAATAAATAGAAATAATTAAAAATTGAAAAAATAATTGAAATTTTAGAAAAATATTGAAAAATCTTAGAAAATAATTTTAGAAAATGAGAATAATAATTAACAATCGAGGGAAATAACTAAAAAATGATAAAATTAAGTTAAAATTGAAAAACATAATTGAAATATGCTGAAAATAATCTGAGCTTAACAAAACAAATTAAAATATGATAAAAATAATTTAAATAGGAAAAATTGAAAAAAGGAAAGTAATTAGAAAATCGCACAAACAATCGAAAATTGGTAAAAATAATTGATGTTTCAGAGAAATAATTGAAAATTTTGAAAATTATGCTAAAATAATGAAAATTATTGAAAAATCGTTTAAAACATGAAAAATTAATGACAATAATCTAAATTTCAGATAATAACTGGTCAATTAGGAGATTAATTGAAAATTAATTTAAGGGCATGTGATGGATTATGACGTCACTGGTATAGGCAAAATTTGTCCGCAACTTTTCTCTTAAAATATTGAATATTTTTTTATGAAACTTGGTAGAATTACTCTAAATGTTTTTAGGAAGGTCTCTCAGACCCGAGTTTGTTTGAATTTTGTCTCAAAATTGATTTTTAAAAAAGTTTGCAATTTTTCGAAAATTAATTTTGGGCCAAAATTTAAACAAATTCGGGTCTGAGAGACCTTTGTAATGACATTTAGAGTAATTCTACCAAGTTTCAATAAAAAAATATTCAATATATTTTAAGAGAAAAGTTACGGACAAATTTTGCCTATACCAGTGAAGTCATAATCCATCACATGCCCTTAAATGTGGAAAAAATAATTGTTAAATGATAAAAACAAATGAATATTAAACAAAATAATTGTCAATTGCGATATTTATTTGCAAGCTCAGGATATTAATTTAGACATAATTAATATTTTAAAAAATTAAAGATAATAATGGAAAATTTGAGACAAATATTTAAAAATCTTAGAAAATAATTTTAAAAAACAGGAATAATTAAAAATTGGGAAAAATAATTGTTAAATGATAAAAACAATGATAAGTTGAAAAAAAGAAAATTTGACGTAATTAATTGAAAAAATTCCAGAACTTTTTATAATAAAAAAAAAATTATTGAAATTAGAGAAAAATACTTAAAAACTAAGAAATTAGTTAAAAAAAAAAATATTTAAAAATTAGAGAAAATAAATGGAAAAAGATAAACATAATTAAAGTGTAAAGAGAACAATTTTTAATTTAAGAGAAATAATTGCAAAAAATACAGAATATACACAATACAAGAATATGATAGATATAATTAAAAATTGAATAAAATAATAGAAATTTCAGATAATTAATTAAAAATATTTTGGAAAGTAAGAAAAAGAACGTAAGTAATTAAGAAAAAAAAATAATAATAATATGTATAATTTAAAATTAAATTTAATTATTAAAATATCAGGTAAACAGTTTAAAATTTTTGAAATTATGAAAAAAATGGAAAATAATTTAAAATTCAATAAAATAATGGGAAATTTTAGAAAAATATTAATCTTAGATAATAACTGAAAGAATTTAAGAATAATTAAGAATTGGGGAAAATAATAGAAAAATGATTTTAAAATTTAAAACTTGTAGAAAATAATTGAAATATGATAAAAACAATAATAAATTGAAAAAGAACTTAAATTTGAAATAAATAATGGAAAAAATTGCAGAATTAAACCATACTAAGAATTGAAATTTGAGAAAAATACTTGAAAATCTGAGAAAATTAATCGAAAAAAATGAGAATAATTATAAATTGAAGAAAGCTAAAAATAATTGAAATTTAAGACAATTAATAAAATTTTTTGAAAATTATGAGAATAAATAAAAATAATTAAAAATTGAAAAAATAATTGAAATTTTAGAAAAATATTGAGAAATCTTAGAAAATAATTATAAAAAATGAGAATAATAATTAACAATTGGGGAAAATAATTTAAAAATGATAATACTAATTTAAAATTGAAAAAAATAATTGAAATATGCTGAAAGTAATTTAAATATAAAAAATTGAAAACAGGAAGTAAAATTTAAAAGAAATAATCAAAAAAATGGAAAAATATTGTGACAAATGTCAGGTGTGGTTACGCTACTGATACTAAACTAAAACATAAATAAATAATAAAGTAAACACTGAAATAAAAACATAAAGTAAAATCCTGATTAAAAGAAAAAAAAGGGGAATAAAGGAAAAATAAGAGATTAAGTGAAAAATAAAAGAATAGAAGAAAAATACCAATGAAGAATGAAGAAATAAAAGAAAATATGATTTTTCCAGGAGAAATTTAACTTGTCAGGGAAAATTATTAATTTTATTCAGTTCTAGAGAGAAGGTGAAAGATAACAAATGAAAGTTAAAAGTTTTTATTCCTCGGTAAAAGAATATAGAAAGACCTTTATTTTCCTATATTGCCTAATGTGTCAGTTTTTTGCAACGTTATTTTCTTGTCTGAGCTGAACAATGCTCCAAGTTTCTTCAAAGTTTTAGAATGTATCTCTTCAGCTAGACTTGCCCCTTCGGGCTACGAGGACGGTCCTCATTGTCTTTCCAGGTGCACAATACGGATTAAAAGGATTGCAGTTTTATGATTTTAAATCTTTTATCTGCAAAATAAAGAAAGCCCCTTCACACTCTTATATTTCACAATTGAATTTTCCCTCAAGTGAAATGACTAACAGTATATCTGCAATTAGTGCAAAATATAATTTTAAGATAGCTTAAAGGGTAAACAATTGTTGGTTAAATTAACCAGAATTTCAGTCGGAGAATATAGTTAATATTGTGATTTTTAGTTAATCTAACTAGAATTGTGGTGGATTTAATTAGAATTGTTAATTAGTTAATATGACTAAGATTAACTACTAATAATAATAAGTTAAAATAATAATAATAATAAGTTTTGATGACTTTTAAGAACATTTTTTTATTTCTTAAACAATTAAGTTGATATTTCTTTTAAAAATTAACCGTAACTTTAAATATAAATAAGAGTATTGTAGGTTTTTATAAATAATAAAAATTGAATCATTTTTATTTTATTTAATATTATTAAAAAAAAATTTCAAGTGTTTAGTTTGTATTTTAAATTTTAATGTTGTATTTAGCTATTAATTTAAATTTTTATAAATTAATTTGTAAATTGATTTAATATTATATACATATATATATATAAATAAATAAAAATTTTAATTTCATATTATTTTTTTTGTTTTAGTATTTAGAATTATTATTGGAATAAATTCTAATTCTATTTTATATTTTTGAATTAAAATTGAAGTTGATATAATTTCTTTTATTCCTTGTATTATATTTAATAATAATAATAAATTTAATGATAGATTTATAAGATATTTTTTAATTTAAAGGGTTAGGTCTTCAATACTATTATTTTATTCAATTAGATTAATAATAAATAAAATAAATTTTATATGATTTATAATTTTAGTTTAATTAATAAAAATCGGGATATTTCCTTTTTATTCTTGGTATATTAATATATTATTAAATTTGTCATAAATAAACTGTTTTATTTTAATCAGGATTCAAAAGATTTACATTTTTTTATAATAAGAAATTTATTAATATATGAATTTTATATTAATAAATATTTATTAAATTTAGTAATTGTAATAAGTTCATTAATATGAATAATAATATTATTTAATAATAAAAGATTGAAAATTTTAATAGGGAATTAATTTTGATTAATTCATCAAATCAAATAAGATGAATAGTCTTTAGGATTTTTATAAGAGTAAAAGTTTGAATATATTATTATATTTTTTATGTAATCATTTTAATAAATTTAATTTTAATTTTTGCAAATAATAAGATTGAGAGGTTCAAAAATTTATTTTTATTGAGAAAGAAAAATAAATTATTGTTGTTTAGAGTAATAATAAGAATAATAAGTATTCCTCCAATAATTAGATTTTATATAAAAAGATTTATATTATTATGTTTATTAATAAATTTAATATTTATATCAGAATATTTTTTTAATTATATCTTCTGCAGGGATTATATTTTTTTATACAAAGTTTTTTTTAACTTCAATAATTATTGGACATGTTTTAATTATTTTGGTTTAAATTAATAAATACTGAAAACTATTTCAGTAAAATGGATTTTTCTTGAAATAAATTCTAATGAGGCATAAAAACTTAAGTTTTATGTTTTTTTACATTTACCCTTTATTAGGTTTTAGTGGATATTTAAATTTAAATTCACTTCATGCGTGTCTTACTATTATTATAATCTGTCATTTATTTTGAAAAATTAAAGAAAGAAACAATTAATTAAAATTTATGTCTGTACTTAATAGATATATCTCGGAATAAATCATATAATTACAGAACAAAACGTAAAATCTGATACTTTATGTCATAGTCTTATATATTTTTAACAAAAATCATAATTTTTATATAAATAAATAGTGTATTATAATTTAATACACAAAATAATAATATAATTCATAAATATATAAACACTAATTACAAATAAACCACAATAATTAATTTTGAATCAGTTTAAACAACTATCAAAATAAATCAATATTTGCGCACTATTATCGCCTGCTATTTATATCCAGAAAACTTTTATAGCAGACAGAAAATATTAAATATTTATCCTGACGTCACTAAATTGAATAAATTTTCGAAAACTAGGTTATCTTATTTATAGCCATATGCCTAATAAACACTTGGAACTCGAGTTTACTCAATTTTATGATTCTATCTAAAAAGACGTAGGGGTGTACATATAGATATAGAATTTTCACGGAAATGAAAATAAAGCGATAAAATAATAATTTTTGAATTAAATTTTGCCGGATAGGGTGAAAAACTTTTTTCTAATTCTTGAACCAAAGAAATAAACATTTTCTGACTTAATGTCCTAGAAACTTTTGCTTCTGGCTACACCTGACTTTTAAATTGGCCCATCTGGCACCCATCAGCTATAAGAATGTCGGTAATCGTCAGACCGTGGAAATATCCTTTCGTTAAATACATTATAGTTCCCCGTTAAGAACACTTTGAAGCCATGAGAAAGTTTTTAATCATCACAGATCTTTATTCGTATTTTATTCCTCAACCTCACCCTATATTGTCGGTTTCTATTAAACTAGAGAATCTAAACAGTGGGGTAATATTGAAAAATTTTCTGTTGATAAATATAAACGCTGATATATATTGTATATTAAAATTTATATCCCACGATTAAAATTAACTTTATCCCCAATTTTACATTTTTTTAAATAAAAGGTAGTTAAAAAATCTATTCGTTTACATTATTCGTCCTTTTGGAGGGTTTCTTTTAAAATCCTGAAACCGCAAAATGAAAAAAACTGTTTGTCGAATAAACTCTTTGCGGCTTGATGGATATTACAGAATTATTTTGAGGTTTTAGTGAAAAATTAAGGTATGTCTTATTTTAAAAAAAAATATTAAATTATTTTTTGTTTGTTTGAGAGAATTTTTAAACCTTTGATAAGAGCCAAAAACTTTTTACCGGTCTTTGACAAAAATAATGTTGAAAGTAAAAGATTTGGATTTTTTAAAATTTCGTTGAAAAACGAAAAATTACGAAGGAAAAATTTTTAATTTGTCGTTGCTTTATTAATACAAGGTTCTTAAGAGAAAAAAATTGTTTTAGCTTCTGGTATGAGAAAAACGATTTGGAGGGTTAATCAAGATTTAAATAAAAAGAATCCGGATTCTTTAAATCTGGATTAGGTTAAGATAAGTAAATTAAATAATTTTGAGTAAATAAATTGTCAATTGTAAATAAAGGTTTATTTATACAGTTATAAAGAAAAAATTATCGGTTAAGTATATTTTAGGTTATGACAAAGTAAATAATATTTTAGTTAAATTTAATTAATTATTATTATTAACTAATAAGTTTTAATAACTAATTCTATTGGTGTAATCTGACAAATTTTACACTGATTTTGGACTGATAATTAGTCACTTTTTACTAACAATTAGCTTTATTACGCAAAATTAGTAAATTTTCACTAACAATTTTTTTTTCGTATAGCAAAAAGTAAGATATCATTTTACTAAAAATTAGTTACTTTAACTGATAATAATTAGTCTCATTTTATTAAAAATTAATTATTTTTACTGATAATTAGTAACTTTTTACCAACATTTAGTTTTTTTCACGCATTTAGTAAATCTTCACTAACAATTAGTTCATTATTTTTTACAAATTTGTGTAGCAAAAAGTAAGCTAGCATTTTACTAAAAAATAGTTTTTCTAATCAATTCGTATACATAACTAAAATAAGGCTGAGATTATTTTAGGAATTAGTTATTTCTTAATAATTTATATTTAGAAAGTGTTTTTTTGTTTTCAAAAGCTAATTATATTTATTAATAAGTAGATTTTTTGACTAATAACTAGTCGCTTTTTACTAAAAATTAGTTATTTTACCTGATAATTAGTCTCTTTTTACTAACATTTAGTTTTTTTCACGCATTTAGTAAATTTTTACTAACAATTAGTTAATTATTTTTTTCAAATTTGTGTAGCAAAAAGAAAGCTATCCTTTTACTAAAAATTAGTTTTTTTAACCAAATCGTACAGCTAAAATAAGGCTAAAATTATTTTAGGAATAAGTTATTTTTTAATAATTTATATTTAGAAAGTTTTTTGTTCTTAAAAGCTAATTATATTTACTAACTAGTAGATTTTTTGACTGATAACTACACTGAGAAAAATGGATACTAGTGGATATTAAAACTTAACATTTAGATATTAAAACTTAGTATTTAGATATTCAAACTTAATATCCAGATAATAAAATTAATATTGTTTAATATCCAGGATAGTAAGTTTTAATATCCATTTCTCTCAGTGTAGTCGCGTTTTACTAAAAATTAGTTATTTTTCCTGATAATTAGTCTCATTTTACTAGAAATTAACTATTTCTACTGATAATTAGACATTTTTTACTAACATTTAGTTTTTTTCACGCATTTAGTAAATTTTCACTAACAATTAGTTAATTTTTTTTTTACGCAAAAAGTAAGCTATCATTTTACTAAAAATTAGTTTTTTTAACGAATTCGTATAACTAAAATACAGCTAATATTTTACTAACAATGAGTTATTTTTCACTAATTTATAGTTAAAGAGTGTTTTTGTTTTCAAACGCTAAATATTTTTACTAACAAGTTTTGACTAATAATAATTAGTCCTTTTTTACTGACAACTTGTTATTTTGACTAATAGTTAGAAACTTTTTGGTAACAGTAAGCTATTTTGACTGATAATTAGTAACTTTTTACCAATATTAGTTATTTATGACAGCTATTTAGAATATTTTGCTGAGAATTAGTTATTTTACGACAACTTATGCTGTTGAAAATCAGCTAAGATTTTACTACCATTTCTAACTAATTTCAACTAATTTTAAGTAATTCTGACTAGTTTAAACATTTCAGATTTATTGTTTGTTTTTAAAAGCCTAATAGTCTTTCTAACGATTAGTTTTTTAATTCATAGTCAGTCACGTGTTACTAATAATAAGTTATTTTGACTAATAATTATTAGGTACTATTAACTATTAGTTATTTTGAATAATAATTAGTTACTTTTTGCTAACAGTTAAGTATATTTTACGAATTTACGAATTAAAAACTCAGCTCAATTTTTACTAACAATTAGTTATTTTCAACTAATTAAGATTTAGAGAGTGATTTTAAAAACTGAATAAAGATGATGATAAGGACGAGCAGAGAAAAAAATGTAAAAAAACTATTATAGATTTTGTCAATTTTGGATATAAAAAACATATGGAAATGAACCCGCACACTACTATGAGAAATTCGCTTCTGATAAAATACCCAGAAAAAAGTTTTGTACAATTTGTAATTAGGACACAAAAATATAATTTTTTTTTTAATAATAAATAATAATAAATTTAAATATATTTTTTTTAAGTTACAGCTAATTTGACTAATTATTAGTAAAGTATGACTAATTGATAGTAAAAAAAAAATAACTGAAAAATAGTTAAAATTTGGCTAATTGAATTAGTAAACTAAACTTTATTACAATATTAGTTATTTTGACATAATCTCAAAATGAATTTGACTAATAATTAGTCATTATTTACTAAATGATTAGTAACTATTTGAATAATAGTTGAATAACTATTTAAATTTGTGACTCTGTTTTTGCCTTTAAATTCGTTATTTTTAACTAATTCAGATTTAGAGAGGTTAGAACTAAAATTTTAAAAATTTCCTAAATTGCATCTTTTTTTGGAAATTGTGTACTTTTGTCAATTTCTATAATAGTGTGTAGGGTGTTTTTTTTTACCAAACTTGATTTTTTATGAAACAGTATTGTCAAGTATTGTTTTTTTTACCAAACTTGATTTTTTATGAAACAATATTGTCAAGGAAATGTTGATTTTTAATAACTAGGCAATTTTCTAAATATTCTTCTTATTCAACTTACTGTTTTCGTTTTAATTAGAAAAGTTTTAATTTTGTCACTGCCCGTATCATTTTGACACAAAATTGTTTGTAGCACATGTTCAAACAGATTTTTATTTTGTACTCTTACTAAAATCAAAATATTTTTAAGCTTTAATCATTTAATAATTAAATTTACTGGATATAATAGTCTTTTTATTTATTTATTTAAAAAGTTCAAAGTCCCTAGGACTCGAACTTTTTCATGTATTAAAATCAATCATTAAATATAAAAGACTTAAAAATCTTTGATTTTAATAGGAGTACAAAAAAACAATTTTATAGGCAATATAACATATTCTACGAAAGATTATGTGTCAAAATGATACGGGCCTATTTTGTCGTATTTCCAGTTTTATTTGAATATAAGGGAGTGGAGCATACAGTGGGCCATATTAAATATTTCGATTTGTTTGAAGATTCAAAAGATCAAAAATCTTAAAAAAAAACTCATATCCAGGTTTTTGAGTCATCATTTTCAAAAATGGATTGTCCCATTATTCTCCCTTTTACTACTTTGAATAGTAAATACTAAAATAGTGAAATATTAATTATTATGATTCTGTATCCTAAACAGTAAAATACTAAGAAATAAATGTTGAGGTATGTTTCAAAACTGCCTAATATTCTGAAAAGCTCAAAATAGAGAGTCTCCAATAGTTTAAGTTTATGTCAATAACATTAAACATTATTAAACAATTTCCAAAGTTTTGCCTTCTCCGACTAATACGAATTATCAACAACTCCTTTCACTACTAATATCCCTATTGACTAGATCCATAAACATAATTTTCAATGTCCCGACACTTTTCTGTTAACCAGCTCAAGACAGAAGGTAAACTTGACAATTTTCACGCGAGTATATATTCTATTGCGAGAACTCACCTTCGACGCCCGAAGCGAGAACAAAATGTGTGAAGAGCAAAAGTCCGAGCACACGAGATGCCATCTCTTCCTCTCCTGGTGCCTTCCGGAAGTCGGTCCACTTCCTTTTTCTCTCAAGCGTACCAATTTGAAAACCCCCGGGCAACACGTCAATTACACTTCAAGTCACGCTACATCGAAAGCAGCACTTTTTTTTTCTCTCCAAATAAAGGCCCCTCTCCTTCCTTAAATCAACACAGGAAGCAGAGCCTCTGCACGTTTGATCCGCACACACTTCACGTTCGTCGAACCGATCTCCTTAATTACTCCTATTTACACGATTCCATGATCCATCCTCGAAACATGTAAATTTCCAGGAATCATCGAGCGAACAAAGACAAGAAAAAAAAATAAAAGCGAATTTACAGGTAACTGAAGAAAACTATTTTTTTGAGTGCACTAAAATTTACTTAGATCACAGAAAAAAAAATTCTAATCAGAGACATTTTTTGGGGGGTTTTAAAATTGCCGGAGATTTTTGTTTATCGCGGGAAAGCGATTAGAGCGCGCGAATCGCTTTAGCCGGTTAGTGACGTCATGATCTATAGATCTATAGATCGGAGGGATTGCGGCGCCGGCTGCTGTGAGGAAGGGGATAACGCGGCAGCCGTACGAGGGTTGAAGTCGCGAACGACTGCCTCGGAACAACTACGTTGTGTGGAGCAGGCTTCGCGAAACTGCCGAGCGTTAGGTTCGTTGAGTTTCGGACGACATCGCGCACCTGTCGCCCTGCTGCTCGCCAGTGCGCATGCCTGGGAAACACCGGCTGTCCGGGGATGCAGGTGGGAACTCACTGGGGTCGGTTGAGTGTCGAGTCGACCGAGGGAAAATCTCAAGTGTTCATCAGACATGTCTTCTTTCAGTTACTTCCAATAGACAGGTCACAAGCCCACTGGATAAGTAGTAACAGGACAGGAGGGATTTAAAGGGACGCAAATTTACATGTTTGGGTATAAAGTGTCACGAGCAGAGGGATGTATTTTATGTTGTGGGTCATATATATACTGATAGTTGATTATTTATTTAACCACATGTACGGGCGACAAAAATACCCTTTTACAAAAAAAAAAAAAAAGATCAGAACCTTAAAATTATAATTAGTGATGCATTTGAGCGACACGATCCGAGAAACGAGCGACATTTTTTGTTTTTCATAAGATTGACAGACGAGCGATCAATTTGTTTAGTCTCGGTAAAGCGAACATCTCGGATAGTCGAACGATCATTCCGAGCATCTCGTTTTTACCAAAAAATTAGGCGTGAAGTTGTAGTCAATTAAAAAATAATGACATTCAAATAAAAAATTCAAGATTTATATGAAACTTTTAAAACTTTCCGAAATGCGAAAATGAAAGAGGTTCAATTCAGACAGGCTATGTATGTTGAAGTCAAAGAATTATTTCCCATTGAAATATATGTTATTTTTCAGACAATTTTAGACGCCACTTATTTTTCTGTTTTGGTGAAAACAAATTTTTAACGAAGTTATGCTGATTTGAATTTTTTAAGTTGAAAAGTGAGATTACAAGAAAATAACGTTAAAATTTTTAAAAGTTTTTATATCTTTTTTACTATTGTATATATTAAAATGATTCTTTTCTGTGTCTAATTAGGGCTTTTATGTTCTTTTAAATTCCATAAGGAAATTTAAAATATTTTCAAAGTTAACAAAACGGCGGCATTTAAAAAAAAAATCAAAATCAAATTTTCTAAAAATCCTCACTGTTTTTTTTCTCTCGATTTTTTTGCTACTTTCTGGAGGTAAAATGATTATTTTCTATAAGAAGTTATAAGAGTCCCACTTCTTGGAGAAGAATAAAAAAAAAATTTCTTTTTAAGAAAAGAAAATTCAAAGTTTTTTTATACCCTGTATTAGATACAACAAAAATCCAAATAGAAAAAATGTTCCTCTTAAGAAGTGGAGCAAAAAAGTCTCATAGCTTTTATCTCTAACTTGCGAATCTTTCGAATTATTAATTATAACACGAAATAAATACATAAATTTTGCATTTTTGCAAGTAGAATAAAGTTTCAATAAATCACTGAAATGCAAGAAATGTTAAATGTGTAAAAACTGACAAATTCTATATAAAATTAATTTAATAAATAATGATTTCTTTAAAATTTGAAATTAGACAATGTTTCTTTAGATTTTTTAATTTTAATTGCAATTAATTTGCATATTTATTAATCGTTGTTTTCTTTTTCTACAAAACAAATTGTAAAATAAGTTTTGAGTAACACTTATTTTATAATTTTTTATACGTAACATAAATGTTTCTGAAAAATAAGATATTTCAATGGGAAATGATTCCCTGACTTCAACATACATAGCCTGTCTGAATTGAAATGGAAACAACCATGACATCCTTTTTTTTATTAAACTAAATGATTTATTTATTATTATATAATGATTTAATTTCTTTCTCTGTAATGTCTATTTAAATTCAGTAAAAATTTAAGTGTGTGTAAATGACTTTTAAAAATTGTGCACATCATTTCTTTAATTTTAAAAATTATTCTTCTATTTAATGAAAAAAATATATATTTTTGATTTTTTACTTTGAAGTAACACGCAATTAATTTAAGTTCAAGAAATTAAAATTTTATGTAAATTAATAGTTATACTAAAATAGTAAATTGTTTATTTTACAAACGTAAATAAGGGTGTGATAATTAGGTTATATTGGCTTCTTCACACCATATTTCAAACTTTCAATTTAAATTAATAAATATAGGCTTGAATAAAATTTTTCTAAACAAAGTATTAATATGTGTATGATTGATTCATTTAGATTAATTCTCTCTGATTAAAAATAATAATAATAATAATAATAAGAAGAAGAAGAACAAGAACAAGAAAAAGAAGAAGAAAATTGGATTTGAAATTGATCCAAAAACTGTCAATTTTCATCATTTTTAGGATCACTGTTTTTGTAATTTTTTTTTTTAATAATTTGGATACTCACTTAGATTGAACACCAGTACATTTACTTTGTTTATCCAAAAGGAATCAATTGAAAATATTAATTTAATTATTATAAAATACAATTCCAAAACTTGAAATTCATTAAAACTGCCATATTTCAACATACATATATTTTTTTAAAGCTTTTAAGAAGCTCAAACTTGGCATATATTTAAGTTTGTTCAAAATAGACATTATATTAAAATTTCAAGAGGGTAATTTTATTATTCTAAAATATTGAAGTTTGAAATTTATTACAAAAGGGGTTATTTTTTTAAATTTAGATATATTCAGAAGTTCGTTAGTTTAGCAATTATCGACTAAAAACAATTTCATTTAAATTTAAAATCTTAATTAATATAACTTTCTAAGAAATTATAAAAAAATAAAAATATTACTTAAATAAATAATGTATTACTTTTATAATTACTTAGAAATTCATCATAATTAAGATTTTTAATTTACATGAAATCGTTTTTAATCGATTATTATTGCTAAACTAACCAACTTCAAAATAAATCTAAATTGTAAAAAAATAACCTCTTTTGTGATAAATTTCAAACTTCAATATTTCAGAAATTAAACAAATTAGCCTCCTGAAATTTCAATCTCCGGTCTATTTTGTACAAACCTTAATATGTGCCGAGTTTGAGCTTCTTAAAAGACTTCAGAAAAAAGAAGTAGTGTTGAAATATGGCAGTTTTAATGAATTTTAAATTTTGAGATTGTATTTTATAATAATTACATTAATATTTTTAAGTAATTATTTTTAGAAAAGCAAATAAAATGCACTGCAGTTCAATTCAAGTAAGTATACGAGTCATTTATTAAAAAGATTTACAAAAAATGTGCTCTTAAAAAATAAAAATATGCCAGCAAGACCCCTTAGACGAAAGTCAGTGGAATCACCCATCGTGTTTTTATATTTTCATTTGACAGCTGATGACTTTGAAATTATCGTCTGATCGCTCGAAATCGTTCGAAAATTGAGACGAAACGATCCGGGAAAAGACAATTGAGAGTCCGAGATGATCGCCCTGAACATAATCAGTAAATCCGAACGATATCGAGCGAAAAAAATTTTTTCTCGTATCGTCGTGCATCACTAATTATAATAACAAAATTATAAAAAATCCGCTTCTGATTACAATATTAATCCTAAGCACGCGTTTCAATGTCTCCCATGAGATGTTCGGCAGCGTATAAAAAGTTCCTATTATTATTGTCTTCAAGTAAATTTGTACTTTAACAAAACATTCTCGATGGAACAAGGACTATTGTTACTTATAGAACACCGTTTAGTTGCTACATACATACCACCCTCGAGCAAAGTTGAACTAATATTAAAACATCATAATTAAACAAATATAGTTTACATTCTCCAATACTGTAATTGAGAATCATTTCCGAAAGAAAAAAGAATAAAAACATAACTGGTAGTACACGACTCATAGACATCAAATCTGAATAAGCGCTGGAATACGTAGGAGAGAGAATTATTATTCGGAGAAGAGACAGCCGAAGAGTTTGTCACATAACAGTGCTGACTAATGTATTAATTAATAATTAATTAATATATTAATTGTTGCTTGGTTTTGTCGAAAGTCAACCAATATCCTTTCAGATTCGACAAAGTTGTTTTCTTCTTGGTCAAAAGAAATTCTCGATGAAACGCATGTGCTAATTGTTGTGTCTCGAATGTCAATCTTAGAGGGCCGGGTTTCTGACGTTTCTGCGAGAATAATCCTAATCTTGATATCTGAGTGTGTGTATATGGATCGAGAGAGAAGGCATTGCCAAATATTTGAGAGAGAAATATTTTACTATTAGATGGAGAGTTTACATCAACTTCAGAAGGAGAGACATCCTGCTCAGGAACACCAAATAGCATTAAGTTGTTCCTTCGCATAGTCCTGTCCTCAATCTCTTTTATGCATTTACTTGAAAGGTTTTTTGTAGAATTGAATACTGACTTTACTTGCGAATTAAAATCTTTAATCGTACCTTCAACTGCTGCCATTCTTTGTGAAAGATCATCAATTCTAATTTCAGAAGTCTCGATTCTTGTACTATGATTGTCCAATTTTGCAGATAAATCATCCATTTTTACAGAAATTCCAGCAAGATGAGCAGTCAAGGATTTATTAATAATAATAATAAATTATTATTATCAAAGTATAAGAGAAAAGGGAGATGAATTTATTTCTTGAGGATGATATTTAATTTTGCATGCTCGCTTAGAGTTGCGAAGAAGTAATATTATCTAGAGAACGAGAATATAACCGGGAATATAACCGAGCAAAATTCTAATAGAGAATTTATAAGAATTTAATTTTTTTATTTACTTATTTATCAAATTTTCTCAATCAATGTACAAAAATAGAATCTCTAGTGACATTCTTAGTAGTAATGATTTGAATTTTAATGTTAATAGTAAGAATTATTTATATTAACTATAGCAACATTAAAGACAAACTTTGCATTGTTGTTGGTCATTGAAAACTATAAATTTTTGCAAATTCAAATAATAAAAATTACAAAATTGAAAAGAATAGTTTAAAACAATAAATATATTAAATTTAAACAAAATAGTTTAAAAATTATAGGAATAACAGTTGCAAATAATTTGCAAATTAAACAACTGGATTGAAAATCGAAAAAAAGAATAAAAAATTGAGGAAACAAAATGAAAATTAAAGAATTAAATTAAAATTTGAAAAAAAAAAATTACAAAATGATGAAAATAATTGACAAAAAAAACAAAATTCAAAACTAGGTGAGAATTATGTCCATTTCATGAACATTTCGCTTCCAAGTAAGCAAAATAATTTGCTTCCTCATAGAGGAAGCAAGAAATTAATAATATATAAGTTAATTGGGGAAGTTATTGAAAAAAGGAATTTTAAATGCAAAAAAATGTAAAAATATGAATTATTTTACGAATTCTTGATCAATTATAAAAGTTATATAGGTCAATCGATTCGTTTTGAGATAAGGAATATGATTTTTGTATTCATTAAGTTGTATTTTTAGCATAAAAAAATTTTTTGGCAAAAAACAATTTTTTTCGATGAAAAAAGGTGCTCAAAAAAATTTGGTTGGGTATTTTCAAAAATCCTTGTGTCCAAATTTAGATATTCATGAACTTAATAAGTCATCCAAATTTTATTGGAATGCGTCTAAGCGTTCTCAAGATATCTTGTACACAAAAAACGCTATACACACACACGCACACACACATACATACACACACACACACACACACACACATACATCTGGACATTTGCTTAGGAACGAAAATTTTCGCTTATTAGATGAAAATGAGTCGATTTAGACTATTTTTGGAAAATCGAAAAGTTTAACGATCACAAAGCTTCCTCTTGGAGGAAGCAAAATAGCTAGATTAATACACAACCGAACAAAATAATTTACAAAATCAAAGAATAATTAAACATTTTTAAAATAATAATTGAAAATTAAAATAATTGAAAATTGCGGGAAATAATTAATAATTGAAGGAAATAGTTGAAAAATTGAAGAAAACATGTGAAAAGTTACGAATATTATTGTCGATTGAAAACAAAATTCGAAAAATGACTAAATTAATAGACAATTGAAAAAAATAATTATAAAAATTAAACAAGAAATATTAAGTTTGAAGAAAATAATTGCAAATTGAAAAATTAAAAAAATTATAGGAATTATTGTTGGAAATAAATGCACATTTAACAACAGTATTAAAAATCGAAAACAATAATTAAAATTCAAAAAAAAAATTAAAATTGAAGAAAGCAATACAAAATTTATGAATTGAATTAAAATTTATGAAATATACTTAAAAATTAAAGAAAATTAATTAAAAATTAAAGACATAAATTTGTAATTAAAGAATTAAATGGAAATTTCAAGAAAATAATTGATAATCAAAAGAAAAATTACAATATGACAAAAATAAGTAAATGTTTTAAAATTTATTAATATTAAAAAAAATAATTAACAATTGAAAAAAAACTTCAACAAATGGTGAGAATAATCGTCGTTTGTACAAAAAAAATTCTGTAATCAGTACATATTCATAAAATTGAAGGTGAATAATAAATTGCCTATTGAAAACTGATGAAAATTATGGAAAAAAAATTGTAGAAAATAAATGAAAATTAAAGAAACTAATTGAAAATTTAAGAATTGTATTGAAAAAAAAAAAATTGATAATTGATAAAATGCGGGAATTAATTAATATTAAGGAATTAATTGAAAATCGATCAAAATAATTGAAATTTAAAGAAATTTTTTGAGTATTGAAGAAAATGATTAAAAAGTGAAGAAATAAATTGGAAATGAAAGAATGAAATGTAAATTTTAAGAAACTAATTTATAATTAAAAGAAAAATTACAATATGACGAAAATAATTAACTATTTAAAAAAATAATTAACAATTAAAAAAAATTCAAAAAATGGTGAGAATAATTATTATTTGAAAAAGAAAAATTTTAAAATTGATGAATAATTATAAAATAGAAGGAAAATATTAAATTGTTAATTGAAAACTGATGAAAATAATGGAAAAAATTGTAAAAAATAAATGAAATTAAAGAAATCATTTGGAAGTTGAAAAATTATTATATTGAAATTTCAAGAAAATACTTGATAATTGAGAAAATGCGAGAGTTATTGGATTTTGAATGAAGTAATTCAAAAACGTAGAATGCAATTGAAAATTGAAGAAAATAATTGAAAATTAAAGAATTAAATGTAAGATTAAAGAATTAAATTGAAGATTAAAGATTTAAATAGAAATTTAAAAAAAATGGTTGATAATTGCAAGAAAAATTACAAAATTTTTTTCAACTTATCATTATTTTCATCATATTTCAATTATTGACTTCAAGTTTCAAATTTTAAAATTATTTTCTAAAATTTTTAAATATTTTTCTCAAACTTCCCATTATTTTCTTTATTTTTTATCATTTTTAATTATTTAATTCAATTTTTAATTATTTATATTATTTGTTCATTACTTTCAATTACATACGTTATTTTTCATAATTTCCAAAAAGTATTTAATTATTTATCTGAAATTTTCATTTTTCTATTCAGTTTTCAATTATATCTACGATACTCAATTTCAAATTATGTTTATCTTTTTTCATTTATTTTCTCTTATTTTTATTTATTTATTTTTTTTTTTTTGACAATCAACTTGTAAAAGTTTCAAGTATTTGTTTTGAATTTTCTTTAAATTTCCTTTATTTAAAATATATTATGCATTTTCTCCAATTACTTTTTAAATTTTAATTATTTTCTTCAATTTTAAATTGTTTATATTATTTCTTCATAGTTAACTAAAATTTTTTATCATTTTCTGAATTAATTTTCTAAATTTTTAATTATTTATCTCAATTTGAATCATTTTTTTTACTATTTATTTTTTTTCTCCATTTTTTCATTACTTTAATTTGTTACAAATTAATTAAAAGATTTTGAAGTATTTTTCTTAAATTTAAATTACTTTCTTTCATTTTAAAATTGTTCATAATTGTTATATTCAATAATAATTTTTAAACTTCATTGACTTATAGTTAATTTGTAATGATAATTATTTTGTTATTTATCCATTTTTTTTTTTTTTAATAAATTGTTTGTGTTTCAAAATAGTGGGGCGCATTCAAACATAGAAAATTCTCATAAATTCTCCGGAAGGAGAATATTCTCGGTTATGTTCTCGAGAATGTAACCGAATTTTAAATTACCGAGAGTTTTGCAACTCTATGCTCGCTCGATTTTTTTATTTCTTTTATATATTTAGTTTCAAAAACTGTAATGACGAACAAGAACTTCAAGCATTAAATAATATTTAGCAAAATATAACGCGCGCAAGAGAGCGATAAGTTTTCCATTTATTTTAGAAATTAAACTATAATTAAATAATAATAATCTCCGTAAACTCTAGAAGTTAGTTAGTATCTATTTATATTTATTCAACTTTTTCTGTCCACGTTTTAAAGTCTGAAGTGAAGTTTGTTAGTATTAATATTTGTTCATCTTTTTCTGTCCACTTTTTAAAATCCAGAGTGAAGTTAGTCCCTGTTATTTTATTACTTTTGACTCTCTTTATCGGGAATTATTTTAAAATTTGAATTGAAAAAATAGGGTAACCTTTTTCGTTAGTTCTTTTAAACATATATTCTATGATTTTGTCAATTATTTCTCTTAAATTTTATTTATTGTTTTCAATTTTTCATATTTAAATTATTTTCATCATAATTAAATTCTCTTTCTCAATCTTAAATTATTTTCAGCATATATTTCAATTATTTTTTTCAATTTTGAATTAATTTTATAATTTTTTAATTATTTTCCTCGATTGTTAATTACACAGCCACACAAAAAAAAACAACTTCATTGTCCGAGACACTACACTAGTGTATTCTTACGTATTTTTTTCCGCTGAATCTAAATCCGAAGTCAGAATTGTTAGATTGGCTAAATTTTTCGAGATAATCTCAAAAAACTCGATTTTTTCGTGTTTTTGAGTAGTTTTTTGAAAATATCTCAAAAATTTTAGACAAATTGGTTATTCTGACTTCGGATTCGGATTCAGCGGAAAAAAATACGTAGGAAAACACTATCATAGTGTCTCGGACAAAAAAATTTTTTTTTGGGTTTTAATTGGTGATGTTTTTTTTATCTTTTTTGAGATAATTTTTAAAATTTTAGGTAATCTGCAAATTCTAACCTCTGATTTACATTCGTCAGAGAAAAATACATAAACATACATTAGTGTAGTGTCCCGGCTAAAAAAATTTTTTTGTTGGGTTTCTTGGGTGTTTTTGAAATTTTTTAAGATTTGGTTTTTTGAGATTATCTCAAAAAATTTAGCCAATCTAGCAATTCTGACTTAGGATTCGGATTCAGCGGAAAAAAATACGTAAGAATACACTAGTGTAGTGTCTCGGACCAAGAAGTTTATTTTTTTTTGTGTGGCTGTGTTATTATTCTCATTTTCTAAGATTTTTATGTATTTTTCTCAAATTTCTATTATTTTCTTCAATTTTTAATTATTTCATTTCATTTATTCATTTGTTTTTATAATTTTTAAAAAATTTTATTAATTATTGTAAATTTCAATTACTTTAAGCTTTCTTTAATTCTTTTTTCCAATTTTTAGTTATCTTCTTTTTTTCAATTGATTTTTAAAATCTTCATGTATTTTTCTAAAATTTTAATTATTTTTTCTTTATTAAAAAAAATTTTTGTAATTTTTTCAATTATCACACTTAAATGTCATTTTTTTTACAACTTATGATTGTTTGTATCATATTTTAATTATTTTCGTCAAGTTTTAAAATTTAAAACCATTTTTCAATTATTTTGCAAAATTTATTTCCTTCAATTTTCAATTCTTTACATTTGTTTTATAATTTCAAAAACATTAAACTTTTTATCTGACTTTTCAATTATTTTATTTAATTTTCATTTTTTTCTCGTTCTTTTTCATAATTGCCAAACAGTTTTTACTTATTTCTCTTTAATTAAAACTTGATCTGTTTAATTTTAAATTATGTTTATCTTTTTTTATTTATTTTCTCTAATTTTTAATTATTTTTTTTTTTTTTTGGCAATCAACTTGTAAAAGTTTTAAGTATTTTTATGAAATTTTGTTTAACTTTGTTTTATTTAAAATATTTTTCATTATTCAATTTTTTCAATTTACTTTTAAGATTCTTAAGTATTTTTCTCAAATTGAAAAAATTTTCTTTTTGTTTTTCCCCAATTTTTAGTTGATTTAATTCTCTTTTTTTTCAATTAATTTGCAAAATTTGCAATTATTTTGTTTAGTTTCAATTATTTTTTGCAATTCTTTTTAATTTTAAAAATATTATAAACTTTGCCCTAATTAAATATTTATTTTATTTATATTAATTGATTTTTAAATATTTTATTTAAAATATTTATTTCTTCTTATTAGATATAAATATTATTTATCGATTTGTTATATTTTTTTTGTATTTTATAATTTCTAAAATGTACGAAAAACTTATCGCGCGCTTGCGCGCGTTTGATTTTGCTAGTTAAATAATAATAATCTCCGTAAACTCCTGAAGTTAGTTAGTATGTATTTTTATTTATTTATCTTTTTCTGTCCACGTTTTAAAATCCAGAGTGAAGTTAGTCCCTGTTATTTAATTTTCTTGTGCTGGTTTTTAATTGTCATTTGTGTAAAAAAAAAAAGTTTCGAAAAATGCTTTAAAAATTTATTATGGTTTTTGAAGAAGTTTAAAATATATACACATGCAATTAATTTCCGTAATTTTCAGTTATTATCTCAAATTTAGATTATTGTCATCAATTTTCCATTATATAACGATTTTTTAATTATTTCCTTTTGCTTAAAAATAAATTCTGCAATTTTTCTTGATTTTTATCAATTTATAATTATATTCATTATTTTGTCATTACTTTTAAAAATTTCAATTATTTATTCGATATTGCAAGTATTCTCATGAATTTTCATTATTTCTGCAATTTTTCAATTACTCTCTTTAATTAAAATTTTTCAAGTCATTTTGTTCCTAATTATTATTTTTTTCTAAACATATACTCTATGCTTTTTGCAGTTATTTCTCTCAAATTTTATTGAATGTTTTCAATTTTTCATATTTAAATTATTTTCATCATTATTCGATTTTCTTTCTCAATCTTAAATTATTTTCAGCATATTTCAATAATTTTTTTCAATTTCAAATTCATTTTGTCATTTTTCAATTATTTTTCTCGATTGTTAATTATTCTCTTTTTTTAAAATTATTTTCTAAGATTTTTAAGTATTTACTCACTTTTTTAAATGAAAAAGTCTTTTTTTATCTTTTTCAATCTGCAAGTCCACTGGCAGCCCTCCTTATTGGATAAATATTATTCATCAATTTGTTTTAATTATTATTATAGTTTAATTTCTATAATGCATGGAGAACTAATCGCGCGCTTGTAAAAATAATTTTTAAACTTTTAATTGATAAATATATTATAACCGTTAAAATAAAAATATATTTACTAAATAATTAATTAATACTTACTCCATAATGTATCAATTTTATAAATTAATTAAATGAATAATTAATTTAAAGTTTACGAAAGCTAGAAGCTCAATTTGAGTTAAAAAAAACAAAAAGAGAATTAAAAAAAAAAAAAAAGAAAAAGCTCAAAGACCAAAGAAACGATTTAGATAATCAAATTTGAAATTTAGAAAGAGAAAAATCAAATAAGATTAAATTATCAAAATAAGTCAAATTAAATTTACAACGATCTCCTGTATCAATTTTATATCCGACTTACACAGTCCAATCTGAAAGATTGAATTAAACTTATCTATATAAATAAAACACCTCTTTTAAATTAGGACAGTTATTAGGATCAATTTTAGGAATTTCTTTCTTTTCCTCAAGTAATAATAACAATAGGTAATCGTCAACATTTTTAGATAATTTTCAAATTAATAATAGTTGACTCGAAACAGGATTACATGGAATAGGGAAAAATTAATTAAATTAATTCTTAAATACTAAGATTATTACAGAAATTTAGACCAAGTCTTGATATATCGCAGAACCATTGAGAACAGATTAATAAATATTATAAGTTTAACCGAATGGAATCTAAAGAAAATAATTAAATTAAACAAAATGTGAAATTTCAATATCATCATTTAGGAAAACAAAAAATAATGTTTTATTTAAAATTATAAACGATATTGAAGCAAACATAGCTAAGATTCCTTCTGAATAATCTAGTGATGAATTTAGACACAAAGTCATTAATATTTCTGATAACTTTATTAAAAAATATACATAAATCTTCAAATATTTTTAGTACCTTATTTCCATTTTTACATTCTCATTAATAAAATATTATTTATTGAAGCGACAGATTTATCTATAATTTAATTTTTTTTGCTCCGATTTAATCTGATAACTGAGTCTAACTACAAAATTCTCCGAAATTGTACGAAGGGCTATGACGTGGTGATAAGAACTCGGAAATTAATTAGGAGATTGATATTAATGTACTAAGATCTCTCAGTCATTTCGTCGATCTCACTTCATAATCTCAAATTTTCTTAAATTAAAAAAAACCACTTTCCAGTAATTTTTCACCCGTTTTTTTCCCCCTAGGATTACAAACTATTTTCTCAATATCCGACACGATTGTTTCCGCTTCCCTGACTGTGTTATTTAGAAAAATATTATTCCCATCTAAGAATACCCATTAATTTTAAAATCCCAATGCAAAAATTATTTTACACATAAATTTTTGTCTAAAAAGCCAAATTATGTATTGAAAATTTAATTAATCTGACTCGGCAACTTTTGTAGAACACACACATTTTTATGAAAATGGGAATTTTCCTTTCTTTGCAATAATCTCTTTAGAAAATGTATTCCAGCAGCGAGGAAACATTTGTATACCTTATCCAAACTAATTTATAGGCAAATCGCACAAAAAACAGGAAAATCCAGCACACCAGTTTTTTGCACGGCTCTTAACCTGTTCTTAATTGGGGCGTTTATTTTGCAAGAGCCCTGTCGGGTCAAATCCCTTGCATTATCTGTGTTCTCCAGGCGGGACAGAATGTTCATGGGGGATCTGTTAGAGGAACAAACTTCAAGTAGAATCACGTAGCAGAATTTTCTAAAAATAAATCTGTTGCTCAGCATCAAAAGCATTTGCGTGAATGGCAGGCAACGAGGTCCCTCTGAATGCTGAATCTCAAGAGATCTTAATTTCGTCAGAGTACCTCAGTTTCTAAACCAATGATGAAGTACACTCCCACCTCTTTATTGTATAAATATAAAGTACACATATATACTCGTTTGCCATTCGTTCAACGCGCCATTTGGATCACGAGTTATTTTTATCCCATTGAAAATCAAATCTTAATCTTGAAAAATTTAAACTTTCTTCACTAAATTCACTGGAAAATTTATCGTCTCTTTTGTATATATCTTCTTTAAAAGCATTTAATATGAATAGCAAAAGTTAGACATTCATTGTTTCAATTAAAGTTCAGCACATAAAAGAAAAACAATTTCTTGGAGAAAATTTACGTCCGGTGATAAAAGATTTTGACTCCCAGGTCTCGTACGTAATAAAGAATATTTTATCCCGAATCACGAAAAAAATTACCGAGAAAAGTGGATTTTTAGTTTTTTTTTTTGTATTTTTATTGGAAGATTGAAAAAGATCTTGTTTTTTATCTTTAAAAGTGACTAGGGGGAGAAAATTACTATTATTTGAAATAATAACTGGCGTATTAAATGGGAGCTTGCCATTAGTGATAACTGGGTCATTATAGAGGCAATATTGTACCACTGCTGGCAATATTGATACATTAACTACTCAATCGTTAATTTCCCATTTGGTTCGGTAAAATTTATAGCTCAGTGAATTTACCAAACTGCATTGAATTCTGCTATTTGTAGTCGGTTGAAAAATATTTTGGGTTTGGAAATTTTTAATTTGTCGAGTAAATTTTAATTGTTCTTTAAACTTTTTGGAAAATTTTCCAATTCATGAAATGTAACGCGAATTTTAATTTTCTACGCCATATTGGGTCCAACATTTTTGACTTTTAAAAAGTCACTTTATCTTTGATCAAAAGAACTTTTTTCTCTTATTTCCTAGTTCTTTAAACATTTTAAAAACTTTCTAATTCATGCAATGTAACGCGAATTTTATTTTCGAAGCCATATTGGGTCGGACATTTTGAATTATGAAAAGTTACCTAATCTTTGCACTCAAAAATCAAAAGAACTTGTTTTTTATTTTCTAGTTTTTCAAATATTTTGGAAAATTTTCCAATTCATGAAATGTAACGCGAATTTTAATTTTCGACGCCATATTGTGTCCGTCATTTTGAATTTTGAAAAGTTACTTTATCTTTGCACTCAGAGATCAAGAAAACTTCCTCATTTTATTTTCTAGCTCTTCAAACTTTTTGGAAAAATTTCCAATTCATGAAATGTAACGCGAATTTTAATTTTGGACGCCATATTGGGTCCGCCATTTTGACTTTTAAAAAGTCACTTTATCTTTGCACTCAAAGATCAAAAGAACTTTTTTCTCTTATTTCCTAGTTCTTTAAACATTTTAGAAACTTTTCTAATTCATGAAACGTAACGCGAATTTTATTTTCGATGCCATATTGGGTCCGACATTTTGAATTATGAAAAGTTACCTAATCTTTGCACTCAAAAATCAAAAGAACTTGTTTTTTATTTCCTAGTTTTTCAAATATTTTGGAAAATTTTCCAATTCATGAAATGTAACGCGAATTTTGATTTTCGACGCCATATTGGGTCCGCCATTTTGAATTTTGAAAAGTTACGTCATTTTTGCACTCAGAGATCAAGAAACTTCCTCATTTTATTTTCTAGCTCTTCAAACTTTTTGGAAAATTTTCCGATTCATGAAATGTAACGTGAATTTTAATTTTGGACGCCATGTTGGGTCTGCCATTTTAAATTTTGAAAAGTTACGTTATCTTTGCACTCAGAGATTAAAAAAAGTTTTTCCTTTTATTTTCAAGCTCTTTAAACTTTTTGGAAAATTTTCCGATTCATGAAATGTAACGTGAATTTTAATTTTGGACGCCATGTTGGGTCTGCCATTTTAAATTTCGAAAAGTTACGTCATCTTTGCACTCAGAGATTAAAAAAAGTTTTTTCTTTTATTTCCAAGTTCATTAAACTTTTTGGAAAATTTTCCAATTCATCAAATGTAACGCAAATTTTAATTTTGGACGCCATACTGGATCCGCCATTTTGAAATTCAAAAAGTTACTTTACCTTTGCACTTAGAGACCAAAAGAACTTTATTCTTTTAATTCCTAGTTCTTTTAACATTTTGAAAATTTTTCCAATTCATCAAATATAACGCGAATTTTGATTTTTGGCGCCATATTGGATCCATCATTTTGAATTTTCAAAATTTTAATCATCTTCGCATTTAGAGATCAAGAGAATTTGCTTATTTTATTTTCCAGTTCTTTTAACTTTTTGGAAAATTTTCCATTTTTTAATTTTTTTTCTGTTGTATTCTTTTTTCATTTTTTTCGTTACTTTTCTTCATTTTTCAGGATTCTCTTTTTATTTTATTTTTTCACGTTTACTGATTTTTAATTCCAACATTTAGTTTTTTTCCACGTTATAAGCATATTTCACACATTCTAGTTATCATTTTTTAATATTAAGATATTTTAATTCATAATGCAATATTTGATAATACATAACTGTTTTCTCTCATTTTCGAGATGTTTTTAATTTTTTCTAATTACATTTCTTGAAATTTAGTTTTTTATTCAATTACCGATAAATGTCTTGATATTTTTATTAATTCATCGAAATTTCTTGTTCTTTCATCAATTTATTGGTATTTTTTTCATTTTCTAATGTTTTTGTAAATTTCTAGTTTTTTTTTTTTCAATTTTTAGTTAACATATTCATTTTTAGTTCATTTTTCACTTACTACTAATTAAAAAAAAAATCAACTGTATTTCTCAAATTTTCAAGAAGTTATTATCTTTTTGTAATTTTTCTTTATTTTTATTATGTTTTTTTTTATAGGAAATTTTTATATCATCTAGTTTTTAAAAATCAACATTTAGTTATTTTTTCATATTTTACACTCTCTAAATCTGAATTAGTTTAAAATAACTAATTCGAAAACGAAAACTCAATCACTAATAAAATTGAAATAGTTATATCTTTAGCTCTACTAATTCTTTAGTAAAAAATAACTAATTATTAGTTAATTTCTTTTTTAGGTTATGTCAAAATAATTAATATTTTAATAAAGTTTTGTTTAGTAGTTCAATTTAGTCAAATTTTAATTATTTTTTAGTTTTCTTTTTACTAATAAATAATTAGTCATATTTTACTAATAACTCGTTATTTTTAATTAACTCCGATTTAGACTGTAGGCATATTTCTTTTTCTAGCTATTCATTTTTAATGTTCAAGTACTTAATTCTACAATACGATATTTAGTCATTTTTTTCATTTTCTGGGTATTTTTCTGTTATCGCTAGTTATTTTAATGCAATTTTAATAATTTATTTAATTGCTAGTGATCTATCTTTAGTTTTTATTTTTTTTAAATCTCTAGTTTTCTTCAACTAATTTTCAGTTATTTCTTCACTTCCTAGTTATTTAAGAAATTTCTAGTAATTTTTTTCCACTTTTAGTGACAATTTTCATTTAATAATCATTTGTTAACTTGATAGAGGTTCAAAAAAACGTGTTTGTTATATTTCTTATTAAGTATTTTTTAGTTTCTAATTATCCTACTTTATTTTATAATTTATTTTCCTCAATTTCTAGTAATTTTTCATTACTTGTGAGTTATCTTGTCTTAATACAAAAAAATACATTTTTACAGTTATTTTTTAAAAATTTCTTTTTTCATGTGTATTTATATTTTTACTTTTTCGTTATTTTTTCACTTTCTAGTACTTTTCAATCATTGTTTTCAAGTATTTTTAATTTTTTAACAAACTTATTTAACAAGATTGCAAGAAAATATTACTAGAAAGTGACCAAACAACTTTAAAGTACAGAAAATAAATACAAAATTTATAAAAAGTGACTAGGAATTTAAAGAAATATCTTGTAAATGAACACAAATTCCGTAAAGTGAAAAAATAAAATAAATAATTTTTCTGTTCGTTAAATCTTTTTATATTTAAAAAAAGACAAAAACGTTTATATTACCACCTCCGTTTTTTTTTAGAAAGATTTGTAAATTTTTTTAGATTCATCCCCTTCGCTTTAATTATTTCACCTAATTTATACACAGCCCATTAGATATTTATTTATTTTTTCAGTAGTTTCGTAATGATTAAAGTTTTCTTTAGATGCAAATCCGTGAGATAGATGTGCAGATTTTTCTCGCTATTTTATGAACTAGTACACTAGTTTCCCGAATGTGAATCGTTTCCTTCAAGCCCTAGATACAAACTTAAGTAGAGCAAAAAATAAAAGAGAATAGAGCAGATACGAAGAGAATATATAGCATTCCAGGGGGTAGTAAAATTTGGTTCTTTATAATCCACTCCCCTTGCCATTGATAATAAACCAAGTTTATAATAAGAAATATGCAGAACTACAGGAAATGAGTGATTTAATTAAATTTTTTAGAACATTTTTGTGGTCTTTGACGGCTGATGAATTTCAATGAAATTGGAATTCAATAGAGTATGTTATATAAAGAATTTATAATTCTTACTTTTATATTAAAAAAACCGAATGCCAGAAGTTCTATTAATGTTAGAAGAATCTCTAATTTTTAAAAAATAAAAAAAGTACTAAATCGCATAACTTAATTAATTTTTCTTTTACCTAATAACATATAATAATTAAAATTTGTCTTCGAATAAACATTTAGTTTATTTTTTAACATTAAGATTCATAAAAAATCAGTTTAAAAAATATAAAAAAAAGAATCGGCATACACATACTTAAACATACACGATTGTCTAAAATTATATATAAAAATAAATATGCAGATAATTCGAACTTGAACCACGTGGATATTAAATGTGCATAAATGAATAATTTAAATAAATAAAATATGCAAGAAAGACAATTAGACAAAGACAATAAAATATATATAAAACTCATCGTTTCGGCATCTTCTATTTTTAATTTCTTTCAGGACTGGGGCGATTATTGTTGAGCAGCATGGAGACTGACGAGCAGAATCATTATAATTTATCATTATTTCTTTCTGATGGTGGACCACTGTTTTTGCTCCTAATCCTGTCAATTTAATTAAATTGTGTCAATGTTGCTCTCCTAATCATTTTATCCACCCCATCGTCCTCTTCATTGGGAAACCGTCACATAATTTAAAAATCGCCACACTTCAAAAAGATAAAAAATAAATAATTAACAAAAATTGCACAAAATACAAAACACTAAATAAATAATCTATTAAAATAAAATATGCACCTTCGTGCTGTCGGCGACACACAAAGTCGTGACGATTTCCGATAGATAGCCGATAAACGATTGTGAGGACGATGGACGCAGAAGAAACTAAATTCAAATCAACATTTCTCCTTCCTCTCTTGAGTCTCCACGCCCTAATTACCTTCTGGCGCCCAGGCAATGAAGAGAGTTGTCATATAATTAAATTTCAAATTAAATTATTTTTGTCATAAATATCAAAACCCTTCAACTTTTTGCCTGTTTATCTCACTTGGATACTAAACAAAGTACAACAAAACTCCAGCCCCGTTTTAACCAGAGTCATAAAATGTTAAAATCCGTATTTGTGGACGTAGTAAAATTAAAATTAACTTCCAAATTTTGCAAAATTAAAATTTTCCAAATAATAAATTAAGCTGGATTAAGAATATTATTAAATAATAATCTACAATATCCAAAATTGTTTTTCGTATAATATGATAAGGTACTTTCTATAAAGGCGAGGAATTTTCTTGAGTTTAAAATCAAGTTATATGCATAGCAATTTTCCAATGAGTATTTGACGTCATAAAATTTTCTAAACGCCTCTTTTATGAACTCTGTTATCTGTTTTATGTAATTCTCAATCACCTACATAGGGGTAGGAAGTTTCATGCATATAAGTATTGCTTGTCTGATACTCTTCACTGCCTTCTACAGCATTACCTGCAGTAAAGAGCCAGTGATACGATCTTCTATGCACTTATTTCTTTGAAGAACATCGTCATCCTATTTTCCAGCTTATTCAGAAGCGCTGGAATTCAAGTATACACGCTGCAACTTGTTATATATACTTTCTCAAGTTGAAAACAGAAGTTCTAGATTTAATGAGGAACCTTCTAATAAAAGCAGTATACGTGTATAATTAGATCTCAAGTTTATTGAAATCATCGCATTAGTTTCACAGATAACTTCGAAATTGAACTATTTTAACGGGAATCTGATTTAATTTCAAGGGAAGAAATCCAATATATGCTAATTGAGAATTTTCTTAGCAGCTATCAACAATCTATCATCATTAATTTTAAATCTTTAAATCATCTTCTATTACTTAATCAAGAAAACAAAATAATTGAAAAATTCTGGATTTGAGTAAATTAAGGAATAAATTATACGATGGACCTTATATGAAGAAGATTATGGGTACAGGGAATTTTTTGCTCCTCTCGTTTCACAACCTAAATAGGTATTTTATGCTAATATTCTTTAAATGCCGGAATTTTATGAAGCACTTTTCATGATGCTTGGGATTTTTATTTTAAACGTTTTTTTTAACATCCAGCAAATAAATTTTTCAATTTAAGGGAAAACGAATTTTTTGTCGCTTGTCAATTTGAAGTATCAAATGAATTTAACATAAGGAATGTAACTGTTTTAATATTTAATGTTAGATGAATTTTAATAATTTTGATTTTAATGAAAATTGAACAAGTGGTTGATGAGAGGTCATGAAGATTATTATGGAAGAGCTTAAATATCTTACATATGTCAATCTGACCATATTTGCTATTACGCTCTTATCACCTTTGGGAAATGACGAGCATTAATTCAAAGTCAAGCGAGAGAGGCGTGAAATTGCTCAGATCAAAGTATTTCGAAAAACGAGAAATTTCGATTAAAGCTGACGTGAAAGTTTTTCGCTGTATATAGCTAAATCGCTCGTGCAAATGAACCTTTCTACTCTTTTGCGTCGCATAAGGGATGGAAAGGATACCTTGTTAGGTACATGATTCAAGTGGTACAAAAGCGAAATCCTGTGAACTGATCTCGTTCACTGTATTGATGGATCTCTCATATTGTCCGGCTTTTCCTCACTTTTTGCTACTCTTAGTTTCTCGCAATTGTCAGCAATATTGGTTTATTTCCTAGTTTCAAACTCGTACCTTAAAAAATTTGCTTGCCTAACACAATGGTAAATTTATGATTAAAACTCTATTGGATCAATGTTGGACAGCCTTAAAAAATTGGGCTAATATAACTGTCCAACATCTGACCAAGAATAGATTGCCTACATAAAAATGATTATGATTTGTTTTCAAGAAAATAAAACCTTTGAATTTTTTGTCTGTAAACCTACGAATGCTCTTCTCATAAAAAGATTGGTTACGATTTGTTTTAAAAAAATAACACCTTTGAATTCTTCTTCTGGAAACCTAATGGATTACCTCTTCTTGAAAAATATGGTTACGATTTGTTTTTAAAAAATAACACCTTTGAATTCTTCTTCTAGTAACCTACGGATGCCCTCCTCATAAAAAGATTGGTTACGATTTGTTGTAAAAAAATAATAACTCCTATATGTATTTTTCTTTGGAAACCTAACGGATTCCCTCTTCTTAAAAAATATGGTTACGATTTGTTTTCAAAAAAGAACAACTTCTATATATTTTTCATGGGAAACCTAATGAATTCCCTCTTCTTAAAAAAATGGTTACGATTTGTTTTAAAAAAATATCACCTTTGAATTCTCTTTCTGGAAACCTACGGATGTCCTTCTCATAAAAACATTGGTTACGATTTGTTTTCAAAAAATAACACCTTTGAATTCTTCTTCTGGAAATCTATGGATGTCCTCTTGAAAAAAATGGTAACGATTTGATTTAAAAAAATAGCACCTTTGAGTTCTTCTTCTGGAAAACTATGAATGTCCTCCTCATCAAAGAAACGGTTATGACTTTTTTTCAAAAAATAACATCTTTAGCGAATTTTTCTTCTGGAACCCTACAATGAAACTTAAAAAATACAACACAGGATTAGAAAAAATATAAGAAAGCTAAAAGCTCGACAATAATTACCATTGCCAATATTAACCCAATAGTAATCCAAGATATATTTCACTTACGTTTCTCGCAAGTGACTTGAGCTCTTAAATATATAAGAGGAACCTCTGCTATTATCCAATAAGCAGTATGCCTTTAAGCATCATTGGCACATGATCCAATCTTGGTTTCTAATACTGAGTAGAAACAGAGGCACCTCTTATATATTCAGTGGCTCAACTCACTTGCGGGAAAGGTAAGTGGAGCCATGTTTGGATAACCATTAGGTTAATATTGTCAATGATAGTTGTTGGCAAACTTCTAATGTCATGGGTCGAATGTTGAGTAATTAAATTCACTCAGGTTTGGTTCTCAAAATTAGTCCAATAGTTTACCAATCGTTAACATTGGCAATCTCCCATTGAAAAGTGTAAATGTTGGATGATGGTATTTCATAAAAACTCACAGCACTTTAGATTTCACAAAGTATATTTTATTCTTATTAGTCAGTAGAGAATACGTCACATTTATTCACCTGTTATAAATAGTTGGAGAACCAGTTAAGAAACCGTCGGGAACTGCACGGGTAAACGCGCCTGAATTTAATATTGTCGTTGAGGAGGGTAAAGGGCAGAGATAACAAGCTTCCTTTGGATCTCACTGAATGAATAACACTTTATTTAGCACAATTCTGTGTTACACGGAGTTTAGACTCGAACTGAACTGAACTAGTCCCAACTAGATCAACCTCATGTATCCCCACTCTTACAACGTGGACTGTAGAACAAGAGTGGGGGATATCGAGGAAAAGAGAACGAAGGATAGTTAGAAAAGGATGATCACATCTCCAACAGCGCCCGATGTGGACTGTAGAAAGGCTGAAACGGAACTGAGCTACATCATCTCATCAGGCCCTCGATCACCGACCAAAATGGAGTGGGGGCATCCTATCAACGATTCGAGGTTCATCCTGTAGAAAGAGAAAGAGAGCAGGCATGACGACAGATCTGGGAAAAACCTACCTCAATAGAAATTTTAGACTATATTAAAGATTTTATGACAGATTAAGCATTGTTTGACAATGTTTACAGAAAGCCATAAACCACCCATTTAAATCTTGCAAGGAAGTTTCCTCATAACTGTTAACATTTGGAACATTTTAAACTCAAAATTGGACCAATGATGGTTAAAGATATTCTGAGTAGTTTCATCCTTTTATATATTCGGTACCTCAACTCACTTGCGAGAGACAATTTTAAGTGACTATATTAACCCAAGCCTAGCTCCAAACATTGCTCCAATAGTTCCCAATCCTTAACCTAGTCAATTTCTCATTCGATAACTCATGTTATTAAAATCAATAATTAATTTGTCTTTTTATTTACATTTTCCCGTAACTTAATATTTTCTTTTACAATAAAAATTGTTAATTCCGTTTTTTTTTTTTCGTTAAAAAAATACACATCAAAATGGATCTTATCGGGTCTGGAATTTCTCGGGAACTATGTGAAATGTCTTTACTACAAGAAACTGCCACTAATCATCGACAGTTTGGGTTACAGACTGCTCTCCTATCTCAAGGTTTCCCTCAATAAAATTCATGAACTTTGAAATGAACTCCGACCAACTTTCTAGTTGTGAATGGTATTTGAGGATAGGGGAGAAAGCAAGCCACGTGCAAAACCTCCACGCAGCTCAAAACAATCTCTGTTAGCACTTTCCAGCGAGTCCTTTAGTTTAAAATAAATACCAAAAGTCACTCTGTACATTTACATACGTCTCCAAACATTGACTAATAAAACAATTACCTCTATTTTCATTCATATAAATATTGGCGAATTAACATACTGACACTTAAAACGTGCAAAAGGAATTTTTCGAAAAATTCACAAAATGTTTGGGAAGCAAAGTTTCTAAAATTTTTGAGAAGCAAAGTTCCCAAAACATTCGAAATAAATTTTTACCTGCAAAAGGGTTGACTTATGACTAACCCTCATAAAATTTGAAGGATTATAGTACCTGCTGTTTTGAAATGTTTATTTCAACATTAGTTAAAGGGGTTAGAGGTTCGAGACTGTGGAATAAATTGCCGAATATGATTACAGACTCATCAAAGCAATTTATATTTAAGATATTATTTTTCGACTTTTTATTTAAAAACAACCAGAATTTATTTAATATAACCTATTCGTAGATTTGTTATTTCTGGAACTCACAATTTTCTGTAACTTAAAGATACAACATGAAACAACATACGAAAGAGAATCATGTAAAACAACTATAAATTGATTGGCTGTACTTTTAGTTATTAATTACAAATTTAGTTTATTATTTATATAGTTTATCATATCTATTATGTAATTGTTCCTTAAAGAGCTCATTAGCTCTAGGAACTAGGAACTCAATCTTTCTTAAATAAACAAATAAACATTACACTTATTTTTTATAAACTTATATTACTTTTATGTTTTATGTATATTACACATCTTTTGGCATCTAAATTCAAAAATGTTATTAATTTTTTTTTAACATTAAGGGTTTGCGACATGATTTATAACCTTTGCAGATATAACTATTTTATAACAAAATTTTTTTTTATATTTATTCCTTAACATATATACGGGCTTACAAAAATAGAAATTTGCCCTTTCGTACAGTTGTACTAGTAACAATAGTAATTGGTCTATCCAATATAAGGAAAAAGTATTAATATAATGTTATAGCTAGGTAGCCTTATTTAAACTCCTTATTTAAAATATGCGATCGTAATAGGGCAGTAAAAGCACTTAACGAATAATAAAAAAAATCCAAATTTACGCAACATAGAATAGAGGGCTCTTCTTATGCGTTTTTACATCCGGATTTCTAGTTTTTATTGCGGAGCGATCTCTAAGTGAGTTTAAAGTTTCTTGCGGTATCAACAATTTTATGTTCCCTAGTATCTCCGAGCAATTAACTTGTCCATTCAATATACGGTATAGAAACAATAAATCGGTATATAATAACATTAGTGAAATTTTTGGAATCTTGAACAATTTTCTCAGATCTGTATAATTATGATCAAACTTGTTATAATTTATTACACGCTGGACCGCCATAAAACGTAGATGCCTATTCTGAACACGCTCAAGACGAACAAAATTATATAACTGATATGGCATCCAAACAACAGAGTTACAAATTAATACAGATCTAATAAGTGAAAAGTAAAGCGATTTTAATGTTGATAAATCAGTGAAACGTGTTGCATTTCTCGTGACAAAGCCCAGAACTGAGATATTTTAGATAAATTTTAGAATAAATTTTAGATATTTGTAATCGTGAAACATTACAGATTATAAATATACTAATTAAAAACTAAAATTGTTGAAAATTTTTCTGTAAATAAATTTTTCCTGTGAGATTTGGGAATTTTAGCTCATTTTTATAAGGGAAAAATCCCAAAATTCCTTACAGTGTATACTGAAAACTATCCTGAACAATTTTCCACTACTTTAAAAATGATCCAAAGAAACATGAGGAATGTAAATTGTTAATTTCAAGTCTCTCAGGAAGACTATTAAAAAGAAAATAAGAAACTTTAAATTGATTTCATTGTCAGTGGATCACCTTAAGTGAAACTCATTGCTTTGGGTAACAATTGGTTTTCTATAATGAGTAAAATCACTCTCTCTCTCTCTCTCTTTCTATCTCCTCTGTCACTCTCTACCTTGTCGTTCCTTCACTAGTTATGGTATCGAATAAACTTTTTCTTTAGTTCTCTGAAACGATGACCTCGCCTCGCCTTTTGGTAAAGCGTCGATCAAACTTTTTAGAGTGCAATTTAAGTACTATATTGCAAAAAAAGCAACAAAAAAGTAAAGGAAGCGATAATGGAGCTTTGACTCCTTCTGAAAGATCAAAGCTTTTGTATGCGTGATTTACATCATGTTGAAGCTGCTTCTTTGCTTCTGCCTTCATTGTGTATAAAGTGGATTTTCACCCATTCTGCACTAATTTTATTTAAAGAGCAAAAAAATCACCGTGACCATGCACAAAAAAAAACGGAAATCTAATTTAATATCCAATGATCCAAGTAGGTTTTTGATTAATCTATCACATGGATAATTACGCTTCAAATATCTTTTTAATTACCTTATTTACTTATATTTTAATTATACGCATTCAAAGAAAAAATTCCTAATAGTTTGTTTCTTTGTGTTAATCGGCAAACAGAAAGAGCTTTTCAAATAAACTCATCTCTGTTCATTGTCAGACAAACATTGGGTAAGAAAACAGCAAACTCACCAAAATAATGTAAAGAAGATATTGACGCTAGTCGAGATTGAAACTTCCTATTGATCGACTGTAGAGCAGTTTGAAAAGCACTTCTTATATTTCTTTGGTTCCTTTCTCTGGATTCTACAATCAGCTACTTTGAAAGAGTTCGATAGCTTCTATCACTTTTAGACCATTAATGGAATTCTTTACATGTCGGCGAAAATAGAAATCCATCATAGCAACTCGTCAAGTGAACTGGCAACAGAACTAAACTGCCTCGTTTTACTCAATGTCCTGGAAATTTGCCCAAAGGATTGAGTGCGTTATGTTCTATTTACAAATATAACCCAAAAAAGCACTGATAAATCCGGAAATCTCCGATTAAAAGCTTTCCGATTTGTCAAATCTTCTAAACTATCAAAATAGGATATGTTAACAGAATGGAAAAATAAAAGAACGGTGAAAAAGAAAGATGAAAAAACATTGTCAATATGGCGCCCAACATGGGGATATTTATTACTTACAATCAATTTTTTTCTCACACGAGTTACAAACAAATAAGAGACAAAAAAAATTTCTTAATTACAATGTGGATTATTCATTTATTCAATCATTCATTCATTCTGTCCACACCTGAAGTTTGTTATTAGATGTTTTTTTCTTTTAAATTTGAAATCATTTTCTTTTTACGTATGTAAGTTTTTTTTTGAACTTCAATTAATTTGAAATTTTATCAATTAAAAATGTATTAATCTACGCTTTGAGAATAGTAAATTTGAAATTATTTAAAAATTTCTTGAATTTTTACCAATTCATTTCTATTATAATTTCAATTATTTCCTACAATTTTCAACTATTTTGATCATTTTTTTAAACTATTTTTATTATTTTTCAAAAATTTTCTCCAAATTCTAATTATTTTCATTATTATTCAATTTTTCCCCTAAATTTTAAATTCAATTTCCGCAAGTTTCAATTATTTTCTCTAATTTTTCCAAATGAAACTTTTGTAGATTCAATTATTTCCTTCAATATCAAATTAGTTTAATTATTTATGAAATAATTTTCAATTTCTTTCTTCATTTTTCAATTATTTTTGCAAAATATGTTCTTTGTTTTTTAAATTGTCATTTTTTTCTTCAAATTACACATAATTTCTTCATCATCGAATTATTAATATCAATTTGTAATGTCAATTAAATAATTAAAGGACATAACTTACAAAATTTGGTAATTTAAATATCAGTTTCACTATTTTCATTGTTTTCCATAATCATTTTTTAAATATTTTTTAATGCTGAAGAACATGTTTCATGCTTCCTCTATTTTTATTAAAAAAACTAAATTAATAAATTTTTATTTATTGTTTTTAAAAATAAGTTGTGTTCTTCGATTTTAAATCACTTTCTTTTACAATAAAATAAATTCTGTAATTTCCTCAATTTTTTTTCTTTAATTTCCATAATTATCTTTAATTTACAATTGTTTTTATCATTTTTCAAGTAGTCTTTTTTATCTAAAATATATTCTGTAATTTTTGCAATTATTTTTTTGAATTTTTATTATTTTCTTCAATTTTCAATTATTTTTACCATTTTTCAATTACTTTTTGTCATTTTCAATTAATTTTTTAATTAATTATTTTAACATTATTTTTATCATTCTGCAACTATTTTCATTTATTACAACTATATGTTTTAATTCTTTCAATGATTTTCTTCATTTTTAAATTATTTTTATTACTTTGCGATTATTTTCTCGAATTTGTTATTATTTTCATTATTCTTCAATTACTTTCCTAGATTTTAAAATATTTTCCCCAAATTTTAATAATTTTCTTTTTTTTTTAAATTATTATTGTCATCACTTTTAATTATTAGTACAAATTTAAATTATTTTCTTCAGTTTTTAATTATTTGTATTACTTTGCGAATATTTTCTCAAATTTTTAATTATTGTCATTATTCTTCAATTAATTTCCTAGATATTAAGGGCATGTGATAGAGTATGACGTCACTGATATAGGCAAAAATTGTCCGTAACTTTTCTCTTAAAATATTAAATAGTTTGTCACGAAACTTGGTAGAATTACTTAAAATATCATTAGGAAGGTCTCTCTGACCCAAATTTGTTTGATTTTTGGGTCAAAAGTAATATTTAAAAAATTCTCTATTTTTCGAAAATTTCTCAAAAATTAATTTTGAGCCAAAATTTAAACAAATTTGGGTCAGAGAGACCTTCTTTATGATATTTTAAGTAATTCTACCAAGTTTGATTACAAAATATTCAATACTTTAAGAGAAAAGTTACGGACAAATTTTGCCTATACCAGTGACGTCATAATTCATCACATGCCCTTAAAATATTTTTTTAAATATTAATAATTTTCTTCAGATTTTAAGTTATTATTTTTATCATTTTGCAAAGAATTTCTTCAACTTTCAATTATTTTTACTATTCCTCAATTAAGTTCCTAAATTTTTAATTATTTATCGCATTTTTTAATTTTTTTTCGATTTTTAAAAAGTATTGTTTGTCTCAAGTATATTCTGTAATTTCTACAACTACTTTTTTTAAAATTTTTATTATTTTCATTGATTTTCAATTATTTTTATCACATTGCAATTATGTTTAGACATTTTCAATTATTTTTTAATTAATTTTCTTATTTTTCTATTATTAATATTAAATTCTAAATATTTTTTCAATTTCCAAATATTTTTATCATTTTGCAATTATTTTCTTTTATTACAAATATATATTGAAATTTTTTCAAATAATTTTCACAAATTAAAATTATTTTCTTCAATTTTTAATTATTTTGATAATTTTGCAATTATACTCTCGAATTTTTTACTATTTTCATTATTTTATAAACTAATTTCCTAGATTTTAAAATATTTTTTTCAAATTTTAATAATTTTTTTTCAGTTTTAAAAATATTATTGTTATCATTTTGCAATCAATTTGTTCAATTTTTAATTATTTTTACTATTCCGCAAATAAATTTTAAAAAATTCCTAAATTTTCAAATAATATCTGAATTTTTAATTATTTTTTCCAATTTTTAGGATGCATTGTTCATCTCAAATATATTCTATAATTTCTTAAATTACTTTTTTCAAAATTTTATAATTTTTTTAACTTTTCAATTATTTCTATCATTTTTCAATTACTTTTTGTCATTTTTAATAATTAATTAATAATACATGTTGTAATTTTCTCAATTTTTTTCACAAATTAAAATTATTTTCTTCAGTTTTACATTATTTTTATTACTTTGCAAACAAATTTTTATTATTTTTATTCTTCTTCAATTAATTGCCCAGATTTTAAAATGTTTTCCACAAATTTTAATAATTTACTTCCAATTTCTATTTTTACTGTTATCATTTTGCAATCAATTTCTTCAATTTTCAATTATTTCTATAATTGTTTAAATACCTTTCGTCATTTTCAATTATTTTTTAATTAATTTTCTTATTTTCTTTATTAATTATTTCAAATTCCAGTTATTTTTTTAATGAACCATTATTTTTATCATTCTGCAATTATTTTCTTTTATTACAAATATATGTTGTAATTTTTTCAATTATTTTCCACAAATAAAAATTCTTTTCTTCAATTTTTAAATATTTTTATTACCTTCCAAATATTTTCTCAAATTTTTTATTATTTTGATTACTCATTAATTAATACCCAAGATTTTAAAATATTTTTCTCAAATTTTAATAATTTTCTTCTAGTTTCAAATAATATTGTTATTATTTTGCAATTATTTTCTTCAGTTTGTAATTATTTTTACTAATCCTCAAAAAAATTCCTAAATTTTCAATTATTTATCGTATTTTTCAATTATTTTTTTCAATTTTCAAAAAGTTTTGTTTATCTTAAATATATTTTATAATTTCTTCAATTTCTTTTTTCAAACTTTGATTTTTTTCAATTTTCTATTCTTTCTACGATTTTTCAATTACTTTTTATTATTTTCAATTATGTTTTAATTAATTTTCTTATTTTCTTTATTATTTATCTCAAATTCCAGTTATTTTTTTAATTCACAATTATTTTTATCATTCTGCAAATTTAATTCTCTTATTACTAATATATGCTGTAATTTTTTCAATTATTTTTTACAAACTAAAATAATGTTCTTCAATTTTTAATTATTTTTATTACTTTGCAAATATTTTCTTGACTTTTTTATTTCTTTCATTACTCTTCAATTAATTTCCGAGATTTTAAGATATTTTTCTCAAATTTTAATAATTTTCTTCTATTTTCAGTTATTATGTTATCATTTTGCAATCAATTTTTTCAATTTTTGATAATTTTTACTGTTCCTCAATTAAATTCTAAAATTTAGATTTATTCATTTCTTTTTTCATTTATTTTTTTTCAATTTTAATTTTCTTTATTCTTTTTGCAATAAATTATTTTCTTCACCTTTTAATTAGATTTTATTAATTATTTCTCAATTAATTTCCTAAATTTTTTTTATTATCTCTAATCTAACTTATTGTCTCCACTTTTTAATGTTTTAATTATTCTTCAATTATTTTTTTCACACTTCAATTACGTTCGTCAATTTTTAATAATTTTTTTTTAATTTGCTATGATTTTCACAAATTTTATATTATTTTGATTATGGGTTGATTAATTCCTAAAATTTAAAATATTTATCTCAAATTTCCATTATTTTATTCAATTTTTGATTATTTCTATAATGTTTTAATCATTTTCTTCAATTTAAAATTCTTGAAATCATTTTTTAATTATAGGTACTTTCTTTTACTTCACATGCAATCAGTGTTTTTGAAAATTATTTTTCTAAAATTGCAATAATTATCTTTAATTTTCTATTATTTTTATCATTTTTCAATTATTTCACCCAATTTTAATTATTCTCATTTTTATCCAATTAATTTCTAAAAATTTTAACCTTTTTTCCTCAAATGTCAATTATTTTTTTTTTTTTATTTCTTTCAATTACAAAATTTTATAAATTTTTCCCTATACAAATAAATCTTTATTTATTCATCTTTAAGTATTGTATTTAAAATATTTACAATTGTTGATAACACAAGCTGAAGAAATTAATCGGGCATTGCCACGCGTTGTATAATCTATTAACAATAAATAATTACCAATAGATTTATTACTCGAACTCAAATAAGACTGTTAACATTTTGCGTTAAAATAATTACACTAATATTAAGAAACTCTTTAATTTATTTTTGTTTTATTTTTCTCCCCCCCCCCCCCCCCTCACCCATCGGTCAACATTAAGCGAGCATAATGGCAAAAATCTACAACTTGCCTGAATATAAGAATCTCTCTCTTTTTTAGTCCATCCCCGAGATATTATTCCAGTTTTCGTCCTCATAACATGAATTTATACACACCGAGAATTTCAATAAATGTAACCTATTTTCAAACGGGCTGCGTAGAGAGCATATATTTTACTTTTGAATTCACGTGAATTCAAATATCCAAAAATTTTTTGGTGTGGGGTGAAAAATTTTAATATTCAAGCGAAGAGTTTTTCAATCTGAGATGTTTTTAACGTTATATGTGTGTGCGCAGTACATTTGAAATTCAATACAGTTATTTATTTATCCACTCGAAAACGTTACTTTTCTTGCCAGAAGGTCTAGTCGTAGAGTTTGTGTATAGGGTCGAGATCGAGTTAAAGGTTGGAACTGATCGAAACAGTTTCTAAGAGGGAGTACTCAGGATTTTATACCGGGCTGGCAAAGAAGAAACAAGGCAGATACTCAGAGACTGATATATTTGTTTTGTGCTTACCCTGCCAAGCTTCCAGTTTCGAGAAACTGAGCTTTATGCGATACACTTCTATCCATTTCAGAGGGAATTTTATTATCCTTCCAGTCTTTTAGATGAATATAGTTTTCACTGGTTTACCATAGTTCTCCTTTTACTTTCTTTAACTGCAAATGTAATCAGAAACCTCTTCAGATTCAATATTTTCAAACAATTATCTATCTCTCAAGCATCATTCTTTATCGATGAATTTCATTTCAATTTCATTATTATATTTAAACCGACATTTAGAAACGGTTTGTCGATTTCTCATTCCTGGCAAAATATTCATTATTTTTTTTATTTCGTCTTCTTTATTATTGTAAACAGTTAAAAAAAAAGTATATTAAAACTTTTGTTTATTTTCAGTTTAAAGCGGAAGGATGTATAAAAATTGGCCTCAGAGAATATAAATGTTTCATTATTTATGTTTCTATCAGTGCACGATTTGTGGGTAGGTACTGTGATTTGCTTTAGTGTGTGTAAGCTGTTTCCATGGGGAAACGCCATCGGAAGCGTACCACTCTGCCAGGATTTTCCGCAGGATAAACAATGAAAGCTTTAGGAAGTCACAAAAAAGGTAAGACGAGTGTTTGAAGTTTCGCCAAAAGAAATGGCCGGAATTTGGAACAATTCCGAATTCAACATTGCAGATTCAATGAAGACGCTTGTTAGTCCAAGTACATTTGTTTTTATCAATGTCTTTTATTACTTTCAATTTCAAAAATTTTTAAATTGATTCGGCAAAAAGTACCAGTTAATAACCTAATAGCGATATCAAAATTCCGTTCACCAAAAATTGAAAAGATTTTTCGTTAAGGCGATTAAAACAAGTTTTTAATGTTAAGAAATAAAAATTTTACCTTATTTGTAGATTCACTGCTTTCCATGGATGTCCCTCATGAAAAAAATGGTTACGATTTGTTTTCAAAAAATAACATCTTCTTCACGAAATCTATATGGATTTCCTCTTCTTGAAAAAATGGTTACGATTTGTTTTCAAAAAATAACATCTTCTATGAATTCTTCTTTTGGTGACCTGCAATAAAACTAAAGAAATACAAGACATGGTTTGTCGCAAAGCGAAAATAGAAAATTCAAGTTAGATTTAAAATGATAAACTCAGTGACTAATTACTAAGAATAAGAGAAGGAAGAGGGAACACAAACGAATTTGACGAATCGAGTCGAGCTAGAAATCAGTTCCTCACGAGAATTTAACTACGAAAGACAAACCTTGTCTCGATGACGCATTTTAATTAATCAATTATAAATTTTATATTTAAGTTAATCCTGTTTATGACTTTGTGGAGTGACTATTTTTAAAGTGACAGTTAGAAATATATTTGTGTAAAATAAAAGCCAGATGAGTTTTATAAATAAATGGTGACTGTTAAACTAAGTGCTAAAGTGTTTTTAATCAGCCGCCCTTATTATGTCCAAAAATCCAACTTAGTAATAAGAGTTGAACATGGTTTGCAAAAAATTATTATTGAAAAATATTTTCAAATTTCAAAGATCCAATTGATGTAAAACGGGAGAAATAATTTTTTTACAAATATTGAAGAGTGATGAAACATTCGTTCATTTAACATAATGTATTTTATTCGATGAACCAAGACCTAGTCTCTTAATTAGAGCACACACAGTTGATGAATGTCGATGAAATTCGATTTCGTCAATTGATTTCGAACGTGACTGAATGCGTATGGAACCACATGACTGTTAACTCAATAAAGGATATGTATTCCAATATTTTGAAATACTATTTTCTCGGATTTCACAAACATATTTTTGTCATATTTTTTCAAGATGAATTTTAAACGCTATCTTGACACCCTTTGTCGTTTGATAAAATAAAATAAAAAACAAAACTCGAATTTTTGTGATAAAACAAAAACCAGGAGAATTTGAGTCAAAGTGAAAAATGCACTCAATTAAAACGAAAATCTATATATAGGGGGAATAATTCAAATCCGCTTGATGAAATATCTACAAGAGAATCGTTTCTGTTGAAGCGATATTTACAAAATGCTCAAAGCAGCTTTAAATTAGTAGTATTTAAGAGCTCCTGTTTCTTTTCTGTAAACAGAACTAATGAAAATAAATTGACCAATTTAAGGAAATAGAATAATTTAATTAAAGAGGGTTAAAGTAAATAATACTTTTTATGTTGGGATTAATAAAAAAAAGTAAGTAAGTAGATATAAAAGTTTTAATTGCTGATCTATTCATTCCTGGAATTTATCTAATTTTAGGACTCGTTAGTATATTTTAACGTCGTAATAAAATTCTTTTCCCGAGAGAGAGGAATGTAAACGAGATTAATTTTCAGATACGAGATTTTGAAATGTTGCAAACTAATTTATTGTATTATTTTTTAGCATACAATATCTTTTGCGTAATTTAGATAACCTGGAAAATATTTCTTTCACCTTTGAAAGCAAACGATAAAACAAAGTGAGAAACTCGCTTGCCATTTATTATCTTTAAATTCTTTTTTTTTAGTAATTTAAAGCAGAAGATTTAAATATAAAATAATTATATAAATAGGTACCGATTTTACTTTATTTCTAAAATCGATATTTTCAATTCTAAACTTAGCAATAATAAGATATTAAAAAACACGTTTAATCGAATTCTTGAATATTTAACCCTTACATCGGTTGCAGATAAACTATTAATATTAATACCAGCTGTTATCAAGTTAACATCAATCTCCCAAACTATTTCTCAACTAAAGTTTAGTTATTCCGAAAATTATTGACGTGGTCAATTTAACTGAACAGAAATAAGCCATCAAGAATTCCACCCATCAATATTATATATTATGTTTCGAAAGTAAGATTAGACATTAATGAAAGATAATAAATCTGTAGTTAATTTTATTTTTTAAAATCAGAATTCAAAAAGTGAGGAACATTTGAGTAAAAGGTTTGTAACCTAATGACTCTGACAAATTTCTCGCAAAGTAAAGGAAATAGAATTTAAGTTTGATTCAAAGGCACAAAGTAAGGAAAGGAAATGAGTAAATTGCTCATTTTCTCAAGAGGACTCAAGTACTCTTTTGAAGTTTCAATCACGTGATTACAATTACATTTCATACTTTCAATTCTTAAATATTATCCACTGATTCACGGGAAACAGAAGAAATACTTTTTTCCAGTTTTATTTACATCTGTCAGTTTTGAAAAATTTATATCCAAAGAAATTTTGATCGATTATAAATTAAATTTATTTTAGAAACTGACTTCTATTAATTTCGTCTAATTTTCAGCTGACCAAAGTTTATGGAATGGGAATTTTATATCAGAATAAAAATTTTAGTTTAAACTTCAACTTATGCGAAATGATAAAAATTTAATTAATTTCCTCGTAGGGACAGGTGCGTCCGAGATTTAACGTGCGGTGCCCACCCGTACGGGTCTATATCACACGGAATTTTCTCGTAGGAAGAAAATGTTTTAGTTCATTCTTAAGTGGAAGAGACCTGAGCAGTGCGACGGCTTCGCACGGTCTGACGCTTGCCTTGCGGAGAGCCTACTCTTATACTCCAGCGCGTGGGGGCCTCGCGCCAATCAAAACTGAGGAGGGCGGAGCCTCTCTCTATTTCATTGGCGCGAGCTCCCCACGCGCTAGACTATAAAAGTAGGCTCTCCGCGCCACTAGCTGCAGACCAAGCGGAGCATTCGTACCGGTCAGGTCTTCTCTTCTCGTCGCCAGTTTGTTACTTTCTGTAAACAAAATTTATATATATATATATTTTTTTTTTCACATAACGTTATTCCTCATTAACAGAAAAGTATCGTAACTTTTTTTTCAATATACAAAATTCTTATCCATTTATATTTTACTCTACTTTATTTCGTTTTTATTTATTTACATATATTTACAAAATTGCATAAGTATACAACGAAAAGTATTCCAATCTAAATTCCTGCTACTTGTATATTTTTAAAGGCCAACTTAAATTAGCAAGAAGGTTTCCCGTCTTTAGGTATGTAATTATTTCTCGAATTCAAAACCTTTCATTCCATATTGAATAGCGGAAAATAGGTCACGAAGGAGTCTGCAAGGTTGATTAAATCGACCTAAAGACCTCGAGATATCGTAACTTTAGCAGAAAGATGTTCTGTTAATGGAAATTGCGCGCACGTAGGCAGAATAAACGTGTGCTCTGTAATTAACTGTACCGGAACGAAAATGTATATATATATACATATAGCAAATACGATTCTGCTTTTCAGCATAGAAATAAAAACCAGTGACGGGTATCCTTTCCCTAAGAGAAATTGACTCTGCACAAATACAGGGAAATTTTGCATTCACTTTTACTTGAAAAACTTCCTAAAAGCCTCAGAGAAAATATTTCCAGCTTTAGCATTCCATTAGAAGCTTTTATGTTGCATGGAGCAGATTTCACTTGTTGAAGAAATAAGTCATCTCTGTTTCAAGATTTTTCAATGATAAATGATCGTAGTCGAGAAAATTAGGAAAAATAGACACATCCTGTCCTGCATATATCATGGATCCGAGTATAAATCCTTTAATGCCAGCGGCACACTTTACTCACTGATTAATGATTTTCTTAATTAAAGCTTCCTTCTCTTGTACTTTTCTATTAGAATAAAGCCAGGGATATATCTATATTTGTCACTATAATTATGAATCTTCAATATCTATTTTTCTGCAAATATTTTCAGCTTTCAATCTCTTTTGCGCAATATCAAATTTTTTGTTAAAATATCGAAATATTGAAAGCAGAAAATATTGAAATATTATCAATTTCGTTAATTTCTTTATTTTCTCTCATTCATGTTATTTTATTTATTTTACTAACCTACAAAGAAGCTGCACTTAGCTCTCTTATTGAAGATTTTTTTTTTCTAAAGCTGCATTATGGGGTTAAAGTTACTTCTTAAGAAAATGAAGCGATTCGAGTGGACGAAATGAATTTTAAAAAATAACGAACACTCGGATCGTAAAACGTACAAAGAACCCATACTTACTCGAATTTTTTTTTTTTCACGTTTTTCTTTCAACGTAGCTGTCATTGCCTTTGGAAAGTAATTCGTTTACCGAGTCTGCGAGACGCCCAGGAGTGCCAGGAGCGTAAAAAACATTTGCTCGTGTCGTAAACTAGAAAAGAAAGAGCATACCATCTTTACGTGCTGCGGATAACCATGTCGGCAACACGATATTGCTATCTCTGATCAAAATGAGAAAAGAATCGACATTTCTCATCTCGTGAAAACTTTACTAACTATAAAGTCTATGAACGGTGCTTTCACATTAATCTGATTAACTCTTTTATAAGAGTCACATATAAATTGTGAGATGAACAACATATAAAGTAAATCGAGAAAAAAATTTGTCTCTTTCTGAAAAGTATTTATTTTATTCTTATAGTTACAAACAATACGCACGGGAAAACTGTGTTTTTTATTGAATATAGTTTAAATACAAAAAATAAACTATGAACTTAATTACTTATCGAGATTCCTTTTTATTAAGATTCTCTTGTATTTAGATTTAACTTTTGCACTTTTTTTTTCTCCATTTTGAGTGAATATACAAAAAATACCGCATCTTGGTAAAGATACAAGCTCAAACTTGAGATGATAACTACAGCTGAAACCAAAAGTTTCATTTTCTATTTAATCTCAGCAATGTTCGAAGCCGAAACTTGTCGAAACACCAACAAGAAAATAAGTCTGAAAATTACGTAGATGAATTTCAGTTGGAATATTTTAGATGAATTTCAGCTCCTTCTGAGTGCGAAAGAAAAGAAAAGCTTCAAAGAGTTAGAAAATCAAATGAAAAGACTGATTTTGCTTGGAACTATTTGCATTCAAGAAATTCAGAAAGTTTCAAACTTTGCAGTTTTGTTGTCTTTTTTTCCTCGCTACAAAAGTTTTTATTTACTTTTTTTTATCATCTTTTCTTTCTCGTGTCATCTTATTTATTTTTTTCCCCCGTATCTTACTTATTCTTTTTTTCTTGTTTTATTTTTTTCAATTTTATCTTCATATTTATAATTAATTCCGATAATGAACGTTTTCTAAGTTTTTTTTTGTTTTCAACCAAGAGACATTTATTCGTGAATTTCTTGCTGGGAAAACGGTGGCAAAGCAGTGTTTAGAATTGAGATAACAATTCGTTGCCAAGTGTGATACGATTTGTATCTGGTTAAAGAGATTTAGTAGACTTGCAAATCCGATCGTCCGGGATCTATGCGATGTCGTAATTTCTTCCAGCGTATCGGCTCCTTGCTTCACTTGATCGCCGTACATGAGTAGTTGTAATCTAAAATTAAATCTGCAAAATACTGCCTCTGTATGAGGTGTGAGATGATAAGCGCCATATGCATCTTGCGCATTGCCGTAAGAATGCGGAAAACCACATTTTTAAGCGCTGTCATGAGCTCGCTCTATGGATCCCCAAGAGTGTCGCGGTATTATGTCACCAGCGCAGAAAAATTTTACAGATTTAATCTACAAAAATTTCTTGTTGCTAACAATTGACAACGTCACTTATTGGCAGAAATTAGGGGATATGTTCTTTAAAGAAAAAAAATTTTATCATTTCACAGAATTTATACACGGAAAAAAATTCCATGTTTAATTCACTGAAAATTTTGTACCATCTACAAATGGAGATTATGGATTCCACCAACTGATTTGTAAATTTCACAAACCATTTTTGTGAAATACACAAATCAGTATGTGGAATTTACAAATCAGTTTGTGGAATTTACAAATCAGTTTGTGGGATTTACAAATCAGTTTGTGGAAATAACAAATCAGTTTGTGGAAATAACAAATCAGTTTGTGGAAATAACAAATCAGTTTGTGGAAATAACAAATCAGTTTGTGGAAAGAACAAATCAGTTTGTGGGATTTACAAATCAGTTTGTGGAAATAACAAATCAGTTTGTAGAATTTACAAATCAGTTTGTGAAATTTAAGAATCAGTTTGTGAAATTTACAAATCAGTTTGCGGGAATAACAAATCAGTTTGTGGAAATAACAAATCAGTTTGTGGAAATAACAAATCAGTTTGTGGAAATAACAAATCAGTTTGTGGAATTTACAAATCAGTTTGTGAAATTTACAAATCAGTGTGTGGAAATAACAAATCAGTTTGTGAAATTTACAAATCAGTTTGTGAAAATAACAAATCAGTTTGTGGAAATAACAAATCAGTTTGTGGAAATAACAAATCAGTTTGTGGAAATAACAAATCAGTGTGTGGAATTTACAAATTAGTTTGTGAAATTTACAAATCAGTTTGTAGAAATAACAAATCAGTTTGTGGAGTTTACAAATCAGTTTGTGGGATTTACAAATCAGTTTGTGAAATTTACAAATCAGTTTGTGGAAATAACAAATCAGTTAGTGAAATTTACAAATCAGTTTGTGGAATTTACAAATCAGTTTGTGAAATTTACAAATCAGTTTGTGGGATTTACAAATCAGTTTGTGGAAATAACAAATCAGTTTGTAGAATTTACAAATCAGTTTGTGAAATTTAAGAATCAGTTTGTGAAATTTACAAATCAGTTTGCGGAAATAACAAATCAGTTTGTGGAAATAACAAATCAGTTTGTGGAAATAACAAATCAGTTTGTGGAAATAACAAATCAGTTTGTGGAATTTACAAATCAGTTTGTGAAATTTACAAATCAGTGTGTGGAAATAACAAATCAGTTTGTGAAATTTACAAATCAGTTTGTGAAAATAACAAATCAGTTTGTGGAAATAACAAATCAGTTTGTGGAAATAACAAATCAGTTTGTGGAAATAACAAATCAGTGTGTGGAATTTACAAATTAGTTTGTGAAATTTACAAATCAGTTTGTAGAAATAACAAATCAGTTTGTGGAGTTTACAAATCAGTTTGTGGGATTTACAAATCAGTTTGTGGAATTTACAAATCAGTTTGTGGAAATAACAAATCAGTTTGTGGAATTTATAAATCAGTTTGTGGGATTTACAAATTAGTTTGTGAAATTTACAAATCAGTTTGTAGAAATAACAAATCAGTTTGTGGAGTTTACAAATCAGTTTGTGGGATTTACAAATCAGTTTGTGGAATTTACAAATCAGTTTGTGGAAATAACAAATCAGTTTGTGGAATTTATAAATCAGTTTGTGGGATTTACAAATTAGTTTGTGAAATTTACAAATCAGTTTGTAGAAATAACAAATCAGTTTGTGGAGTTTACAAATCAGTTTGTGGGATTTACAAATCAGTTTGTGAAATTTACAAATCAGTTTGTGAAATTTACAAATCAGTTTGATTAATGATTAATGAAAATTTTAATTTCTCTGAATTATGTTTATTTGGCATTTTCATTACTTTGAATTTGGAATTTTAGGAATGTTCACTTTCCAGAATATTCATTTCTACGAAAATTTATATCTGCGAAATTGTATATCTACGAATCTTCAATTCTTTGAATTTTTAAATCTTTGAATTTCCATATCTTCAAATTCCTTAAGATATTTTTCTCGCAGTTATACTTGAAAAAATCGATTTTCTATGGATTTTTTTTAAATTGTAAGAAAACGTTATTTTATATGTGCCTTGTATCTGGTTAAAATTTGAAGAACATTTACCATCTAAAATTTGAGATATTCATATTCGAATTTTCAATTTTTATCATTTTGCATGTAAAATTGAAATTTCGAATATGAATATCTCAAATTTCAGACGGTAAAGGTTCCTGAAATTTTAACCAGATACAAGGCACATATAAAAAAACGTTTTCTTACAATTTAAAAAAATCCATAGAAAATCGATTTTTTTCAAGTATAACTGCGAGTAGAGTTTTTCTTTAACCAATGTTTCATCCCTTAGAATTTGAATTTTACAGATTTATAATTTAACTGATTTTCTATTTTCTCTTATAATAATTTTATATTAATAATTTTATATTATTGATGCGAATATTTTCATTTCTTTGAATTTCTTTGAATTTTCATTTTTCCGAATTTTTAATTCTCAGAATGTTCGAATTGTGATATCTACGAATTTTCATTTCTTCAAATTTTTTATTACATTAAATTTTTATTTTTCCAAAGTTTCATTTCTACGAAGTTTTATTTCTCCGAACTATTAAATCTCCTAATTTTTAAATTTCTGAATTTCCATTTAATCGAATTTGTTTAGTCGAGTTTTTATTTAACCAATGTTTCTTATGCTAGAATTTCAATTAATCAGGTTTATCATTTAACCAAATTTCTATATTTCCTCATTTTTATTGCTACGAATTTTCATTTCTTAAAATTTCTTTTAATTTTCATATTTTCTAATTTCAATATCTACGAATCTTCATTGCTCCGAATTTGTTTAGTAGAGTTTTTATTTAATCAATGTTTTACCCATCAGAATGACAATTAAATGTCATTTAACCGAATTTTAATTATTCCTAACTTTTATTAGTGCCAATTTTCATTTCTATCAGTTTCGATTACTTTGAATTTAAAAAATTCCACATTTTGATTTCTACGAATCTTCATTTCACCGAAATTTGTAATCTTGAAATTTCTATTTCTCTGAATTTGTTTATTAATAGAGTTTTCAGATAAAAAATGAGAAATTTTTTCATAATTTCAGTTAAGCGTGTTTATCATTTAACCGAATTTTTATGTTTCCTAAGTCTTATTGCAGCGAATTTTGTTTTCTATTAATTTTATTTATTTGAATTTTTATTTCTTTCAAGTTTTCGAATTTGGATTTCTGCAAAACTTCATTTCTTTGAATTTTTAAATCTTTGTATTTCCATTTCTCCAAATTCGTTTAGTACAGTTTTTCTTTAACCAATGTTTCATCCCTTAGAATTTCAATTATACCACTTTATAATTTAAACGAATTTCTATTTTTTTCCTATTTCTATTGCTGCAAACATTTTCATTTCTTTAAATTTCTTTGAATTTTTATTTTCTCGAATTGGGATTTCTACGAATTTTTATTGCTCCGAATGTACGAATTGTGATATCTACTAATTTTCATTTCTTCAAATTGTTTATTACATTAAATTTTTATTTTTCTGAATTTGTATTTCTACGAATCATTTCTTTGAATTTTTAAATCTTTGAATTTCCATTACTCCAAATTCGATAAGTAAAGTTTTTCTTTAACCAATGTTTCATCCCTTAGAATTTCAATTATACAGCTTTATAATTTAAATAAATTTCTATTTATTCTTATAAGTTTGTATTAATAATTTTATATTAATAACTTTCTATTATTAATTTTATATTATTGCTGCGAAAATTTTCATTTCTTTGTATTTCTTTAAATTTTCATTTTTCCGATTTTTGATTTCTACGAATTTTTATTTCTCCGAATGTTCGAATTCTGATATTTAAGAATTTTCATTTCTTCAAATTTTTAATTACATTGAATTTTTATTTTTCCGAATTTTGATTTCTACGAATCTTCATTTCTCCGAATTATTACATCTTTGAATTTCCGTTTCTCTAAATTCGTTTAGTAGAGTTTTTTTTAACCAATGTTTTATTCCTTCGAATTTCAATTATACAGCTTTATAATTTAACCGAATTTCTATTTTTTCTTATAATAAGTTTGTATTAATAATTTTATATTATTGCTGCGAATATTTTCATTTTGAATTTTCATTTTTCCGAATTTTGATTTGTACGAATTTTTATTTTCCCGAATGTTCGAATTGTGACATCTACGAAATTTCATTTCTTCAAATTTTTTATTACATTGAATTTTTATTTTTCCGAATTTTTATTTCTACGAATCTTCATTTCTCCGAATTATTAAATCTCCTAATTTTTAAATCTCTGAATTTCCATTTTATCGAATTTGTTTACTCGAGTTTTTAGTTAACAAATGTTTCCTCCGCTAGAATTAGGTTTATCAGGTTTATCATTTAACCAAATTTCTATATTTCCTCATTTTTATTGCTACGAATATTCATTTAATAATATTTCTTTTAATTTTCATATTTCCTAATTTTAATATCAACGAATCTTCATTTCTCCGAATTTGTTTAGTAGAGTTTTTATTTAATCCATGTTTAACTCATCAGTTTCAGTTAAACGGTTTTATCATTTAACCAAATTTTTATGTTTCCTTGGTCTTATTGCTGCGAATTTTAATTTCTTTGAATTGTAATTTCCTCCAATTTTTTGAATTTTGATTTCTGCAAATCTTCAATACTCTGAATTTTTAAACCCTCGAATTTCTATTTCTCCGAATTCGTTTAGTAGAGTTTTTCAAATTTTTTATTACATTGGATTTTTATTTTTCCTAAGTTTCATTTCTACGAATTTTTTTATATCTTTTAATTTCCTTTTTTCCGAATCTTAATCTCTCCAAATTTCCATTTCTCTAAATTTGTTTACCACAGCTTTCATTTAACCAAAGTTTCATCTGTTAGAATTTCAATTTAACAGGTTTATAATTTAAATAGTATTCTTATCTATCAGAATTATTATTTAATAAATTTCTTATTGTATAAAGTTTTATTTTAACAGAATTTACATTTCTCTATTTAAATTCAACGAAATTATGATTTAACAGAATAATATTTAACGAAACGAATTTTTTAAATTTCTGCATCATAAAGAAAAGTCTAAGTCTCGTCAATAAAATGAATGTCCATAAACTCTTTTAAGAAGTAAAAAAAACCATCTAGTGTCATTTTATATAGAATATCTCAGATGATGAAAACTGTTTTAGTCGGTAACTGAAAAATATTCTGTTTTTACCTAAATAAGGTGTAAATTTCTGTTCCCTCGGTCGGTACAGGTGGAGTAATACAAGCTTTATATCCAATACTGGCTTTCGACGTTATAGTTCAAAGCAGCTGCGTTTGATGGCGACATGTGTTTTATAAAGTAAAATGCATTTTATCAGTGTTTAATAATTACGCTAAAAATGTTTATAATAAATAGTTAATAATAATTAACTTAATCTGATCTTTAAACAAATAATCACACTGATCAAAATTTTCGACCAAAATTGAAGAGATAATGAGAATATAATAATGATACTAATAGCTATTGTAATAACGTAATGATGTATATAATGATGTAATATAATGCCTATTGTAATAAACAAAATAATAATAATTACAATATACTTCTATTGTTTCAATTTGCATAATAATTTTAAATTACAAAAGACAATTGTTTAAATATGTATTGAGAGACAGAAGCAATTTTTAAATACCGTATAAAAGCATTATAAGTCATTTGATATGACATTTAACTGATTTTATGGCATTGCTTTTGAATCAATTATAACAGTTTCTATTTCAAAAGGATTCTTTCTGAATTAAATATCAGAATTTCTATTTCCAAAGCTTTTCAATCACATATTGAGGATTCTATTTTGCAAGCGATTCTGTAAAATCAACTAAATATTATATCAAATTAATTAATCAGTTCTGAAAATGTCCATTTATCTATTAAGATATGATTTTTAGAACCAACCAATCAAAATAGCTACTACGTTAAATCAAATATTAAAAACCCAATGAAATTTTAGAAATGGAAATATAACTTTGTTTTATTTCTGTCTTGTAATTTTTTCCAAACATTTTGATAAATCGACCCTATTTGTATATTAAACATAATTATTAATCTTTATTTTCAATTATATTATGATAATTAATTATATCTATAATTCGTTTTAAGTGATAAAAAATAATTTCTAAAACCAGATCTTTTTTGATTGTAAATTAAACGATATATGATTTATTTTAGAAAATTGAGAGAATTTAAGATTTGAAAAATTCGAAAAATTAAATGCGAAATCTCGGAAACAAGACTGTTAACTTTATGAGGACATTATATTCTTTAACTTGACTAGTTTTTTACTGCTGCTGTCGTCTAACACCCAAAGCCATATTCCCAGATGTTCACAAGCCAGTAACATCGTTCCTCTTGGTTTGCCATGCATGATTTTGCTAGACTGTAAAGTACAATAGGAATCGTATAGGGTCACATTATACTTTTCCGCGTTAGAAACCGTATCCAGCAAAGTCAGTTTGCAGATCTTAACTGTCGTTTTTATATTATGTTTCTCATTGTGAAAGGGTTTTAACATCTCGCGGAAATGTAAAGAAAATCTTTTCAAGTAAAATTATATTCATTGTGAATTCTATTTAAATATATATTTATGTATTAGAAATTTAATGTTTGAGGGAATGAGGAATTATAATAATGAAGAAATTGACAAAGCATAAAAAAGAAGGATGATGAAGAATAGTAGAGAAAAAAGAATAATGGAAAAAATGAAGAAGAAGAATGAAGAATATATAAAGAGAGAAAATATTTTACTATCAAAAATAATGCTGAAGAATAATGCTAATAAATACTGAAGAAAAATATGGAAAGGAAATAATGAAGTAGAATAATGAAAAAGATGCTGAAGAAAAAATATAATGAATGAAATGTGCATGAATGATGTAAAAGAATGATGAAGAAAAACACATGGAAAGAAAATAGTCTTGTGGCAAAAATAAAGAAGAAGAAAAAATGAAGAGGAATAATGAAGAAGAATAATAAAAATGAATGAAAATGTGGAAAAGAAATAATGAAGTAAAAATGAAAGAAATATAAATGAATAGAGAAAAAAAGTTCTAAAAAAGAAACATAATGAAATGTTGATTAATTAATGACAATAGTACAGGAGAAGAAAAATGAAGAGGAATAATAAAAAAAATAAAAATTTGGAAAAGAAATAAAAAAGTAGAATAATGAAAACAAAACACTGCAGAAGAAACATAATGAAAGAAATAAAAAATGTAAAAAAATAATGAAGAAAACACACGGAAGGAAAGTAGTCTAATAACAAAAGTAATGAAGATGAAAAATGAAGAAGAATAATAAAAAAAAATAAAAATGTAGAAAAAATACCGAAGAAAAAGCATAATGAAAGGAATGTACATGAATAATGTAAAAGAAGAAAAAAAAACACATAAAAAGAAAATATTCTATTGAAAATAGTAAACAAGAAGAAAAATAAAAAGCAACAATGAAAAAGATTAATAAAAAGAAATGTAGAAAAGGAATAATGAACTAGAATAAGGGGAAAAATACAGAAGAAGAAACTTAAAGAAATAATGACATTGACTAATGATAAAAGTAAAGTAAAATAAGAAAAAAAATTAAAGAAGAATAATAAAAAGAAATATAAACGTGGAAAAAAAATAATGAAGTAGAATAATAAAAGAAACATAAATGATTATTGGTAAATTATACTGAAAAAAAACATAATGAAATGATGATTTTAATTACTGAGAAAAGTAAAGAAGAAGAAAAATGAAGAGGAATAAAAATGTAAAATAATAAAAAAATGAAAATGTAGAGAGAAAATAATGAAGTAGTATAATAAAAAAAATACCGAAGAAGAAACATAATGAATGAATTGTAATTGAATAATGTAAAAAAATAATGAAGAAAAACACATGGAAAAGGTAAGTCTAATGGCAAAAGTAAAGAAGAAGAAAAACAAGAGGAATAATAAAGAAGAAAATTAAAAAGAAATAAAAATGTGGAAAAGAAATAATGAAGTAGAATAATAAAAAAAATACTGTAGAAGAAACTTAATGAAATGATGACCCTGTCTAAGGACAAAAGAAAAGTAAAATAGGAAGAATAATAAAAAGAAATAAAAATCTAGAAAAAAAATAGTGAAGTAGTATAATGAAAGAAATGTTAATGATTAATGAAAAATAATACTGGAAAAAAACATAATGAAATGATGATTTTGTTTAATGAGAAAAGTAAAAACGAAGAAAAATGAAGAGGAACAGAGAAGATGAATAATAAAAAAGAATAAATGTGGAAATGAAATAATGAAGTAAAATAATGAAAAAAAATACCGAAAAAGAAACATAATGAAAGAAATGTACATGAATAGTATAAAAGAATAAAAAAGAAACACACATGGAAAGAAAGTATCTTAATAATAAAAGTAAAGAAGAAAAATGAAGAATAATAATAAAAAGAAATAAAAATGTAGATGGAAATTACTGAAGAAGTAACATAATAAAAGCAATATACATGAATAACGTAAAAGAAAAATTATGAAAACCACATGGAAAAAGTCAGTCTAATGGAAAAAGTAAAGAAGAAGAAACATAAAAAGGAATAATGAAGAAGAAAAATAATAAGAAAAAGAAATGTTGAAAAGAAATAAAATTATAATAAGTAGAATGATGAAAAAAAAATACTGAAGGAAAAACTTAATGAAATTATGAGATTGTTTAATAACAAAAGTAAAGTTAAGTAAGAACAAAAAATGAAGAAGAATATTAAAAATAAATAATAATATTAAACAGAAATAATAAAGTAGAATAATAAAAAGAATACTGAAGAAGAAACTTAATGAAATGATGACCTTGTCTAATGAAAAAATTAAAAAAATAAGAAGAAAAAAAAATTGAAATAGAATAATCAAAGAAATGTAAATGATTAATAAAAAAAATACTGACAAGTAAAACATAATGAAATGATGATTTTGTTTTATGACAATAGTAAAAACAAAGAAAAATGAAGAGGAATAAAAAAGATGAATAATAAAAAAATAAAAATATGGAAAAGTAATAATGAAGTAGCATCATAAAAATATACCAAAGAAGAAACACATTGAATGAATTGTAAGTGAATAATGTAAAAGAATAATAATGAAGAAAAACACATGGAAAGAAAATAGGCTAATAACAAAAGTAAAGAAGAAGAAAAATGAAGAAGATTAATAAAAAGATATAACAATGTGGAAAAAAATACTACAAAGAAACATAATGAAAGAAAAGTACATGAATATTGTAAAAGAAGAATTCAGAAAAATACATGGAAAGAAATCAGTCTAATGAAAAAAGTTAAGAAGAACAAAAATCAAAAGGAATAATTAAGAAAATAATTAAAAAGAAATAATGAAGTAGAATAATGAAGAAATGTGAATGATTAATAAAAATAAAATCCTGAAAAGTAAAACATAATGAAATAATGTTTTTGTTTGATGAAAAAAGTAAAAACGAATACAAATAAAGAGGAATAATGAAGATGAATAATAAGATGAAATAAAAATGTGGAAAAAAAATAATGAAGTAAAATAATAAAAGTAAATGCGGAAGAAGTAATAAAAGAAATGTAAATGAATAATGTAAAAGAATAATGAAGAAAGACGCATGAAAAGAAAATAGTATAATAACAAAAGTAAAGAAGAAAAACAATGAAAAAGAATAATAAAAAGAAATAACAATGTGAAAAAATACTGAAGAAGAAACAATGATATGAATACTGAAAAAAACCAAATGAAATAATGATGTTTAATGACAAAAGTAAAGACGTAGAAAAATGAAGTAAAATAATGAAAAAGAATTATAAAATCATAAAAATGTGGAAAAGAATTTAAGAAGAAGAATAATAAAAAAAATACTGAAGAAGAAACACAATGAAAGAATTGTTATTGAACAATGTAAAAAAATAGTGAAGGAAAACACATGGAAAGAAAATACCTAGTCTAATGACAAAAGTAAAGAAGAAGAAAAATGAAGAAGAATAATTAAAAGAAATAAAAGTGTGGAAAAAATACTGCAAAGAAACATAATAATAGAAAAGTTCATGAATAATGTAAAAGAAGAATGAAGAGAAACACATGGAATGAAAATATTCTAATGTCAAAAGTGAAGAAGAAGAAAACATCTGAAATAATGAAGAAGTAAATTAAAAAGAAATAACGAAGTAGAATAATGAAAGAAATATAAATGGAAAATTAAAAAAGAATCTGAAAAAAATGAAATGATGATTTCGTTTAATGACAACAGTAAAAACGAATATAAATGAAAAGGAATAATGCAGAAGAATAATAAAAAGAAATAAAAATGAGAAAAAGAATTAAAAAAGTAGAATAATAAAAGAAAATACCGAAGAAGATACACAATAAAAGAATTGTAAATAAATAATGTAAAAAAATAATGAAGAAAAACACACAGAAAGAAAATAGTCTAATAACAAAAGTAAAGAAAAAGAAAAATGAATAGGAGTAATTAAAAGAAATAAAAATGTTGAAAAAAATACTGCAAAGAAACGTAATGATAGAAAAGTATATGAATAATGTAAAAGAAGAATTAAGAAAAACACATGGATTGAAAATAGTCTGATGACAAACGTGAAGAAAAATAATAAAAATAATGAGGAATAATGAAGAAGAGAATTAAATAGAAATAATGAAGTAGAATAATGAAAGAAATGTAAATAGAAAATGAAAAAAGATTCTGAAAAAAATGAGATGATGTTTTTGTTTAATGACAAAAGTAAAAACGAATAGAAATGAAAAGGAATAATGAAGAAAAATAATAAAAAGAAATAAAAATGTGGAAAAAAATACTGAAGAAGAAACATAATGAAAGCAAATTACACGAGTAATGTAAAAGAAGAATAAAGAAAAACTCATGAAAAGAAAATAGTCTAATGACAAAAGTAAAGAATAAGAAAAATAAAGATGTTTAATGACAGAAATGTAAATGATTAATGAAAAAAAATACTGTAAAAAGAACAAAATGAATTAATCATGTTGTTTAATGACAAAAGTAAAGACGAAGAAAAATGAAGAAGAATAATGTAGAAGAATTATGGAAAGAAATAAAAATGTGGAAAAGAAATAATGAAGAAGAATAATAAAAAAATACCGAAGAAGAAACACAATGAAAGAATTGTAAATAAATAATGTAAAAGAATAATGAAGAAAAACACATGAAAAGAAAATAGTCTAATAACAAAAGTAAAGAAAAAGAAAAATGATGAAGAATTATTAAAAGAAATAAAAATGTGGAAAAAATATTGCAAAGAAACATTTTGAAAGAAATGAATGAAATGTACAGGAATAATGGAAAAGGAGAATGAAGAAAAACACATGGAATAAAAATATTCTAATGACAAAAGTAAAGAAGAAAAATAAAGAGAAAAATGAAGAAGAAAATTGAAAAGAAATAATGAAGTAGAATAATAATAGAAATGTAAATGGAAAATGAAAAAAGATTCTGAAAAAAATGAAATGATGATTTTGTTTAATGACAAAAATAAAAACAAATATAAATGAAGAGGAATAATAAAGAAAAATAATAAAAAGAAAAAAAATTATGGAAAAGAAATAATGGAGTAGAATAATAAAAACAAAATACTGTTGAAGAAACATAATGAAAGAAATGAAAAATGTAAAAAAAAATGAAGTAAACACACAGAAGGAAAATAGTCTAATAACAAAAGTAAAGAAGAAAAATGAAGAAGAATAAAAAGAATTAAAAATGTGGAAAAAAATACTAAAGAAGAAACATAATGAAAGAAAAGTACATGAATAATGTAAAAGAATTAAGAAAAACACATGAAAAGAAAATAGTCTAATGACAAAAGTAAAGAACAAGAAAAATAAAGAGGAATATGATGAAGAAAATTAAGAAGAAATAAAAATGTGAAAAAGAAATAATGAAGTAAAATAATGAAAAAATACTGTAGAAGAATCATAATGAAAGAAATTAAAACGAATAATGTAAAAGAATAATGAAGAAAAACACTGAGAGAAAATAGTCTAATTCCGAAAGTAATGAAGAAGAAAAATGAACAGGGATAATGAAGAAGAATAATAAAAAGAAATAGTGAAGAAGAATTGTGAAACAGGTGTAGTGAAAAACAGTAATAAAAATTTAAAATGTAATGAAAATGTTAAAAATGAATGATGAAGAAGAATAATTAAAAACTGCTTTAATTAATTTTCAAATCCACTCGCATCTGTCATTTACCAATTCATGTGCCTCGTTCTTCAATTATATTTTATTGATTAGGAAAATGTTTGATTTGAAAAAACGGACGTTATATGTCATAGACCCTTGAAGGATATTATTCTTGTGCTGTGAACGAAGGTCAGCAAACTAGAAAACGTTATTAGTTTTTTGCTCTCGGACCCTTGAATCGTCCACATATTGGAATTTAAGAATCAAATACCTAACGCCTCGTCAAATATGAGTTTTTAGAGTGAATAAAATGTTACGTTTCATGTGTGCATAAAGTTACTTTTCCATGTAAATCCACCTCTGAGGAAAAAATTGAAAAATATCAAAATTTCGGTCCTTCGCGCTCCACGGTTCGTCAAAAACGTGTTTTAATGGTCAAACGCCTTTTTCACACGGGAAATGTCTGTTAAAATTTTATTTATATATTTCATTTTTCATATTCTGCAAAAACCTGGATGGTTTTTATTTTTTTAACCAGTGAAAAAAGGGAGTGACAATTTTAATTACATTGTAATTTAATTTTAATTAAAAGTGCAATAAAGTTTGAATAACAATTTATACAATATTCATTTAATTAATATTTATAAATATTTAAATTAGACAATTTCGTAACAGATGCAGAATTTATTAGTTTATCGATTGCATAATCAGATTAGACTAACTAATTAATATTAAACAAATCACATTATCTATTCTATCATATTTCCATCTATATGGATAATATGCAAATTAGATGTTTAGAATTTATAGAATATCTCGAAATGTGTTTGATAATTATCGAGAATTAGAGAAAATTGTAATTAAAAATATTTTAAAACTCGCATTTTTTTAAATCGGCCATGTTAACGATTTCTCATACAGTTAGAGAAAATTATCACGCATGCGCAGAATCAACTTCGCGCATTAGAGGTTATGTTGTATTTTTTTTTTTTTAATCAGAAAAAGACATAAAACATAGTTAAGCGATTTTTGGAGTGAAATTTTTATTTCAGCAGTGTCTGGCGACAAATAATAACAATGCCAGAGAATAAAATAGTCGAGAAAGTAAACAGGAAAGTTTCGCAATATAATTTTTATCTGAGCTTAAAGCTCAGTAGTTTTTTAATAAAATTTGCATGTGTCGCGAACTTTCTGAAATGTTAACGGAATACAACCCTTTTGCATTGGCCGCGTTTGCAGGACTGGTAATTGTACAAGGAGCACTGAATCTGAAAAATGTCTACGAAGCGGAAAATGCACTTTTAATTGCATGTCAAAGTCAAAGCCGACCGGTTCGCTATGTACAGATTGCAATGCCTACTGCACGAGGTGCCTGAATTAAAACTACATCATATTTATTCTGTGCGCATTACACGTATGGTTTTCCCTCAAACGACGCCACAGCCTACACATTTAAATATATAGGGTCATAAATATATCTAGGAATTTAAATATGTAGGAGAGACATTCTCACATTCAAACTGCTTCGATATTCACACACGTGTATAGAGTTCTCCATACTCGGTACAGTAACTTTAACACTTACAAAGGCTTAAATTTACATATGTGACGCTACACGGCGAAAGGGACCTTAGCTGCAAAAAATTTAATTTTGAATTTTTATTTTGAATCAATAGAATTTGAGTTGCTCTTTCACATACAGAAATAGAAAACTTTTTTATGTCTATTAGTTTTTGTGTAATTGGCGATGAAAATTCGTTTCTTGCAGCTAAGGTCAATTATCACCGTGGAGCGTCACATATATTTATTTAAAAGTGAACTTGTTTACAGCGCTGGGTCAAAAATTCAACTTGATTTTGAATTTTTCTTTTGAATGGCATTTATTTTTCTCATTTCTTAATTATTTTAGTCATTTTGTCATTTTTCTTTCATTTATCAACTATTTTCTTAAAAATTCAATTTAAGTCTTTAATCTTTAATTTATTTATTTAATTTTTTAATATTTTCTTCAATTCTCAATTATTTTCTTCAATTTTCAGTTGCATTCTTCGTTTTGCAATTATTTTATTCAATATTCAATAATTCTCGCATTTTCTCAATTGTCAATTATTTTATTGAAATTTCAATACAATTCTTGCATTTCCAATTGATTTCTTTAACTTTCATTTATTGCGTTCAATTTTCTTTCATAATTTTTATCAGTTTTCAATTGTCAATTTATTAAACAACAAATTGCCAATAAATAAAATATTTACCTTCAATTTCATGATTATTCATTAATTTAAAATTTTTTATTGCTTAAATGTCGATTATTCTCACCATTTTCGAAAATTTTCTTTCAATTGTTAATTTTTTTTTAATAGTTCATTATTTTCGTCACATTGTAATTTAGCTTTTAATTATAAATTATTTTCATAAAATTTCCATTTAATTCTTTAATTTCCAATTTATTTCATCAACTTTTCATTATTTTCTGAAATTCTCAAATACTTTCTTTAGTTTTCAATTATTTTTATTTATTTTCAATTAATTCCTCAATATTGAATAATTCTCGGATTTTTAAAAGTACTTTTTTCAATCATAAAAATTGTTTAAAAATTTAAATTCGATTATTCAGTTCTTGAAGTATTCAATCCAATTCTTAGTTTATTTTCTTCAAATTTTATTTCCATTTTTCAATTTTCAATTATTTTTGTTAATATTAAAAAATTATCTGCTTTTTTCTATTATTTTTTTATATTTTTAATCCAGTTGTTAAATGTGCAATTATTTCTAACAATTATCCCTATACCTTTTTTAATCTTTCCACTTTCAATTTATTTTTTGTTTAATTTTTGCATTTATTTTTTACAGTTCTCTATGAATCTAGTCATTTCGGTTGTGTATTAATTTAGCCATTTTTAAGTTTTGTTTTTAACCGTCAATTATTCTCGACATTTTGTATTTTTTTTCAATTATCAATTATTTTTTCAAATTTCAATTTAATTCTTAAATTTTCAATTTACTTCTTTAATTTTTCATTATTTTCATCAATTCTTAATTATTTTCTTCAATTTTCAGTTGTATTTTTCTTTTTGCAATTATTCAAATATTAAATAATTCTAGCATTTTCCCAATTATTATTTATTTTATTTATTTATTTATTTATTTATTTAACATTCTCGCCCATTTATTTATTTAACATTATCAAAGATTTTCTTGAAATTTCCATTTAATTCTTTAATTTCCAATTTCGTTCTTCAATTTTTATTTATTTTCTTCAACTCTGAAATATTTTCTTTAATTTTCAATTATTTCTATCTATTTCCAATTAATTCCTCAATATTCAATAATTCTCGGATTTTTAAAATTATTTTCTCAATCACAAAATTGTTTTAAATTTTCAATCCAATTATTCAGTTCTAGAACTATTTACTCCAATTGTTAGTTTATTTTCTTCAAGTTTCATTTCCATTTTTCAATTTTTAATTATTTTCGTTAATATTAAAAAATTATATGCTTTTTTTTTAATTTTTTCAATTAACATTAATTTTCTTTTATTTTAAATACAATTCTTGACTTATTTTCTTTAATTTTTAATTCCATCCGTTAATTTTTATGTTGATTTTCTTGTTTTCAATTGTTCTCTTTTATATTCATTATTTCTCGGATTTATTTAATTACTTTTTTTCAATTTGTAAGTAGATTCTTTAAATTTCATTTCCATTCTTCAAATTTTAAAAGCTTCCTTCAATTTTTAATTCTTTTTTTAATTTTCATGATTTTTTTCGATTTTTAATTCAGTTGTTAAATATGGAATTATTTCTAACAATTATTCCTACACTTTTTTTAATTTTTCACTTTCAATTATTTTCTTTAAACTTAATATTTCTTGTTTAATTTTTTCATTTATTTTTTACAGTTGTCTATTTATCTTGGCATTTTTCGAATTTTGTTTTCAATTAACAATAATTTTTGTCATTTTTCACATATTTTGTTTAATTTTTCAATTATTCTCATCATTTTTCAATTATTTCCTACATTTTTTTCAATTTTCAAGTATTTTTGACAATTTTTTCAATTTTCAATTATTTTTTTATAGTTTTAAAATTACTCTTTGATTTTTAAATTATTTTTTCGGTTGTGTATTTATCTAGCCATTTTTTAAGTTTTGTTTTCACCTGTCAATTATTATCGACATTTTTTTTTAATTATCAATTATTTTTTCAAATTTTAATTTAATTCTTAAATTTTCACTTTATTTCCTAAATTTTCAATTTACTTTCTCAATTTTTTATGATTTTCTTCAATTCTTAAATATTTTCTTTAATTTTCAATTATTTTTATCTATTTTCAATTAATTTCTCAATATTCAATAATTCTCGGATTTTTAAAATTATTTTCTCAATCATAAAAATTATTTTAAATTTTCAATTCAATTATTCAGTTTTAGAATTTTTTTTTCGATTATTATCAAGCTTCCTTTATTTTTAATACAATTGTTCAATTATTTTCTATAATTTTTAAATCCATTCTTCAATGTTAATTACCATTCTTCATTTTTTAATTGTTCTCTTTTATATTCATTAATTCTAGACATTTTTCAATTACAGTTTTTCAAATTTTAAGTATATTCTTTAAATTTCAATTCCATTCTTCAATCTTTAATTGCTTTCTTTAATTTTCAATTATTTTTTTCAATTTTAATTATTTTTTTCCAATTTTGTTTTCTATTGACAATAATTTTCGTCATTTTTCAAATATTTGCTTCAATTTTTCAATAATTTCGTCATTTTTCAATTATTTCTTTCAATTTTTTCAATTTTCAATTATTATCTTATACTTTTAAAATTACTCTTTGATTTTTAAATTGTTTCTTTCGGTCGTGTATTATTCTAGCCATTTTTTAAATTTTTTCTTTAACTGTCAATTATTCTCTACATTTTGTATTTTCTTCAATTATCAATTATTGTTTCAAATTTTAATTTTATTCTTAAATGCTCAATTTACTTTCTCATTTTTTTATTATTTTCTTTAATTCTCAAATATTTACAATCATTCTCGGATTTTTAAATTATTTTTTTCACTCATAAAAATTATTTTAAAATTTCAATTCAATTATTCAATTTTAGAACTATTAAAGAGGGTTTGCCCGTTTATTGATATAAATAAATAAATAAATAAATAAATTATTCTCGTCATTTTTTACATATTTTCTTCAATTTTTAAATTATTCTTATCATTTTGCAACTATTTCTTTAAATTATTAATTATTTTCTGCAATTTTCAATTATTTCTTTCATTTTTTCAATTTTCAATTATTATCTTATAATTTTAAAATTACTCTTTGATTTTTAATTGTTTCTTTTGGTTGTGTATTATTCTAGCCATTTTTAAAATTTTTTCTTTAACTGTCAATTATACTCTACATTTTGTATTTTTTTCAGATATCAATTATTATTTCAAATTTTAATTTTATTCTTAAATGCTCAATTTACTTTCTCATTTTTTTATTATTTTCTATTATTCTCAAATATTTTCAATAATTCTCGGAATTTTAAATTATTTTTTTCACTCATAAAAATTGTTTTAAAATTTCAATTCAATTATTCCATTCTAGAACTATTCTCATTAATCCTTAGTTATTTTCTTCAAATTTAAATTCTTCTTTTTAATTTTCAATTATTTTCTTAACATTGAAAAATGATTATCTTTTTTATATTATTTTTTTCTATTATCATTAAGTTTCTTTAATTTTAAATACAATTGTTCAATTATTTTCTTTAAACTTTAATTCCATTTTTCAATTTTTATTTTCATTCTTCCGTTTTCGATTTTTTTCTTCTATATTATTAATTCTCGGCTATTTTCAATTAATTTTTTTCAAATTTAAAGTATAAATATTTCAATTCCATTCTTCAATTTTCAATTTCTTTTTTTAGTTTCCAATTATTTTTTTCAATTTTAATTATTTTTTCCGATTTTGAATCCACCTGTAATTATTAATTATTTTCCGCAGTTTTTACTTATTTTTTACAAATTATTTAAGTTTAAATGATTATCTTAAAATTTTATAATTATTCTTTGATTTTTTAAATTATTTTTTTCTGTTCTGTACTAATGTAGACATTTTTTGAATTTTATTTTTAACTGTCAATTATTTTCGACAGTCTGTATTTTTCTTTTAATTCTCAATTATTTACTCAAATTTTAATTAAATTCTAAAATTTTTAATTTATTTTTACAATTTTTAATTAATTTTTTCAATTCCTAAATATTTTCTTTAATTTTCAATTATTTTTATCGATTTTCAATTAATTACTCAATTTTCAATAATTTGTTACATTTGTTACATTTGTTATAATTTATAAATTTATTCTTTGATTTCTTTAATTATTTTGTTCGATTGTTTATTAATCTATTAATTTTTTAAATTTTGTTTTTAACTGTCAATTATTCTCGACATTTTTATTTTTTTTTCAATTATCAATTATTTTTTCAAATTTTAATTTAATTCTTAGATTTTCAATTTATTTTCTCAATTGTGTATTAATTCTTCAATTCTCAAATATTTTCTTTAATTTTCAATTATTTTCAACAGTTATTCTTATAATTTTTCTACTATTTTGTTTAAATTTAATATTTCTTGTTTAAATTTTTAAAGTATTCTTTTCAATTGTGTAATTATGTACCCATTTTTCGAATTTTGTTTTCAACTGTAAATTATTTTCGTCATTTTTCAGATATATTCTTCAATTTCGTAATTTTTATTATTTGAATTTGCAAAAATTTATAGTTTCTCAATGTTAAAGATCAATTACTGTCCAAAAATTTAGAATTTAATATTTTGTGATATGTAATTATTTCTAACAATTATTCCTAATTTTTTTAAAATTTTAAATTTAGAATAATTTTTTTTTAATTTAATATTTCTTGTTTAATTTTTTCAATTATTTTGTTTAGTTGTCTAATTATCTAGTCATTTTTCGAATTTTTTTTTCAATATTAAATAACTGTCAATTATTTTCGACAGTCTGTACTTTTTTTAAATTATCAATTATTTATTCAAATTTTAATTTAATTTTAAATTAATTCTTAATTACAATTGATAAAATTATAAGAGTTCAAATTTTAAATTTAAGTATAAAATTATATTCTAAATATAAATCCAAATTTTCCAAAATTATAAATACTGTTTTAATTGTTCGATAATTTGTGACCAATCCAATCCAAATCCAAAAAATTGACTGAGAAAGAACCAGGAAATGATCTGGAATTCAATTTCCAAAATTTCAAAATTTCGTTCAAAATTTCCTAAATTAGAAATATTGAAGAAAAGAAAAGTGAGAGAAAAACTTACCTCTTTTAACCTAAAGTTAACTTAAGCCTGTCTTTTAAGCTGTCGCTGTAAACAGGCTCAAAAGGTGAATGCAGATGAATACTTAAACGTCAGCGTATGCAAATAAGTCAGTCTGAAGGTAAATCGTGCAATAAGATGAGCTTAGATGTAATTAAGTATAATTCACGTTACTCGATTTTGCAGATTTAAACACTCTCGAGTTTCCACACAAAATGCGCTGGAAACGAAAAATTTTCTCGGATTTTCTCAATATTAAGTTTACGAAGATCAAAGTTCCTTAAAAGCCAACTTAGTGCAATTCGTTTCATGCATTTCAGCCGTGACTCTATAAAATCTCGAGCAATATACTTTTTGAAAAGTATGCGAGGAAAAGAATTAATAAAATAAAATTATAAAATTGAAAATTGTACAAAGATATGAGTGTTAATGAAAATCAATCAATAAAACAATAATAGAAATCGATAAGAATAAAAAGTCAATATAAATTACTACAAATGATGGATGGAACTTTATGAACTAAATTCTTTCGAGGAGAAATCTTCAGTAAAATGCCATTCAATTTTAATTTAATACAAAATCTATTGTTATACTTGAGCTTCGGAGTATTTTTATCAATAAAAATGTATAGTAGACAGGTTTGATGGTGACCTGAATATCTTGGATAGATTCAAAGATGCGTCTAAGCTGCATTTCCGAGAAGAAACCAGAAGTGCTCCAGAAATATATCTGGCTGGGTGAATTTGGTCCATGATCTCACTCCTTCAACGCAAACGCAATTCAGTTTAAAGCGGTATCTATTCATAGTAGAAAGGACACTTATCCATCTCAATTTTGAAAAGAATTGTCGCTCGCAAAATTATGATATTGCATTCTCGTGTTCTGTCTCAGAGATTCGAGAGTTTGAATCAGACTATACGATCAAATATATTCTCAAGAAAAACTCAACTGAATCTCGCAAAATTTCATTTCTCGTGAAGAAAATTATATTTGGTTAAGAAAATGGGGTTTATTTATTCAATAATTAGTTTTTTTTAAGCAATTTGTTTTTTATACGAAGGGTGAATAATTAAGGATTTTTTTATTTACTTTTGTATTTTTATAAACGTTGTAAAATATACAATACTTGATTAAAGAAAAAAGTTTGTTTGAGACTAACATTACAAAAGAATTATCTATTTAAAAATTCATTCTCTACGACTTCTATTAATAGGATATTTCTCATCAATTAATTTTCTTTCTGGAAAATCTGTGCAGTCCAAATCCAAAAGTCGATAATTCTCTTAAATTAATAAGTGACAAAAAATTTAAAAGGACTGTTATAGAAATTGAAACATGCTTCTCGGGTTTTAAACAAAGTTTAATAAGAAAACCAATAATTTTTTAAATAATTTAATTAAGAAATGTACACTTTTAAACAAAAGATATAATATATTTTTATAATGTTGAATAAATGTCAATAATCGAAAATGTATTTTGAAATACGCCTGGTAGTTTTTTATGAGTGTAAAGAGAAGAGAAAAAATTAGCCACGTCTAATTTTATCGTTGTGCTTTTCTGCGATAGCAGTAATACCATGGACTTAAGAGTAATACCCATAAATTTAAGTAACCCGGTAAGGAGACTTGCATTAAAAAGTATGAAAATTTTAATTCATTTTAATCTCTGATTAAGTCTGATATTTTAATTCCGGGAAGAGGGAATTTAGAAAATAATATTTAAAAGGAAATTTATTGCAGTTTATTTATCACTGTTTGAGCTGAAATTAGTTTTAGAAGTGTTTGGAAACGTTCACAAATCACGTCACGAAGTTTTGAGAGATTTTTTAATATTCTATTCTGTTCTATTCCATTCTCTCAATTCTGTTCTATTTAATTCCATTCTTTTATTCTATTCGTTTGTCTCTATTCCTTTTGTTCCATTTAATTCCATTCTATGCAATTCTATTCTATTCGACTATTTAATTTTATTTTATTCCATTTTACTCCATTCCATTCCAATTTTTCTAATCTATTCTATTCCCCTTTATTCTATTTTTCAGCCTATTCTATTCCAATTGGTTCTATTCTATTTTATTTCACTTTATTCTTCTCTATTCCATATCATTCGTTTTTACTCCACTTTATTCCATTCTGTTCCCTTTTCCTAATTTATTTTATTTCACACTATTCTATTCTATTCTATTCTATTCTATTCTATTCTATTCTATTCTATTCTATTCTATTTCTTTACTTAACACTGAGCAAAATTTTAAATAAAGTTTTTTTATAAGTTTTTTAAAATTTTTTGTTAAAAGAAGAAAAGCTTAGGATAGGTATTGAAATTGAATTAAAACTTGTAATTCTTGAAATTTGAATTGTCCTTTACAATATCTGCCGGAATTAAAAATTATTAAATATGTAGAATATCCATTTATATTAATAAAAAAAATTAAAGTATATAATCCCAGAAAACATCGTCAATGTGTTTAGAATCAAAACGTATTAAATGGAAATTAAGAATGTGGTATCTGGAATTAAAATGAATTATAAAAAACAAACTTAGGCTAATTCTAGGCATTAAAAAGAATCACAATAATTACCGATATAGTCAATTTCAAAATATTATCACTTTGAAATTGATATTAAAACATTTTTGTCAATAAGTTCCCCTAAGAATTTATTAACAAATGAAACAAATCGAGATAAGTATTGAAATGGAATCACATTTTTTTCTAATTCTCCAAATTTGAATTAGTTTTTTTTTACATTTAGTGAAGTAAGTTTTTTTAAGGTCGCTGATTAAAATTATTATAAATTATTTATTTAATAAATGTTAATAAAAAACAGGCTTTTCCGTGTATTACGTAAAATTTTAAAATACTGTTGTATTCTTCACACTTTTTTGATAATAAAACCGTTAAGAAAAAAAGTGGCCCGCCATTAGAGACAAAGATATTAAATTTTTTTTTGCGTGCAAAATTTTATTTGCATAGATGGTGAATGAAAGTTTTAAAATTCCTTAAGTTTAAGTTTTCTTTTGTTTTCAATGGTTTTTATTGACAATGGATTTATGTAATTGAGTCTAAAATGTTTTTTGCACGCAAAAAAAAAAAATTTAATATCTTTGTCTCTAATCGCGGGCCATTTTTTTCTTAACGGTTTTATTATCAAAAAAGTGCGAACAATACAAGAGTATTCAAAAATTTTACGGAATGCACACAGAAAGCTGTTTTTTATTAACAGTTATTAAAAAAATAATTTAAAAAACAATAAAAATTAAAAATTCTTAAGAACAAAAAATAATTTTTAAAACTACGTTTCAAGACAATGAAAATGCTTTTTTAACTTTTAAAATCAGTTAAGAAGCATGAGCAATCGCCAGCGCGCGATTAGTTTTTCATACAATTAGAAATTATAAAATACAATAATAAATATAACAAATCGGTAAATAATATTTATCTAATAAGAAGAAATAAATATTTTAAATATAATATTTAAAAATCAAATAATATAAATAAAATAAATATTCATTTGGGACAAAATTTATAATATTTTAGAATTAAAAAGAATTGCAAAAAATAATTGAAATTAAACAAAATAATTACAAATTTTGTAAATTAATTGAAAAAAAAAGGAATCAATTAAAAATTGGGGAAAGTAATTTAAACAATCATTAAAATGTTTTAAACATAAAGAAAATAATTTAAATTTGAGAATAATACTTGAGAATCTTAAAAGTAAATTAAAACAAAATTGAATAATGAAAAATTAGAGAAAATAATTGAAAATTGAAAAAACATGGTTAAAAATTGAGATAAATAAATTAAAATTAAAGAAAATAATTAAAATTTGAGAAAATACTTAAACAAATTACATAAAATATTTTAAATAAAGGAAAGTTAAACAAAATTTGAGAAAAATACTTAACACTTTCAGAAGTTCATTGAAATTAAAGAAAATAATTAAAACTTAGAGAAAATAAATGAAAAAAGATAAATATAATTTAAAATTGAACTAAACAAGTTTTAATTAAAGAGAAATAAGTAAAAAATTTTTGGCAATTATGAATAAGAACGAGCAAAAGAACGAAAGTAATTGAAAATTGGAGAAAATAATATAAAAAATAATATAAATAATGATATAATTGAAAAGTCAGATAAACAGTTAACAATTTTTGAAATTATGAAACAAATGTAAAGAATTAAAAATTGAAGGAAATACATTTTGGAAAATAATTGAAAAATGTTTTTAAATTTTATAACTTGACAAAAATAATTAAAATATGATACAAACAATCATACGTTGTAAAAAATAAATGACATTTAATTGTGATAATTGAAAAAACTACAGAATTTTTTTTAAATAAAGAAAAAATAATTGAAATTTGAAAAAAATACATGAAGATCTTAGAAATCAAGTAAAAAAAAAAAGAAAATAACAAAAAATTGGAGAAAAGAACTGAAGAAATGAGCTAAAAGTAATTGAAATTTACGATAATTATTAAACGAATTTTGAAATTATGAAAACAAATTGAAAATAATTAAAAATTGAAGAAAACAATTGAAATTTTTGAAAAATTCTTAAAAATTTTAGAAAATAATTTTTGAAAATGAGAATAACTAAAAATTGAAGAAAAGACTGGAAGAATGCTAAAAATAATTGAAACTTACGATAATTAATAAAATTTTTTGGAAATTATGAAAACAAAGAAAAGTAATTAAAAATTGAAGAAAGTAATAGAAATTTTAAAAAAAATTCTTAAAAATATTAGAAAATAATTTTAGAAATTGAGAATAACTAAAAACTGGAGAAAAGACTGGAAGAATGCTTAAAATAATTGAAACTTACGATAATTAATAAAATTTTTTGGAAATTATGAAAACAAAGAAAAATAATTAAAAATTGAAGAAAGTAATAGAAATTTTAGAAAAATTCTTAAAAATTTAAGAAAATAATTTTAGAAAATGAGAATAACTAAAAATTGAAGAAAAGACTGGAAGAATGCTAAAAATAATTGAAACTTACGATAATTAATAAAATTTTTTGGAAATTATGAAAACAAAGAAATATAATTAAAAATTGAAGAAAGTAATAGAAATTTTAGAAAAATTCTTAAAAATTTTAGAAAATAATTTTAGAAAATGAGAATAACTAAAAATTGGAGAAAAGACTGGAAGAAAGCTAAAAATAATTGAAATTTACGATAATTAATAAAAAAATTTGAAATTCTGATAACAATGAAAATAATTAGAAATTGAATAAAATATTTGAATTTTCAGAAAAATACTTAAAAATCTTCGAAAATGAGAATAATAATTAACAATCGAGAAAAATAATTGAAAAATGATAAAATTAATTAAAAATTGAAAAAAATACGTGAAAATGCTGAAAATAACTTAAGATTGAGAAAGAAAAATGAATTATGATGAAAATAATTTAAATATGAAAAATTAAAAAAATTCAATAAAATTTGAGAGAAATAACTGAAAAAATCATAGAATATATGTTTAAAAAAAATAATAATTACAAAATTACTTAAAAAATTATAATTAAAGAGAATAGTTACAAAATCGCAGAAATAACGAAAATTAATTAAAAGAATTGCAATATCGGATAAATAATTGAAATTTTTAAAAGTAATGCCAAAATAATGAATATAATTATAAATTGATGAAAATCAAGAAAAATTGCAGAATTTAATTTTAAGCAAAAGAAATTAATTAAAAAATCGTTATATAATGGAAAATTGATGACAATAATCTAAATTTGAGATAATAACTGAAAATTTAGGAAATTAATTGCATGTGTATATATTTTAAACTTCTTCAAAAACCATAATAAATTTGTAAAGCATTTTACGAAACTTTTTTTTAACACAAATGACAATCAAAAACCAGCACAACACGACACTAACGAAAAAGGTTACCTTATTCTTTCAATTCAAATTTCAAAATATTTACTGATAAAGAGAGTCAAAATTAATAAAATAACAGGGACTAACTTCACTTCAGTTTTTAAAACGTGGACAGAAATAGATGAATAAATATTAATTTTAACTAACTTCACTTCAGACTTTAAAATGTGGACAGAAAAAAATGAATAAATATAAATACTAACTAACTTCAGGAGTTTACGGAGATTATTATTATTTAATTTTCATTTTTAACCTCTTTTGTTTGACTTATGTAAACATTTAATGTTTACTATTATTAGTACAAAACAATTTAATTTAATTTTGAAGTTATCTTAAAAAAGCAACGTTGCCACTATAAACTATATGAAAATTACATCAGTAATCAAATTAAGTTTATTTTTCACACTTATTTTTATTTAATTAGTTTTTCATGGTGAAAGTTTATCATTCAAGTGTAAAAGATGTTTTTAATACTTATTGACTAAATCTAAATCTAGTTCTGATTACCACATCCAAAAAATCAATTTGACTAACAACAATATATAAGCCAACAATAAGTTGGCTTATATGGGCAAGTCTCTGGAACTTTTAACCTTTTAACCTCATATATTTTACTTTAAAAAACGCTTTTAATCACAACTAAAGTTTACCAAAAATTGATATATTTTAAAATGAGATATACAGATCATTGTCCAATCATTGTTTTGAATTAATATTATTAGTTTATATTTATTTTACTGTAATCATTTTGATTATTCTATGTTTTTGAGTGTGTCACTTCCGCTGTTTTTTTGAAATGTTTCAATTTTTCATTCTAATTTCTAAAAGAAAAAAAAAAGTTTTATGTTATAAACTAATTCAAAATGTAATTAAAAATCGAATAAAGAGAGCAAACATAATACATAATATCAAAATGTGATATATTTTTTGTTCTGAAAATTGTTCCTCAGTTTGTATGTCGCTGGTCAAATGATTCAGTTTTTATCAAATTATTATTTAAATACTGGAGGGAATAATTTGTAACTTAACGCACACTTCAATTTTAGCTCAAATAACAAATCAGTGTACTTTGCTTTTATTTAAATTTATTTTTTATATGAATTATAATACTGGTTATACGCGCATACTTGTGTCGTACGAAAAAACTGTCGCTGGTCAAATAAGTGAGCTTTACGAAACAACTTATCAAATCTGCTCCAAATTTGTGGCACATACAAATTTCGATGTACTTTAAATTTCCCATGAAGTGCCATTTATTTTAATTATTAGTTACATATTTTTTTAATGTGGATATTCAAATTGTCGCTCGTCAAATAGTCTCTTGGTCAAATTTACTTTTTTTCGATAAATCTGAAGTTATGCATTTACTTATTTTATATCGATAATTCTGAAATGGCCAAGATTTATAAAATTACATTTAGTCTCTGACAGGTGAAAGAAAAAATGAGAAAAAGCGAGAAAAGAAAATAAAAATCAAAGAAATGAAAAGAAGAATGCATAGAGAATATAGTAAAGCTCTATATCGTAAAGCTCGTAAAAGCTCGTAAAAGCTCTCAAGTAAAACTTATTTAGTTACTTTTAATTAATTGAACACAGTATTTTCATGAATTCGTTGTAACTCTTGTAAGGTTATATTTAGAATCTGAGATTGTCTCAAAACAATGAAATTTAAAGCAAACGTGTATTTTGCTAATTGTAATGATTGTATTCAAAATAATTTTTAACTTTTTTTACAGAGTGATAGTCTTAATAGTGATTCTTTAATTAATTATTATGATCCTCATCATTTTCTATTATTTCAATGTTATTAAAAAATTATATATTTTAGTTTCAGGCATATTAAAATTTTACATAACCCCCTTTTTGTATCTCATAAAATTAATATTTTAGATTAGAGCGCAACCAAAAAAAGCTTGTACTGTAATAGAATTGAAATCTATTTAGGTTCAAAATACTATAGTTTAAATTTTAAAGCTGTGCTGAAGAATAAAATTAAAAAATTTTTTAAATTAAAATGTTAAAGGTTCCAGAGACTTGCCCATATACCCGAGTCGAAATTTTGAGGCTACTTTAACGCTACATAGTCCAAAATTTTTAGGAAATAGAGGTTTAAAGTAGAAGCAAATTCAATACAATTTAGCTTCTACTTTGGTGCTATTATTGGAAGAAATTTCCTGTTTCCGCGATGAGAGCGTTAAAGTAGAAGCTAATATTCAACTATATTAAGGCCTCTTTTAACGCTCAAGACCCCCTTTTTATTGATCTTCTAAAGTCTAAACAAAGAAAGAATCTGTTTTTGCGAATAAAACTGAAATTAATATGAATGAAATTATAAAAAAAAATATAAAATAAATACTCAAAATTCATGCGCATTTAGAATTCGTCACACTTAATACACACAAGCTGGAAATAGTCTAAACTTACTACTAAATAAATTATTATAACGCAAGTGGGGATTCGAACCCACGACATAACGACCTACGCACTTATAATCTAACGCACTAACCACTACGCTACCGACGCTTATGAACTTAATATTTAATTTTCACAGTGTCCTTATGATACAAATTATGAATAGTTTTTTTAGGACTTTTCAACAAAATTGTTACATATCGCCAATTTCTGAATGTTTACGGAGATTTTTTATGTATTTTTCATTTGTTTAAACAATTTATTATTGTCAAGTTACAGGCTGATATTGATTTAAATCATTGAAGCATTTGCATTAAAATCATGATTTAAATAAAAAAAAAACTTTACAATTCTCCGGATGTCTAATACTGCATGTAAAAAATCACAAACCATAAAAAAAACCACAAATTTGTGGATAAATCTTAAAAATTTCAATTTTAATATTTTAATCTTTATAAAATTTAAATAATTGGGCTAATATAGATAATCAAAATACCTACGATTTACAAATCTTTGGTATGAAGATAACAAAAAATAATATCAAATTTTTATATCTTTATAGGTCATTATAGTTTAAATAAATTCCAAACGTCAATAAACTCATATTCAAATTTTTTCAAACTTTTAAATGTCAATTAATTCAAATTTAAAGACACATTAGTTAATGCAAAATAATTAAATAATATTAATTATTTTTCATATTCACAATAATCCTTTTTTTAAGTCTTACAATATTTGTAATTCTTCTTTAGTTTCTAATTCAGTTTCTTTTTCGAAACTGTTTAAATTTTATCTTATAATTTCTTATTTTTACAAAATTTAAAGATTTTTTCTCCTTTTACTAATGGTATTTTTTGTTGTTGTATTTGTCATTTTATTTTATTAATAAATAAATTATAAATAATAAATAATAATTGTTATTTATTATTATTTCGTTGAGTTTCATAAGTTTTTTCATATTTTTAAAAATAAATACGCTTATTTTTTTATTAATGCACCTATTCAATTTGTTTTTAATTCTTGGATAGTTTTTGCGAGGTTTTTTGCAAACTTAGTACTTATTCTTTTATAGAATTTTTAGATTTTCTTTATTTTTCTAAATTTATTGTTGGACTTGCTTTCAGTGTAATATTATAAAAATGTTTTTGGTTTAATTTGCCCAAACTTTTTTTTTCTGAAGGATTTTTACTTTTCTTTTCTGGACTTTTTATATACATTTTTTTAATTTTATTTTCATCAATTTTAATCTTTTAAACAAATTATTGCTAGTAATTACTAATTCTTTACAAATACACCTAGGAAGATACAAATTTTTCCTAATTTTACAAATAAATTACTGGGCTCTGGTTAGAAAAATAAAAATTATTGACCATAAATTATTATTTTTATATTTTAAAACAATTTATTATTGTTAATTTATAACATTTAAAAACACCTAGCAAGTAGTAGTTTTTTAATTTGTTTACTTTTTATATTGAAAAAATAAGATATTTATCAAAATTAACGACAATCACCACTCAAAATTGTTTAAACAAATTATTGTTAATAATTGTTATTTTTTTACAAGTGCATCTAGAAAGATACACATTTTCCTTAATTTTACAAATTATTGGGTTTTGGTTATAGATTAAAATTTTTTCCTCTTAAGGGCTAATCAGAGGAACAATAATTGAAGAAAAAGTTAGTTTAACTCCCGTTTTTCTTATATGTTAAATAAAAAAGTATATTTCAATGGAAAAAATGACTGAGTTTCACTTGCAGGTTTAAAGTAGAATAAAAATTTTCATTTCTTTATAACTGGGAATGTGGAGCTTTAAAAGAGCTGCTAATTTTAATGATTGGAAAAATGAAACATGTGTATAGACGTAAAGTAGAAGGAAATATTATTATTAGAAGTAAAGAAGAGGCTAAAAATTAAGAGGTCGTTAAGTAGAAGCTAAAGTTCCTCATGAGCTTCAAAGTAGCTTCAAAATTTCGACTCGGGTATAACTACGTTAAGAACAATTTTAAAAACCATACATACAGGTTATTTAATCCTTTTAAATTTGTTTCCCCTCTCTTTTCTGTCACAGGTGGAATTTTTCTTGAAAATAGTAAAGAATTTGCATAACATAAGATAAAAGGGGGAGGGGTCGTCAACAGTATAGGTATCCGGTTTTGTAACCGACAGGGGTTCAGGAAGTCAAAAGTTGTGTTGGCTGGGAACAGGTGTTGGAATAGGAGGAGTGAGCCAGGTGAAGTGGCCGATGGAAGTGTGGCACAATCACATGAAAAACCTAGTAGGGGGTAATGTGTATGTGGTTGTCGGTAAGGAAGCGCCCTTACCCGCACTCAGGGGTGGGTAATAGGGTGGGGGAAGTTTCCAGTTCAGACTGGGAAACTCGTTCAGTTTGGCTCGGTTCAGCACCACGCGAGGTGATGCCGTCTTTCTATATCGATAAAACAACATCGTGAGGTGGATTAGTGTGTTTTGGCGCCCATTTTTTTTTTTCAAATTTCCCACCAACAGTGTTCCAAATTCTCAATCACAAATTTGACCCCCCCTCAGTGTTCTTGATGTGAAACTTGTTGATTTATTTTTCATCATTGTGCACAAAATTGGCTCGTTTCATTATTGTTTATCTCAAGGATCAAAAATCAATATTATGGGGTGTCCTGCCTGTTTGTTGATGTGCTGCTTATTAGTCATCGGTCATTTTCAAGGTAAGACGAACACGTGGTCCTTTCATTCCCGCGCTAATTTCTGGTGTTTGTACTTTAATGATGAATTGGGATTTTTGTATTTGGGTATTAATTTTGCGTTTTTTGGATTGTTTGTAATAATCTGGGACGTTATTTACTGTACGTTTTATATCATTTATGTGCGTTTTTTTAGATTTTGGGGATTTTGTGTTCGATGTTAAAAATGAGTGTATGAGTGAGCTGTATTAATAGTTTAATTAATTAAATATTAATAATTATGTATTATTATAATGATGAAAAAGAAATGTATCGAGCAAAATAGTAAGCTTTATATAATAAAGAATAAAATAATTTTCTGTTATTCTTTATTGAATGTTAATATTATGTATTATAAACAACAAAAACCTGTATAATCTTTTATGTAGTTAACAAAAAAAAAATTTTTTTATAATAAACAATATTAAGAATTTTTTATTTTATTCCTCATCTAATTATTTTTCAATTTTATAAGAAATTTTTATTTTCAAAATAATAACATTGTTAATAATAACAATTTATTATAATAAATTATAATAAATAATCAAATTTTGCTGTTTATTGTTAATAATAATGTCAATCGTTTTTTGCTCATTTCGGCTTTTTTGTGGTTTATCAATATTTAAAAATTGTAAGTTATTGTTTTTTTTTTTTGTTTATTTTAAATAATATTTATAATTGTGTCTGTTGTTTATCATTTATAATATTTATAATGTTTTCGTTGTTTTTCTTAAAAAAAAATTTTTTTTGTTTACAATATTTAGAATTATAATAATATTATCATATATATAATAATATATAATAATAATAAAAATAATAATATTATCAACTCTTTACCCTTCAAAAATGATTTTAAACCCACAAACAACGTTTCAATTCACACTTTCTATTTTTGTTCAATTATTGGATTCCATTAATAGAGTGAATAAAAATTCGTTTATTGAATCACGTAAATTATAGATTTGAGAGCCAGAAATTGGATCAAGATTTAGTTCATGGCGTGGCTATTTTTAATCCAACATTTAACGAATGGTTCCAATTCATTAGCACTTCCGTCCGAGAATTTCAAGAAGTAAATAGTTTCCTAAAGAACTAAGAATATAACTTCGGAGTCATTTTTATGTTCATACTTAATCCGCAGTGTTAAAATCAATATTCCTAAATATTTTTCTAGAAAATCCCGTTTTTGCTCAACATTCCAAAAATCCTAATTATTGTTAAAAAAAAAAAAAAAATATCTCAAAATAACCATGTAAAAGAAATAAAATAACTACAGACACCAAATAATTAAAAGATAAACTTTCAAAAAAAAAAAAAAAAACTAAAACCCAGTTTATGTTACAATATCAAGATCGCAGAACTAAGTAATGAATTGTACGGTTTCATCTGGTGCGGAGTGTTTTTATAATAAACACATGTTTACTCTTTCATGTAAGGGAAAAAATGTTTAATCTTGCAGTGGAGTCTCGTGGCAATATCAGCACATGGTGAATAAAAGGGAGTTGAAAAAAAAGTACTCAATGGAGTTTTTTTCTCGTAGCTACTTCTGGTGAAATTTAATAAAAATTATGTTAAAGTTGATTCATATATATATATATGTACAAAAGTTGATGAAAGCTTATCCCATAAAATATAATTACTTTCTTTCAAAGGCAGTGATTTAATTTTCTGCTTTCGAGACAAAAAAGCAATATAATTTGTTGAAAATTTGCATACAGCAGTGTTTCAAAGTTCAAGAGTTCCTCTTGTGCTCGGGGTTTATTTTCAAAAGCAAAGGCTTGGAAATGTCCTCTGGAGCAGTTGGAAATCAGGTCACAATACGCAACATAAAAATAGATTTTGCAACTGTGGGCTCGCGAAATCCAGACGTCGTTGGACCCCTATTATTAGCATTACTTGCCTCGTGAACGACAACAAGAAGCAGATTTGTTGCTTTGTACAAAATTTGATAAAAAAGAAAAAAAAATAAATAAAGCACAGAGACGAGATTGCGCAAGATGACATAATGTACATAATACGAAAAATGAGATAGATATTTCCGCACTACTTGGCTTATTTTCATTTCACATTATGCAAATTTTTCCCCCTTAAAATTCTCATTATTTTTCCATTCAGTATTTTATCGTTTCATTTCTTATTTGCTTATTTAATCATATTATTTATTTCTTATTTCTAGCTTTGTATCCATTCTGCTGAAGTTTATTTAAACTGAATAATTTTTATTTAACTGTTTCTGTGTTTTTTTTTTATTTCTTTGTCTGTTTATTTATTTCTTGTTACTATATTCAGGGCTGTCAGGAACTAAATTTTACTCCCTTTTTTTAAAATCGCTCACTATTACCTCACTTTTTTTAAAGAAAAAATGACTTTTCTCATTTTTTTTGTAAAATGTCTATTCTAGTCTCAATTTTAATAAAATTGTACAAATATTTAATTTATACATCTCTTTTAAATTATTTTTGTCATTTTTAAAGTAAAGTTTTAAAGTAAGTCGACTTTTGTCAACTTTAGAGTATTCTTGTCAATTTTCAAGTATTTTTACGATTTTGAAAATTAATTTTTTTAAAATATCGATTACTTTATTCATTTTTTAAATTATTTTGTCATGAATAATTAAATTTATTATATGCACAAGTTTTCATTTATTTTTGTAATTTTTCAATTATTTTATTAAAATTTCAATTATGTTCTTCAGTCGGTAAATTATTGTCAGGAATATTCAAATTTTCTACACAAGTTTCAATACTTACTTTTGTTATTTTTCAATTATTTTCTTCAAACTTCAATTAAATTCTTCAATTTTCAATTATTTTCTTCATACTTCCAATATTTTTTCAATTATTGTCTGCAAAGTTCTAATTTTTACACCAGCTTTTAATTTTTTATGTCTTTATTTAATTAATTTCTTAACATTTCAATTGTTTCTTCAAATTTTCAATTATTAACGGCAAATTTTTGCACAATTTTTTTTATTTCTTCTATTCTTGAATTATTCTCTTTAAATTTCAATTATTTTCTTCAAAATTTAATTAATTTCTTCACTTTTCAATTATTTTCCTCAAACTTCAATTATTTTCATTAAACTTTTAATATTTTTTTCAATTATTTATGTCATTATTCAATTATTTTCTTAACATTTAGGGATTATTCTCTTCAAATTTCAATTATTGTCTGCAAATTTTTATTTTTTTACACAAGTTAATATTTATTTTTGCTTTTCTTGAAGTATTCCCTTCAAATTTTAATTACTTTCTTCATTCTTTCAATTATTTTTAGGAATGTTTAAATGTTCTACAAAAATATCAATTTACTTCTCTTGTTTTTCACTAATTTCTTCTAATTTCAATTATTTTTATCAAACTTCTAGTAATTTTTTTTTTAATTATTGTTTTTAAACTTTTAATTTTTACACCAGTTTTCAATAATCTTTATTCAATTAGTTTCTTAACATTTTAAATGTTTTGTCAATTTTTCAGTTATATTCATCAAACTTCTAATATTTTTTTTAATTATTTACGTCATTATTCAATTCATTTTTCAACATTTCAACTGTTTCGTAAATTTTTCATTTTTACACAATTTTACATTCATTTTTGTCATTTTTTAATTATTTTCTTAATATTTCAATTATGTTCTTTAATCTTTAAATTATAGCCAGGAATATTTGGTTTTTTGCTATACAAGTTTTAATTTACTTTTGTTATTTTTCAATTATTTTCTTCAAATTGCAATTTATTTTGTTCTTTTGTCCTTATTCAATTACTTTTTCATTTTTAAATTACTTTCTTAGTATTTAAGTTTTCTTTTGACATTTTCAAATTATTCTCTTCAAACTTCAATTAATTTCTTTAACTTTCAATTATTTTCCTCAAACTTCTGATATGACTGCAGTGATTCGTCAATTTTTCAATTTTTTTTTGTCTCAAAATTTTTAGTGTTTACACCATCAATTATTTATGTTATTCTTCAATTATTTTCTTGTAATTTGAATTATTTTTGCAACTTTAAATTATTTTCTTTAATTAAAATTATTTCGTTTTAATTGTCATTTCTTGTCTTCGGTTTTTGGTTTTTAATCAATTTTTTAATAGTTTTATCATGTTACAATTTACTTTTTAATTATTGTTTTTAAAAAACTTCAAATATTCCATTTCAAAATTTTTTCCCGCTTATAATTAAATAAGTAAATGAATGAATATGAATTATTTTTGTCAATTTTCAATTATTTTTTTTAATATTTCAATTGTTTTTGACACTTTGTAATTATTTTCTTCAAATTTAAAGGGTTTCCTGAATCTGTATATTATTGACATGATTTTTTAAATTTTTTACACCAGTTTTCAATTATTTTCTTCAAATTTCAATTATATCGTTGCAATTTTTCATTTTTTCATTTTTGACTTCAATTGTTGTTTTTTAATTAGTTTTGTCATTTGACAATTTTTTTTCAAATTAAATTATTTTTGTCATTTTTCAATCATTTTCTTCATATTTCAATTATTTTTGCCATTTTTAAATTATTTTATTCAAATTTTTAATGGCTTTCCTGAATTTAAAATTTTTACGTTTTTACCAGTTTTCAATTTTTTTCTTCAAATTTCAATGATTTTCCTCATTCTTTTTATTATTGTTTCGAATTTATTAATTTCTTACACATTACTGTTTACAAATTTCAATAATTTTTTTCAAACTTTCTTTACACCAGCTTTTAATTATTTATGTCATTATTTAATTACTTTCTTAGCAATTAAATTGTTTCCTCAATTTTTTAAATATTGTCTTCAAATTTTTAATTTTTACACCGGTTATAAATTATTTTAGTCATTTCTTAATTATTACTTCATTATTAAAATATTTTTGACATTTTAGGATTATTTTCTTCAAATGTCATTTTCTTCAATCTTTTTATAATTGTCATGAACATATTAACTTTTACACTAGTTTTCAATTATTTATGTCATTATTCAAATAATTTCTTTAAATTTCAATTAAATCGTCAATTTTTTAATTATTTTTTACAATTTTTCAATTTATATATTAAATTTTTTTTTTTTACATTATTCTTGAATTATATTTCTCATTTGCAATAATTTTTTTTTTCAAAATTTCAGTTATTTTTGTCATTTTTTAACTCTTTTCTATATATATATATATATAAATTTTGTTTACCATTTTTTAATTATGTTCTTCGAGTTTCAATTATTTTCTTCAAAATTTCTATTATTTTTTTCAATTTTTCAACTGTTGTCTAAAATTCTTAATTTTTGCACCAGCTTTCAATTATTTATGTCATTATTCAATTTATTTACTTAACATTTGAATTATTTTGTCAAAATCTCAATTATTATACTCAAAATTTTAATTTTGTACACCAGTCTTAAATTATTTTTTTAAATTTTAATTATTTTTGTCATTCTTGAACTATTTTCTTGTAATTTCAATTATTTTTTAAACCTTTCAATTATTTTGTTTCAATTTTTCAATTCATGTCTTCATTTGTTGATTTTTAACCAACTTTTCAATTACTTTTGTCATTTTACAAGTTTTTCTTCAAATTGGAATTATTTTTGTCAATTATTATTTTCTTCATATATTTTAACTATTTTTGCCAGTTTCAAATTATTTTCTTCAAATTTGAATGTCCTTCCTGAATCTTTTTTTTATCGTTTTTTTTTAAATTAAAAAGCCTCACTTTTTACTATTTTCAATCTCCAAGTCAACCCTGAGTATTCATTTTATTCTCAGATCAGAATGTGTTATTAAAATTGTGTTTACGGCTCAAATTGCAGCCAAAGATTTGCAGTACTTTTTATGGATTTTTGTGCCGGCACAAAGTTTTAAATTAGTCAAGCAAAAGTGGAGATAATTTTGCAAAACATTTTGCCTGATTCGACAGAGAGAAACTTTTACAGTAGCAGCCAATCTTCAGACTAGATTGTCCGGAAGTCGCTCTCCATTGTCAAACTTTCAAGATCGTGAATTTCGCTTTACCCTGCGAATAAATGCACTTCTAAACAAGTTTTGTTCCCAAGTCATACTGGTTTTCTTCGCTTATGAAAAAGTTTTCTTTGTTGCATTTTTCTTTGTATCAAAGATACAATTTATAGCTGCAAACATATTTCGTATCAATTTCACATGTTTTTTTCTTTTTTCATCTATAAACATCTAAACTGCTTTTTTGTTGCATTGAAAAAAATTAATTTCACCCTTTAAACGTGCGTCTCGTTAGTTTCTGGATCAGGCCAAGGTGGTGTCACTTTGCACTCGAGCCATTTTTCATAATAATCAGCTTTAATAGTCTCTTCCCACCTCCTTCTTCTTCTTCTATATATTTTTTGATCGTAAACCTATCCTGGTCTCTGTTTCATTCCACAGGCCATTTCACTAATTGAATTTATTCCACTTAGTAATTGAGAGACCATTATTCCATCATCTCATTAACCTCTACTCTATATTAAAAAAAAAAAAAAAATCCATTTTGGGCGCGACACTTTTCACAAGAAACTTCATATAAATGACTTATTATTTTTCGCGATTCTTAAAATGCAAATACAAGTGCCTTAACGGCACATAAAAATTATTTACGACTTTTCGGAGATTTACAAACTGCAATTTTTGCCTCGAATAATCATCACGAAATTGTATAAATCTAAATGAAATATTTTATCTAAATTATTCTAAAAAGAATGTACAAAATACACATATATGTTTTTTTTTAAACACCATCTTTTTTCGCTTGTCATTCAAAGGCTTGATTTAACCGCGAGATATTTTTATGTGGTTCTCAGAGTCCACGCTGAAGAAAATTTGAAAAAAAGCTTAATTTATGATGGCGACATTTCCGCTGACGTAAAGGCCAGCAGATGTGTTTGTAACATTATAAACTTCACACATTTCTGTCTGAATCGTAACTGTATTAATTTAGAAATTAAGTCGAGGTGAAATAAATCGAGTTTGACAAACACAATTCCAGAATTGGAGCATTCTCCCAGGAAATTAATGAATTCAGTCACTGAACTATTTTAAATGTTTTTATATTTTAGTATTTAACTTTCACTGACTTTAAAAATTCACCAGACAGAACAGTGACACACTTTTTTACTTTTTTGGTACTTTTTTTGGTCAAGGATACTTTTTTACTACTAATTTTGGACTAAAGCTACTCTAAATGCTACTTTTTTTTAAGAATAATGTAAAAAGATTAACAGAATTCAAGAATCTCAGTTTTTTAGTCAATTTGTTTAGTTTCTAAAAGCCCGCCTAGTGTCACGTAAACCGAGAATATTTTTCTTCCGGAGAATTATAAACAGCATTTTATATAAATTACAAATATTGTAATTTCTTATATTTAAGTTATCAACAATTGTAAATATTTTAACTATAATATTTTTAAAAAAAATAATGTCGAATTTGACAAATTAATTGTAAAAAAAATAATGAAAATGATTATAACTGTCAAAAGTAATTTCAGAAATTATAGAAATGTTTTAAAACTAAAGAAAATAATTTAAATTTGAGAAACAAAACTGCAAAATCTTAGAAATAAATTTAAAAAAATTAGAATACTGAAATATTGGAGAAAATAATTGGAAATTGCAAAAAATGATTGAGATTGAGATAAATCATTAAAAGTTTAGAAAATTAATTAAAAAATTATGATAATGATATTTTAAGCAAATAATGAAAAAGTACAATAAATAATTTAAGATTGAAGAAAAAAAATAAAATTTGAGAAAATAATTGAAAAAATTATATAAAATATTTTAAATGAAGGAAAATTGAAGAAAATGGCAGGTAAATACCTACTTGAAGCTTTTAGAAGTTCATTGTACCTAAAAGTAAAAAAAAAATATTTAAAAATTAAAGAAAGTAAAAAAAAATTACTTAACTTAAAATTGAAAAAAAAACGATTTTTAATTTTAGGGAAATAATTACAAAAAATACAGAATTAAAAAATACGTATATATAAAATACAAGAAAATCGTATATGTAATTGAAAATTAAGTAGAAAAATGAAAATTTCAGACAAATTATTAAAAAAAATTTTGAAACTATGAAAAAGAACGTAGGTAATTGAAAATTGAAGAAAATAATTGAGATTTGAGAAAAATACTTAAAAACATTTAAAAATAATTTTACAAAATGAGAATTATGCCTAAGAATTTTAAGAAATAATTGAAAAATGATAAGAATAATTTAAAATTGAAAAACATAATTTAAATATGATGAAAATAATTTAAAATTTGAAAAAATCTCTGAAATATGATGAAAATAATTAAAAATTTCAGATAAATAACTATGTATTATAAGATAAATAACTGCAATTATTGAAAATTATGCAAAAAGAATGAAAATAATTAGAAAATGAAGAAAATAATAGAAAAATAACAGAATTTATTTTTAAGCAAAAAAAAATAATAGAAAAATTGGTTAAAAAATTGAAAGTTGAAGACAATAATCTAAATTTAAGATAAAAACTGAAAATTTCGAAAATTCATTAAAGAATAATTTAAATAATTGAGAGTATTAGAAAACAATTGCAAAAGGATGAAAAGAAATGAATTTTGAACAAAATAATTGAAAATATTGTGATATGTAAGTGAAACTTCAGGATATTAATTCAGAAATAATGAAAGTGATTATAAATTGAAGATAATAATTAAAAATTTTATAATAATGAAGAATGGTAAATTAAGAAAATTAATTTAAAATTGCGATAAATAATATAACATTTAGCAAAAGAATAATGGAATTGTTTTATTTTCAAAGAGAGAATAATTTACATTGTAAAAGTTATTCAGACAATTAATGAAAATAATTGAAATTTTAGAAAAATAATTGAAAATCTGGAAAATTAAATGAAAAAATTAAAATGATCAGAAATTGAAGAAAATAATTGAAGAAAACTTAAAATAATTAAAATTAAGATAATTAATAAATATTTCTGGAAATTATAAAGATAAATCAAAATAAATAAAAATTGAAGAAAATAATTGAAATTTGAGAAAAATACTTAAAAAATTTTTAAAAATAATTTTACATAATTGGAATAATATTTAAAAATTAAGGGAAACAGTTGAAAAAAATGATGATAACAACTAAAATTTTCAGATAAATAATTGTAATTTTTGAAAATTATGACAAAAGAATGACAGTAATTAAAAACTAAAGAAAATAATTATAGATAGATAAATTACAGAATTTATTAAAAAAAAAAAGGAAAGAAAATTAAAAAATTGAAGACAATAATTTAAATATGCGATAATAACTCAAAATTTATAAAATTAATAGAAAAATAATTAAAATAATTAAAAGATAAGGAAAAAATTGCAAAATGATAAAAAGAAATTAATATTAAACAAAATAATTTAAAATTAATTAAAATATTTAAAAATTTTTTAAAATAATTGGAATAGAATGAAAATAATTAAAAATTCAGATAAATAATTACAATTTTTTAAAAATTATGTATAAAGAATAAAAATAATTAGAAATTGGAGAAAACAATAGAAAAATTACAGAATTTATCTTTAGGCAAAAGAAAGCGTTCTTAAAATAAAACTTCTTATGGAAGATCTGTAATATAAACATTATTTAACAATTATCTTTTATTAAATGTAAAATTTATTTTATAAAGGATTGGGTTTAAATCTCTATTGTTAAAATTTGTGAGTTTATTTATTTTATTTTTTTTGTTTATTTTTATTTATTTTTCCTTTCAATTTTATTAGAAAAAAATTATTTTCACTTTAAAATTGAACTTGAAAACTAATTTTACTTCACCTAAAAAACGGTACTTTTTTGATACTTTTATTCAATTTTGAGGCTAATTTTTTTTTTAAAAAGGCTACTTTTTTATACTTTTTTTAGTCTCTTACTACGCTTCGAAGCCTGCAAGGGATAAAAATCCCCGATTTAACACTAGGGTCGAAAATGATCGATTACGTCACAAGTATGGAAATATACCATTTTCGTCCCTACTCTGAGAAAAATGGATGCTTACCCTTAAGTCCCTTAACATCTAGATGTTAAACTTTAATATCCACATGTTAAAATTTAATATTTAGATATTAAGGGTTACTATCTTTTCTTAAACATCTAATTTTGAACATCCAGTTTTCTCAGTGTAGTGGCGAAACACATCATTTTCGTCCCTAGTGTTAAAATAGACCATTTTCGTCCCCAGTGTCGAAATAGACTATTTTCGTCCCTAGTGTCGAAATAGACCATTTTCTTCCCTAGTAGGGAAAACAACTATTTTACTTACCAGTAGGTAAAGTAAACGTTTTTCTCACCAGTAGAAAAAGCTACCATTTACAAATTAGGGATAAAAATTTCCGTTTTGACACTAGGGAAAAAAATAACTGTTTCCGTCACTAGAGATAAAAATTACCATTTCCCCCTCTAATGGGAAAAGTCGTACATAAAATTCCATAAAAATTGCCGCTAAAAGACGTGAAATATTTGAGAATAAAACTTTGCAAATAAAATGGATCGTTCTTTGGTGTTTTGTAAGCATCACGCCTACCTTTTCGATTTGAGTAAACGAGTTCCGCCGTCAATTGAAATCGGAAGCGTTCCTTCCAAGTTGTGGCTGAAGGGTAGTTAGTAATCTCGGCCCCCTGGGGATTTCACACCCTTCTTGTGAATTCTTGCGCCAGTCGCGTAAATTCTACGGCAGTATAATTCGACTTAATGGTCCCGGTGGGGTCTTTTGTTGTATTAAGAACGTTTACTTCCGGTTGTGGCGTTCAATGGACTGGAAAAAAAAGGTGCGTCTGAATGCCGTCGCATGCCGGGGTTAAGTGTATGTGTACATACAAGTGCAATTTACTTTTCTCCATACGAAAGAGCGAGGCGAAAAGATTTAAAGAGCGCACCCCAACAGCTTTTGGTAAAAGGTGTTTCAGCACCCTTTCGGTAAAAGAAACTTTTTACCCTTGAGCATCCTAGGATTCAAATTGTTAGGCTTCAGTATTTTATAAATTCGAGAAAAATGAAAATAAATTGTAAACTTGTTTTATGAAAGTATTGTAAGACTTGGAATGGTATTTTTTTGTTTTATAGTTGAGTTGAAAGGGCTCTACTTAAGGCACACGGATGTCGTGTCACTTGTGAGAGAGATTGAAACCCGCCCCCTGTTGTCAGTTTCAGTAAACACAAAACGCGGAATTTTTTAAATTAGCAGTATTTTTCGAACTTTTACAAACTATTTTTATCGGAATTTAGGAAAACGGATAATTTAATCCTTGAAAAATTGTTAAATTACAAATTCCGTTTATTAAAATTATATCTGTAATTTTCAGGTAACCTCAAATCCTTAAGGCCAGCTTACTCTGAAAAACGTGATTTTTTTCAATACATTTTATTTATAATACAAAAAATGTTAAGTGATAAATTTTTTGTACATATGATAGTACATACATGAAATTACTTGAATTTTTTTTTTCAAAATGGCGGTCTTGAAAATGGCTGCTGAAAGTTATCTACTTCGTAGATGGATGACATAATTTCTTGGGAAAGAATTATCTGAAAGAAAAAAAACAAAACGGTTTCATGTTCTGTATCGAATTGGTTATGGCCTCAAGCAGAATGAAACATTTTCAATGAAAAAAAAAAACAAAATGGCGGACTTTTGAATTTTTTCACTTTTAATTGTTTATAACTTTTTTAAATAATAATGAATATTTCTGGTTCTGCTTGAGGCCATAGCCAGACATCTAAAGAGTAAAATGCCGTTTGGTTCATATCGTAAGCATCATTCTGAAGAATTCTTGCATTTCTTAAAGCAGTTCTGTGATCCTTAGATGTTTCAGTAGCTTCTAGCTCAGCTCGATCTACACGTCTGTTGTTGGCCCTATCAGCAAAGTGCCTTGCTCCCCACTCATTTATACCTGCTTCTTGGTCGTGCTGACCTTCGGGACTAATTCTATACTATTTCTACGAGTATACAGTAGCAATGTATGAAAAAAAAAAAAAATTCGATTTTTCAAAAATTGTTCAGAGTAACCTGGCCTTAACATTTTGAAAGTATCGAGTGCTCAATTAAGACAAAATAGTTTTCTTGCTGAATTTTATGAGGGAATTATTGATGTTGCTCTTAGAAGAAGTTGTCACTGGTTCGTTGAGAACATCAACTCTGAAGTGAGAAAGTTTGAGTAGTTATAAAAACCGAAAAAGTTTGTCTTGTTAAGTTAGAAGTACTGTTGAAGAATGTCGAAGAAGTGCAGAGTGAATCAGAAGTTTCAGTTTAAAAATCGATAGAAAAGAAAAGAATTCCTCGTCTACTGTTTATGACAGAATTTTTCATTATTCAAGAAGAATGCTTCTGGAACGCCATTAAATTTCAAATTCTCTCTTCCTGACTCTTATCCCAATTGTAAGTAATTTCTTTTATATTGACCTTTATCACAATTTAATGTTTTTCTTACTTTAAACTTTATCACGATTGTTAGTCAGTTCTTGTTTTGAATTTTTAATAAAAAATTTTATATCTCGCTTCTTAACAGAATTGTAGTTTCTTTTATTTTCCTTTATCTTACTGCAATTGTAAATGATTTATTTCTATATAAACCTTTGGGAGTTGGAAAAAAGAAATGTATTAAATCGGAATTTTCAGTGCTGTAAAAATAAATGTTTATCTAAATTTTTTCTCACAAATTCTGATTTCCGGCTTGCATTCCGTCAGGGACTGCGAAACTGACACGCTTTGAAATTACTTGTTCCCTGGCGGCACTCAATGTACGTTACACTCTGGTAGCAATCGACACAAAACTTGTATCATAGTTCCAATGAATCCCAGCATACACTAGTTGTGTAAAAAAAAATATAAGCTCTCGTGATTTACAATGTTATGAAGCTACATTTTAGTAAAAAAAACCCGTTTCATATAAGTGAATTAGTAACTAAATTTACAAAAAGAATACTAAAAAAAACGCATTTAGTTAATACCCATAATTCTCTATTACCAGATCTAAATATTTAATGCCCTAAATAATCGATTTCTTTATGAATATAAAATCTTCTCCAAGGGAACATTTTAAAAAAAATTCCCTCTTTTAAAAAATCCGTCTTCCAATATTCTTTAAGATAAAGTTCATTACAATGGTAAAAGCCACATTTATTATTTCTCTCTGGACCTCTTTTATTTGAATAATTTTTCTCTCCACCGGAATATAAGGGATTATTACAATTTTTAGTTTTCTCATTTCGTCAGATATTTGATCAGCATAAATCGCGTGATGCAAATTCGAAACCTTTGCTTGATGCTTAAATAAGGTACGTACCCCGAGACATCATCGCTCTAAAGGAGGCGCAAACCAAACTAAAATCGAATATTTATGTCTAATAATCACGCCATGCTCCAATTATCGAAACGACTAGATAGCAGACAATTCGCCGCGTACAATTTGTGCTATTATAAAGATTGTTTTCTGTCCTGGCTGGTCGCCAAGACGTTTTCAAATGTGTCATGAAATTTCCCGTTCTTCTTCCCCTTTTCAATAGATCTCCACAATTCGAAATGCACACAATCGTCAATCTTTGCTTCAAAAATCGTGGGTTTACTTTTCGAGGAAAACAATACTGATAACTTTTTCGGGGATTATACACTTTTGTCTTAAATTTATATTGACAAAAACGTGTGAGTGCTTAGTGGCAAATTGCAAAAAAAAATTTAAGGTAGAATCAGAGTTTTCTGAATTTTTTAGTAATTTAACAGAATGATAAATGCTCAGAGAACAAATTATAAAATATTCTATGGTGGTAAAATAGGTTTCTTCATTTTGTTAGTAACAACAAATAATGCTAAATGCTCAGAGACCAAGTTTCAAAACTTTTTGGCATTGGTAGGGTTTCCTCAATTATGTTACCTACAACATATAATGCTCAGTGCTCAGAGACCAAATTACAAAATATTTTATGTCGGAAAAATAGTTTCCTCCATTTTGTAAGCAACAAAAAATAATGCTTAGGGCTCCGAGACTAAATTAGAAAACATTTTATGTCAACAAAGAGTCTTCTCCATTAGGTTCCTACCAACACAAAATGCTAAGTGCTTAGAGACCAAATTAAAAAACGTTTTATGTCAGCATAAGAGTCTACTCCATTTGGTTACTAACAAGAAATAATGCTAAGTGCTCACAGACAAAATTACAAAAGTTTTTTGGTATTGGTAGGATTTCGTCAATTATGTTACCTACAACACATACTGTTCAGTGCTCAGAGCCCAAATTACAAAATATTTTATGTCGGAAAAATAGTTTCCTCCATTTTGTAAGCAACAAAAAATAATGCTAAGGACTCAGAAACCAATTACAAAAGTTTTTTGGCATTGGTAGGGTTTCCTCAATTATGTTACCTACAACACATACTGCTCAGTGCTCAGAGACCAAATTACAAAATATTTTATGTCGGCAAATTTTTTTTCTCCATTTTGTTACAAACAACAAAAAGTACTAAGGGCTTAGAGACCAAAGTACAAAATATTTTATTTCGGGAAAATAGTTTCCTCTATTTTGTTATCAACAAAAAATAATCCTTAGGGCTCAGAGACCAAATTATAAAACCTTTTATGTCAGCATAACAGTCTACTCCATTTGGTTACTAACAACAAATAATGCTAAATGCTCAGAGATCAAATTACAAAACTTTTTTGGCATTGGTAGGGTTTCGTCAATTATGTTACCTACAACACATAATGCTCAGTGCTCAGAGACCAAATTACAAAATATTTTATGTCGGAAAAATAGTTTCCTCCATTTTATAAGCAACAAAAAATAATGCTAAGGGCTCAGAGACCAAATTAGAAAACATTTTATGTCAACAAAGAGTCTTCTCTATTTGGTCCCTAACAAGAAATAATGCTAAGTGCTCAGGGACCAAATTACAAAAGTTTATTGGCATTGATAGGGTTTCCTCAATTATGTTACCTACAACACATAATGCTAACTGCTCAGAGACCGAAGTACAAAATATTTTATGTCGGAAAAATAGTTTCCTCCATTTTGTAAGCAACAAAAAATAATGCTAAGGGCACAGAGACCAAATTAGAAAACATTTTATGTCAACAAAAGAGTCTACTCCATGTGGTTACTAACAAGAAACATTGCTAATTGCTCAGAGACCAAATAACAAAACTTTTTTGGCAGTGGAAGGGTTTTCTCAATTATGTTACCAACATAACAAAATGCTTAGTGCTCAGAGATCAAATTACGAAGCATTTTATGTCATGATCGACATGTTCTCAATTATTATCGTCCCCGCAAAACATAAAACTTTTCTTGTAATCTGTTAAGACATGTGTTGATCATCTAAAAACAATGTTAAAATGAACCAGAAGCCACACTAATCTTAACTCAAACACACTCTGTCGGAACGCTTGAAATTTATCTTGAAGTTGGGAATTAATAAATAAATTGAGAGAAAGCTAAAAGTAGTCTTATAAATAGAGATTGTTGAATCTTCCCGAAGATTCTCAATGGCCTGATATAACTCTCAGAAGTAAGCAGTGACCCGTGAATCCTCTTAGTTCTACTCGAATAGTTTCCACTGCGATTAATTTAGTCTCGTAACTCTAGCTGGAGCGAAACACCTTAAGTGACTTGCAATCTGTGCATGCAGGGCACGTGTTAACCTAAAGGCTCGCTTACGTACCATTAAAGTCTAGCCACCAACCTTACAATAAGCCTCGATTTCTTGCGCTAAACTTCTTTGTAACCCGAGAATCCACAGAGGCTCAATATCCGGTGCCATGCGTCTACGTCAGCAGGCGAAACCCTGAAAGACCAAAGCAGCCGATTATTCTTGCGAATTCTTTCCTACCTGATATCGCTCTACTTAAGCAAGACCTACGGCTATGGAATTTATTTTCCAGCAATTTATCTCCGTTTTCTGCGCCTGTTTCTCGTCTCAAAAATCTTTACATTGTCCCAACTATTCGACAAGTTTGGAAAATATTCTTCAATTATGATATTTTACATTTCTGGAATATTTTCCTCGTATCATCTTCTGGGATATTAAAGTCTTGTGTTTAATATAATAAATAATAATTACGATGAACAAAAAACACATTGTGTACCAGTTAAATATGACAGAATTTTGAATTTTGAACAGGTGACGAAATATAAGTCAAAAGAAAAAATTTAATGAATTTAAATAGGTTTAGTTTGCATATACTTGAAATATTTTACGGAATTATTGATTTATGGTTGACTCCGAACATAATCATCTCCATTTATTTCTATAAGTTTCAGGTACAGAAGGTACAATCAAGATGAAGATCAGATAAAAAAAAATGCCTAGGGAAAATTTTAAACTTCCTCTTTTTTTTGGGACGAAGGGAGTGTTGGAAAAGACGCGGAGCTGAACGGTCGCAACAAAAGATACCTTTTTGAATTGTGTTATTATAATTTACGTTTTGATTAATAAAAAAAATTATCATAAAAGTTTCGTTTTTTATGAAACTAATTGGAAAAAGAGAAGAATCTCTGAAATGATTCATATAAATTCTAATAATTCAACAATAAACAAAATTGAAGACAGTTTGTCTTTAAATAAGTTTTTCTTTCCGATACTCAAAAAATTAAATTCATGATCGATTTCTTAATATTAGTATTATTGTTTTGTTGGATTCAGCAACGTCTAAAGACTAATGACCCTTTATTATTGTGTACAATCGACGAAATTTCTAATTTTAATTCAGTTCTGACATAGCCATCGACAGAATGTTACGTTCTCGTGACACTATTTTAATTCAATTTGATTTTAAATATTTATTTTATTGTTTGACGTATTAAAAATATTTATGTTTTAACAAATTTAGGTAAATAATTTTATATTCTTGTTTAAATTTTTGTTTATATTTATTTGTCTTTTACCATAATTGTTTTTTTAATTTATTTTAACTATAATCTTGTGAACATTGTTGTATTAACAAAGAGTTTTTTGAATAAATTTTACAGCCTGACGAGGTTGGCAAACCCGAGCCAACGAAACGTTGATGTGTGCAAGAAAAATAAAAAATTTCTTGAAGTTTTTTTATTTTTATCTAACCTTCCCAAGATCGATTAATCTTGTCTTTAATAATACAATTTAATAGGAAATACTACTTCAATATTATTAAATAAAAGTTTGTCGTGCATTAACAATCTGACAGTAGAAAATCCAAGTGTTTTTTCCTTATTAGTTTATTTATTCTCTTCTTTTTTCTCCGATCACGAAAAACGTGACAAGTTAAATTAAAATCTTTAATATTCCTTCTCATAAATTCTGATTTCAATAATTAATATCTGACCTTTTATGACAGGCGCATTACGAGGTAATGTCACGTTCGAGAATAAAATCCGTTTTTCTTCAATATTAAAACAACAAAAAAACAATCAATGAATATTTAATCTAGTGTGACACATAGGACAGAGGGAATTGCAGTATATATAAAATTTTCTTCATCTCAGTGCACCTCGTTAAATACTCATTTGTCCAACTTAATATAATACACTTTTATTGATTAAGTGTCATTTATAAATATAACAATTAATAATAAAGTGCGAATTGACGTGAGTTGACGGTTCGAAAGAGTTAATTAATAAAGTGATATACATTACTTATAAATAATGTCATCTTTCTTTCGTCTGAGGGTTATAATAAAGTTCTCAGTCTATTTTCTGATCATGCAAAAAGCCCCATTATGTCATTATGCCCTTTAAGCATACGAAAATAGTGTCATAAGTCTTCAAATATAAAAGAGTGACAACTGCGAGATTATATATTAATCTTCTCGTGCTTGCGCTTTCGATTGGAGTTTCCTGCCAGAAGCGGATTTAATCTAGCACACTCGCTTGGGAATTATAATGGCGTCACTTCACCGATTACATATCTCCCATTGCATAAATGCCTTTTAAAATTTCTCAAATACTTTGTAATATAATACATATTAAAATTGAAACAATTTTAATTTTAGCTCGCAAATTATTTGAATATTTTTCTCGAATTTGCTTAAAATAGCTTTTCATAATTATTTGAAACGGGAGACATATTTACAAAATCCAATCGAAATATGTAAATCATAATTTTCTGCATTACAATTGCTAATTTTCACTGTTTGTTATTGGTATTATATTTTAATATTAATGTATAATTAACGTGTGCTTACTCGCAAAACAATTTTGTTTATTTATACTTATAGGGCTGCCAGTAACTCACTTTTCTCATTTTTACTCATTTTTTTTACAAAAATAAATTTTCTTACTTTATTAGTAAAATTTATTAGTCTATTCCACCTACAGGGAGCGGGGATCTTCTAATAAATTGGGTTCCTGATTAATAATTCATATTACAATCAATTAGTTTCTTTATATTCCAATTACATCGTCAATTTTTTAATTGCTGTCTACAAATATTTAATTTCTTAACCTCTTTTCGATTATTTTTTTCCTTTCAAAAGTACTTTTGTCAACTTTAAAGTATTCTTGTCAATTTTTAAGCATTTTTGCGATTTTAAAATTAATTTTTTTAAATATCAATTACTTTCTTCAGTTTTTAAATTATTGTCATGAATATTTAAATTTATTTATTAATTTATTTCAGTATATACTGACAGGGAGACCCATTACAATTCAATATAATCATAAAAAAAATAAATATAAATATAAACAATTCAAAAAAACGTAAACTAATAAATTTATTACACAAGTTTTCCTTTATTTTTGTAATGTTTCAATTATTTTATTAAAATTTCAATTATATTTTTAAATCTCTAAAGTATTGTCAGGAATATTTAAATTTTCTACACAAGTTTCAATTTACTTTTGTTATTTTTTAATTATTTTTGCATTTTAGAATTGTTTTCTACTAATTTTAAATATTTAAAAAAAATCTTTTTATTGTCATAAATTTTACAATTTGTTATACCGTTTTTCAACTGTTTATTTTTTTTCCATTTTTAAATTATTCTCCTCAAATTTCAAATATTCATAACTTCAATTAATTTCTTTAAATTTGAATAATATTTCTCAAACTTCTAATATTTTTTCCATTTTTTTAATTATTGTCTAAAAAATTCTAATTTTTACAACAGATTTCAATTATTTATGTCATTATTCAATTAATTAATTAATATTATTAATTCTGTTATTTTTCAATTTTTTTTTAAATTTTTATTATTTAAAATAAATTATTTGTATTGTCATAATTTTTTATTTTTTTACACTAGTATTCAATTATTTTCTTCAAGTTTTAATTATTTTCTTTATTCTATTTATTATTCTCATAGATTCATTAATTTTTAACACATTTTTCAATTATTTTAGACAAACGTCAATTATTTTCCTGAAGCTTTTATTATTTTGTTTTCAATTTTTTAATTATTACATATATAAATTTTTAGTTTTTACACCAGCTTTTAATTTTATTTATTTTTAATTTATTTATCTCTTTATTCAATTAGTTTCTTAAGATTTCAATTATTTTTTTCTTTTTAAAAGTACTTTTGTCAACTTTAAAGTATTTTTGTTGATTTTCGAGTATTTTTGCTATTTTAAATTTAACTTTTTCAAATATTTAGTCTTTAACGTGTTGTCATACATATTTAAATTTAAAACGCAAATTGTCATTTATTTTGTCATTTGTTAAATTATTTTCTTCAAATTTCAATTACGTTCTTGAATCTTTAAATTATTGTCAGGAATATTGAAATTTTCTACACAAGTTTCAATTTACTTTTGTTATTTGTTATTTTTCAATTATTTTCTTCATATTTTCATTATTTTTGCATTTTCAAATTGTTTTCTACTAATTTCAATTATTTAAAAAAATTCTTTATTATTGTCATAAATTTTTTAATTTTTCACACTATTTCTCAATTATTTTTTTTTAAATTTAAATTATTTCGTTGCAGTTTTTTTAATTTTTCTATTTTTAACTTAATTTTTAAATTCAATTATTTTTCATCTAAATATGTTATTTTTAAATTTTAATTATTTTTGTCATTTTTAAATTATTTTTCTCAAACTTCTAATATTTTTATTAATTTTTCAATTATTGTCTACAAAATTCTAAGTTTTACAACAGGTTTTAATTATTTATGTCATTATTCAATTAATTGCTTCACATTTCAATTATATCGTAAAGTTTTAATTCATTTATACAATTTTTGAATTAATGTATTAAACTATTTATTTTTACAACAATTTTCTAATTATGTTTCTTATTTTTTTCTATATGTATAAATTTACTTTTGTTATTTTTCAATTATTTTCTTTAAATTTCAATTACTTTTGTCATTATTTAAGTTGTTTTTTTCATTTTTCGATTATTTTCTTCATATTTCTATTGTTTTTACCATTTCAGAATTGTTTTCTACAAATTTCATTTATTTAAAAAAAATTATTTTTATTGTCATAATTTTTTTAATTTTTTTACACCAGTATTCAATTATTTTCTTTAAGTTTCAGTTATTTTCTTCAAGTTTTAATTCTTTTCTTTATTTTATTTATAATTGTCATGAATTATTGTCATAATTTTTTTAATTTTTTTACACCAGTATTCAATTATTTTCTTTAAGTTTCAGTTATTTTCTTCAAGTTTCAATTATTTTCTTTATTTTATTTATAATTGTCATGAATGTATTAATTTTTTACACCTTTTTCAATTATTTTATACAAACGTCAATTATTTTCCTCAAACTTTAATTACTTTCTTCATATTTAGGTTTTTGTCACATTTTTGAATTTTGTTTTAAAATTATTAAATTTTAATTATTTTGATCAAACTTCAATTAATTTCTTCAACTTTGAGTTATGTTCCTCAAACTTTTAATTTTTTTTTTCAATTTTTTAATTATTATCCATAAATTGTAAATTTCTACAACAGCTTTTAGTTGTTTAGGTCATTATTTAATTATTTTTTAAACATTTCCATTATTTCACCAATTTTTTAAGTATAATCTTTAAATTTTCAATTTCTTACAACAGTTATGATTAATTTTATTCAGATTGCAATTATTTTTGTTATTATTCAAATATTTTTGACATTTTGGAATTATTTTGAACCAGAAATTATATTATATGATCCAAGAAGGTAAAAATAACACAATTTTATATTATTTTAAAACTTAAACAAAATGAAAGGATTTACATCTCTCTCACTTTGTAATTATGTTAAACACCATTTTTCAATTATTTTTGTCATTATTCAATTATATCGTTATTTTTTTAATTATTTTATACAATTTTTCAATTAATGTATTAAATTTTTAATTTTTGAATTATGTTTCTCATTTTTCGACAGTTTTTTTTTCAAATTTAAATTATTTTTGTCATTTTTTAACTGTTTTCTAAATATATTAATTTTTTTTTCTTTTTGAAATTATTTTCTTCAAGTTTTAATTATTTTCTTAAGACTTCTATTATTTTAATCAATTTTTTAACGATTATCTAAAAAGTTCAAGTTTTACACCAGCTTTCAATTATTTATGTTAATATTCAATTAGTTTCTTTACATTTTAATTATTTTGTCAATATCTTTATTATTGTACTCAAAATTTCAATTTTTTACACCAATCTCAAATTCATTTTTCTTTAAATTAAATTTTTTTTTGTCATTTTTCAATGATTTTCTTGTAATTTCAACTATTTTGAAAAGTTTTTAATTATTTTCTTAAAACCTAATTATTTCGTTTCAATTTTCGTCTTTATTTTTTTATTTTTAATCAATCTTTCAATTAGTTTTGTCATTTTACAATTTTTTGTTCAAATTTATATTCTTTTCGTCATTTATAAATTATTTTCTTGATATTTCAATTACTTTTGGCATTTTTAATATTATTTTCTTCAAATTTTGAATAACTTTCCTGAATATTTATATTATCGTCATGAATTTTTACAACTTTTTAAACACGTTTATTGTCGTAACGTACACCCTCAAAGTCCCAAAGCTGTTAATGTGCCGTCTAATATTGAAGAATCCTAATTAATTATTTCCCTACTGATGGGCCTCTAATTAATATCAGTAATATTAAACTCATTATTTTCTACTCACTTTTTTCACCTCAAAACTCACTTTATAAAATTAAAAAATCACATTATTTACTATTTACAATCTGCAATATGATAATATAACATTATCAGTAATATTTAAAAAAAAAAGAGCATGTCAATTTATCGACTGTTCGATTTAAAAAAAATCAGCATTCGTGAAATATATGAACATTCATCTCTTGTCTTGTTCAGCGACTTGTGTCGGTTATTCACTGCCAGAGGGATCATCAATATATCAGTGCTTTATATAGGGACCATGCTCGCAAAACGGTGACAGATTAGATATAAATGACAAGTAATCTATCAACCCGCTAACGGAAAAACATCTTTTATGCGGGTGAAAATTTTCAACTATGTATATATATATATATATAAATATATATAAAACCTGCGCAGTCTCGAGCCATTCTATCACATTTTCAAAACCTCTCATTGTCGCCTTAAAGCACCGCGTAAAGTAGAATATCGCCGGGACTTTATAGGCTTAGCGCATTCGCTGTTTCTACGATGAAAGCACCACGTTAATGGTTCACGCTTTTCACGTAAAGACGAACCAGCCGTTGAAAAAATTTCATCAGCATCGGGAGTTCGCTTTTAAACTTGATGATCATCTACGACTTTGCGCAAGAGAGCTTTTTCCAAAAGAAACTTTTCTAATACCAACTTCATAAAAGGAAACTCTTTCTTCTACAAATAAAACACTTTTATCGGTTAGTTTTTTAATTCCCGGCTGGGAATTTAGCACTTGGATGAAAATGTTTTGAAGACGATATTTGGTTAAAGAAGCATTTAAAAACAAGTATTGTTTATGAACAAATTTTGTTTTTAAATTTTAACGAAGGGGAAGTAAAAGTGTTTTATCCTAGCATGCAATCAAGGAATTAGTTTTGGAATAAATGCATCACTTTTTATTTTAACAATGATTAAACATTTATTGGTACTAGTAGTCGAAATTGAATTTACAGTGTGGTTTTTTTAAAAAGCGGGAGCCGATATTGCTAGATCGGTGACCCTGGCTGGACTGGCGAAAATGTTGAATACAAAGAAAAATCCCAAATTTTAGATCTGACAACAAACAAATTTCTAAAAGGCAATTAGGCCTAATCCTCTCTCTCTCGCTGACCTTCGCAATACAGTCAGATTTCAAACTTGAAAAGTTTTCAAGTTTTCGTAGTTTACGAAATAATAAATTCTTCAAGAATTTCAAAATCTAAAAATATTAATTTAAGTATCTCAAATATTTAAACATTTTAACTCAAAATTACAATTAATATTTTTCACAAATGACTATTTGAGAAATTTACAAATGTTAAATCGTCACACAAAATATAATAAAAAAGAACAAAATTTAAATGTAAATAATTATTATTATTAGATTTTAAACGTAACTCATTTGTTTACTAGCGACGCAACAAAAAGTATGATTTCGTGTAGACAGATACCTATTAGTAGATGTGTGGGAATTAATATTTTGAAGACGATATTTAATAAAAGAATTGGAATTTTATCCGGCGATGATTTCTGTATATGTTTTGAAGACGATATTTGGTTAAAGAAGCATTTAAAAACAAGTATTGTTAGAGAACAAATTTTGTTTTTAAATTTTAACAAAGGGGAAATAAAAGAATGACTTTGTGTAGGCAGACACCTATTTGACAGATTGGTGGGTTTAGAGGAAGGAACTTGAAAAAAAAAATTTTAATGGAATGGCAGAATTAATGATTTGGTTGGTGGTTGAATTGAAAAAACTAGACCGAAGGACCCCGCATATACGATTATCTCCGCGGCGGAAGCGGAAGTGCACTCGGCTGCTCACCCACCTGGTCTTTCGTTCGACTCACGTACAGTTTGAGTCTCCATATTGCGTTCGTTCATCCCGTCTGAATACTTTGGTATCTATGTACGTCCACGTCTAACATATCAGTGTCGTTTCTTGATATACCATATGTCACACCCGCAGACAATTGTCTCTTGCGGAACAAAAGAAACTGGTACATGTCACGTTTTCAATCCAAAAAGAAAATACTATTTACAGGCTGATACTGTCGTAAGAAGTCAATACCCGAGTGAAAAAGGGATTTAGTTGAAAAAAAAGAAAATTATTCTCTCCAGACATAATAAGACTTGTGTCGAACCGGAGAATATGTATCTGAATATATTTCCTTGTGGAAAATACTTTTTTGTGCGGAATTTTAAAATGAGCATGTAAATTATTAGTTTCCTCGAGGGTACGTGATGACGGCAATCATGTTTTATATTAAAAAAAAAAAATTCTTAGTTTTAATGGGCAACAACACGGTCTGCTAAGTAGAACAGAAAGCAGAACATTGCGGTTGATTTCCGCTGGGTATTTCGGTGAAACTATGGATCCATCTCCGAGGAGACTGGTCTCAGAGATGTTACTGCTTCCTGTCGAGTAAGATCGTATCCGAGCTATTATCATATGCAACCAAGTGTGCAGGCACGGGCCACAAGCGTTAAGTAGTAGAGAGACGGCTGCAAGACGGCTGCTTCAATTACTAACAAAGTCTCACGAGTCAGTGCACATCTAACCCTCATAGGCACGAGCCAACTTCCGGTTGGATTACTTCAAGTCATAAACGATACGAGCTTGTCAAGCCATAGAAATCGACCACTGTTGCCAAACACAATAATCGAAAACAGCTGTTGTTGAACTTAGCAGTTATGCTTTAATCGAAATTAAAAATCGATATATTCTTAATATTATAATACTTGAAAGGGTACATATTCATGTAAGATATTATTTTCTGGACATTTAATTCCTTTCTAACAATATTTGAAAGCTGTGTACTTCTTAATAATTATAAATAGATTTCCTCCTACGATTGAAAAATTGATGTATCTAAAGTTCAGTAAGACACTTGAAGGGATCGAAAGGTTTTTATTATTTAATATTTTCCGCCTATTTTAATTTTGTACTATGCTTGATTTTTTCGTCAGAAATATTGAGGGAAAATAAAAGCAATTAACGAGCGTATTTCGTTCTCATTTTATTCGATCCGATGGGTTAATTGAAAAGTATCGTCACATCTTTTGCCTGTTGCCGACAGCCCAAAGGTATTTTGATATTTATACTTGTATATTTTCTTTATTTATGAAAGTTAATTTGTGATCGTGAATTATATTTTTAAATTTTCTGTTAAATTAGAGTGACGATTTTATTCAGTTGTGAAAACTATAAAGTGAGGAAGACGTGCGAGGAAAGTTTTTGATAAGAATCTGTTTAGATGTTGAGATTATATTCATCCATTTTTACTTTGATACATTGGGCCCTTGACGAAAGAGTTTAATGGGAACTAAAATATTTTGCTGAATTTTGCTGCTTATTTAATATTTTTGGACAAGATTCTACCAGCACTTTTAATCTCTCATCAGAATAAATCAAAAAGGATCGTCATCTTCCTCGTTATTGGCTCGATTTAATATAAATATAAAATATAAAATGTTTATTAATTACAATAAATTAATTATTCCAAATTTGTTAGAAAATTTTTTTTAAAATGTTGATCTATTTAAATGTTGATCTTAATTACTTTTATTTATAATTATTTTTTAATTTTTTTCAATATTAAAGAAACTGTTTTTTGGTTTTAGTTTTGACTAAAATGTTTTTAAAGAACTTTTTAATTATTTTAATGACGCTCTTCGATTTTTAATTATTTTCTTTTATTTATAATATATTTTAAAAACTTTATAAATTATTTATCACAAATTTCAAAACCTTTCATTTATTTTTTATTATTTTTATCATTTTTTACTAGTCTTGTCTATTTCAAATATATTTAACAATTTTTTCAATTATTTTTTACAATTTTACACTGTTTTTTTTTAATTTTCAATCAATTGTATCTTTTTTCAATTACTTTCTCAATTTGGAATCATTTTTATTGTTTTTAAATTTACTTGATAAAATTTCAATTATTTATCTTTAAGGGGAGGCTACCGTTCTCAATGGTGAAAAATTCATTAAATCTGGTAATTTTTTTATTAATAGACGGAAATATTTTTGAAATTGTGTTTTTTTTTTTATTTAAATAGTGCATAATTATATAAACTTTTTACATATTTATATTAAAAAAAAAATTAAAAATGGCGGCTGTAGCTTAACTTATCGAAGACCTTGCGCGCCGTATTTTTTTATGCGCCATACGTTCCACAGCCTTGCCAGGTTATCTGAAGCAAAAATTCCTGATTAATTATTAAACTAGAATAAATTAAGGGGGCCTTATCGTTTTTCTTAAAAAAAAAAATGTTTAATATTTTTTTGACTCATAAAGTAAAAAGAAAAAAGCTTAAAAATGAAGTTTTCTCTTTAAATAGCCGCCATTTTGCTAAAAATTTTTTAAAAAAAAAAGGAAAACGATAATGCCCCCTAAATTTATCATTGTTTAATAACTTATCAGGAATTTTTGTTTCTGATAACCTGGCGAGGCTGTGGAACGTAAGGCGCATAAAAAAATACGGCTTGCAGGGTCTTCTATAAGTTAAACTACAGCTGCCATTTTTAATTTTTTTTTAAATTTAAATATGTAAAAAGTTTATACGATTATGTACTATTTTAATAAAAAAAAAAACCGCATTTCCAAAAATATTTCCGTCTATGAAAAAAAGAATCCCAAACTTCATGCATTTTTCACCATTGAGAACGGTAACCTCTCCTTAATTGCAATTCTTATTTTCAATTTACAGTTATTTCTATCATTCTGTAATTATCGTCTTTTATTTCAATTACCTACATTCATTAATTTTTTCAATTATTTTTCAATTTTTAATCATTTCCATTACTTTTAAATAAATTTTTAAAATTTTCAATTATTTATCTCAATTTCCAATTCTACTTTTTCAATTCTTGTTTATTTTAAACATTTTTTAATCTAGTATTTTCTCCTCTTTTTAATTAATTTCAAGTTTTCAATTAATTGCCTAATTTTGTTTATTAATTAAATCTAAATTATTGTCTTCAAATTTCAATTTTTAAAGTAATTTTTCAATTATTTATCTGATATTCCAGTTGCTTCATTCAACTATCAATTTTTTCTAAGGCTTTTAAAATAATTTCTTTAATTTAAATTTTTTAAAATCATTTTTTTATTTTTTGGTTTTATTGTAAAATATTCTCTTTAACGTTTTAAATTATTTCTCTCATATTTTAATTATTTTTTCCAATTTTTTAATTACTTTTATCATGTTGCAATTTTTTTCTCCAATTTTTTCTATAATTTTCATTATTTTTCAATTAATTTTCTAAATTTTTAAATATTTATATCAAATTTTTTTTTTCAATTGACCATTGTATTTATTATTTTTAATTATTTTTCCCAGGTTTTAATTATTTTAATTATTTTTCAATCAAATTCTTAAATGTTCAATTATTTATCTCAAATTTAAATAATTTTTTTAATTTTTGATTATTTTTATCATTTTTCAATTATTTTCTTAAATTTTTAATTATTCTCATTTTTATTTAATAAATTTTTAAGATTTCCAAGTGTTTTTCTTGGATTTCAATTATTTTCTTTAATTTCCGATTATCTTTTTCATTTTGCTTTTGCTGCCTCATAGGAGGAAGCTTTGTTATCGTTAAAATTTTCGATTTTCCAAAAATAGTCTAAATCGACTCATTTTCATCTAAAAAGCGAAAATTTTCATTCCTAAGCAAATGTCCAGATGTATGTGTGTGTGTGTATGTATGTGTGTGTGTGTGTGTGTGTGTGTATAGCGTTTTTTGTGTACAAGATATCTTGAGAACGCTTAAACGGATTCCAATAAAATTTGGATGACTTATTAAGCTCATGAATATCTAAATTTGGACACAAGGATTTTTGAAATGACCCAACCAAATTTTTTTGAGCACCTTTTTTCATTGAAAAAAATAGTTTTTTGCCAAAAATTTTTTTTATGCTAAAAATACAACTTAATGAATACAAAAATCATATTCCTTATCTCAAAACGAATCGATTGACCTATATAACTTTTATAATTCATCAAGAATTCGTAAAATAATTCATATTTTTACATATTTTGCATTTGAAATTCTTCATTTTTAAATAACTTCCCCAATTAACTTATATATTATTAATTTCTTGCTTTCTCTATGAGGAAGCAAATTATTTTGCTTACTTGGAAGCGAAATGTCCATGAAATGGACATAATTCTCACCTAGTTTCAATTACTTTCCCAAATTTTCGTTTATTTTTAGTTTTCAATCAATTTGCAAAATTTGCAGTTGCTTTTCTAAATTTTAATGGTTTTCTTCCATTTTTTTTAAATTTTATTATTTTTTTTCTTTATAAATAATTTTTTTTTATATTTAATTGGATAATAGTTTAAAATTATTATAATTTAATACCGATTAAAGCAATTTGTATATTTCCACTTTTTTGAATGAATAGATTTAGCGATAGATGGCGCGAGTTAATTTTTCTCACAAGTGATACTAAATTCTGATTTTTAAACTAGTATCTAGATACGTAAAAATTTATATTCAGTTTTCTACATCTATTTTTCTACAATAAAAATACTGCGAGATGATAAAAAATATATTCCATTGAAACGTAAACTACAAAAATGTTGAAAAATATTTTGCCTGTGAGTAAGCAAAATTGATTATTTATTTTTAGAAACTAACGTTTGGAAAAAATCCACTTTTTGTATGAAACCAAACTTTATTCACGTATAAAAGTTAACAAATGTGAAGTAATATATATCAACGTGAATTCGTTATGTGTAACAGCCTCATTTCTATGTAAATTAAAAAAAAAGCTCTAACTGCTGGTAATCGTTTTCAAGTTCCTCGTACCGTCAAATTTAAATCCTTTTTAATCTTTGTAACCTGTCGTAATCACCTGAAATATTGTAAAAATATAGATATTCCTGATAATCCGTTTTTTACGTTGGCAAATATAGCCGAATTAATAAAATACAGATTTTAAGGTTTTGTTCCCATATAATCTCATAATCTTTATTTCTATTTAGGTATTTGCAAATACCGTGTTTTAAAGGATTTTTCTGTTATGTGAACATTAACAGAAAATATTCGTATCGGGCTTATTTGTAAAAATGTTCCTGTAAATTGGAAAAATTGATGATTATCTTATCAAGAGTTTCAATCATCACTACAGTTTGATCACTTCAACTATTATCATAGTTTGATCGCATCAATCATGATTATAGTTTGAGCACATTGTAGACTTCAATGTGTATATTACGTCCTACTTTATTCACTTCCGAAAAATTTTAAAAATACTTTACAAACCTATAGTATTATTATTAAAATATTATTAACCTACAGTTAATAAAATTGTATATTTGTTATAAATATTTGTAATCTCAACGAAAAATATCTAGTAACAATTTTAGTTCGTAAAATATAAATAAATTTATAAAAAATGTAAATTTAATGTCATTAATATCATATCATTATTTTTCCATGCTATTTAGTGACAAAAGATAATAATAAAAGAATGCCATTAGGAATAATTTTCGAGGTATAAATTAGAGCTGGAAATGTTTAGGTCATTAAAAAGTCTGGGTATGAAATGAATGGCCAGACGGCATTAAAATTCACGCAACCAGTTGTTGCATTCCTTGGTTAAAAAAGGGCCATCGAGGTAGTTATATATACGATATAATCAAGTACGTTACCAAATCGGTCACATGATCCAATATGCTTACGAACTTCCGGTCGAGCTAATAATATAAACGTCTGCCCACTATCAAGCGACCCTATCTGAACGTGACACGCCGTCTAGTCAAATTTCATCAAAACTAATTTCAACTTCCAAAAAGGCCAAAACTAATATTAATTAATATTTGGTTCTAAAGAAAATTACATTCATAAGTGTGTTTATTTCTTCAATTTTGAATTATGCTTTATTCACTTTTTTGGCATTTTTATTTCACCTATTAACTTCTATCATAGAAAAATTCTGAAATCACATTTGACGCAATTCATTTTGAGTGGCGTTTCGAATTTATTTATTTATTAATGAAAAATGTATAAAAGTATATACATATGAAAAATATATAAGTGAAAAAGTCACAATTAAAACTAATTTGAAAGTTTAAGAAAAAAATGTATAATTGAAATTTTTGATAAAATCGATAAATTAAAAATAATGAAATATAATGAATTCTTTTTACAAAAGCAACATTTTTATTACTAGTTATTATTATCGAAATATTTAATAAATGCTGTGAATTAAAAAAGAATTCCCAGTTTATAATATAGTACCCAAGAATAACACAAATAGGTATGCATTAGTTTTTCAATATAAAAAAATTAAACATTTTTCTGAAGAAAAGAATTAAAACAAGTAATTTTGATTAATTTAAAAAATATAATTTTGTAACTTCCTTTTATAATTTTTATTGAATATCTTAAGAACATTTTTTTAATTAAAAACTTTCTAAATTATTTTTCTAAATTTTTAAAAAAATTTAAACCAATTGATATTAATTTAATGTTTTAAAAAGTATTGAAAATTTCTTAACAATTTTGTTTTTTAACTTTTGATAATTTTTCGTAAATCAGGACTTAGAAAATAGTTTCAAATAATATTAAAAAATCAATTTTTGAGAATTCTTTTAAAAAATTTTATTGTAATTAAATTCCTGAGAATATGTCAAACTAAAAAATGATTTAACTTAAAAATATTTTTGAAAAGTTTGCTTTGAAAAATAACGGAAAGTACTTGAGGATTTAACTCAAAAAATTGTGTACACATCTGAATTAAAATAAATTCGATAAATCCGACTTCATACAATTTTCAAAAAATTTATTTTTTGAGACTCATTTCCTAAATTTTTTTGACTTAAAATTTTGAGATTCAAGAGTCGTATAAATCGCACTTCAATCATTATTACGAACAAAGGAATTTGCAATTTCTTTCCACTTGTATTGTAATGCGACTAAACTTGACTAAAACTTGACATTAAATCAATTTAATTATTTATTCCTAAATTTTATATTGTTCATCGCAAATTTAAATTAATTCTTTTCATATACCATTATTTTTGTCATTTTGCAATTATTATCATCAATTTTTAATCATTTTCATAATTTCTAAATTAATTTTTCTAAACTTTTAAATGTTTCAAATAATTATTTTGTTCAATTTCCATTTCTTTTTATTATTTTGCAATGATTTTCTCCATCTTCTAATATTTTCATTATTTTCCAATTAGTTTCCTAAATTTGCAATTATTTTTACAAATTTAGATTATTCTCATCAATTTTCCATATTTTAAATGATTTTTCAATTATTGTCATTTGCTTAAAAATAAATTTTTAAATTTTTCTATTATTTTCTTCAATTTCTAATTATTTTTATTACTTTGGCAAAACTTTCAAAAATTTCAATTATTTATCTGAAATTTAAATTATTCTCATCCTATTTCAATTTATTTTTTCTTAATCTTAAGTTATTTTCAGCATATTTCAATTATTTTTTCTCAATTTTGAATTATTTTCCTGAATTGTTAATTATTTTTATCATTTTCTAAAATTTATGCTTTTGTAAGATTTTTAAGTATTTTTCTAAAATTTCAATTATTTTAATCAATTTTCAATTATTTTTGCAGTTTTATAATTATTCTCTTCAATTAAAATTTTGTAATTATTCTCTTTTTTTAAATATATATTCTAGAATTTTTTCAACTATTTCTCTCAAATTTTATTTACTGTTTTCAATTTTTCATATTTAAATTGCAATTATAATATTTTTAATAATAATAATAAAATTTTAATATTTTTATCATATTTCAATATTGTATCTTAATCTTGAATTACTTCCACCATATGACAATTATTTTTTACAATTTTAAATGAATTTTATCATTTTTCAATTATTTTTTTGATTGTTAATTATTATTTTCATTCTCTAAAATTATTTTTTAAGATTTATAAGTATTTTTCCAAAAATTCAATTATTTTCTTCAATTTTTAATTATTTTCATTTGTTTTTTTAATTACTAAATTTTTTTTATTAATTATCGTCAATTTCAATTATTTTTCGTTCTCTTCAATTCTTTTGTCCAATTTTTAATTAATTGAATCAATTAAAAATTAACTAATTAATTTTTAAGATCTTCATGTATTTTTCTCAAATTTTAATTATTTTTTTTATTAAAAAAAATTTTCGCAATTTTTTCAATTACTTCTTTTAATTGTCATTATTTTTTACAACTCATCATTGTTTTTATCATATTTCAAATATTTTCTGCAAGTTTCAAAATTTAAAATCTTTTTTCAATTATTTCCCAAAATTTATCTCTTTTAATTTTCAATTTTTTTGTCATTTGTTTTATACTTTCTAAAATTTTAAACCAATTATTTGCCATTTTAATTATTACATTCAATTTTAAATTATTTATAATGTTTTTTTAATTCTTTTCTTCAATTTTTAATTATTTTTATTTGTTTCTTTAATTTCTAAATTTTTTATTAATTTTTGTCAATTTCAATTATTTTTAGTTCTCTTCAATTCTTTTGTCCAATTTTTAATTAATTGAATCAATTAAAAATTAATTAATTATCAATTAATTATTAGTTAATTAATAATTAATTATCAATTAATTATTTTTAATTAATTTTCAATTTATTTTTAAGATCCTCATGTATTTTTCTCAAATTTTAATTATTTTTTTTATTTAAAAAAATTTTCGCAATTTTTTCAATTACTTCTTTTAATTGTCATTATTTTTTACAACTCATCATTGTTTTTATCATATTTCAAATATTTTCTGCAAGTTTCAAAATTTAAAATCTTTTTTCAATTATTTCCCAAAATTTATCTCTTTTAATTTTCAATTTTTTTGTCATTTGTTTTATACTTTCTAAAATTTTAAACCAATTATTTGCCATTTTAATTATTACATTCAATTTTAAATTATTTATAATGTTTTTTTAATTCTTTTCTTCAATTTTTAATTATTTTTATTTGTTTCTTTAATTTCTAAATTTTTTATTAATTTTTGTCAATTTCAATTATTTTTAGTTCTCTTCAATTCTTTTGTCCAATTTTTAATTAATTGAATCAATTAAAAATTAATTAATTATCAATTAATTATTAGTTAATTAATAATTAATTATCAATTAATTATTTTTAATTAATTTTCAATTTATTTTTAAGATCCTCATGTATTTTTCTCAAATTTTAATTATTTTTTTTATTTAAAAAAATTTTCGCAATTTTTTCAATTACTTCTTTTAATTGTCATTATTTTTTACAACTCATCATTGTTTTTATCATATTTCAAATATTTTCTGCAAGTTTCAAAATTTAAAATCTTTTTTCAATTATTTCCCAAAATTTATCTCTTTTAATTTTCAATTTTTTTGTCATTTGTTTTATACTTTCTAAAATTTTAAACCAATTATTTGCCATTTTAATTATTACATTCAATTTTAAATTATTTATAATGTTTTTTTAATTCTTTTCTTCAATTTTTAATTATTTTTATTTGTTTCTTTAATTTCTAAATTTTTTATTAATTTTTGTCAATTTCAATTATTTTTAGTTCTCTTCAATTCTTTTGTCCAATTTTTAATTAATTGAATCAATTAAAAATTAATTAATTATCAATTAATTATTAGTTAATTAATAATTAATTATCAATTAATTATTTTTAATTAATTTTCAATTAATTTTTAAGATCCTCATGTATTTTTCTCAAATTTTAATTATTTTTTTCATTTAAAAAAATTTTCGTAATTTTTTCAATTACTTCTTTCAATTGTCATTATTTTTATTTTATTTATATTTTTTTATTTTATTTTCTTCAATTTTCAAATACTTTTGTTTTTTTTTTTCATAATTTCCAAAAGGTTTTTAATTCTATATTTTTAATTAAAAATTGTTCTCTTTAGTTTTAAATTACGTTTAACATTTTCCATTTATTTTCTCTAAGTTTAAATTATTTTCTTTTTTTTCCAAGGAGCACTGCCCCACTTTGCCCCTTAACAGTTACGCCACTGAGTCGTTGTTATTTTAGTTTCTAGTAATTGATAGCGAACGTTTTTTACACGGAAAAAAAGGTCCTGTAGAGTCCAAAAATCCAATTTGTGGATTGTGTCAATTACAAGCTGTTTTGTGCATTCTACTAATTGATTTGTAAATTCCACAAACTGATTTGTGTATTTCACAAACTGATTTGTAAATTCCACAAACTGATTTGTATATTCCACAAACTGAATTGTAAATTCCACAAACTGTTTTGTGTATTCCACAAACTAAATTGTAAATTACACAAACTGATTTGTAAGTTTTACAAACTGATTTGTAAATTCCACAAATTGATTTGTAAATTCCACAAACTGAATTGTAAATTCCACAAACTGTTTTGTGTATTCCATAAACTTAATTGTAAATTCCACAAACTGATTTGTAAAATCCACAAACTGTTTTGTAAATTCCACAAACTGTTTTGTAAATTCCACAAAATATTTTGTGTATATCACAAAAATGGTACAATTTCCATTTGTAGATGATACAAAAGTATCTGTTAATTATACAGGAAATTTTTTTCCGTGTAGCTGCAGACCCAAATATTCTTTTTTCCGTGTAAACGGGAATTAAATTGTGTATTAATAAATTTGTCAAGTAACGTGTCCTAATTTGTTCCCGTTTACAAATTTCACTATACAGGATCTCTTTGCTTGAAGTAAATTTTTAATAGACTTGGATATTGAAAAAATGGGATTAAAATCTGAGAGTCTATTTCCGTAGCTATGAAATATCGAGATATTCTCTTTCAATCCCGGGAGATTGTCTTGGACGAGCATTGCCATGGTTCTCGGATATCGAGTACATACCATGAAGTCCAATTACGTCAGTAGTGAATTTGCTCGCAAACGGAGAATGCGAATGTACAGCTCCTTTGGGATAGGTATTATCACAGTACCTTGGCAGCTGTTAGCGCTTTAGACCAGACCTGCCCAAATGTGCGGATTTTGTCAATGGGATCGATCGGTAAATCGGATCTCAATAGCAGGATTTAGACATCATCGTGACTCGAATTATGCATAACACATCTCCAATCCAATTGGATCTAAAGTCCATATTGAATTTGTAGTTGAATTTCAAATTAACTTCAATGACCGAACACTTGTTCAATTCTCAAAAATTAACAATTTCTAATTCAATTTTGTCTTTAGGTTTAAAATCCAAGTCAAATTTTGTATTAAACTTGATCACAAACGAAACCACTTTTTGATTTCACTTTTACTTGAAAAAGCCTCGGAAATATGCATCCATAAAAATTCCAAAAATTTGGTTTTAATTTAAGATCAAACTATAAACATTTGCTTTTGATTATTATATTAATAAATTAAACATTTTATCAATAAAAACATTGTTAAGAGTTTTTGTTAATAATGTCTCAAACAATATTTTTATTGTATAACAAACATAAGAGTAACGTTGATGTAAAAGTTCCCTTTAGGATGCAAGGGTATTACAAAAAGATTTCTATCTTAATTTCTATTAAAGATGAAACTTTAATCAAATCTTCATCGTAAAGCTTATATCTTTGACTTTAACGATGCCTAAAAAAATAAATTAAACAAATTTCACTCTTAAATTCCTTAAAATAAAAAAATAAAATTTCATTTTTCTCTTGGTAGTTTTCAAATTTATACAATTTTTGCAAAAAGCATTTTAAAAATGGCATTTGAAAGCTTATTTTATTACCTTTCAAACTATTTTTCGAAAATTGTTCTACAATCATTTTTAAGGAAGTTGTGATCATAAGAAGCAGACTTTTTTTCAATTGTTGATAAATTAAGAAAAAATTTTTCCTTAAAAATTATCTTAGAACAATTTTCAAAAAATAGTTTAAAAGGTAATAAAATAAACTTTCAAATACTATTTTAAAAATTAAAATGTGATGATTTCTTTAAAAAATGCATCGATTTAAAAATTACCATCAAAAATTAAATTTTATTTTTGTTTATTTTAATCAATTCAACAGTGAAAAACTTTTTCTTAATTTAATTTTTATCGTTAAAGTCAAAGAAATAAGCTTGAAAATGAATATTTGATGTTTGCTAAAAGTTTTAATAACTAGGATAAAATTACTGCAAAGTAAAAAAAGTAATTGATTAATGAATAAGAGAAATGCAGAATAAAATGACAAATGATCGAGGAAAGTTTAAATCAGGTTGAAACACGTTTGAAACATACGTCAAATTTGCCATAAGATGATATATAAAACCATTTGCAAGGCATTGCGACATCGTTACTGTCGAGCACGTCTTTCACAATGTACGTATCATTATTATTATATTCGCAAAATGTTGCTGAATGTTTCTACAAATAATGCACGCAACGTTACTCGGTAAATTCTAATAGTTACGAGTTTTATATTTTAGTTCTACTATAATTCGAATCATATATTGTGGTTTTATAAATATTTATTACGAATTTACTTACATTATAGATACTTACTAACAAATGATAATTAAAGATCTGTATTTCTAGATCTTTGTTTCCAAAGAAAGGAGAATTTATATTCCGCTGATTTTTACACTAATACTGCTCAATTGAAAAGATTAATATTTTTTCATACTAGGATTGTTTGCTCGGTTTGATTGAAACTGGAATGTTTGCAGTTACTCAACAATAATATCGGTGCGTGGAGACAAACTTTTTAAACGATTGGGACAGTCAACGAACGCATCCAAGATAAGCAAATATCATCCTGGTAAAGTTCATATCATGACATAATGGAAAAACGAGTAACGGAACAAATTATTATTATTGACCGATTGAAATTTACCTTCCAGTCTATAACACACTTGTTATAATGTTATAATGGAGCAAAGGGTTTTTTTAACAAATTTAAATTCCCTTGGTTATAAATAATTAACATTTTTGTTAGTCTCTTATTGAAAAATTAATATCTTAGGATTCAAAGATTAGGATTTAATTATTTTAAATGAATTTATCGCTCGGTGAATTAGGATTTAATGTTTGGTGCAATAAATATTGCAGTTTTAATTTAAATAATAAAAATATGTAATTCTTTATATTTAGTAATTGTTATTGAAAAATTAATTATTTAATTGTAAAATAAACAATGTTCTCAATGTCTCAGGAACTTGATTCAAATTTCATTGAAAAACATAATTTATAAAGATTCAATATCCGTTTCAAAATTTCCTGACTTTTTATTAGAAGCGAAGTTATTGCGTTTTTTTTACGGACGGCATAGTGGGGCAAAATGTAGCCTTTTTATCCAAATCACTCAGTTTTGTCGCAAATTAGAAAACAAAATTTGTAAATTTTCGTAATTAAATTCTCTATCGATTCCTCAAGACGAATTTTTTATTATTTAATTATTTATATTAGTTTTTTCAGAACAATCTATGGGAAATCAGAGTTTTCAGAAAAGTTATTTTCTACCCTTTAAAAAGTCAAAAATTGCATCGGAAATCATATTAAACATATTTTGAAGTATTTCTAATATATAAATATTTGCATATTAACAGTGTTGTTAATTATATAATAATTAAATTCACAAAATTAGAGAAAAAACGACAAAGGAGTAAAAATTCAATTTGTTCAATATTCATTGAAGATTTTTACTTAAATTTTAATTATTTTAATAAATACTTAAAATTTGCATTCTCTTACATAATATTAGACATTTAACAACAGTTTTAAACATTCCTTTATTTTTAATTACAAATTTTCTTATAAATATAATCATACGGAGTTCCAGTTTTTTTTAAGTTAAGCAACATTTTGTTTCTATAATAACTAAGTATAAAGGATAATTTAAAATAATTAACAATCAATTAAACAAACTATTATTGTTAATTTTTAATTTAAAACAAAATCACCTTTTTTCAATTCTGTCACCTTTTTCACCTTTTTTGGATTAAAAATATATAATTTTTTGTACATATTTCGAAGTATGTTCAGTTCATAAAATTCAAATTTAATGTTCGAATTTAGTTTTATTCATGATTGATACAACAACAAAAAATCCGATTTACTAATAAAAAAAGACATAAAAAAGAATAGAGCCGAATAAATAGTTAACTACTAATTCTCAATTATTTTCTTCAATTTTCAATTATTTTATTCAATGTTCAATAATTCTCGTCTTTTTTCAATTGTCAATTATTTTTTTGAACTTTCAATGTAATTCTTTAATTATCTTCTTCAATTTTCAATCGATTTAATAAATTTTCATCTATTTCCTAAAATTTTTACTATAATTTTCTTCAGTTTTTAATTGACAACTTAATATTCTTCTTCAATTTTGTACCCAATTACCCTTTAATTTTTTTTTATTATTTTGATCTGTTGTCGAAAATTCTCGACAGCTTTCGAATTTTTTTACTTTTTTTTTTCAATTTTCAAGTATTTTTCTTAATATTTAATTACTTAAGTAATTTAGTAATTTTTCTTTTAATTATCAACTACTTTCTTACAAATTTAATATAATTCTTTAATCTTCAATTTATTTCTTCAATTTTTAATATTTTTTCTAATTATAATTCTCGTCATTTTTCAATTACTTCTTTTAATTATTAATTATTTCCCACAATTTATAATTATTTCCTACAAATTTTTCAATTATTCTCTTAAAATTTTATAATTATTTTTTGCTTCCATTTTTTTGTTTTGCTGTCTATTAATCTAGCCATTTTTCGAATTTTGTTTCCAATTGTCTATTATTTTCGTCAGATTTCAGATATTTTCTTCAACTTTTCAATTATTCTCGTCATTTTTCAATTATTTCTTTCAATTATTAATTTTTTCTGCAATTTTCAATTATTTTCTATAAATTTTTCAATTTACAATTACTCTTCAAGTTTATAATTATTCTTTAATATTTTGTTCTGTTGACAATTATTCTCGACAGTTTTCTAATTTTTTTTCAATTGTCAATTAGTTTCTTAAATTTGTAATTTAATTCCTTAATCTTTAATTTATTTCTTCAATTCTTAATTATTTTCTTTTCTCAATTATTATATTTAATTTGAAATCCTAGACTTCAATTTTTAATTTTTTTATTTAATATTCAGTAATTCTTACCTTTCTTGAATTATCAATTTTTTTTTTCAAATTTGAATTTAATTCTTAAATTTTAAATTTATTTCATAATTTTTTAAATTATTTTCTTCAAATTTTACTTTTTCAGTTTTTCAATTATTATTTTCTTAATTATTATACTCTTTTTCTAAAATTATTTTCTAAGATTTTTAAGTATTTTTTTGTAAATTCAAATATTTTCTTCAATTTCTAATTATTTTCATTAGTTATCAGAATTTCAAACTTTTTTTTTTATTAATTATCGTAAATTTCAATTATTTTTAGCTTTTTTCCAGACTTTTCTCCAATTATTAGTTTTTCTTATTTTATAAAATTAATTTCTAAATTCTTTTAAAGTATTTTTCTCAAATTTCTATTATTTTCTTTAATTTTTAATTATTTTTATTTGTTTTCATAATTTCTAAAAAACTTTATTAATTATCGTAAATTCCAATTATTATTGTCATTCTTCAATTCTTTTCTCCAATTTTTAGTTATATTTTTTTTTAAATTGATTTCTAAGATCTTCAAGTATTTTTTTCAAATATTCTTCAATTTTTAATTACTTTCTTCAATTTTCAATTATTTTCTTCCATTTTGAATTATTTTCATTAATTTCAAATTAATTCTTCATTTCTCAATTATTTTCTTCGATTTTCTACTATTTTATACTATTTTCTTCAATTGCGAATTATTTTCTTCAATTTTTAATTATTTTCATCAATTTCTGATTAGATTTCTTTAATTCTGAATTATTTTCTACGACTTTAAATTATTTTTATCAATTTTTGATTATTTTCTTCAATTCTAAATTATTTTCTTTAATTCTAAATTATTTTTTTCAATTTTTCAAATATTTTTTTCAATATTTGATTCAATTTTCAATTATTTTCTTCAATTTCCAATTACTTTCTACAATTCTTAATTATTTTCTTCCATTTTTAATCATTTTCATTCATTTCAAATAAATTCTTCATTTCTCCATTATTTTCTTCGATTTTCTACAATTTTCTTCAATTGATAATTATTTTCTTCAATTTTCATTTATTTTCATCAATTTATAATTAGGTTTCTTTAATTCTGAAATATTTTCTACAATTTTCAATTATTTTGATCGATTTTTAATTATTTTCTTCAATTTTCAATTATTTTTCATCAATTTTTAATCTTTTTCTTTAGATCTAAATTATTTCCTTCAATTTATAATTATTTAATTCAATATTCAATAATTCTCGACTTTTTTCAACTATTTTTTTCAATTATCATTTATTATTATTCAATTGTCATTTATTTATTTCACATCTCAATGACTCCTCCAATTTTAAATTATTTTCTTCTATAATCAATAATTCTCGTCTTTTTTCAATATTTTTTTTTTAATTATCAATTATATTTTTTAAACTTCAATTCAATTCATCAATTATTATTCAACAATTTTCATAAAATCACATTTTTTTCAATTTTAAATTATTTTCTACAATTTTTAATTAATTTCTTCAAATTAAAATTACATTCTTTATTTTTTATTGTTTTCTTCAAATTCTATAATTCCTGGCTTGTTCAATTTCTTTTTTCTTTAATTATCACTTATTTTCTTCTACTTTTAATCCAATTGTTCAATTCCTAAATTATTTTTTTTTAATTCTCAATTATAATTTTCGACATTCAATTACATTCTTTAATTTTCAAGTATTTTTTTCAATATTCAATAACTGTAGGCTTTTTACAATGATTTTTTTAAAATTCTCAATTATTTTCTTCAATTTCCAATTTTTTTCTTAAATTTCAATTATTTTCTTCGATTTCCAATTATTTTTTCATATTTCTTTCAATTTCTCAATTTCTTTCAATTTTCAATTTCATCTCAATTTTCTTCAGTATTCAACAATTCTCAGCTTTTTTAAATTATGTTTTTCTTTCAGTTTAATTTAAATTAATAATTTTTAAATTATTTTCATCAATTCGCAATTATTTCCGTCGATTTCTAAATTTTTCTGCTGTTTTCAAATATTGTCTTCAATTTTTAAGTACTTTCTTCAATTTTCAATTATTTTCTTTAGTTTTTAATTATTTTCTCTAATTTTTAATTATTTTGTTCAATTTTCAATTGTTTGTTTCAATATTCGGTAATCTCGACTTTTTTCCATTATTTTTTTTAATTATCAGTTATTTATTTCATGTTTTGAAAACCTCCTTCAACTTTCAATAATTTTCTTCTATTTTCAATTTACTTGTTCAATTATTTTTTTCAATTCTCAATTAATTTCGTTAAATAACAATTCTATTCTTCAATTTTTAATGTTTTCTTCAATATTAAATAATTCCTTGCATTTTCCTCTTTTTTTTAATTACAAATTATTTTCTTCTTTTTTTAATCCAATTGTTCAGTAATTTTCTTTAATTCTCAATCATTGTATTGGAATTCCAATTTTATTTCTCAATTTCCAATTGTTTTTTTTAATATTCAATAATTCTGTGTTTTTCCGATTTCAATTTGATTATTTAATTTTTAATTTATTTCTTCAATTTCGAATTATTAACATAAATTTTGAATTATTTTTTTTTTGATTTTCTATCTAGTTGACCAATTTTCAATCCTATTCTTTGAATTTAATAACTATTGTTCAATTTTTTCAATTATTGTTCAATTGTCGATTAATATTTCCTTTTTTTTTGCATTTTATTCCTAATTGTCAAATATCTTTGTCATTGTTCAATTATTTCTTTCCATTAATAATTATTTATTTTCATTATTAATTGTTTCCTTTAGTTCTTAATTATCATTTTTTTGTAAAGTTTAATATTTAATTCTTCAATTCTCAATTATTTTCTTTGAATTTCAATTCTTTTCTTCAGTTATCAACTGCTATCTTCAATTTTTGTACCCATTTAAAAGGTCTAATTATACTTAAAATAAATTTTAAGCACAGAGGTATTTTTAAGTTAACAAGAAAAAAACCGGGAATTTTGACAGACGAAATTAGTAGACACCCTGTACATGGTCGAGTCCATACCAAGTGATCACACCAATTTCAGTCATATTGAGTACTATTTACGAAATTGATATTTTGGGTTCCTTTAGGAGTAAAAAAAATAAATTTTAATTATTTTTAAAAAATTCAAAATATTTTCTAAAATATTCAAATTCAAAATTTTGAGTACTATTTTTTTTGTTTTATCATAACTTCTGTAATTTTGAAGCAATTGAGATCATTTTTTTTTAAATTACTCGTATTTAAATACTCTTTCAAGAAAAATTATAATAATTAAGAAATTGTTTATAATTAAATTTTTATTAAAAAAATTAAATTATTTATTTAAACAAAATCTAAAGTATATCATCGATCTTTTTCAAAAAATTCATAAACATAGCCTATAATGTGCTTAAAAATTTAAGCCAAAGAAAAAGATGGTATGTATTATAGTTTTTGAGAAAAAAATTATTAAGTTATGCTAGCGCGGCGCAGACCGGTGTCACCGCTACTCAACGCGTAGTTCCGTAGTAACCGAAATGTATGTATATTATTACATAATATAAATACAGTTAATCGTCATGTTTATTTTTTTATTTTACAAATTGTGCTGTGCACAGAATTTGAAAAAATTTTTGTTTCAATTTTATTCTCAAGGGGTACGAAGGAATGAAATTTTTGTGTACCTTTAATGGTCATAGCTTGATTAAATCTTTCACTTAACAATTGTTTTTCAGCTTTATATTCTGCGTAATTACAAAATTCTACATTAATTTTCTCTAAACTGGATTTTGCCCACTCGTATAAGTCAAGAGGAGTAACAATTTGATTGTTTAATGGTCGTTGTAAACTTGCTTCTTTCAACTATTTTCAAACTATTTTTATCATTCTTTAAGGGGAGAGATAGGTGAAATTTTAACTCAACAAAATTTTTGATGCTCAGAGGTGTCATTTTTTTTCTTACATCAATTAAGATGTAGAATTATGGTATTACATAAAAATTAAAAAACAATATTTTTTTGGTCATTTTCGAAATTTTATTTTTCAAAATCCATACGATGGATTGTAGAAAATCATTTAAAAATCCCACAAAAAAATTGTCGATGGAAAAAATGAAAATTGTGAAAGAGGTTTAATTTTTAAAATTTAAGTTTTTCTTAGAATAAATTTCTCAAACTCCGCAAATTATTTGTTTCTCTATTTTTGACATTACCCCATAATTTTAGGTCTAAAATTGCATAAGAAAAAAAATTAACACCCCTGAATATCGCGAATTTTGATAATTTTACCAGTCCATTATTTTTCTTTCTTCAGTTTTAAATTATTTTAATTATTCACTTATTTTCACTTATTTTTACCAGTTTTTAATTATATTAATTATTTTTCAATTGATTTAACAAATTTTCAATTATTATTCTTAAATTTTAATAATTTTCCCAATTTTTAGTTATTTTTATTATTTTTCTATAAATTACCAATTTTTTAATTACTTTTTTTTACTTTAATTATTTTCTCCGATTTTTTTAATTCTAAAGTTTGATGTCCATGTACTATGAAAAGATCAGTGTGACTTTCTGAAGTTTATAATTTAAATATAATACACTAACTATATTTACATTATGTAAAAATATACATACATTTCGGTTACTACTGAACTACGCGTTGAGTAGCGGTGACACCGGTCCGCGCCGCGCTAGCATAACTTAATAATTTTTTTCTCAAAAACTATAATACATACCATCTTTTTCTTTGGCTTAAATTTTTAAGCAAATTATAGGCTATGTTTATGAATTTTTTGAAAAAGAACGATGATATACTTTAGATTTTGTTTAAATAAATAATTTAATTTTTTTAATAAAAATTTAATTATAAACAATTTCTTAATTATTATAATTTTTCTTGAAAGAGTATTTAAATACGAGTAATTTAAAAAAAAAAAATGATCTCAATTGCTTCAAAATTACAGAAGTTATGATAACACAAAAAAAATAGTACATAAAATTTCGAATTTGAATATTTTCGAAAATATTTTGAATTTTTTAAAAATAATTAAAATTTATTTTTTTTACTCCTAAAGGAACCCAAAATATCAATTTCGTAAATATTACTCAATATGACTGAAATTGGTGTGATCACTTGGTATGGACTCGACCACATAAAAATTAGTCGTCGATTATTCGAAATCAAATGTTAGGGTATAAAACGATGAGTCATTGTTTGCGCGCAAAAGAGTGCTCTCCAGTGTTGGAGGAAATTCAGTTTTCGGACAATCTAACACTTGTAGGGCTGAAAATTTATATTAGAGGGTTCTGCGGGACGAAAGGGAGCAAGACTAGACTCAACATGTTCACCGGATCCGGAAGCTCGTTGCGCCCTGCTGGCTAAGCACAAACACATGCACAACGCGCCGTGACACTTGTTCAACAAACATTGTCCGTGAATTCCCGTAGATCTGCGCAAACGAATGATGAAGGAACTATAGCGGCATTCTCTCTGTTTCCATCCCAATGAGTCATTTACGAATGACCAGGCTGGATTACCAATGTTCCATTTATGAACATTCATTCACCTTTTAAAAATACACTGCTTTTAACGAATGCCAAAGAACGATAAAGTACATCCTGTTTTTGTCTATTGCACTCAGTTTCGAATAATAATAATTTGCCTCAAAAGAACTTTCACTCGATTGGCAAATTTTCAGTTTATAATTTTAATTAGTGAATTAATAAACGGTATATAGTTGATGGAAAATACAAAAAGCAAAGTTATGTTTATGAAATGTATTGTGAAATTTAAAAAGAAATAATAGTAATTTTTTTATGGAATTTTTAATAAAAACCGAGAATAGTAAGTAGGGAATTTGTTTAAGAATATTAATAAAAGCCAGCGGATGCTGTGAAGCAAAATGTAGGTTTTTGTATTAAAAAAACCTACTTTTTGCTTCATAGCATCCGCATTTTAAGATGTTTTTTATCAAAAGTTAGATTTTACAAGTTTTTGAAATGAAATACAAAAATAGAAGATACCTTAAATGTCGTAAAAGAGAGTACAATGCATTTTAAGATGTTTCCTTATGCAAAATACATATGGGAAGTTTGAAATATTCCATGCTCTAGAAACGGCAGATATATACTTTAAAAACACATAGGAAGAGAAAAAGGCTGGAAAATAGAGAAATAGGTGAAAATTATGTCATTCATGAACATTTCATTTCCACGTAAACAAAAAAATTAATAATATAAAAGTTATTAAAAAAAGGATTTTAAATGCAAAAAAAATGAAAATATATTTTTAGAATTGTTTATCAATTATAAGCTTTATATGGATCAATCGATTTGTTTTGAGATGATAAACTTGATTTTTGTGTTAATTAAGTTGTATTTTTAGCATGTAAAAACTTTTAGCAGAAAAAGATTTTTCTCGATGAAAAAAGGTGCTCAAAAAAATTTGAATGGGTATTTTCAGAAATCCCTGTGTCCAAATTTAAATATTTATGAGTTTAGTAAGCCATCTAAATTTTATTGAAATCCGTTGAAGCGTTCTCGAGTTATCCTGGTAACAAAAAAAGCTATACACACATACATACATACATACACACATACATCTGGACATTTGCTTAAAAATTAAAATTTACATTTTGTAGATGAAAATAAGTCGACTTAGATTATTTTTGGAAAATCTACAATTTTAACGATCACAAAGCTTTCTCTATGAGAAAGACAAAAATAACTAGAATTTGATGAAAAGTTACTAGATGGTGGAAAAGTTTACTAAAAGGTGAATAAAACATCTATAATTTGGCAAAAGTAGATATGAAGTGAAAAAAATTAATAAGAAATTAGTAAGGTGACCAAAAATAAAAATAATTACTAAAAAGTTCTTTATTCACATACTGTAAAGTTTAAAAAAAAATTTTTTTACTAATTTTTTATCATTTGTTGTCATTTAAAGTTAAAAAATTTTTAATAATTTAAAATGCGGCTATATTGTCCTTATGGAGAATCTATGAATATTTTCAGTACGTTTGATCGACCCGCTTTATTTTGAAATACAAACAATTTATTGAAATAAAAATGGATAAATAACGAAATACTTAAAATTACAAATTTATTAGAAGTTTTATTCTAATTTTTTTTTATTCTTTCTTTTATTCTTTTTCTAATTTTTAGAGGTTTTTTTAAACTTCTAGTAACTTTCTACTTTTTTTAGTTGAATTTGTTTAATTTCAAAATATTTTTATTTTACTATCATGTTTCTTAGTTTTCTGGTTATTCTTTTCTAACATCTAGATAATTTTATCTGTAATATAAAGTTCAGTGTTTTCATTATTTTCCAATATTTTTCATTAATTTTCAAAAATTTATCTTTTTTTTAGTTACTTTTTATTTCCCAGTAATTTTTCTTAATTTTTAGTAATTCTTTTAAATTTCTAGTATTTTTCATCAATTTTTAAGTATCTTCGTCATTTTCTAGTTATTTCTTATTTTTCTAGTAACTTTTTTACGTTCTAGTTAGCCTTTTAATTTTATAGCCATTTTGTAAATTACTCGTTATTGTCAAAACTGTTTTTATTACATTTTTTAATTTTTTTTTATGTTTTATAATTTCTCACAATTTTTCTTTATTTTCTAGTTATCTTTACTTTTTAAGATATTTTGAGGGTTTTTAACATCTTCTAGTTTTCTTAGTTGCTTTTATTTTTAATTAATTTCAATTATATATTAATTTTCAGTTTTTTCTTTATTTTTAAGTCATTTTTAAAAAATTGCAGTTATTTTTCGTGAATTTCTATATATTATTTTCAATTTCTAGTTATTTTTTCACTTTCTAGTAACTTTTCAATATCCTTTAGTTTTTTCTTTCATTTGCTTGTTATTTGTATACATTTTATAAAACTCTTTATTCACTTTTTGTTATTTTTGAATTATGTTTTACTTTATAGGAACATTTTCCATTTCTATTTTTTTCAACTCATTTTTTCTTCTTTTCACCTGAAAAGCAAAATTTTTTATTTGTAAACATTTATCCGGATGTTTGAGTAACCTCTAGTTATTTTTTCCACTTTCTAGTTATTTAAAAAAATTGTTTTAGTTATTTTTCTTCAATTTATAAACATTTACTTTCTAGTCAGTTTTCTTTGTTTTTCTACAGTCCTTTCTTTCATTTGCTTATTATTTTTTCAACTTTTTAATCATTTTTCTATTTTGTAGTTAAGTCTTCTATTTTTTATTTTCTCCTTTACTCTACATTAATTTTTTTAACCTCTGGTAATTTTTTCGTCTTCTTGTATTTTTTTTGCGGTCAATTTTCCATTTTCTAACTGTCTCTCTTCATTTTAAAAAATTTACTATCTGGTAGTATTTATAAATTTCTTTGACTTTTCCAGCGTTTATTTGTTGTTGCTTAAAACTTTTGAGTTCTTTTTTTTTATTTTTTAGTCACTTTTTTAGCTTTCGAATTATTTTCTCTTTATAACATTTTTTTCAATTTCAATTTATAATTTTTTTCTAACTTCTAGTAATTTACTTCACTTTCTAGTATTTTCTCTCAACTTTTTAATTATCCTCTTTTAATATCGAAATTTCGTTTCATTTTAATTATTTTTTCAAATATACAATGCATTTTTAAATCATTTTTAGTTATTTTCCTCATTTTCTCGTTGTTTTCATTTGATTTCAACTTCATAAACTTTTTACATAGCTGATTTATTTACAAGTTATTCTTTAAAACAACAGTTTATTTTTTATGTTATTCTATTTATTACCTTCAGTTTCCGCTTTTTTTCCTTTTCATTTTCAACTACTTTTCAATTATTAACTAATTTTATAGTAACTTTCCCCATTTTTACATGAATTAATTTTACCACTTTTCAATTATTTTTCTCGATTGTTAATTATTATTATTTTTCTAAAATTATTTTCTAAGATTTTTAAGCATTTTTCTCAAATTTCTATTATTTTCTTCAATTTTAAATTATTTTTATTTGTTTTCATAATTTCTAAACAATTTTATTAATTATTGTAAATTCAAATTATTTTTAGCATTCTTCTAGTCTTTTCTCCAATTTTTAGTTATTCTCATTTTCTAAAATTATTTTCTAAGATTTTTAAGAATTTTTCTAAAATTTCCATTTTTGTCATCAATTTTTAATTATTTTTATTTATTTTCATAATTTCAAAATTTGTTTATTAATTATCGTAAATTTCAATTATTTTTAGATTATTTCTTCAATTCTTTTTCCAATTTTTAGTTATTTTCTTTTTTTAAATGATTTCAAAGTCTTAATGTCTTCAAAGTCTTAATTTTGTCAAATTTCAATTATTTTTTCTTTATTAAAAAAAAATTCTGTAGTTTTTTTAATTATCACACTTAAATGTCATTTATTTTTTACAACTTATCATTGTTTGTATCATATTTTAATTATTTTTGTCAAGTTTTAAAATTTAAAAACATTTTTCAAATAATTTTCCAAAATTTATTTCCTTCAATTTTCAATTCTTTAGATTTGTTTTATAATTTCAAAAATTGTTAACTATTTATCTGACTTTTCAATTATTTCATTGTTTATATTATTTTTTATATTATTTTCTTCAATTTCCAATTACTTTCGTTCTTTTTCGCGTTCTTTTTCATAATTAACAAAAAGTTTTTACTTATTTCTCTTTAATTAAAACTTGTTCTGTTCAATTTTAAATTATTTTTATCTTCTTTCATTTATTTTCTCTAATTTTTAATTATTTTCTTTTATTTCAATGAACTTCTGAAAGTTTTAAGTATTTTTCTCAAATTTGGTTTAACTTTCCATTATTTAAAATATTTTATGTAATTTGTTTAATTATTTTATCAAATTTTAATTAGTTTTTTTTTTAAGTTTAATTTATTTATCTCAATTTTTAACTATGTTTTTTTAATTTTCAATTATTTTCTCTAATTTTTCATTATTCAATTTTGTTTTAATTTACTTTTAAGGTTCTCAAGCATTTTTCACAAATTTCAATTATTTTCGATATGTTTAAAACATTTTTATGATTGTTTAAATTACTTTTCTTAATTTTAAATTGATTTCATTTTTTTCAATGAATTTCTAAAATTTGCAATTATTTTCTTTAATTTCAATTATTTTTTGTAATTCTTTTTAATTCTAAAATATTATAAATTTTGTCATAAATAAATATTTATTTTATTTATATTAATTGATTTTTAAATATTATATTAAAATATTTATTTCTTCTTATTAGATAAATAGTATTTACCAATTTTTTATATTTATTATTGTATTTTATAATTTTTAAAACGTATGAAAAACTAAACGCGCGCTTGCGCGCATTTTATTTTGCTAGTATAGATTATATTTCTAGACTTGTTTTCAACCTTCTAGTATAACTTTTTAATTATTTCATTATTTATATTATTTTTTAAATTATTTTCTTCAATTTTCAATTACTCTCGTTCTTTTTCTCGTTCTTTTTCATAATTGACAAAAAGTTTTTACTTATTTCTCTTTAATTAAAACTTGTTCTGTTCAATTTTAAATTATTTTTATCTTTTTTCATTTATTTTCTCTAATTTTTAATTATTTTCTTTTATTTCAATGAACTTCTGAAAGTTTTAAGTATTTTTCTTAAATTTTGTTTAACTTTCCTTTATTTAAAATATTTTATGCAATTTGTTCAATTATTTTCTCAATTTTTAATTATTTTTTTTTAATTGTAATTTATTTATCTTAATTTTTAACCATGTTTTTCCAAATATTTTCTTTAATTTTTCATTATTCAATTTTGTTTTAATTTACTTTTAATTTATTTATCTCAATTTTTAACCATGTTTTTTCAATTTTCAATTATTTTCTCTAATTTTTCATTATTCAATTTTGTTTTAATTTACTTTTAATTTATTTATCTGAATTTTTAACCATGTTTTTTCAATTTTCAATTATTTTCTTTTATTTTTCATTATTCAATTTTGTTTTAATTTACTTCTAAGATTCTAAAGTATTTTTCTCAAATTTTAATTATTTTCTTTATGTTTAAAACATTTTTCTGATTGTTTAAATTTCTTTTCTTAATTTTTAATTGATTTCATTGTTTTTCAATTAATTTCAAAAATTTGCAATTATTTTCTTTAATTTCAATTATTTTTTGCAATTCTTTTTCATTTTAAAATATTATAAATTTTGCCCTAAATAAATATTTATTTTATTTATTTCTAGACTTGTTTTCAACCTTCTAGTATTTTTTTTAATTTTCTACTCACTTCTTTCATTTATCAATTATTGTTTAAGTTTCTAGTAATTTGTTTCCACTCCCAAATAATAGTTCCATCTAATAATTTTCTCATTTTTACTTTTCCATTTCTACAAAAACAATTTTACTTTCTACTAATTTTTCTTTACATTCTACTAATTTTCTCACCCTTTTTCCCCCTGTCACTTTGAGCAGTTTAACCGTTCAAAATTCCATACTTTACCATTTCCAAAAAGTTTCGAATTTTCCCTAAATTATCGATAATCAAAGAATAATAATCTCGAAAGTTTTACGAGTCAGAATAGGCAGATGAAAGCTATATTTCACGACAGTAAATAAGTTTGATAAACTATCTATCATCAACTGAGTGAACAATTCGAGAATATAGGAAGAAAAAAAAGAGAGAAAAAAAAACACGAAATGAGAGCAGTTTGAAGGGGGAAACGGTTGAACGCAAAGGGATGGATCAGGACGACGATCGATGCTTAGAGAAATCCGCACAAATTACAAGATTAGATGAGGATCGGATAGCCATTTTTCGGCGCAAATAGCTCACTGCTGTGGGTGAAGGATCGCACTGCGATAGTGAAAGAATGCCAGCTATCCGACTGCGGCACCACGTCTGTTGCTTGAAAAAAGTAAATAAATACCGAAAACAAAAATTTCAACCATTAATCACGCCACTTCCTTTCTCTCCTTTTCCGAGGGTTCCTACGATTTAGGGGATAACGGCCTTGCACATTTCTCCTAATAAATCACAACCGCGCTAATAGATTCTCAAGAAAAAAAATTTGTTTGTCGCAAAGAATGAAGTGTGCCCTCATCTTTCTCAATGCCTTTGACAATATTATCGTCCAGGAAGACAGGCCTGAAGTGAATTCCAAATCATTTTTCATTTCTAAATTATCCCATCATCTAATGGGATTTCTCCCTCTCGGAAAAATTGTGTCTTTCTACTTTTTCGATTAGCTTTAAAAATCATTTTAGATGGTGAATTTAGATATATAAATACAAAGTGAATTTTTAATATTTGAATTTTAATAGAAAGTATTTTTTTAATTTGACAGACGTATAATTATGTTTTCTTTGTAAAGAAAAGAATTTTACTTAATGAAATTTCACTTGTGTTTATATAGTCTTGTAAACATGTTTTCCTTGAATTGAACAATTTCACTTCTTGTGTAAATTCTCACTCGTGTAATACTAAAGCTACATGTTCAAGTGTTTGAACACACTACCTTCAATAGCAAGATTTACAAACGTCGTGTACACATTTATTCAATTCAGTAGGTGTATAATTGGCGCTTGTTTTACATAAATATGTATTCTATTAATAAATAAATTCTATTACCCAAATTTGGCTAATTTAAACCAACAATGCAAAATTTTGGTAGGAGTAACTAGAATATAAATGAGAGTAGTAAATAAATAAAGAGATAAATAAAGTGAGAATATAAAATGAGAGAACAAAATAAAATATTTAATAATAATAATCTCGGTAAAGTCCTGAAGTTAGTTACTATTTATATTTATTCATTTTTTTTCTGTCAACGTTTTAAAACTCGGAAGTGAAGTTGGTTAGTTTTTATATTTATTCATCTTTTCCTGTCCACGTTTTAAAATCCAAAGTGAAATTAGTCCCTGCCTTTTTTTTCATTAATTTTGATTCGCTGTATCAGGAAATTTTAAAATTGTTTTTGTTTACAGACAAAATATGCAGATGAGGTTGCCTTAAGAACGAGATATTGATTATGACTAACAATAATTTATATATTATCCACTTATATGAATTTTAATAATAATTTAGATTAATTTAAAGTGTCCAATAGTCGAATTTATTAAAAATTCAAATGACGTTATTTTACTTTATTGGAAAAAATTAAAATTAAATAATTAAATACAGTTTAAATTATTCTGTAACTTTTTTTTAATCATTCTTGAAGTACCGAAACTTTCATCAAGTTTGCTGCAAGTTTGGAAACTTCCTGAAAGGTTGCAGCAAAGTTTCAATGAAGTAATATTTAGAATCCCTAAATACTTATTTATTTTTTCTTATTGCGGGGCTGCCAGTGACACACTTTTTTACTTTTACTGACTTTTTTTAAAATTGCTCACTATTACTCACTTTTTTAAAAAAACTCACTTTTCTCACTTTTTTTAGTAAAATGTCTATTTCAACTCCTGGGGGGGTTCTAATATTAATAATTGCCTGATTAAAAATGTATCTTATAAATCAATTAGTTTGTTCATATTCCAAATACATCGTCAATTTTTTAATTACAATTTACAAATACGTAATTTCTACACCATTTTCAATTATTTTTGTCATTTTTAAAGTATTTTTGTCAAATCTAAAGTATTATTATCAATTTTCAATTATTTTTGAAATTTTGAATTTAATTTTTTCAAATATTAATTATTCTCTTCAGTCTCTAAATTATTGTCATGAATATTTAGATTTATTACACAAGTTTTTATTTACTTCTGTCATTTTTCAATTATGTTTTCAACATTTCAATTATTTTTTTCTATCATTAAATTATTGACAGGAATATTTAAATTTTCAACACCAGTTTCTATTATACTTTTGTTAATTTTCAATCATTTTCTTCAAATTTCAATTACTTTTCTCATTATTTAATTATTTTTGTCATTTTAAGATTATTTTCTTCATATTTCATTTATTTTTGCAATTTTAGAATTATTTTCTACAAATTTCAATTATTATTTTCTACAAATTTTAATGATTATTTTATTCAAATTATTGAATTCGACATATTAATATTTAATATAGTAATTATTATTGTTATATCTAATTTTAATTTTGTTGTTACTTGAAATACATTTTTAAAATGTATGTTCTAATTAGCTTTTGACAGTAAATAAATAAATAAATTCAATGTTTTTTATTGCCATAAATTTTTAAATTTATTATATTAGTTTTCAATTATTTTCTACAAATTTTAATCATTTTCTTCAATATTTTTATTAGTGTCATGAGTTTATTAAATTTGTACATTTTTTTCAATTAATTACAACAAATTTCAATTATTTTCTTCAAACTTCAATTATTCTCTATAAATTTTTAATTTATACACCAGCTTTTAATTATTTCATTATTCAATCAGTTTCTTAAGATTTCAATTGTTTGGTCAATTTTTCAATTACTGTCTTTAAATTTTTAGATTTATGTACCAGTTATCAATTATTTTTTTCAAAATACAATTATTTTTATTATTGTTCAATTATCTTGTAGTTTCAATTATTTTTGAAATTTTATAATTATTTGTTTAAAATTTCAATTGTCTTCTTCAATCTTCAAATTATTGTCAGGCATATCCAAATTTTTTACACAAGTTCAATTCACTTTCGTTATTTTTCAATTATTTTCTTCAAACTGCAATTACTTTTATCATTAATCAATTATTTTTGGCATTTTTTAATTATTTTTTTCATATTTTTGTTCTTTTTGACATTTAAAATTATTTTTTACAAATTACAATTATTTTTGAAATTTTTCAATTATTTTTTTTTTAAATTTCAATTATGTTGTTCAATCTGCAAATTATTGTCAGGAATATCCAAATTTTTTACACAAGTTCAATTTACTTTCGTTATTTTTCAATTATTTTCTTCAAATTTCAATTACTTTCGTCATTAATTAATTATTTTTGTCATTTTCCAATTATTTTCTTCATATTTTTGTTCTTTTTGCCATTTTAGTATTATTTTTTACAAATTGCAATTATTTTGTTCAATTTTTTTTTATTCGAATAAACTTTTCAATTTCTTACACCTGTTTTCAATTATTTTCACCATTATTTTTATTATTGTCACAAATTTTATTCATTTTTTTACACTTTTTTCAATTATTTTCTTCAAACTTTAATTATTTTTTTAATTTTTGGCAAGTTCTGAATTATTCTCTTCAAATTTCAATTATTGTCTTCAAACTTCAATTAATTTCTTCAACTTTTAATTATTTTCCTCAAACTTAAAATATTTTTTTTTAAGTTTGCAATTATTGTCTATAATTTTTTAATTTTTACACCAGGTTCGAATTATTTATTTTAATATTTCAATTGTTTTGTCAAGTTTACAAGTATTTTCTTTAAATTTTTAATATTTTTAAAGTTTTCAATTATTTTTATCATTTCTCAATTATTTTTTCAAATTACAACTATTTTAGTCAATATTCACATATTTTTGACATTTTGGAATTATTTTCTTTAAATGTCATTTTCTTCAATCTTTTTATTATCGTCATGAATTTATTAATGAATTTATTTAGTTATTAATTTATTAATTATTAATATTAATTTATTGATTTTATTTGATCAGTTTTCAATTATTTATGTCATTATTCAATTAGTTTCTTCACATTTTCATTATATCGTTAATTTTTCAATTATTTTATCCAATTCTTACATTAATGCATTAAATTTTTTTACTTTATTTTTGAATAAATTTCTCATTTTTCATTAATTTTTTTCTAAATTTTAGTTATTTTTGTCATTATTCAATTATTTTCTACACATATACAGTTTTTTGATATTTGTTAATTATTTTTTTTCAAATTTCAATTATTTTTTTTGAAAATTCTATTATTTTTTTCAAGTTTTCAACTATTGTCTAAAAAGTGTAATTTTAACACCAGCTTTTATAATTATTTATGTCATTATTTAATTAGTTTCTTTACATTTTACTTATTTCTTTAATATCTCAAATATTGTGCAAAGATTTAAATTTTTTACATCAGCCTCAAACTTTTGTTTCAAAGTTTAATTATTTTTGTCATTCTTTAAGTATTTTTTTGTAAATTCAATTATTTTCGAAATTTTTCAATAATTTACTTCAAATTCCAATTATTTCGTTTTAATTTTTTTCATCATTTTATGATTTTTAATCAATTTTTCAATTAGTCTGGTCATTTACAAGTTTTTTTACAAATTGAATTATTTTTGTCATTATTTAATTATTTTTGCGATTTTCGATTTGTTTTATTTATTTTTATAGTTCAATTTCAAAAAGGTATGGAAAACTAATTATATTTTGCTAGTACTAAATTAAGATCTGTTACAAGATAGTTTAAAATCGAATAGATTGAAATATAAATTAATTTAAATTCTGATCCACGAGATACAAAGATCTTTTTAAATTTATTGTATTTAATAAAGTTTTCACTGATTGGAATTTAAAACGACTTAAGTTGAAGATGTTTGAAATTCGAATCAATTAAAGTTTGAAACAGCTGAAATTTGAAACGATTGAAATCAAGAACCCTTAAAATGTATCTCGCTGGAAAGTTTCTATTAATTGAAATTCGGATACCTTTAAAATTCGGCTAATACAATTAAAATAAAATAATATACGAATATAAACCATAACATAATATTCTAAAAATATCATTCACTATAATAGGCATTTTTCCAATTTATAATATTTTATCCTCGTTCTAGTTTTAACAATACATGAATATTTATTTCCTACCTCGTTATCACCAATCATATTATTTCCATTCTTATTAAAAATTCATTTCAAGTTTGATATTTAAATTCCAATTCTCTACAAAGCATTCTCAAATTGAAGTTTATTTTAATCTGAATTTAACCTAAATATCACAGACAAAAAAAAAAACGCAATTAACTTTATTGAATTTTGTAATTATTTTTGGGAGTTGATTACTTCTGATCATAATTTGATTACAATCGTTAATCGAATTTTCTTGGCACTATTGGCATAATTTCCATAATTTTAAGCTCAAGTGTCTCTCTTCGTTAGTCGCACTGTTGGGACAATATTATCACAGTAATTAATTCCATTAAAGTCCGTCGATTCGTAAAATAACAAGTATCGTTAATAAAGGATCGATGCTGGCAAACTTGGCGCCGGAACCAGTAGGGTTGCTGAACGAACCGGTAACGTTTCTTAAGAGGCAATAATCAAGTTTTAATTAGTTCTCGTCTACCTATTCGTTCAGATAGGTATAAGTACTTCCAAATGAAGTTTCATTTGTGTTATCTTTCGCGAGGCTTTTCAATATTGATTTATGACTACTTTAATACACAAGTAATTTTCAATTAAAACGATATTTTCCGTGAGCCAAAAATAAATAACTTCTGCCAATATAAGATTTAGTTATTGAGAAAAGTCGAAAAATCGTCTTATCGAATGAAAAATTATATTTTCTTGAACTGAATTAGTGAAAAAAATAGTCACTGATTGGTAAGATATTGTTTATAGTGTTACAAAATCAAGAAATTAATTACGTATTTTGAATTTTCCCGCGCGGCGATTGTGCTGCCACCACCTAACTTCGAAACGGTTTTTGTAATTTAAACAATAATTAAATGTATATTTTGAAGTTAGAGAAAATGAAAAATTTTTTAAAAAAATGCCAAATATACATAAAAATTGAAAGTAGAAGCAAAAGAAATGAAAATATAATTGAAATTTGACGAAAATATTTGAAAATGTAGAAGATGTAATAGAATTGAGAATTGATGAAAATAATTGGAATTTGCAGAAAATAATTAAAATTTGCGGAAAGTAACTGAAAATAGAAGAAAATATTTAAATGTAACGAAAAAATAATTAGGTATTGAAGAAATTAATCAAAAAACTGAAAAATATAATTTTTATTTAAAGAATATAGTTTTAAATCAAAGAAACTGATTAAAATATGACAAAGGATTTAAAATTAAAAGATAATAATTGACAAACGAAGAAATAAAATTTATATTGATAAAAATAGCTAAATAATTAAAGAAAAAAAAACTGAAAAATTGAAAAATATACTTGAAATTTTAGGAATCAATCAAAAATTGAAAACATTTTGAGGAAAATAAAACGGAAAAATGAATCTTGAAAAAGTATTGAAGAAAATAAATGAAAATTGTAGAAAAAAATTGAAACTGAACTCAAAATTGAGGATAATAAAAGAAAACTGTAAAAAATAATTGAAAAAACTGAGAAAATAATTGAAAATTTTAAGAAATAATTAAATTTTAAAAAAGTAATTGGAAAAATCAATAAAAGGAATTGACAATAAGGGTCAATAGTTTCTAATTGAACAAATAAATTTAATATTACAGAAAATAATTGATAATTGAAAAAATAGATTTATTATTACAGAAATTGTAAGTCAATAAAAGGAATAAAAAATGAGGGTCAATAGCTTATAATTGAACTAATAAATGTAATATTACAGAAAATAATTGAAAATTGAGTACAAGAATTGAAACTGAAAAATGAATTGCAAAAATTTAAGAACATTATTCAAAATTGAAAAAAAAAGAATAGAAAACTGAAAAATGATTAAAAACATGAAAAACATAATTTATTATTAAAGAAAAAAATTGAATTTTGAGAAAAATATTTGAAAAATCAATAAAAGAAATTGAAAATGAGGGTCAAAAATTGATAATTAAAAAAATGGATTGAACATTACAGAAATTTCAAATAAAAAAGAATTCAACATTGAGCATAAGAATTGGAATTAAAAAAAGAATTCCAAAAGTTGAAGAAAATTATTCAAAATTGAAAAAAAATAAAAGAATACTGTAAAAAATAATCCAAAAAATAAAGAACATTATTGAAATTTTTTAAAAGTATTTTATTTTTAAAAGAGTAATTGAATAAATTAATAAAAAGAATTAACAGTGAGGGTCAATAGTTGATAATTGAACAAATAAATTTAATATTACAGAAAATAATTGAAAATTGAGTATAAGATTTGAAACTAAAAAAAGAATTGCAAATTCAAAATTGAAGAAAATAAAAGAAAACTGTAAAAAATAATTGCAAAAATTGAAAAAACAATTAAAAATTTTAAGAAATAATTGAATTTTTAAAAATTAATTGTAAAAACCAATTAAAGAAATTGAAAGTGATGGTCAATAGTTGATAAATGAACAAATAAATTTAATATTACAGAAAGTATTTGAAAATTGAGTATAAGAATTGAAACTGAAAAATACAATCACAAAAGTTCAAAAAAAATGTATCCAAAATATTGAAGAAAATAGAAAAAAACTATAAAAAATATTTAAAAAAATGAAGAAGTTAATTGAAAATTTTAAGAAACAATTGAATTTTCAAAAAGTAATTGTAAAAATCAATAAAAGAAATTGAAAGTGCCAGTCAATAATTGATAATTGAACAAATAAATTTAATATTACAGAAAATAATTGGAAATTGAGTATAAGAATTGAAACTGAAAAAACAATTACAAAAGTATACAAAAAATTTATCCAAAATTGAAGAAAATAGAAGAAAACTATAAAAAATATTTGAAAAAATGAAGAAGTTAATTGAAAATTTTCAGAAATAATTGAATTGCAATAATAAAAAAGCTATCGACAATGAAGAACAATAATTTACATTCTGAAAAAATAGATTTAAGATTGAAGAAAATAATTTTAAACTGAAGAAAAGAATTGAAATTGAAAAATTGATTGAGAAAATTAAAGAAAAAAATTCTAAATTGTAAAAAATAATTTTAAAAATGAATAACATGATTGAAAATTGAAAAAATATATGGATTTTAGGGAAATTATTTGAAAAGTTCAAGACTATTCTTGTTATTTAAAGAAAATGGTTTTAAATTGGTGGAAATAATTGAAAATTGGAGAAAAAAATTAAGAATAAGAAACAGTAAATAAAAATGAGAAAACAGACAAAATATAGAAAAACATAATTGTAAATTCAGGAAAATAATTTAAACTAAAAATTATTGAACATCGAGTGTAAAAATTGAAACTAAAAACAGAATTGCAAAAGTTGAAAAACATTATTTAAAATTGAAGAAAATAAAAAAAAACTTAAAAATAATTAAAAAAATTAAGAATATTATTGCAAATTTTTAAAAAAAATTGAATTTTGATAAAAATCATTGGGAAAATAAAAAAGCAGTCAAAAATGAAGAACCATAATTGCTAATGGAAAAAATAGATTTAATATAAATGAAAATCATTTAAATCTAAAGAAATGAATTGACACTGAAAAATTAATTCAGATAATTTAAGAACGCAATTCTATATCGAAGAAAATAATTGAAAAAATGAAAAAAATAATTGATGATTTAAAAAATGATTACATTTTTTGTGATTAATTAAGAAACTTAGAGACTATTATTGTAACTGGAAGAAAATAGTTTAAAATTGATGTATATAATTAAAAACCGAAAAGGGAAATTAAAAATAAAAAAACAGTAATCCAAAAAGAAAATAATTTAACCTGAAAAATGATTGAAGTAATCTTGAAATGTTTATAACATTGAGGAAAAGTAATTTAAATTTTCAAAAATAATTAAATAACAATGAAAATAATCGATAACTAAAGAAACTAATTGCCAAATGTTAAAAATAATTGAAAATTGGAGTAAAGAATGAAAATCATGATAAACAAAAATTAAGTCCTCAAAACTCTATAAATCTGAATTAGTAAAAAACTACTATTTGGGGGTTAAAATCTTGAACGAGTTTCAATTCAAAATAAATTTAACTAATTAATTACATTTTTAATCAATTCACATTTGACTTGATAAACGTTTGAATAAATGAAACTTATATTAAAAAAAAAAAAAAATAATAACAAAATTGTTAACAGATGAAATAAGTCGAATAATTTATAATCTGTCATCCCTTTCGTTTTCCCATTTGACTCTATAAAAATTTGAATAAATTAAACTTTTATTAAAAAAAAAAATAATAAAATTGTCAATAGATGAAAAAAGTCGAATAATTTATAATCTGTCATCCCTTTTGTAATTTAACAATCTATTTTAAAATCCAATATGATTTCAAGATGAAACTTAAGTGACTAATTAGATCAGTAATATTTCCACTAATTCCCATTTAAAATACTTTATCCCTCAAAATAAAGTTTATTCAATATTTTAAAATATCTTCTCCATTTTAATTAAACAAGAAACAATCTTTTAAAGCTATTTTATTTATATTTACTCTTTAGCCGTCTTTCCACAATTAAATTACACTCAGAGGCAAGGAAATAGTAACGATTATAATCTTGTTAAATATATTTCTGTGATTTTCAATCAATGTTTATTGTAGAATGTACTAATTGAATTTTATAAAATTTCCAAAATCATCTAATTTTTTTTAATCGAGTGAAATATCAGTAAAGTTCTGCCTGAAATAGGTAATGCATGTGACATTAATTTGCAATAATTAGTGTTCATGTGAGCCATCAAATGACTACAGAGCATTTGGCTATTATTCGGAACAAGATCAGAAGTGGCTATTATCATAAATTTCCATGTGATTCAGTAACCTCTGACAGGCAGTCATTGTTGTATTGAATCAGAGCTTCTGGTTAATCGATTGCGAAGAATTTTTTTTGTTTTCTATTCATGAATCAGCCGCTATATTAACTCGTATTATTGTGAATTTATCACACGAGCGGATAAATGTTAATTACATAATTCACAAATTTTATCTAAAATCATCGAATAACAATTTTTTTACTTTTCTTCTTAAGCTCATTTTATTCTCTTTTTTTTTCTATACGTCTTGTTCAGTTTCTCCATCTCTTTATTTTTTCAATTTTTCGTCGAAGCTATTAGAAAAAAAAATATACGTATCACTCGATGAATTCATTCTCAACAATTGAGTATTCCTATTTTTTCAAGCTATCGAGATTTTCTTGTGATCCAAACTGAATTTACTTTCTTCATTATGAAAGCCAGGCTCGTGCCGGAGGAGAAACTATCTACTTTACGGTGAAAACGTGACTTCCAAGTTTCGTGTAGTCTGAGAAAAAAGGACAGGATCCGGTTCCTTTAACCCAAAAAGTGGATAAGCAACAAATTAACCCATTAGAGTCTGACAAAGACAGAAGTTAAGTAGTTTGCTTTTCACGCCCCGTTAATTTAATTTCTTCAATCGCAAAAGAAAAACATACAAACATAAAGCTGCAATTTAATCAGAACAATGCCTTATATTTCTTACCTTAAAACATATTTCTAATATATCTTCTTCTCTAAACAAACATTTTTCACTCCTTCTGTGAACATGAATTTTTTTTTGTAATTCAAAAAATACTTTTCTCTGTTTCGATTAACAAATATCCGAAGAGAAAAAGCCAGAGTGGAAAAAAAATTCATCAAAGTTTAGAAAGGAAAGTGTTGTGCCCGAGGATAATATAAATTATAAAAGCAAAAACAACAGAGCTCTTATTCTTTTAATAAATCACCAGCTACGCTGTACAGATTTTTGTACGTTAGTTTACCTTTTTTTTTTTTTTTTGAAGAAAAAAGGCGACTCTTTTTGCTCCCATGGCATTGAATTTAACGCGTTTGTTTTGGTGGGGAGATGTCAACGCTGGAATTTAATCACATCACTTCGTAGAATAGAAGGGGACGGGAATGGGATAGGGGAAGTCATGACCCGAAGGACGTTAAGCAAAGTTCAACTTCTAAATGCACTGAACTTTGAATAACATTTGCATCACAGTTGTACAACTTGTTCAAGTCTCATTGCTCATTTTCAGTTATGCTCATTAACTATACCCTATTTCCTCTGTTAAGAACGATGCTCCACAAAATTCGAGAACAGGAAACTAATGGACAATTTTGCCAGTTCTATCAAGAAATTTTCAACTGAAATCCTGCATTCAAATCTGACTTCTAGTTTATTTAAAATTACATCAACATTTTTAGGGTTAGAATATTTAATTTTAAATTGAGAGGAGATTAAAATTTTTGTTTTTTAAACAGGAATTGTTAACAGAAAAAAAAAATTTAATTTATATTACGATTAGAAATGGAAATTTGAATTGTAAATGTGGTGGGGAGAGCTGACCGATGCTACAAAAAGTAGAGGGGAGGGCTTACCGACGCTACAAAAAAACGGGGAGAGCTGACAAAAGTTACGGAAAGTAGTGGGGAGAGGTGACCGACGCTACAAAAAGTAGAAAGGGACAAAGAAAAAAGTAGTGGGGAGAGGTGACCGACGCTACAGAAACTGGTGGGGAGAGATGAGCGATGCTCCAAAAAGTAGAGGGGAGGGCTTACTGACGCCACAAAAAAAACGGGGAGAGCTGACCGAAGTTACGGAAAGTAGTGGGGAGAGGTGACCGACGCTACAAAAAGTAGAAAGGGACAAAGAAAAAAGTAGGGGGGAGAGGTGACCGATGCTACAGAAATTAGAAGAACTGACCGAGCTACAAAAAGTAGTGGTAAGAAGTGACCGACGCTGCAAAAAGTAGTAGAGAGTAGAGCTGACCAATGATACAAAAAGAAGAGGGGAGAGCTGACCGACGCTACAAAAAGTAGTGGGGAGAAGTGACCTACGCTACAGATCTTGTAACAGGCAATAATTTGAAAGATAGATAAGAATTATATGAATCCGAACTTTGACGATAGTCTACGGAATTTAAATTGAGTAGAAGGGATAGGTCGATAAGACGAAGCTATGAAAAGGGAATTAGTGAGTCAGACGCGTGTATGATTTCATAGCACTAAGATATGTAACTTTTCCGAAATAAATATTATTTTATAACGTGCCTAAATTTTCTGCCTCAGTTTATTTAACCCTCTGTCTGATTTATAAAAACAGAAAGTAGCAGAGAATAGAGCTGACCAATGCTATAAAAAAAAGAGGGGAGAGCTGACTGATGCTACCAAAAAGAGTGGGTAGAGGTGACCAACGCTACAGAAATTATTAGGGAGGGAAAACCAAATCTACAAAAAGTAGTGGAGAGAGCTCTCTAAAATTATGAAAAAAGGAGGGGAGAGCTCACAGACGTTATATAAAAAAGAGAGAGCTAATTAACGCTACAAAAAATAGTCGAGAAAACTGACTGATAATTTAGAAAGTAGTGGGGAGGTGTAACCGATGCTACAGAAACTGGTGGGGAGAGCTGAGCAATTCTCCAAAAAGTAGAGGGGAGAGCTGACCGACAATATATAAAGTAGTGAGGAGAGCTGACAGATGCGTATACGATAAAAAAAAGATACTATAAACTCAATTTAAACCTCGACTCCTAAACTTGACGGATCAGTTATTAATTTTTTTATCAATGAATAATTTATATTTAATTTTTGGTAAAAGGCGGACAAAACGCAGTGCGAGATTACAAAGACATGAAGAAGGTCTAGAACCCAAAGATTGAATCGAAGCTCAGTGGGTGGGTCGTTCGATTACTTGATTGTAAGTTCATTCTAACTAACTGCGTTACCGACACGCTTCTACTCGACTTATCAGTACGGAGCGCCAATTTGCTTGAGTGTTTTTAGACCTCATTGACTTATAGGACCGGGGCTTAAGGCATTACAGTGAAAAATTTTTGGCCTCGTGAGAAAACAGAGGTAACAAATTGCCTGTAACTCAGAAAAATTATTTAGATAATGCAGCTCGGCGTAAAGTGGATAAAATTGAATCTTTAGGCGTGCAGTATTTGGAACGAATTTTTTTTTTAATTACCATAATTAAAGACGGAGCGGAATCCTTGGAAAAGTTAAAATTGGCTTTGATAGAAATTCTTTTAAATGAATCGGTGGATTGAAAAATGGGACAGAAATTTATTTAGTTTCGGAGATAGATGACCTTGATTGAAAGCGACGTTTGACGACCTCCCTACTCCTTTTTTTCCATTATCTAGGTCTTCTTAATTAAGAGGAAATACTATTTTTAGAAAATCCCAACCGAAATTGTACCACAATCCAAAAATACAGCTTTAATCGCTTGATCCTTTTATTCTTAAAATTCTCGTGGTCATGGAATATCCATTCTAAGTCGATCGATGGCCAACTTTACAGAAACGAGCTTCGTTTATCGGCTTAACTCATTGATATTCGATACTGGAATTTTGAAAGTTGTAAAGAACGCATATGTTGCGCTGATGCTAACAAAACTATGAAAATTAATAGCGCAATATCAAATTTATGCATACCTCCTATGAACAATTTTAACGAGACTTTAATAACGTACAATCAATACTCTCCGTGCGTAATGAAAACACAACATGAAAAAAACTCTTTGCAAGAATTTTTTTTATTTCTGGTTTCATCAAAACGAATCTTTAACAATATTTTTTTTTTATTAAAATTGACTGCTAAAAAATTGATGTATATTTTATATCACCGGCAGATTTAATGGAAAATTTCAACTATTCATAAAATGTGGCGTTTTTTTAAAGCAGTTGTAGAAGTTTGATAAAATATTGCAAGACTATGAGATGAATATCCACGAGGACATGCGGCAATCCTTGTCCCTTGTAGAAAGGAATTTGTTCGGATTTCAAGGAGTTCCTGGAGATTCAAGGATTTCAGTAATCCTGGATCAAGTCACAGACGCTTTGGTTACCTATAAAGGAAAATGGTAGATATTGGATATAACATCATGATTGATAGCTTCATGGTTAAAAATTAATTTCAAGTTTATTTTAGGATATTTTGACGTATTACTCGATAAGGAATAAAATATCGTTTGGAATTATTTAGAAGGGGTTAATTATAACATTTCTAGATTTTCTAGATAAAACTGTTATTTACTTTGACAGATTATCAATTTCGTATAATTTTCGGATATGTCGTAAGGTATAAGGATCAAAATAGAAACCTATTTCTAAATGATAAAATATTTAGTTAATAATAAATAATCACTAGAAGTGATTGTCTTGCGAAAATAAATATTTTAATAATGGATCATTAAGAGGAAATATTTTGTTGAAGTTGGATTTCACAAAATGTCACAACACCGTTATAGATCCCAAAATGATATTTTATTGTTATTTCAATCCTGAATACGTCACATTTGTACAACCGTTATGAACACAAAATAGAGAATCAGTCAACAATCCGTTGAGAAATGCACGGGATAACGCACCTGATGTGGTTTGTATAAAAGCCAAAACGGAACTGAAAGCCATCATCTTATGAGGCCCTCGCTGATTGACCTAAAAGGGAGGGAGAACTCATACTAACGATTCGAGCTCCATCCGAATCTAAACTCCATTAAAGTATCTATGACAGGTTATGAATTACTTCACAATGCTTACAGAAAGCCATAAACCACCCATTGTTCTTCGCTTGTCTTCCTTCAATAATAACACTTTGTAGTATCGCTTATTTACACCCGACAGTACAAGTTTATAGCATTTCAGGTAGCCAAATTTTGGAAATTCCAGTTTTCCTCGTCCGGCTTCCACGCTTTCTACCTCACTTCGTTATTTGTACCCGTCGGGAATAGTTCTCTTAAAGAGAGATTTAAAAACTTAAACTTACTCAAATTTGTATTTATATTTATATATTGCATACTTACATATCATATATTGTATATATCAATTTTTCAATTTAATTCCTGCGAAAAATCTTCCTTATATGTAACTTTAAACATTTTAAACAGTGAGGATAGGCGCTCTTGTTCGTTAGAAGTGGGGATGGCCGCTCCTCTAACTTGCGGTGGGGATAACCGCTCTTGTAAGACACTTGTGGAGATATCTTCTCTCGGGGTCCAATGATGGGGATGGCCGCTCTTGTAATTAAGAGGTCGGGATGTGTTTAAAGTTATAAGTAGGATTTCTCGCATGATTTAAATGGGTTGTTTATAATCTGTCATAAAATCTCTAATTGAGTTTAAGGTTCCTATTGTGGTGGATTTTCCCATGTTCTATGGCCATGCCTGCCCTCTCTTTCTCTCTCTACAAGATGAAGCTTGGATCGTTGGTAAGAGCTCTCCCACCCTTCTGGTCGGTCAGCGAGGGCCTGATGTGATGGATCAGTTCAGTTCCGTTACGACCCTCTTACAGTCCACATCGGGCGCGTCTAATACTCGTGCATTTCCAGACGGTTTCTTAACTGATTTCCAATTTGTATGTACACCGGGTGGACAAATGTGACGTATTCATCATATTAGTTAACAATAAATTATCCGTGATTAAATGTAAAGTGTTGTGAGTTTTTTGTGCAACACCACCATCCACCATTTTTAACAGGATAGCTGCTCCTTTAAGCCAGCTTTAAGGGTAGTCACTTTTATGAGGAAGTAGTGGGGATAGCCGGGCTTGTGAGTTACAGGTGGGGATCGCCGCTCTTCTATTAATCTGTAAACAAAAAAATTACTTGTTATTTTTCCAAACCCTATATCCCATTCCCCAAACTTCTAATCTTTAAAAAACTGTTCCTTCATCACAAAATGTAATAAAAAAACAAATTTACCATTCTAAAATTCCAGTCCCGTCATAAACTACTCTTTCTTGTTTCACACTTATAATTTCCACTTTATATCATTTTTCCCGACTCGCGATAAGTCTTAGGAGACTACCTGTCAGAAACTAAGGATACGATATAAATTTACAACACGTCTAGTGATTTCAGTGTAGATTTCGCTTTCAACTCATATGAAAATAACACCTTGAAAGTATCACACGCAAGATATATTACACTTTATTTTTTCTGCGTTCGTGCACCTTCGGTGTATTTTACCCCTCTGGAAAGGAATATTTAAGGTGATGTGTTTTAAGCAAGTAAAATTGGTTATGCTGGTGTTATCAGCCAGGAACGATGTGAGAGCTAAAGGTAAAAAAAAGTGACTTCCTCTCGAGCAGTTTACGTCCAGGTCGTCTCTAACTTGGAAGCACGCCTCTTGCTTAATGACTAAATTCACGCGAAGTGCCGTTCGATCAGTAACATCAGCTGCCACTAGGATGGGTGACCAACAAAGTAATGATCGAAGCGTCAACCGGGAGGTAGTTAAACTATACGTGCCTGGAAGTTACGTGACCACTTGTCACGTCTTATTAAGCGACGCCAGCTTTGATTTCCACTCGGATAACGTACGCAAAACCTATTTGAATTTGATGAATTGCCCAGCTAACCGAGGTATTTAGTTACCAATTTCGCTCCTCCAGTTTGATGACTTTCAAGATACTCAAGAGCAACATCATCAGAAGGCGCTAAACTCTTGATTATATTTCCCAAGTTGTTTGATTAATGAATATCGTGTGCCGCAGAATTACTCTGCACAGGAATTGTGCCGGAAAAAATGAGTTTAAGTAAAATTAATACGTATCATTACCTTGTTTCCATTCATTTTGCAAACTAAGCTCACGGCTAATGAAGCTTTATCTTAATTTTTTGTGGTTGCGGACATTTTTGAGGCGCTAAATCCCATGAAAATTTAGAATCCGACTAGTTTAGTTTAAATATAAAACCGCTACTTTTGAAAAGCATAAAAAGCTTTCAAAACTTTTGTCAAATTGAAGAGGCTCTTACAACGTTTTGTAAATTCTGAAAGCTCTAAATTGATTTTTTTGTTAAATAAGAATGAGGGTGGAACACCACGAGAAAGTTGAAATGTTTTTCAAGAAGGCAGTGCAATACCTTACAATTAATTTTTTTAATGCAAGGAGAAAGGTACAAAGTTACGAAGAGTACGCAAGAGAGTTTCCTTTAAAATATGCTAAAATAAATTCATTTTTTTAAACTCAAAAGTTATTTTCTGCAACGTTTTCCTAGAAACTTCGGTTTTAATTACAACTTTTTTTTTTCATGTAACTTTTTAAAACTCACGACAGAGAAAATTTTCTATATAGTGGATCTAATGCTAAAATTGTTAATTTAAGAGAGGTATAATAGAAAATAAAGCTGAAGTGTATATCACTGTCTCTTTCCTGCACAGGGGATTTTAAAATTAAAATTAAGATAAAACATTGGACCCTTTTAATAACGATTTAGACATTATCACAAAATATTAAAATCTAAATTTTTGGACAATAATTTATCTTAAACATTTAAAAAGAATTACGTATTATATTTCCACTAGCAACATTGACGACAAACTTTGCATTGTTGTTGGTCATTTAAAACTATAAATATTTGTAAATTCAAATTATGAAAATTACGAAATTAAGGAATATATCCGAAAAATGACAAAAGTAATTGACAGTTTAAAACCAAATTCGAAAAATGGCTACATAATTACACAATTGAAAAGAACAATTTAAAAAAATATGACCTTCATATTAAATTTAAACAAAATAGTTAAAAAATTATAGGATTAACTGTTGGAAATAATTGCAAATTGAACAAATGGATTAAAAATAAAAAAAATAATTGAAATTAAAGAAAATAATTAAAAATTGAGGAAATAAATTATGAATTTAGGAATTAAATTAAAATTTAAAAATCGTTGATGATTGAAAAAAAAATTAGGAAATAATAATAATAATTGACAATTAAAAACAAAATTTAAAAAATGGGTAAATTAATATACAATCAAAAAAAAAAAAATTTAAAAATCAGAAATTATAAAATTTCAAAATAATAACTGAAAATTGAAAAATAAACTAGAAATTATGGAATTAAATAAAAATTTCAAGAAAATTTATGTAAATTTATGTTTATGTAAATAAATAAATAAAAATAATTAATATAAAAAAAATTACATTATGACGAAGATAACTAACTATTAAAAAAAAATTAAGAATAAAAAAAGTTCGAAAAATGGTGAGGATAATCAGCATTCGAACAAAAAAATGTTTAAAGTTAATGGATAATCATGAAACTGATGAAGAATAACAAATTTTTAATAACAAACTGATGACAATTATAGAAAAAATTTTAGAAAATCAATGAAAATTGAAGACTAGCATTGGAATTTTTAAAAAATAATTGATAATTGAGAAGACGCAAGAATATTTAAATATTAAATAAGATAATTGAAAAACGAAAAATGTAATTCAATAATTAAAGAAAAAAATGAAGAATTGAAGAAAATAAAAAAATATTAAGGAAATTGGAAATTCAAGAATTAAATTAAAATTTAAAAAAAAACAATCAATAATTAAAGAAAAATTACAAAATGACAAAAATAATTGTCAATGGATATTAAAATTAAAAAAATAGGCTAGATTAATACGCAACCGATAAAACTAATTTAAAAAATCAAAGAATAATTATAAAATTTTAAGATTATAATTAACAATTAAAAAAATTGTAGGACATAATTAAAAATTTCGGAAAATAATTAATAATTGGACGGAAGTAGTTAAAAAATGTCAAGAAAAATTAAAGAAAGTTTGTGAAAAAAGACGAAAACAATTGTCAATTGAAAACAAAATTCAAGAAATGACTTGATTAAAAAAATTACAGAAAAAAATAATTAAAAAAAATTAAAGAAGAAATATTAAATTTAAAGAAAATAAATGCAAATTGAAAAATTAAAAAATTATACAAATAGTTGTTGGAAATAATTGCACATTTAATAATTGAATTAAAAATAAAAAATAATAATCAAAATTGGTAAAAATAATTGAAAATTACAGAATGGAATTGAAATTTAAAGAATAGACTTAAACATTGAAAAATTGATTCGATTGAACAATCGAATTGAAATTTAAAAAACAATTTTATGAGTAAAAAAGTGATTGAAATTTTTTTAGAATTATTGAATGCTGAGGAATTAATTAAAAGTTAAAGAAAATATTCGAGAATTAAAGAAAATAATTCAAAAATAAAGACGTAAATTGAAAATTAAAGTACTAAATGAAAATTTCAAAAAAATAATCGATAATTAACAGTAAAATTACAATATGACAAAAATAATTCATTATTAACGAAAATAATCAAATATTAAACAAAAAAAATATTTAACAATTATTAATAAAAAATCGAAAAATGGTGAGAATTCTCGGCATTTGAACAAATAATGTTTAAAATTAATGAACCATCATAAAATTGAAGGAGAATAATAAATTTTAAATTAAAAGCTGACGAAAAACGAAGAATGGAATTGAAAATTAATGAAAATAATCGAGAATCGAAGAAAATAATTAAAAATTAAAGAAATAAATTGAAGATTAAAAAGTTAAATTAAATTTTTAAGAAAATAGTTGATAATTGAAAGAAAAATTACAAAATGAGTAAAATCATTAAATTAAAAAAAAAATTACGTATAAGGAAAATAATTGCTATTCAAAAGAAAAATTCGAAAACTAGCTAGAATAATCGATAACAGAATAAAATAATAAAAAAAAAATTAAAGAATAATTATAAAATTTAAAGAGAATAATTCGACGCCCCCCGTTGATAACATGTTTATTAAAAAGCAAATGAAATAAAATGTTAATTTAAAAAACAGTCGAAAATCATTTTTATTCATAATTTTGTAAGATATGATTTGTATTCAATTGTTTGTTTAATTAAATGTCTTTTGAAGTTGTGTGCCATAGAATGTTAATTGAACCGAACGTACACTATAATGTTTATTTAATCAAATATATGTAATAACATTCTATTTCAGTCTTCAAAACTATATTATAAACCTAATACAAGGCTATATATGTAAAAGAAGTATTCTTTTTTAATCTTGTACCTAAAAAGTACAATTCTGTTCAAATTTTTTAAATTGTTTTAATTAATAATATTTTTTTAGTTAAAAATATTAAAACCTGAATTAATAATTAAATATAATTTGAAATAATTAAATAAAAATATTAAAATTAAAAACTTGAATTTATCTACTAAAATTTCTTTTTTTTTAGACTTTGTCATTTCATTAAAATTAAATATTATTTTTCAAAAGTTAAACATATTCTTTTTTTAAAAATTTATTATTTTTTTTATTAAAAAATTGCATTCAAAGTGAATTTTATCTAAATTATAATATATTTTAATAAATTTGAAATAAAAAATTATTATGTGTCGTATAACAATAACAATAATAATGATGATAATAATACTAATAAAAATGTAAGTTCATACTTTTTGCTTACCTGTATATTTTAAAGTTCATGAGTTAAATATTAAAAATTATCATATTAGCTACTAATTGTACACTTTATAATATTTCTAAAATTATGTTCTAAATAAAAAGTTTAGAGTTCTATTTGATAATTTTATTTTGATTTGAAAAATAATCAAACACTGATTGTTCGATAAAACTTATGTGGTTTTTTGTGTTTTTAAATAAATAATATATTTTTTACAGTTTATACAGTTTGGAATCTTTTTAAGTTTTCATATCTTTGTTTCAAGAATAATAATAATAATAATAAAAATGTAAGTTAATATTATTTGCTTACCTGTAAAGTTTAATGTTCGTGAGTTACTCCAAAATTCTAGGCAAATAGCTTCTTGAGTTATTAAGACATTTACTTTTTACTTTTAAAATTTGCAGTTGAGACTACTTGTATTTTTCATGGAATAAGCAGGAAATATTTTTGGTTGATAATGAAATGTTTTAAGTTCTATGATTAACTACCCTTTTACACAAAAAACCACATACGTTTTATCAAACAATCAGTGTTTGATTATTTTTCAAATCAAAATAAAATTATCAAATAAAACTCTAAACTTCTTATTTAGAACATAATTTTAGAAATATTATAAATTGTACAATTAGTAGCTATTATGAGAATTTTTAATATTTAACTCATGAACTTTAAAATATGCAGGTAAGCAAAAAGTATGAACTTACATTTTTATTAGTATTATTATCATCATTATTATTGTTATTGTTATACGACACATAATAATTTTTTATTTCAAATTTATTAAAATATATTATAATTTAGATAAAATTCACTTTGAATGCAATTTTTTAATGGAAAAAATAATAAATTTTTAAAAAAAGAATATGTTTAACTTTTGAAAAATAATATTTAATTTTAATGAAATGACAAAGTTTAAAAAAAAGAAATTTTAGTAGATAAATTCAAGTTTTTAATTTTAATATTTTTATTTAATTATTTCAAATTATATTTAATTATTAATTCAGGTTTTAATATTTTTAACTAAAAAAATATTATTAATTAAAACAATATAAAAAATTTGAGCAGAATTGTACTTTTTAGGTACAAGATTAAAAAAGAATACTTCTTTTACATATATAGTCTTGTATTAGGTTTATAATATAGTTTTGAAGACTGAAATAGAATGTTATTGCATATATTTGATTAAATAAACATTATAGTGTACGTTCGGTCCAATTAACATTCTATGGCACACAACTTCAAAAGACATTTAATTAAACAAACAATTGAATACAAATCATATCTTACAAAATTATGAATAAAAATGATTTTCGACTGTTTTTTAAATTAACATTTTATTTCATTTGCTTTTTAATAAACATGTTATCAACGGGGGGCGTCAAATTGTATATTGGAAACTGTTGCAAATAATAAAAAAAATGATGGATTTATCTATTGATAAAATTTAAGTTATTGGAAACTTGCGGATTATTATTATTATAGATTTGTCATGTATAAAAAAATTGATTTTCGATGAAATTTATCAGAACTTTTAAATCCAGGAAGAAATTCTTGGTTTAGTAACAAAATTTCTAGTTATTTCCCAGTTTTTACAGTTTAAGTGGCCATCCTGAGTTTTGTTTTAAACATTTTAATCTTTGCTTTTTTTAAAGTTATTTGTTTTTTGTTCTTAAAAGTTATTTTAAATAATAAATGATATTTTATTTATATAAAATGCTACTTTTAAGTTATAAAATTCAAATTTAATCTTAAAATCACATACTTGGATTTTCATATTTATTTTTTACTTGTTTAAACAATTTATTTATATTTATTGAATGCATTGTCAAAAACTGATTATAGATTTTATCTGAATTTTATACAAAAATTTAAAGATCGGATTTATATGAAAATTTTTCTGATGTTAGCGGGAATCCGATATATGTAGGTTTTACTGTACCTCGTTTTAATTGAATTATTTTAATATTAAGAAAGACAGTTTTAAAAATGCAGGTGGCAGAAGTACGAGAGCGGTGTCACTGCTAGAACGTTCTCCCCCCTCCTAAAGCTAAAGAGCGCCAATCGGTGCGTGTCCTTCTGCGCAGTCGCCGCGTCGAGTATAAATACATGTGCCTCGTGACGCAGACGGCAGATCGGCAAGAGCAGTGGTACTGCTAGGATCTATTCTCCCCTAAATTTGAAGAGGGTCCACTTATTGGAGCTCGTCGTCGCGTCAGAAATAAATTAATACGAGGACTACTGTTTGAGGAATCAGGAAACGTGATTCTAAACGGGAACAAAAATAAAAAAACCGTCTTTATTTGTTTTTATAAGTTTCAGGTACAGAAGGTACAATCAAGATAAAGATCAGATGGAAAAAAATGCCTAGGAAAAATTTTGAACTTCCTTTTTTTTAGGGACGAAGGGAGTGTTGAAAAAGACGCAGAGCTGAACGGTCGCAAAAAAAGACACCTTTTTGAATTGTGTTATTATAATTTACGTTTTGATTAATAAACGAAATGATAGTGGAAGTTTATTTTTATTTGTTTATTAGTTTAGTGTTTGTCGTGAACTAACAAATCTTTAATTCCACTTTATCAAAACAAAGATCAGATAAAGATAAGAGAGAAGAATGCCTGGGAAAAGTTTTCATCCCTCTCCTTTTTGGGGACGAAGCGAAGCAGCAAAAGTCACCTTTTTGAATTGTGTTATTATAATTTACGTTTTGATTAACGAAGGAAATAATACTAAAAAGTTTAATTTTATTTCTTTATTAGTTCAGTGTTCGTCGTAAATTAACAAATCATTAATTCCACTTTAGATTGTTTATAAATGTCGATTTCCCATCTCCAAGTAAGAGATCAATAAGAAAGCTTAAATGCTCGTACGGGAGCATCCGCAGAGGAAATGCGTCGCGGCAAACGACTAAAAGGACGGAAACCGAGTTGAGGAGAGAAAGGGTATGCATTTCAGTTTCAACGGTAGACGAAGGTGGTGGGTGTTAAATGGGCAGGCCATTTGCGGAGTCTATACTATTCAGGAATAGCGAAACAAGTATTTACAGTGGGGTTGCCGAGGCTGAGGCGTTTGCTGAGTCTCAAGTTTAGAGGAGGCAGAGCAGTGTCTGCCCAAACTTGCAACAGTGTTAATTTATATTAATGCAGGCACACTGAACTGTCCCGTGCTAGCACGTTTCGCAGAGCCTGAAAAGCACCAAGTTCCACAGCTAATTACCATCTTCTGTCTCTTACAGAACATCAATTATTCACGCATTCTCCTCGTCTCCTTTTAGAAAGATTGTTTAAATACATGTCACATCTATATCACTTTAAAAGCTGCTGAAAACGATCCCCCAGTCTCAATACGACTTTAAACAGACACACATTTCCCGGCCCGAGAATCTCCGGAATCTTCTCTACCGTGGGGAAAATTATCGTTCGAGCTTCTGTATTAATGGAATTAACAGTTACTGTATATTTTACTCTCCATTACGAGTCGGGCATAATTTTAGTCTCAGAATGCACCGAAAGTTTAATTAAATTAATTGCCAATAATATTGAGTAAATTAAAAACAATTGTCCGAGTGTCTTGTTGTCGTTTTGAGCTTTCTCAGTGTAGAATATGATATTCTTATTTTATTTTTTTGACTGATGGATACTGCCATCTGATTAAGTATAAATGAAATGTACTAAGTGAAAGGAAAGATGAGTGAGAGAGAGAGAAATTAATGAAAATATAAATACTCGTACTGACGAAAAATGACTCAGAATATCATTATCTTTGAATTTATAATCACGACTTTCTTAACTTATGGTTTTAATGTACTAAAAATGTGGAGTGACTTTTACTTTATTAAATTATATCGTGCCAGTTGAACAATTGAGTAATTATTTATTTACAACATCCCTCACGCATTAAGAGATACTTTTATATTGCTAAAATAAAACATTTTTTACTTGTGCGTGAAACACTCAGTTTTGCAGTTTTCGGATAGCTGGCCGGAGTACTACTAATCTTTTTTTCTCTTTTTTAGCTCCTGATGAGGGCACTGGGTGAGTGTCGAAACGTCGATTTTTTATATTTTTTAACTAATTCTGTTTCTTTTCAGCTAAGGGAGATTAGAGGTCTAAATCAGTCTCAATTTTCGTCCCCGAATCGGTCTAAATTGTCTCTTTAATTGTTTTAGTTTTGTCGAAAAGAATGAAATTTTAATTAAAACCCTGAACTAGTCGGCGGAAAGAATAGTAAAAAATAAAGTTTAAGAAAGTGTCATTCGACGAATGGAAATCGGGTTAAATTGTAATTTGATATTACATGGGGAAAAATTAATGAAAACTAATCCGAAAGTTTCCAGTGGGGGGTTTAAATATCTTGGACGTTCTTCTCGTTTTAAACATATACGTTTTCTGGCTCTAGAATCGATTTAACTTGCTCGAATATGGCTTCGGGTAAATTGGCCACGGGCGGATACTTGCAAATATCCTTCCTTTTCTACGTCTGCTTTATCGTTACGAGGCTATGGGGAATTTTGCAGAGATGGTAAAAAAAAGACGAGTCTCTCTACCCCCTCTTCATTTTTGTATACACCAATGCGAGATGAACATTTTTGCTCAACTTATTCAAAGTTAGTGTGCCAGCACATAAATCATTTTCATTACAGGACTGTGCACTTTTCTCTGCAAGTACATTTCTTCGTACATTAAATTCTGTTTAGTATATTGCAGATTTATTGTTAAATATACATTTATATGTTTAATTACATATTTAATAAATTGTTCTATTTTGAAAATTGATTTCTGGTAATATAAATACAAAAATTGGTATAAATTTGATATTCGAGTTAATAATTGAATTGAGTAATCAAATCGAAGTTTGTAAATACATCAAGCTCAAAATGTCTGACTACAGCGGGTTATTACTACTGAATAAACACTCAGTAAATGGATTTTGCTTATTAAGCTAAATTTTCTGTAATATTGATGGCATTTTTAATTAAAATATATTAAGCGAAATTATATTTTGTTTGTCTTTAAATTTAATTTTGGTATAATGTAACATTTAGTTAATTACTATGCATGAATTTAAATTTTGTAACTTAAATAAATTTAAATAAATTTGTGTCTGTGCATTCCTCTTGAAAACTGGTACCTATGTTATCTTAAAATTTATTTATCTAACTGTTATTCTTATTCAAAAGGTTACTGTATATTTATTTTTTATCTAATCGGAAATATTTGTTTTTTGTTACAGGTGAGTCGATTTTTGGAATATGAAAATCTGCGTAAGTACTAAAGCATACATCTCTATCCGCATCCTATAACCGGGGATATTATTTCTCTTTTTTTATAAATTCTGAATTTAATAAATAAATAGAGTCATTTAAATAAATAGAGTCGGACCCTGTTATATCAGAAACTCGCATAAATCGGATAAATTTTGAAGTTCTTTAAGCTAGGTTATTTCCATATAAATCAGGTCTTGAAAAATGTTTGTATAAAATTAAGATAAAATTTATAATCAGTTTTTGACAATGCATTCAATAAATATAAATAAATTTTTTAAACAAGTAAAAAATAAATAAGAAAATACTAGTATGTGATTTTAAGATTAGATTAGAATTTTATAATTTAAAAGTAGCTTTTTATATATATAAATAAAATATCATTTATTATTTAAAATAACTTTTAAGAACAAATAACAAATAAATTTTATAAAAAGCAAACATGAAAATGTTTAAAACAAAACTCAGGGTGACCACTTGAACAAAAAAAAAACGGGAAATGACTGGGAAATTTGTTACTAAACCAAGAATTTTTTCATGGATTTAAAAGTTCTGATAAATTTGATCGAAAATCAATTTTTTTATATATCACAAATCTATAATAATAATAATAATAATAATAATCCGCAAGTTTTCAATAATTTAAATTTCATTAATAGATAAATCTAAAATTACTTTTTTAATTTTCAACAGTTTCCAATATACAATTATTCTCTTTAAATTTTATAATTATTCTATAACTTTTTTTTAATTATTTTGTTTTGTTGACGATTATTCCCGCTAGTTTTAATATTCAATTAATTTAGTCATTTTGTAGTTTTTCTTTCAATTATCAACGATTAGTTTAAAATTTCAATTTAATTTTTTAGTCATCAATTTATTTCTTTAATTTTTAATTATTTTCTTCAATTCTTAATTATTTTCATTATTTTTCAATTGCATTCTTCGTTTTTTAATTATTTTATTCAATATTCAATAATTCTCTCATTTTCATAATTATTAATTATTTTCTTGAAATTTCCATTAATTTCTTCATTATCCAATTTATTTCTTCAACTTTGAATTATTTTCTTAAATTCTCAAATATTTTCTTAAATTTTCAAATAACTCTTCAATATTCAATAATTCTTGGATTTTTTCAATTATTTTTTGTTACTCATAAAAATTATTTTTAAAATTTCAATTCAATTATTCAATTCTAGAAGTATTGATTTCAATTCTCTGTTATTTTTTTCAAATTTAAATTCCAATTTTAACGTTTGCATTATTATTTTTAATATTAAAAAATTATCGCTTTTTTCTATTATTTTTTTGGATTAATAATAAGTTTCTTTAATTTTAAATACTTTTTTACATTACCTTTTTTTTAATGTTTTAGAATATTCTTTAAATTTAAATTCTATTCTTCAATTTTCAATTATTTTAATCAATCTTAATTATTATTTTCGATTTTTAATCCAGTTGTTAAATGTGCTTTTATTTCTAACAATTACTCCTATCATTTTCTTAATTTTTCAATTTGAAATTACTTTCTTTAAATTTAATATTTCATATTTAATTTTTTCAATTATTATTTTAGTCATTTTTTTAATCTTTTTTAATCTTGTTGTTCAATTATAGATTTGTTTTAAAACTTTATTTTAATTCTTAAATTTGCAATTTCCTCAATATTTGATTATTTTCTTTAATTCTAAATTCTTTTCTTTAATTTTCAATTACATTCTTTGTTTTCCGATTTTTTTTATTCAATATTCAATAATTTTCCCATTTTCTCAATTATCAATTATTTTCTTAAAATTTGAATACAATTGTTCATTTTTTAATTGAATTAATCAATTTTCATTTATTTTCTACAATTTTTTATAAAATTTTCATCAGTTTCAATTGACAATTTATTATTCTCCTTCAACTTATGATTATTCATAATTTTAAACATTTTTTTGTTCGAATGCCGATTATTCTCACCATTTTTCAATTTTTTTATAATTGGTAATTATTATTTTTTTTTTTTTGAATAGGTAATTATTTTCTTCAGTATTGAATTATTTTCGTCATATTGTAATTTTTCTTTACATTATCAATTATGTTCTTGAAATTTCATTTAAATCTTTAATTTCCAATTTATTTCTTCAACTTTTAATTATTCTCTTCAATTCTAAAAAATTATCTTTGATTTTCAATTAATTCCTCAATATTTAGTTATTCTCGGATTTTTTTAATCACTTTTTTTACTAATAAAAATTGTTTTTAAAATTTCAATTCATTTATTCAATTCTAGAAGTATTAATTTCTAAAAACCTAAATCCATTTTTTAAATAATTGTACAAAATAACAAATTCATTTTTTACAATTGTACCAAATATCATTTAGTAGTTGTACAAAATAACATTTTCATTCTGTACAATATAACAATCTTTAAAATAAGTTTTGTGTCAAAATGATACTGGCTCATTTTTAATTCTATTCTTTAATTTTTATTTCTATTCTTGAGTTTTCAATTATTTTCTTCTATATTCAATAATTTTCGGATTTTTTCAATTCCTTTTTTTTTAATGTTTAAGAATATTCTTTAATTATTAATTTTATTCTTTAATTTTCAATTATTTTTATCAATTTTAATTATTATTTTTGATTTTTAATCCAGTTGTTAAATGTGCTTTCACTTCCAACAATTATTCCTATCATTTTCTTAATTTTTGAATTTGCAATTACTTTCTTTAAATTTTTATATTTCTTGTTTAATTTTTTCAATTATTTTTTTAGTCATTTTTTTAATCTATTAATTTCTTGAATTTTGTTTTCAATTGACAATTGTTTTTTTCATTTTTCACATATTTTTTTCAATTTTTCAGTTATTCTCGTCATTTTTCAACTATTTCCTTTAATTATTAATTATTTTCCTCAATTTTCAATTATATCCTACAATTTTTTTAATTTTTAATTATAATCTTAAAATTTTATAATTATATTTTGATTTTTTAAATTATTTTTCACGGTTGCGTTTTAATCTAGCCGATTTATTTAATTTTGATATCAATTGACAATAATTTTTGTCATTTTGTAATTTTTCTTTAATTATCGATTTTTTTTTAAATTTTAATTTAATGCTTAATTTTGCAATTTAATCAATATTTATTTTATTATTTTCTTCAATTCTTAATTCTTTTCTTTAATTTTTAATTACATTCTTTGTTTTTGAATTATTTTATTGAATTTTTAATTTTTCTCGCATTTTCTCAATTATCAATTATTTTTTTGAAATTCCAATGCAATTCTCCAATTTTCATTTATTTTTTAAAATTTTCTTCATTATTTTCATCAGTTTTCAATTGAAAATTTATTATTCTTTTTCAATTTTATGATTATCCATTAATTTTAAACAATTTTTTGTTCAAATGCCGATTATTCTCACCTTTTTTCGAATTTGTTTTCTATTCTTAATGATATTTTAAATAGTTAATTATGTTCGTCATATTGTAATTTTTCTTTTAATTATCAATTATTTTCTTGAAATTTTCATTACTTCCCTTAATTTCCAATTTATTTTTCAATTTTTAATTATCATCTTAAAATTTTATAATTCTCGGATTTTGTAAAATATTTTTACGTTTGTATATTAATATAGCCATTTTTTAAATTTTATTTTTAATTGTCAATTATTATTGTCATTTTGTAATTTTTTTTTTCAATCATTAATTATTTTTTCAAATTTTAATTAAATTCTTAAATTTCCAATATTTATGTTTTACTGTAGTTCATAACATTGATCTTTAAATCCACTATTATATTTACTTAAGAAACCAAATAAAATCAATCAAAGGTTATACAACATTTAGAATATTATTAAGAACAATAATCTCTAACTTTTTTTTATTTTCATCAATTATTACCATTTTACTTATTTAGAATAATATTTTTTATACATTTTAATTCATTATTAAAATACCACTTCAGTACATATTTGTTTTAATAACCAAGCAATAGATAATTTTTAATTTATTTTTCCGAAAATATCTCAATTATTAAGTGAAAACTTTAGCTTAAAATTAGTTTACTCAAATAAAGTTAAGTTTTAATTATTCATAATGAAAGTTGGTTATTAATTATTAAAATATGTCAGAGTTTAGTAATAAATACAAAATTATAATAGCATTCTATAAATAATTAAAATTTGCAATTAAATAGTTGTTTCTAGAGTTTCGCGGCTTAGTTTTACTCTTTTAATGGAGACCTTTACCTGCCGCACTTATGGAAATCACGAAGAGAAGCGAAAACTCGGAACAAACGCGCGACGTGATGAAAGGGACTAATTTGACTTACATAGTCCTTAATTCGTTTGCAATGCAGCGAATCGTGTATAACTTTGAGTCGTAAAAAAAAAACCCGAGTATTATTTCAGTTTTACAGAGCGTGTTAATTAAAGGCTTACTGTACTTAAATTTACCGCAAAACAAGTGTAAATCAAATCACACCCTTTCCTTACAAAGAATATGTTAGTCTTAAAAAAACTTCAATAACTCAAACAAATTTAAAACTTCAATAATTAACTAAATTTATAATAATTTAATTACTTCGTTAACTGGAAATAATGTAAATTTTGCAAAAACTTTTCTTTATTTAGAAAGTGTGATATAATTACCAACACAGGAATATTTAAGTAAATCTGATTTTATCACACGAACAAAAAAGTGATTTAATATTTCAGTATACTCGTTTCAATTTCGAAATAAATACAGATTTAAATCTTCGAAAATAATTCTAAAATTAATTGCCCATTTCTTGCAAAGCTATATATATATATAAAGAACGTAGAAAAAGTTGGTCAGTTAATCTTCGACTCTCTGACTTAAAGTACTTATCGATAATATAAGAAAATGAAGAGAAAAGAAACATTATTCAAAAATTTTTTAATGGCGTCTTCACATTAAAGGAACAAAATGAAAATCTGGTTTGCTTTTCTTCAGTCTTCGTGGAAAAAGTTGGAATGGAGAGTTTCTTTTCGCGAAAGTACAACCGACCGAGAATGAAATGGTGTGGGTAAAAGAAAGAAGAGTTTTTAAATTAGCAAGTTGTAATGAATGATATAAAATAAAAACGATGAAAACTTTACGTGAAAGTTCAGAGTGTAACAAACCGATATGCATAATACATATTTTGAAGAGAGTCCCAGGTGCTGAACACAGATTGCCAATTTCACAACAAAACCAACTTTAAACTTTATTTACTCCCGATTATTACACCAATTTTATTACCTACGGTTTAATTAAATGACAAAATTAACAAAGAAGATATAATGCTGCGAGTATCATAAAAGGAACATGTGTCATACATTATTATTGTTCATTAAAATTAATATTTTTAATAACACGAAACAGACAAGCGAAACTTAAACTCTAATCAAAATTGTATAATCAGGGGCGGCGACTTGTAAATTTTTGCCATCTGTAAATTAAATTAAATAAGAGTTTCTTAATTAGCGTAATTATTGTGAGGCAAAAGTTGAAAATTTATTTGATTTGGTTTAAATTTTCGGAAACTTATAAACCAATAATCAAAATAATTTAAAATTTGTGAATATCATTACAAATTAAAGGGGGGAAAAAAATTAAAAATTGACGAACTTGAATGAAATTTTGAACAAAATAATTGAAAAATGAAATAAATAATTGAAAATTGAAGAAAATTATTAAAATTTAAGAAACATTTTTTAAAATCTAGGAAAGTAGTTAAAGAATGTTGAAAATAGTTAAAAATTCGAGAAAATATTTGCAAAGTAATAAAAATGATAAAAATTCAAGAACATAATTTTAATTTGCGAAAAATAATTTAAAAAATTACAACATATATTTGTAATAAAAGAAAGTTATTGCAGAATGATACAAATAATTGTGAATGTAAAAAATAACTGGAATTTGAGATAAATAATAAAAAAATTAAAGAATTTATTACAAAATAATAAAAAATGACAAAAAGAAATTAAAATAGGATAAAAATAATAGATAAAAGAAATTTGTAAAAAGTAATTTAATAAATTACAGAATATATTTGAGATAAACCAGACTACTTGAAAGAAGATAAAAAATAATTGGAAATTAAAGTTAATCATAGAAATTTAAGAACAAAATTAAAAAAATTACAATATATATTTGATATAAAAGACAGTGATTGAAAATCGAAGAACATTATTTAAATACTTGAAAGATACAACTAAAATATAAAAACTATAAATAAAAATTTAATTAAAATTGATGCAGCTTGAAACAAGTTATTTAATATTGAAAATTATTTGAAAAATGATTATGGAAAACGATGAAAATAGTGCAACTGATAATTAAATTAACAAATTTGATTAGTTATGTCCTTCCATTATTTGACATTACAAATTGACACTAATAATTCGATATTGAAGAAATTGATTCTAATTTGAAGAAATAAATTACAATTTACAAAATAAAAATCATATTTTGTAAAAATAATTGAAAAATGACGAAAGAAATTGAAAGTTAATTACTAAATAACAAAATTATTTTGATATTGAAAAAAATAATTAAAACTGAAAAAGTTTATTTGAAAAAATTTAAAAAAAAATTCAAATCTGCGGAAATTTTGAATTTAAAATTTAGGTGAAAAATTAAAAAACAATTGAAATCATTGAAGGCAATTTTTGAAAAATGATAAAAATAGTTGAAATTTGTAGATATTAATTGCAATTTTAATAAAATAATTTTAAAAAATACAGGATATTTGTGAAGTAAAAGAAAATACCTTATTACAAAATGATTATAAAAATTTGAAATTAAAGAAAATAATTACAACATTATAAAAACTATAAAAAATTTATTGAAGAAAAAAATTTAAATTTTCGGAATTAATCAACAAATATTCAAAATAATTTAAATTTTCTGAACATCATGACAAATTGAAAAAAAAAAAAAATAATTAAAAATTGACGAACTTGATTGAAATTTGAAAATAATAATTGAAAAATGATTAAAACATTAAAAAGTGTATACAATAGATTTGAGATAATAAATCAAAATTAAAGAATTTAATTGAAAAATAATTAATATATCTAATTGAAAAGTAGATAATGTAATTGCAAAAAGATAAAAGAAAATTAAAAATAAAAAAAATAATTAAAAAAGGAGATAAATAATTGAAAATTTAGAATAAACAGAATATTTCAACATATATCTAATTAAAAGGTGGAGAATATAATTGCACAAAGATAAAAAAAAATGAAAATTCAAAAAAATAATTGAAAAATGAGATAAATAATTGAAAATTTAGAAATATATTTGAGGAATAGTAAAAATAATTAAAAATTTAAGAAATTCATTGCAAAATAATAACAATAATAATTCAAAATTAAAGATAATTATTAAAATTTGAGAAAAATATTTTAAAATCTAGGAAATTAATTGAAGATTAATGAAAATAATAAAAAATTTAAGAAAATCATTGCAAATTTAAAAAAAAAATTTAAATTGACAAAAGTATTTGATATTTGAGTAAAATAATTGAAGAAAGATTAAAAATAATTAAAAATTGAAGGAAATTATTTTAGTTTGTTAAAAATAATTAATAAGATTACAACATGTATTTGTAATAAAAGAAAATAATTGCAGAATAATGAAAATAATTGTAAACTGAAAAAGTAACTAGAATTTCTTATAAATAATAAAAAAAATAGAAAATTAATCAAAAAATAATTCAAAATGACAAAAAGTAATTAAAAATAAATTGAAAAATAAATTTAATAAAAAAATAATTAATAGAAATAATTGTTAATTGAAGAAAACAATAAAAAAAAATTGATAGAATTTCAGAATATATTTGAGATAAACAAGACTACAGTTATCATATTAAATTTTGTGAATTAATTTTTATTTAATAAAATGTGTTATAATTTATAAATTAATAAATACAAACAAATTTAGAGAATAACTCAGATTTTCTTCCTTAGTTGAAAATAAAAAGTTTTTATAGTACGTTACAAAAAGTTAGAATATTTTTTTTAAATAGTTTTTTTAAACAAAATATTTTTTATTAATACAATTTTCTATACAAATTTTATTTATTTCAAACTTCTATTGATATGAAATCTTTATTTTTTAATTTTCTTTAAACAATACGAAATTCGATTAGTAACAAAGCATTTCCAAAAGTTTTTAAAGATTATAAATTTTAATTTTTCAAAATTAAAAAATTCCTTACTTCTATTAATTCCAATTTAAATTATTTTAAACTTTAATTATAATCAAAATTGCAATAGAACCAAAGTTTTAAGTTTAATAAATCAAGTTTAAGAGTTTTAATTTAATACATTTTGTAAAAGTGAAAGATTGAACTAATTTGTGGTTCCCACCATTAGGAATTGAAATAAAAATGAATTTATTTTATTTTAATTTTTAAATTTTACAAATTAAATTAAATTAAATTTTTTAAACTTAATTTTATTAATACGAATTCAAATTATTTCAAATTTTAATTAGTAAACTCTAAAAATAAGTGTCTCAAAAAAATCCTTAATTATGATATTATTGTATATTTATTGTATCTGAGGCGCAAAAAGTGTCTTAAAATGAGATATATATTTTTTAATTTTAACAATGCATATTTAAATTAGGAGTTTCAGACTTCAATCAATATTAAAATCTTCAAATTATAAAAAATGTGTATTATATTATCAAAACTTAAATCAATCCACTCTTTATGATTACAATTTCCATTATTGAAGTCTAAAAATATTAAAAAAAAATTAGAAACAATGGAACCTGAAATCATTTGCAAATTAAAAACTATTAATTTCAACTTATAGAAATTTGGAAATGTCAAATCGATTCAAACTTATATTTAATTCAAACTGTAATCAATTAATACTTGAATTTACCAATTCTAAATTTTTTTATTGATGCAGACTTCTTTCCCTAAGAATTATTTGAAACAATTTAAAATCCTAATTTCCAAAAATATTATGATATTAAAAGAATATTAAAATGATTACGATTGTAGACAATATTTTAAAAAGTAAAATAAACTATTGTTTATCAAAATTTAATAAAAAATTCAATGTTTCTCTGAGGTAAAAGAAAAAGCACAAAATGTTAAATAATTATTATTTGACAATAAATTTATGCTAAATCTATTTTTTTTGGACAATTGTACAACTTTATTTTTCAAAATTGTATAAAATTAAATTTGATTATATTTCTGTTAACGTTAAAAACCATTTCTTAGTTTGAGGTTATTTTACGGTCACCACCCTTCTTAAAAGTCTTAAAAATATTTGAAAACAGTGCTTGCTTTTTTCCAATTATAGATTTAGATTCAGGAGAATTAATAATTAAATAAATAAAATTAGTAATCTTAGAATTAATAAAAAAAAAATACATTTTTTCAAAAGTTATTGATTTAAAACAAAAACATATATTGTTTTATTATTTATTAATTAATTTTTAATTTCTTTCGTCATTATTCAATTCTTTTTGCAAAATACGATTTTTGTTCTTTAAATTTCAATCTTTTCCTTCGAATTGTAAATTCATTCATCCACATTCTTAATAAGAAGTTTATTTTTTGTCTGTTATTTTGCAATATGGAATTTAGGGCGACTTTTTTGCTCAATGGAATTTGCAGACGTACCATACACAAGTCGCCGCCCCTGATTGTACTTTTTATTAATTAACGTCATTTTTAAAAATGTCATATTTGAAATTTTTCATTCAATGCACATATTGTCGTTTCTCTGTTGAAACGAGGAATATTGTTCCTCTATTAAAATGTTAGCTGTGTAAAGTTTATCGTGTTATAAGATCACATTTCCACACGTGAGTGGATTTAACGAGATTCTGTCCCCAATTACTATGGTACTACCGATGGACCGTTATTATCCTGTCGTAAATTGATTCCCCTCTTTTTTTTTTATTTTCTTCTATATATCCCTTTTTCGCGTGACTTTTTGGTCTTCCAGTTATTTGGACTCGTGCCTTTTCTATAGAAGGCACTCCACGTATCAGAGTTCGCTCACTGATGCAGAAAATGTACATCGGGCCAAATGCCAACTTTTATCATCACCGACGTGGAATTAATTCTTATTTAAATAATTACGTCGACTCGTACTAAACCGCAATCTTTACTGAGAAAGCGATACGCTTCAGGGAAAATGCGTACCATATAGTCATAAAGTATGAAATTAAAGTAGGGCTGCGCACCAAGAAACGAACCATTATTTGTGAAACAGAAATACTCGACAATTGCGAAAAATATAAATAGATCATAATCGACAACATCCGCCAACTTTCAAAGTTACTCATAGTTTAACGATTTGTTACAATTTAAAAATAAAATTTATAAGTTGGGCATTTTACGTAAAGAGGACTTTACAAAATTTGTAACGTAAAAAACATAATTTTTAAAATTATTTTTGTAGTCTTTAATAATCGACGCCTCTCGTTGATAAAATGTCAAAAATATATAATTCTAACTTGGAGCACAGTTCAATATGAAGCTAGTTTGTTTTCCGTACAATATGATTCCTATTCAAAATTCAGAATAATATAATCCTAACTCAAAATTGCTTTCAATATAAGTGAAATTCAAGTTTAAATATAGTAAACACATAATTTAATTACGATATTATATAACTCGTTTTTATCTTCAGATGTAGAGATAATTTATATTTTCCGGTTATAAATAAATTATTAAATGATATTTCTCATTATAAACCATAAATTACATGAAAATAAGTTTTTAAATTTCTATTGTTCATTCACTACATTAAATTTAATTTAAGATTTAAAACAAAGCTTATTAATTTTTTAATATTTTAACCTAAAATATTAAGAGTAAGGCAAATCTTCAGTATTATTATTCAAGATTATTATAAACATTGTAAGTGTTTGATATTATAATGTTGTAATTCAATGTAATTTAAATTCCAGTTTAAGTACAATAAATAATAAAACGCTAGTTTAAGTATATTTAAGTATTTCTCGCTTTTTCGTGTTTAGATGTAAAAATAAGTTACTTTTTTCTGTTCATATGAATAATTTAATGTATGGAATTTCTTGTTTATGAAAATTAAATTAAATTAATTAAAAATATCAACAATTTAGATATTATTATTCTAGGTTATAAGTATTTTAAATGCTTGATATTTAAAATATAATTTTTTTAATTAATAAAATTAATTATTAAACTTAAATTTGTTTATCATGATTTTATTAATTTTTTACACCTTTTTCAATTATTTTCTTTAAACTTTAATTACTTTTATTACCTTTACATTTTTTTGCCATATTTAAGCTATTCTCTTCAAATTTAAATTATTTTCTCAAAATTTTAATTACTATTGTCATTATTTAAGTATTTTTTCATTGTCCGAATATTCCTATAATATTTCTATTATTTTTGGCATTTTAGAATTATTTTCTACAAATTTCATCAATTAGTTTTTTCAATTTTTTTTATTAGCATGAATTTTTAAATTTATTATACCAGTTTTCAATTACTTTCTTCAACCTCCAATCATTTTCTTTATTCTTTTTATTATTCATTGTCATTAATTTATTAATTTTTTACACCTTTTTAAATTATTTTCTACAAATTTCAATTATTACACTGTTCTACACAATTTTGCACCAATGAAAAAATCAACTATTTTTGTAAAGGAGATTAAAAAAAATACATCCGCATTTGTTCGTTTTGCAAAATCAATTATTTTCTTTACTGTCTTAATTTTCAAAACCACCTTCAGATTTTTAATCAGAAACTCCAAAAACTCGTTAATATCAAGTTTCATAAAAGTTAGATATATTTTTTAAAATTCATTCGACATTTTGTATCAGCCATTTTTTATTTTTAAAAACTAACTTCAGATTTGTAAACAGAGACCTGAAAAATCCTTGGATACGAAGGTTTATAAGAATTTAAAAATTATAAAGTAACTTTTTAATTACCTCTGATTTATAGGTTAAATTACCCGTAAAAACCGAAAACGAATTGATCTAGAAAAATGGTCAATTTTTTTAACCCTATTTTCCGAAAATACTAGATTGTTTCTTGAGTGCAAAAATTTTTTTTTTGTACTTAGATTACGTTCTTCATATTTAATTTTTTTTTGACATTTTTGAATTATTCAGTTTAAATTTTAATGATTTCCTTAAATTTCGATTAATTTTTTCAACTTTTAATTATTTTCCTCAAACTTTTAATATTTTTTTCAATTTTTCAATTGTTGTATATAAATTTTTAATTTTTACAACAGTTTCCATATATTTATGTCATTATTAAATTAGTTTCTTAAAATTTCAATCGGTTCGTCAATTTATTGCCTTCAAGTTTTAAATTTTTTACACCAGTCTCAAATTAAGCTTTTTCACATTTAAATTATTTTTAAAAAAATCCCATTATTATTTTCAAATTTCAATTATTTCGATTCAATTATTTAATTTTTGTCTTGATTTTTTTTTCATTTAATCAATTTTTCAATTAGTTTTGTCATTTTACAATTTTTTTTTAAATTTGATTATTTTTGTCATTTTTCAATTATTTTCTTCATATTTCATTTATTTTTGTCATTTTCAAATTATTTTCTTAAAATTTGAATGGCTTTCCTGAATCTTTATATGTGTGTCATAAATTTGTAAATTTATTACATTCGTTTTCAATTATTTTCTTCACCTTAAATTATTTTAGCCATTTTCGAATTATTTTCTTCAAATTTGAATGACTTTCCTAAATCTTCATACTGTTGCTATGAATTTGAAAATTTATTACACCAGTTTTCAATTATTTTCTTTAAACTTCAATTACTTTCTTAAATATTAAATTTGTTTGAAATTTTTGATTTATTCTCTTTCAATTTTAATTATTTTCCTTAAACTTTTAATATTCTTTGAATGTTTCAATTATTGTATACATTTTCAAGTTTTACACCAGTTTTCATATATTTATGTCATTATTAAATTAGTTTCTTAAAATTTGAATTGTTTCGTCAACTTTTCAAGTATTTTCTTCGAGTTTTTAATTTTTTACATCAGTCTCAAATTAATCTTTTTCACATTTAAATTATTTTTAAAAAATTCCCATTATTATTTCCAAATTTCAATTATTTCGAATCAAATATTTAATTTTTATCTTCATTTTTTTAAAATCAATTTTTCAATTAATTTTGTCATTTTACAATTTTTTTCAAAATTTGACTACTTTTGTCGTTTTTAATTATTTTCTTCGTATTCCAATTAATTCAGTCATTTTCAAATTATTTTCTTCAAATTTAAATAACTTTCCGGAATATTTATATTTGTGTTATAAATTTGTAAATTTATTAAACCTGTTTTCAATTATTTTCTTCATCTTTTAATTATTTTAGCCATTTTCGAACTATTTTCTTTAAATTTGAATGACTTTCTTAAATCTTTAGATTATTACTATGAATTTGTAAATTTATTAGTCCAGTTTTCAATTATTTTTTAAATTTCTATTATTTCGTTTTAATTTTTGTTTTCATTTTTACAATTTTAATTTATTTTCCAATTAGTTTTGTCATTTTACATTTTCTTTCTCAAAATTGAATTATTTTTGTCATTTTTTAATTATTTTATAATTTTCAATTATATTTTCGTAACTTTAGAATTATTTTCTTCAAATTGGAATTGCTTTTCTGAATCTGTATACTATTGTTATAATTTTTTTAATTTTATTACACAAGTTTTTAATTAGTTTCTTCAAACAATCATTTTTCTCATTCCTTTTATTATTGTTATGAATTTATTAATTTCTTACAACTTTTTAAATTATATTCGACAAATTTCAATTATTTACTTTAAACTTCAATTAATTTCTTAAATATTAAATTTGTTTGGCATTTTTTAATTATTTTCTTCAAATTTCAATTATTTTCTTCAAAATCGAATTAATTTATTTAACTTTGAATTAATTTCCTCAAACTTTTAATATTTTTTTCAATTTTTTAATAATTGTCTACAAATTTTTAATTTTTACACCAGCTTTCAATTATTTAAATCATTGTCAATTAAATGTTATATTTTTTACTCCCTTTTTGAATTAAATTTCTTATTTTTAATTAATTTGTTTTTAAATTTCAGTTACTTTTGTCATTTTTAACTCTTTTCTACATATATCCATTTTTTTAATTTTTTAAAATTATTTTCTTCAAGTTTCAATTATTTTTTTGTATTTTTTAATTTCAATTTTTTAACTATTATCTAAAAACTTTAATTTTTACACCAGCTTTCAATTATTTATGTCAATTTTCAATTAGATTTTTGTCCTTTTAATTATTTCGTAAATATATCTATTATTGTACACAAAATTAATATTTTTTACACCAGTTTCAAATTCATTTTTTTCAAATTTAAATTATTTTTGTCATTTCACAATTATTTTCTTAAGGTATTAGTCGCGTAAAATGACTTTCGTCGGATTTTTTTAAAACTTTGTATCTGAATTCATAAGGTATTTATCTTAAAAATGAGATCTATCCTATCAATTTTGACTACTTCTGAGCTTTAAAATATAAATTCAAAGTTCATACCTTTTACATGCAATAGCAATAAATGCATGTAAAAAATGTCTCTTATATTCATTCACATAAAAACAAGTCATCAGATTTTCAAATAAAACTACTAAGTTACACATTGAGATAAAATAAATTCTAAAAAAAAAAAATTAACTTTATTGACCACACTGAATAAAAAATACAATAATTTAAAAATTCCAAGTTTTTAATTTTTACGTGGTTTCATTAAAAAATGTCGTAAAAGTGTCAGCAATACATCACAATAACTTATAGTACATGACTCAAAATTATGAAAATTACATACATCACATTAGAAGACGTTACGAGGAAGCAAGTGAGTTGATATAAAAGTTTATTTATTGGTCTTTTTATTTTGCGGGAGTTTACGCGACTAATACCTTAAACTTAGATTATTTTTTAAACTTTATAATTTTCTTTAGATTTCAATTATTTCGTTTCATTTTTTGTCTTTATTTTTCGGTTTTTAATCAATTTGCCAATTAGTTTTGTCATTTTACAATTTTATTTTTTAACTATTTTCTTCATATTTAAATTATTTTTGACATTTTCGAATTGTTTTCTTTAAATTTGAACGACTTTCCTGAATCTTTATATTACTGTTATTGATTTTTAAATTTTCCAAACACGTTTTTTTGGCATAACATAGACCATTAAAGTCCTACAAGTGTTGGTGTGCCGCTGATAATGGGGAGACCTGATTAGTTATTTCTCTGCTGGCGTGCCTCAAGTTAATATCAAACTCATTATTGTTTACTCACTTTTTTACTTAAAACTCAGTATTTACTCACTCTTTTAAATCAAAGTCACTTTTTTTACTTTCTTTAATCTGCCAGTCCGCTGGAAGCCCAGAACAAAAAATGTCTTTTCAGGTTTAAAATACAAACCTTATGAACTTAAATCTATCTGAAGTAAGTAAAAATGCTTATCCTTACTTGTAGATTAGATTAGATTAGACCATTAGGTCTGCTCCATCCAGACTGCCACATGACTCGCGGGACGCTTGTTCTTATATACTAGCGCGTGGGGGCCTCGCGCCAATCAAGTCCGAGATGGGCGGTGCCTCGTCAGATTTGATTGGCGCGAGTTCTCCACGCGGTAGTATATAAGAGCAGGCGTCCCGCGACTCATACGGCAGACCCAAACGGAGAGTCTCACTGCTCGGACCTCAAACCTTTTTTGTCAAAATAAAAAATAAAATAACAAGATTTTTGTTATCCTTTATAACTCCTACTACATTTTTATAACAATTTTCTCCAACAAACAAGCCTACAATTTAACATATCAATATTTATGTGAACACTAATAGAAAAGAAATACTTTTTCTACAACCACCAATCTGAAAGAAAAATTGCAAACTAAATTGAAAGGTGTCATGAAAATGTATAGTAGACATTAGGTATCTGATACAGGGACATTTGGTGGCATCTCTATTCCTCCAAACTAAGCCAAAGCAAGGTAATGAGTTTCGACTGCGATATCTTAGCTTCATCGCAAACTAATTTCAAACAAAGTTTCTCTGGTGATCTGAGCGGGTTGCCGCATTTGCCCGGTTACAGCAGCAGTGACCCAACCGGAAATCGAAGTTTATCCCTCCTTCCCTTCTTTCAAGAAGATTACCCATGTAATGTCGTCTCCACCCACACCAATAGAAGATTACTTTTACCCGCATAGAATCACTCTTTATTTTATGCGCTCAAGAAACTTTGGTATCTGCCTTTAAAATTCTCTGAGATTCTATTACCATCACTGCGATAAACTTACTTGTTCAGTTATTTACCCCTTGAGAAGTAAATTAAAGTTAACGTATTAATTTGCATATACTAAAATTTCCCTCGCTTACGAAACGGTTCGATTAATTTTAATAGAATTCGATGTATAAATTTTCAATACGTGTTTAATAAGAGTAATCTAGTAGAAAACTAAAACTGGAGAAATATGGGAAAATAATAATGTGGAAATTTAATATCATATGAATTGTAAAGGGAAGGGAATTTAATTATTGTAGGCGTAAATTATGTAAAGATAAGACTTCTTTTATGATGAAGCAGAATCGATTTGTGAGGTGAATGTAACGAAAGCGTGTAAAGAAAAAAAATATATATTTGCAATTAAAATGTATTTTAAGTATTATTTTACACTTTTTCACGGAAATATTTACTACATTATTTTATTTTGCTTTTTTTGCTTTGTTTTTGTAGCAGAATCCATTCTCTTTACTAAGTATGTGCCTGGTTTTGTATCAATAATGGATTGAAACAGTACAAGTTTCTATAACTATAAGCACTTGGAGAACACGAAACATTATTTATTTAATCGTGATATAAGTATTCTGTTCTTATCTAAGTGAAACCTATATGCAAATTTAATGAATATCGAGCAACAGGAAGTTCTTTTCCCTCACTGTTACCGAGAAACGCTAACGATGCTTGTTAATTAATCAATGAAATTGCGCATTCTATCCAAGGAAAATTTGAATAAAATTGTCTTAATTAAACAGCCATTATTAATAATTACTTACCTTAATACGGCGTAGAGAAGAAAATAGAAATAAATAAAAATATAACTTATCGAGTAAACAAATGAAACAAAGAAATGTAAAAATAAAATTTGTCAATATAAATTTACAAAACGTTTCAATTCAAGTTGCAAATTTTGATTTAGAAAAAAAAAAGTGAGTCGATGAAGTGAAAAGAGAAAACTAGATTTGAGCATTTTGCAGAAATTGTTTCACACACAAAGGGAGCAAACTTGAACGGCGCAAAATCAATTAACTTACAGAACTAAATCGATTCCGATTACATCGGATACTTTTTGCCACTGTCTCCCTTTTATATTTTCTACTAACGATATCAGACTCTGTGTAAGTGCAACTCGACAAACACATATTTACTTCAAAGGACAAAAAAAGCCTTTTATGCCTTTTTACTTTTTATTAATGCACTTGTATCGTGATTTATTTCTTAAACACAATAAAGATGATAATTTACATTAAATTTCGTTTCTGGTAAGATGGTTTTTACATTATTGTATTAATTATTTAAATTGACTTATTAACACATTGTTTACTAAATAAAGGGAAAAATTAATATTGTTGATTAAAGCTGATTTGATTTGCATTTTATAGCCAATATAAAGAACCCGTGTATTAGAGATGAGATATTATCTTTTTCACGCTTTCGAAACACGCACAAACTTCTTAACACGTAAGGAAGAATTTTATTAATAAATAAGGTAGGGACAAATTCTTTTTCAACTTAGTTATCAATTCAATTTTATGTATTTTTTATTAGGATGAAAAGAAATAGTATCTTGAATTATAACCCTGTTGAAAAATCGAACATCAAAAATGATTTTAGAAATGATGTCATTTCTGATATCATTTCTGATGTCCAATTTTTCAACAGAGAATCTAGTAAAATAAAAGAAATTTCTAATGCTAGTCAAAATAATGTAAATAATGTGCAAAAGTGCAGTTTTCCTTATTCAATAAAAACAAAATCGATGTCGAAAAAAAGATGAAAAAAAACCAATGTGACCATCGAGAAGCTGTCGATGCATAAATTCAATACTTCTTGACGTACCCTGCGGCGACGTCTATCATCTACCTATAGTCACGTTACTCCTCGTTCTTTCCATACATTTTTATTATAACATATGCGATGTCTGACTCGTATGCCACTGCATTTCATCTCAATAGTATAGTTTTATTCCTGTCACTTTTGCGCGAAATATTTCTCACGTACATTTCTATTCTGAAAAGAGCCTAAATTCATCGAGTTTATTAAATAATTATTAAAAAATGTTAAATTAATATTGTTAAAATTAAAAAAACTAAAAGTGATAAAAAATTATAGAAATATTTTTGAAAAAATGTTAAAACAAGATAAATCGGTAAATATATTGTCAACAAAATATGAAGCAATAGTCGTAATTAAAACTAAACTTCACACAATTTTGAAACCAGAAAATTGTATTTAAAAGCTTTCAGTGAAAAAGGCATAAATGTCAAAATTCGGAAGATTGTTTTATAGGTTTAATGTAACCTATGGTTCATATTTTATGCCCCTGCGGAACGTTTTATGTAAAAAATGAGGATAAAGTAAAAAAATTTGCAAGTGTGAGAACATAAATGTCACGTATTTTTTATGATTTAATAGTTTGATAAGGTGAGAAAAATAATTTGTACAGTTTTTCAGCTTTAGAATAATAAATCGAGAGAGCAACACGATTATTTATGTTTTTAAAATAATTGATTAAATTAATTAGATTTTAATCTAGAATGTCAGACTAAATGTCGCTTTATCATTAAAAACACTGGAATATGCAGATTTCACAACTTTTTCCTTCTACTGATTAAAAATTAAACGCATTTTAATCGTATTATAAAGAGAAAATTTAATTAAAGTAAAAAAGTGTGGGTGGAAACGTTTCTGAGACAGAATTTTATCATATATTTAATTAATCATTATTTTAATAAAATTGACGTAACCTAATTTCTTCTAAAAAAAGTTACTACTGTTTCTTTCAAAATTTAACGGAATCAATTTTACTAAGATGTTTATTTAGTGAAACCACTTTTTAGTTTCAGGTTATGTCAGTGGGGTGAATTTCCTTAATTTCACATTTTTTAAAGTATAATCTTTCAAAATGCAGGCACTTTCTGTTTTAGTTCAAAAACATGTTGACGCCAGTGCTCATGCATTAAAGTCTAATAAATCATTTAGAATTTTCGTCTAGCATCGAGCATAAATAATGAACTTCAAAGAAGTTAAACCAAGCGTTTAATTATCTTTACTAAAGAAATGTTTCAGATTTATAAACAAGTTTGAATACAGTTTTGAAGGAAAAACATGTTTCAAACAAAAAGGAAATATTAATCGACAATTCAACAATAATTGAAAAAATTGAAAAATGGTTATTAAATTCAAAGAATATAATTAAAAATTTGTCAACTAGATAGAAAATCAAAAAAAATAAAATAATTCAAAATTTATATTATTAATAATTCAAAATTGAAGAAATAAATTAAAAATTAAATAATGAAATTGAAATCTGAAAAACACAGAATTATTGAATATTAAAAAAAAAGAATTGAAAATTGAGAAATAAAATTGAAATTCGAATACAATAATTGACAATTAAAGAAAATTACTGAACAATTGGATTAAAAAACAAGAAAATAATTTATAATTAAAAAAAAAATTGAAAATGCAAGGAATTATTTAATATTGAAGAAAACATTATAAATTAAAGAATAGAATTGTTCTTTAAAGAAATTAATCGAGAATTGAAAAAAATAATTGAACAAGTAAATTGAAAATAGAAGAAAATTATTGAAAATTGAAGGAGGTTTTGAAACACGAAATAAATAACTGATAATTAAAAAAAAAATAATGGACAAAAGTCGAGATTATTGAATATTGAAACAAACAATTGAAAATTGAACAAAATAATCAAAAATTAAAGAAAATAATTAAAAATTAAAGAAAATAATTGAAAATTGAAGAAAGTACTTAAAAATTGAAGACAATATTTAAAAACAGCAGAAAAATTTAGAAATCGACGGAAATAATTGCGAATTGATGAAAATAATTTAAAAATGACAAATTTAAATTAAAATTGAAAGAAAAACATAATTAAAAAAAGCTGAGAATTGTTAAATATTGAAGAAAATTGAGAAGAAATTGAAAATTGAAAGAAATTGAAAAATTGAAAGAAATATAAAAAAATAATTGGAAATTGAAGAAAATAATTGTAATTTAAGAAAAAAATTTGAAATTGAAGAAAATAATTGAAATTTTTTCTAAATTTTTTTAAAATTAATTTTAAAAAAATCATTGTAAAAAGCCTATAGTTATTGAATATTGAAAAAAACACTTGAAAATTGAAGAATGGAATTGTGTGTCAAAAATTATAATTGAGAATTAAAAAATAAATAATTCAAGAATTGAACAATTGGATTGAAAGTAGAAGAAAATAAGTGATAATTAAAAAAAAAAGAAATTGAACAACCTTAGAATTATAGAATTTGAAGAAAACAATAAAAAATAAAAATGTAATTGTAATTTAAAGAAATTAATTGAAAATTGTAGAAAATAATTTGAAATTAAAGAAAATGTGATTTTATGAAAATTGTTGAATAATAATTGTTGAATTGAAGTATCAAAAATATAATTGATAATTGAAAAAAAATATTGAAAAAAGCCGAGAATTATTGATTATAGAAGAAAATAATTTGAAATTGGAGGAGTTATTGAGATGTGAAATAAATAAATGATAATTGAAAAAAATAATTAAAAAAAGTCGAGAATTATTGAATATTGAATTAAATAATTATAAATTGAAGGAAATAATTGAGATCTAAGGAAACTAATTAAAAAAATTATTATATGATGAAAATAATTGAAAATTGAAGAAAATAATTTAGAGTTGAAGAAAATAATAAAAAATTTATTAAAATAATTGAAAATCGTAGAAAATATTTCAGAATTAAAGAAATCTAATTAGAAATTGATGAAAATAATTGAAAATTGAAGAAAATAATTGGCAATTGAAGAAAATAGTAGAAAATCGATGAAAATAATTGAGAAATGAAGAATTAATTTGAAATTAATGGAAATAATTCAAAATGGATGAAATTAATTGAGAATTGTAGAAAATAATTGGAAATTGAACAAAATAGTTGAGAGTTGAAAAAAAAATTAAAAATTGAAAAGAATAATTGGCAATAGTTGATGAAAATAATTGTGAATTTCTGAAAATAGTTGAATAATTGAAGAATTGAATTAAAGCTTCAAGAAAGTAATCGATAATTGAAAAAAAAATATTGAAAACAGCCGTGAATGATTGAATATCGAAGAAAATAATTGAAATATGATGAAAATAATTGATAATTGAAAGCACACAAGAATTGCCCATAATTATATAAACTATTATGAAATGTACAGTCTACTAAAAAAACTGAAGTTCTATCTAAATTTTTTCATAATAATTTGACTTTTTTATGTTTAAAGTCGTTTATTGTTTCTGCGGTATTGCTAGCGTTAAAAAAAAGACAGTAGACAAACATCTACATTTCATGAGAATATATTATATTATTTTTAAATTTTTAATGCAATTTTTTTTTTTCAATTGCATAATTCTCGCATAATTACACAAAATTTAAACGCATAATAAGATTGGTTCAAAATGCATAAAATTACCATCTTTATTTATAAAACAAATTGATATATTTGTCAAATTTTTTAGCCCAGAAAGAAAATTCCCGGTTTGACGGAAAATTACCGGTTATATCCCGGTTTTTCCCGGTCAATTTAAATTCCCGGTTTTTCCGGTTAATAGACACCCTGATGTTTATAAATCCGAAAAAGTTATTTTGTAATTTCTATGGTTTACCGCTTCATGTACCTTAAATTCCTATGTTTGAAAAAAATTACCAACTTCGCACAAGTCTCTAAAGCGCAAAAAATTAGATTAAAGTTTCTCTGTAATTTTTTTCTAAGCTGCATTTATTTAGCTTTATTTTGGTATAAGGATCATTAGGTTTGGTTCATTTTTTCAAGAGATATTAGTTTTTGAAGATGAAAATTACAAAATCGTACACGACGCCAAGGACTGGTTGTATAATTCAAATTTTCAAAGCTAGACTTAAGTATTGAAAAAAGAACCATTACTGGTTTTTAGATCTAGAAGGTTAAGCAAGACTCATCAAGGTTAGCACTTTAGTCGGCGCCTTCGCGATTTCACCTCGGTTAAGCCCCACCAATCGGTAGATTTGACTCCAATAATTCGTCTTATCCTCAAAATTTCAAAGCTACACCTTTATAATCGATAAATCTGCTTCGGATTTTCTCTCAACAAGATCGACCCGCGCGCCGCGGCGCGCTTGTTATTTTCTTCTTAATGAATGTTTATAATGTGAGCTGTTTAAAAAAATTCATAAAGTGTAATTATTTGTATAAATTGTTTATAACAATTTTTAATGTCAAAAACTTCTTTTTTACTATTCACACACTCCCAAACATCAAATGTATACATTATTAAGTATGTAAAAAAATTTTTGTGCAAATGAAATATAAAATTGTAAAAAATCATTTTTTTATACTGTATTAACATTAAAAATTTATAAAACAATAATTTAAAAACCGACAAAATAAAAAATTTTAAAAAATTATTATTACTTACCAGATTCACCATTTCCACTTGGCCGAAAAGAAATCCGATGACAATCACCACGTGCATTCCAATAAAAAGAAATATGAAAACCTTAAATGACATAAATAATTATAATACTTTTAGAAAAAAAAATAACAAAATAATAGAACTAAAAAACTGATAAATAAGTTACAAATAAAATAAAAATAAATAAAAGATTATTAATATTATTATCATTACTCACCTGTCAGAAACGAATGCCAATGTAAACAAAACATTAGTTTACTCAAAACACTATAACCTTAACAACTTCACTAAAATCACTGTCACTTCTTAAACTATCACTCTTTAATTATTACAATTTAATTTATTTTCAATTTATTATTATCCCATAAAATGCAATTATTTAATAAACGAAGATTTTAAATAAATTGAAAAATAGTACAAATAAACGTCTAAACTGTGATGTTATTGTTGACAAAAAATATCGAAAATCTGCTAGCTAATCAGAGCCCGATAAAACGTGTTACACCTCTGAAGTTGGTCGAAAGGGTTCTTGTATAGAGAAGTCAAGGTCAAACCTAATTTCTATGTATTATTTATTTTAATAAAATTGTTTGTTATTTTAGATTGCTAACATTATAAGAAATTTTATAAAATAAACTTGAAGTTACAATATTTAATTAAAAGATTTTAATTCGTCTGCAAAACAAAAAATCAAAACTGAAAACTATCGATAGTGAGGTTTGATATCTACTGACCAATGGGAGACTCGGAAATGGAGTTACACGTCTGAAGTTAACCACAAGGTCCGTTCTTTTTAGAATAGGATTTTTTTCTGTTTTGCCTCAACTCGACTATTTTCGTCAAGAATATGTCTTCGTCTCGCACAACGTCTTAGAAAGTTCTGACAAGCGCAGAGGCAGGGAAAATTAGTCGTTAATTGCTGCCTCGGCAATAAATTCCAATTATTGGTGGAAGCTGAATGTCGGTGGAGCCGCTGAGAATAAAGGCAAGGTACATCAAGCCGGGTGTCAACGACGTGCGCAAAGTGCACGTTAATTAAACGCATTCTGGGATCGGTGTGGTTGACTCTTTGGCCGCACAGTGTTGGGAGTAAAGAGCGTTACTTCAAGACCAGGTTAGCTGAAAATTAAAGGCCTCCGTCAAAGCAACAATTCACGTGGCATGTGCAAACTGCGTTACTCTTACTGACCACGCCATGCGTATTATACACTGACTGGCGCAAACGTACCAACTTGGTTTGCCGCGCACTGTTATTACACGCCAGACCCTACGTCTTCATCTGACTAGAAGGAGCTCCACCCACACGTTCCATAAGATATCCTGCCATGGTCGGTAATTGAGTTGCACTACTTCCTGCTGCGTTAGCTCGCGTCACTTCCGGTTCTAACGGAAACGCGCCTTATCGTTGGCCTGGTGTGAAAAAAATCAGCCGGCATTTTACTCTAGCAGAAGTGAAGATGGGACCTGACAAATCTGACTGAGAAAATGTCTGCATGGTCCGTAATTCTCTGTCTTTGTTTGTCAGGCCTGTCAAAGTAGGCAGACTATTATATATTAAGGAATTTATATTGTTTTTAATATTTTGGTAGTGAAGGGATTCGATATTTACGACGAAAATAATTTAATTTGAAATTTACAAATATGACAAGTCTCTTCATTGCCTGGGCGCCAGAAGGTTTTAAGGGCGTGGGGACTGACGAGGGGAGGGAGAAATTTTGATTAGAATATAGTTTCTTCCACGTCCATCGTCCTCACAATCGTTTATCGGCTATCTATCGGAAATCGTCACGGCTTTGTGTGTCGCCGGCAGCACGAAGGTGCATATTTTATTTTAATAGATTATTTATTTGGTGTTTTGTGTATCGTGCAATTTTCGTTAATTATTTATTTTTTATCTTTTTGAAGTGTGGCGATTTTTAATTATGTGGCGGTTTCCCAATGAAGAGGACGATGGGGTGGATAAAATTTAGGAGATCAACATTGCCACAATTAAATTAATGTTGACAGGATTAGGAGCAAATCAGTGGTCCACTATAAAAACAGAAATAATGTGCAATTATAATAATTTTGCTCGTCAATCTCCATGCTGCTCATTAATAAAATCGCCCCAGTCCTGAAAGAAATTGAAAATAGAAGATGCCGAATCGATGAGTTTTATATATATTTTATTGTCTTTGTCTAAATTGTCTTTCTCGTATATTTTATTTATTTAAATTATTTATATATGTACATTTGAAATCCACGTGGTTCAAGTTCAAATTATCTGTTTATTTATTTTTATATATAATTTTAGACAATCGTGTATGTATAAGTATGTGTGTGTCGGGTATTTATTCTTTAGTTTATTAATTTTGACGACGAATTTTGATTCATAATTTTAATTTTGACGAAATATAATTTTTATATAATTGACTATAAATTCCGACTTTTATTTTCTTTTAATTTACTATTTTTGTGTTATAAATTTATATATTTATTAAATTTCATGATTTTTATTTATATTCATTTTTAATTTTAATATACTTTAAATGTGCGATTTTAAGAATTAAATAAACATAGTTTTTAATCGTTACAATAGGTATAATTCATAACAAAATGTAAAAAATTAGGAATTTGTAAAAAAATTTCCTTTAAAATTGCGAGAAAGTATTGTAACGTCGCAAAATATTGCAAGTCATAAGTTAATTATTTTGAAATTTTAGAAATGAACTCTGGAAGTTGCAGGAATTTTCCAAGATTGAGTAATTGTCTTTTGAAATTAAGTTGGAATTAATTTTGTAAATTTCGTTTATTTCTGATAAATTTGGAGCAACTTCGGAGAAAATTGATGTCGGCTTTTAGCGAAAAATCAACAAATCCTTCAAAATTCCCTGTTTCCTGATCCAACAATCTAACCAACAATCTGTTTATCCTTCTGGTCGTACCTCAGAATTTATTGGACGGTTTTTGAAGTGCTAACTGGATTTTGACGTGGTTCCTTTGTATAATCCTGACTAACTTATTCACCTGGAGTGGAATTCAATAATTATCCATTGTTTTGGGAAGGTTTATCGTCGATCTTTGGTTCGCCACTTGCAAGCAAGAACCTCTATAGCTATGAAGCCCTGAAATTATCGTTCATATTTTGGTGCTGCGATTTTATTTATTGAATTTTGTCACTTAAGAATCTTAATAGTCAGCCTGTTTGAAGATATTTTAGAAGAGGAAGGACGTTAATTCAACATCTATTTGGCCGAATTGATTTAATCATTGAAATTATCAATTCAGAAGAGAATTTGAATTTATTTTCAAATTTAAATTTGATCGTCTTTTGTCAAGATATATTGTTTCAACCTATTTCAGCTACGTTCAAGTAAAAACCAACTTAGTCTACCAGGATTTCATTCATTTACTTTATTTAAAGTTTAGATGTTTAAAATAAAAGAAGATCGAAAATCAATAATTATGGTTACTATGGAAGCTTATGTCGTGAAGATAGAACTTGACTCGACCTCTTTCATTTGGAGCTTCCAGAGGCTTAACATCATCGAATTTGATTCCCATAAGTTTTATTTAATTAGTCCTGATTTATTTTTCCCTCAGTTTAAAGTATTTAAATTAATTCATTTAATTTGTTCTCCCGTTTATTAAGTTTATTTAAACTAGATAGTTTTGTGTTGTGTCAAAGAGAAGAAGATTATTTAATTTCCATTTTTTGGATTGTAATCTTTGGATTGCGTGATTCTTCTGAATTTCAGGTGAGATTTAATTTGAAAATTTTAAAGAAGTTTTCCTTATTTAAATTAAATTTCTTTCTGTTTAATTTCTTAGATTGAATAAATTTTGTTAACCCTAATGAAATTTGATTGATTAGGTCAAATATTTTCCTTTTGATTTTAATTTCCGAAATAATTAGTAAATTTAAAATAGTGTTTAGTCCAATTCCCTAAATTTTCTTAGTTCTCGCAAACTTGGAATTTTCGGTCGAAAGAGCAATTTAATTTCCCTATTTCGCCGATTTAAAATTTTGTTCTTTTCTCAAATTAAATATTTAAACAACTTTGTAAAAATTCGCATAATTGTACCTCGAAATATAATTTAATTTTAAATTGTATACATTCTAATTTTAGAATTTTTAAAGAATTTACATTTGTATTTTGAATATTGAACTATTTAAATATATGTATTAAATTTTGCTTCTTTGTTTCATTTCCTAAGTTAGTTGATTTAATTAATAATTTTATATTTATAAATTTTGAACAACCCCTTCTGTCTTAACCAGAAAGGGACTGAGTTAGCCAATTATTTTCTCTTGTATTTGATCCAAAATTTGATTTTTAATTTGATATTTCGTTTGATCTTCGAAAAGATCTTTGCTTTTAATTATTTTATTTAATATTCAATAATTCTAGAATTTTCTCAATTATTATTAATTTTTAATTTTTTTGAAATTCCAATACAATTCTTCAGTTTCTAATTGATTTCTATATTTTTCATTTATTTTTTATAATATTTTCTATCATTTTCATCAGTTTTCAATTGAGTTATTATTCTCCTTCAATTTTATGATTATTCATCAATTTTAAAAATTTTGTTGTTCAAATGCCGATTATTCTCACCATTTTTCAATTTTTTTTCCAATTGTTAATTATTTATTTTTAATAGTTCATTATTTTCCTCTTGACGAAAATAATTCGACTTTACGAAAAAAAAAATTCGACTTTACGTTTTTGTTCAAATGGTAATATCGTCTGGTACCTATCAAGCACCACTGATAAAGTGAACGCGTATTACATGAGAATAATTGTTTGCTTTACTGACCAGTGTAGATATGAAGTACCCTACTTTCAATCTTTGTTTCTTTTTTCATAACTAGGCTAACTGGAAAATATATTCGTTATATTCCGAGATTATCATCTTGTTCAATTATTCAAACTTAAGCCAGTTGTCGCACGAGGGTCACAACATGAAGATTTACTAGAATATAAATAGGAAAATTGGTGTAGAAAGTTGAATAGGGGGAAAGTAACTGGCAAAAGTTACTGAAGAATGAAAAAAAAAGTATATGAAAATTGAGGAATAAACTATTAGATAGTTGAGAAATAATAAGTGTTTGAAGGGAAATGGAAAATAGGTAGATAATATGATATTTGAAAGAAAAACTAAATATAACAGGGAAGTAAAAAATTTTGAAATTAAAGAACATAACCAGACAGTGGAAAAAATAACTAGAAAGTGAAGAAAGTTACAAAAAATTTCTGAAAAATAAACAAAAATTAAAAAAGTACATGGTAAAAACAGTTTTAATAAAAGAAGACAAAATTTAGAAAACTAAAAAGTTACTGGAAGTTTAAAAATTTTCCTAGATAATAAAAAAAAATTTTGACAAAGTGAAAAATAAATTAAACTCTAAGAAGTAACTAAAGATTAAACCGAAAATAACAAATGAAGGAGCGAACTAAAATGAAAGAAAAATTACTGTAGACTGAAAGTGACCAAATAAGTATAAAATAATTTATGAAAATTAATTAAAACAATGATTTAATTTTCGTTAATTCATTTTATTCTTCCTCATAAATTTTTTCTTCTTCATTATGAATTTAATTTCTTGCCGTTTTTCCTTCTTCATGAATAATTGTTCTAGACTAATCAATTTTAAAAATTTATAATATTTCAATAATATTTAACTAGATTCTCTCAACTTTTAGTATTTCTAATTCAAATTTGTCCGAATCAGATATCCTCTAAAATGAATTCACTTATTTTATTAAAAATTAATTTCTTAATTAACAAAAGTCACTAATTAAATATGTCTCTTTGCCAATAAAAGTATATGAATTGATTAAAATTTTACTTGACCTCAATATTTCATGAAATACTCAGATCAAGATTGATAAAAAATTAAAAAAAAATCTGATTAAATAATAATTAGCCAAAAGATGAAATCAAATAAAGACTAATTTTTCACTGAATTTGTTAAAAATGTGTGTCAATGAATTGAAAATCGAAAGAAACTTTCTTTGTTGCACGAGACTGCGAATTTTCCAGACTTGTAAAAAAAAAAAAATGTTAAACTTTATGACGCTCTTAAACTAAAAAGAAAATCTAACAATCACGTTATGACTTGAAGTTTCGAAACTTCAGTCGTTGTTTGAAGAGAGAGGAAAAAAAATCTGAAAATTTCCAGAAGGTGTAGACATTCGATTTCAAAGTGTCTACAAGAATGACTTCGAATTGCTTCTGGCTTGAACATGCATAAATCGATTGCAGTGTTCCCTGTTTGTTTCCGTCTCCTCTCAAAAGTTTTATTTCGCCGCAAGTCGTGAGTAAAACTTTTCTCGTGTAAACTTTCTTTGGTTACATATGCAGCTGCTTTGATCCTACGTCCGTACTTCACACATCTTAATGCACTTATGCAGTATTTTTTCCATATCAGTACATTATCCGGAAAATATTTTCTTTGAAAAAAAACAAGTTTCAAAACTTTGTTCAATCGCTTTTCAATATGGTATTTGTGAAAACAGTATTTCATTGTTGACAAATATTTACGAAAGAATTTGCAAAAATATCTCTAAAATTATTATTACTAAAATGTTTCTTTTAGATATATATATATATATATATATATATATATATTCTAAACTATATTGCTAAATATATTACTATCTAGATATTCCGAAATATATTATTTCTACAGATATTTCTAAGTAAACCTAATAACGGCACCAAATTTAGCAATCAATATTTCATTCTATTGTTCACTCGACAGGCTTAAATCGAATGCAATTTCGGTAATCTCAATTAGTAACTGAGTTTAAACTACTAAATTAATTAATAATTGAAATCGGTATATTCGTTGTAAATACTGGATTAATTACAGATGGAAATGAGCAGCATTTTAACTTATTAAAATTTAAAGAGGTAATTTACAATATGGAAGAATATAATTTCTGTTTGGTAATTAGTTAAAAGAGAAATTGTTATTTAGTAACTGCATTTCGATTCGGGTAAAAGGCGATATTTTAAAAATGAAATAAATGTCGAAATCAAATATTTTGTGTAATGTTTTGGTAATGTTGCAGTAATTATATAGTAATGAATTAATAATATATAAGTGAAATGTTGGAGTAATAAAAAAATGATCCAGTAGTGTTGCAATAATGTTGCAGAAATGGTGCAAAAGTATTGAAATAATGTTCCAGAAATATATTATAACAGAATATTAGAATATTGCACTAATGTTGCACTCAGAAAAAAATTTGTTTGTGACAACCAAACTTCAATTAAAGAAACAAATTTTGTTTGAAACAACCAAATTTTGTTTAAATCAACAAAATTATTCTATTGTTTCAAGCAAAATTTGTTTCTTTAAAATATACGAGAATAATAATTAACAAAGGAGAAATAATAGACGAAATTTGGAACAATTAATTTAAAAATAAGAAAAATGATTGAACTTAAAGATAATACTTTAAATTTATAAAAGGTACCAAAATCCCGGAAGAAATTAAAGATAATATAAAATCAAAAATTGTAATTGAAATTTGAAGAACATAATTGAAATTCCAGGAAAACAACTTCATTATGACTAAACTAACTAAAAATTGAAGAAAATAATTTTAAAAAGAAGATAATTAAGTAATGACAAAAAAAAAAATAAATTGAAAAAAGAATTTTAGAAGAGAAGAAAAAATAAAGTATTGAAGAAATTAATTTTAAAATAACAAATAAAATAAAAAATTATTGATTACAAGATAATTTTAAGAAAATAACAAAAAATGAAAGAAAATCTTTAAAAACAACTTTTTTGAATTTAAAAATGAGAAAAATAATTAAAATGGAAATGATAATTTCATTTTAAAGAAATATCTTACAAATTGAAGACATTAACTAAAAAGGGACAAAAATAAATTAACTTTTTAGGTTACCTAAGAAAATGGAAGATATTTTTGAAAAATTAAGAAAAATATTAATGAAATTGATAAAAAATTAATAGAGATTTTCAATTGTTAGAAAATATAAAACACTACGAATATAAGATTAAGAAGAACTAAAATTTCAAATAAAATACTGAAAAATTAAGAAAATCTTAAAAGTAATTAAAAATTAAAGAAAAATATTCTAAAATACATTAAGAATGGTATTGAAATTTTAAAATCACTTAGAAAACACAATTCAAATTGTTCAAACAATACTTTAAAATCGCTGAAAATAACATGTTACAAATTTGAAAAATTAAAAAATAAACTGAAATTGAATAAAATAATTAAATATTTAAGACAATACGTGAAAATTGAAGACAGGAACTGATAGTTGAAGAATCTTGTTAAAAAATATCAAACATAATTGAAAATTGTAAGTTTCAATTTAAAATTGTAAGAAATAATTGAATGAAAAAAAATATACTAAAAATGACAAAAGTAATTGAAATTAATTACGACAGTTTATAACTGAAGAAAGAAAAAGTGCAAATTTAAGAGATTAATTAAAAAAGGAAAATATTTATTTTGAAATGACAAGAAAAATTTAAATTTAAGAAATTCATTTAAAAACACAAAAATAAGTCAAAATCAAGACAATAGTATAAAATTAAAAAATTCCGTTTGACAAAAAATATCAAAAATACTTAAAAATTATAGGCTACAAGTAGAAAATTGAAGGAAAAACCGAGAGTTAAAAAAAATTATTTCAAAATGGGAAAAACAATTCAAATTGAAGACTATAATTAATTATTATTAAACATAGTAGCAAAATTTAAATTTTAATTAAAAATTCAAAAAATAAATAATTAAAAGCAGAAGAAAATTACCGAAAATTGAAAAAAATTAGTTTAAAAATTAAAACTGTAACTGAAATTAAAGTAAATAAAACAAATTAAATGAAAATCGAAGAAAGAAAATAAAAAACATCACAATTAATTTAAAAATTATGAAAAAATTTTATTTGAAGACCTAAATTTATAAAATGTGAAAAATAATTAAGAATTCAAAGCATTCAATAAAAATGCCGAAAATAATTGAAAGAAGCAGAATAATGGAAAATTAAAAAAAAAACATTGAAAAATAAGAAAAATAATTGCAATTGAAGACAATAATTTATAATTGTAAAAGAAATTTTTATTTGAAGAAATTCAGTATAAAATGATCAATATAATTAAAAAATATAAATTACGAGTTAAATTTGTAGAAAATAATTGAAGAAACTCATTTAAAAATAGAAATTGTGAACAAAATAGATTTAAAGTAAAAAAAATGAGAAATAAAGAAAAAAAATTGATAAACGAAGAATTTGCATTTAAACATACTTTAAAAAAACTGAAATTTGAAAAAAGTGCTTAAAAAGTGACAAGAACAATTGAATTTAGAGGATTAAAATTATAAATTGATTATATTCCTGGAAAAATAATTAAAAATTAAAGACTAAGATAAATATGCAAAAATGAGAAAAATAATTGAAATTGAAGACAATAGTTTTTTGAAGCAGGAACCAAAATTTCTGATGATAAGTCAAGAATAAAAATCAAAAATTGTAATTGAAATTTAAAGAAAAGAATTGAAGATTCAAGAAAACATATTGACTATGACTAAAAAAACTGAAAATTGAAGAAAATAATTTAAAAAGGAAGGTACCTAATTAAGTAATGACAAAAAAAATTAAATTGAAGAGAAAATGGAAGAAAAAAGTTGAAAATTTATTAAGGAAATTTACTAAAAAATGACAAATATAATTGAAGATTGTTTTTTGCAAGTTAAATTTGCGAAAATCTTTATAGAATTTTGTTTTAAATTAAAGATTGTGAAAAATAATTAAAATGGCTTCAATATTTCAAAATTGAAGAAACTACACTGAAAAAAAAACAATTTAATATTGGTTTTAGTTGTCAAGTAAAATGTACTTTATAACTCAAGGAGTGTAAAAAAAAGTAAAACTTACTTTGTTTTCTAAGGAAAAAAAATGTCACTTTTAAAACAAATTTGACATATTCTACTTTAAAACAATGTTTGAGGTAATTAAAAAAATAAACAATAAATTAATATGCAATTAACGTTTCTACTCACTTTTACTTATTCTAACACTATTAAATCTTCCGGAACATATTGAAAATTTCTTTTTAACAGTTTGACACAAAAACGTCAAATTTTGCTTCAAAAGTATCAATTATTTTTTTTTCCTTCATAAACAAAGTAAAAATTGCCTGGTTTCACAACAATTTTTAATTTTTTTTCATTGCTTGAGTAAAAAAGTAAAAATTGCATTAAACTTAAATAAATCTTACATAGTTTTTTTTCAGTGCAATTGAATTAATTAGTTGAAAAATGTCAAAAATAATTGAAAATCGAAAAAGGAAAGTGAAAGTTGAAGAAATTCGTTAGAAAATGCCAAAAAGTAATTGAAAATTAAAATTTCCATGTTAAAATATACAACTGAAATGGTGCAGTAATACAAAAATGATAAATTTGTGTTGCAATAATGTTGCAAAAATGATACAGTAATATTGAAATTATGTTACATCAATTGTACAATAGTGTTGCCGAAATAATGCAGTAATTTTAAAATAATGTTGCAGTAATGTTGCAATAATATCCAAATAATTGGATATTTAATGTTACAATAATTGCAGTAATTTTGTAGTAATTTTGTAGTAATGAATTAATAATATAACTGAAATGATGCAGTAATACAGAAATCATGAAATAGTGTTGTAATAATATCAACATAATTTTGCTCTAATGTTACAATAATGTTTCTGTAATGTTACATTAATTTTATAATAATTAATTAGCAATGTAACTTAAATGGTTCAATAATACAAAAATGATGAAGTAGTGATGAAATAATGTTGCAGAAAGGATATAGAAGTATTAAAATTATGTTGCATCAATGGTGCAATAATGTTGCAGAAATGATGCAGTGGTATTGAAATTATGTTGTAATAATGTTGCAGAAATGATGTAATAGTTTTGAAATAATGTTGCAGTAATGTTACAATAATATCCAATTAATGTTGCTGTAATGTTACAATAATGTTGCAGTAATATTGCAGTAATTTTGCAGTAATGAATTAATAATACAACTGAAATAATGCAGTAATACAAAAATTACGAAATAGTGTTGCAATAATATCAACATAATGTTCCTCTAATGTTACAATAATGTTGCTGTAATATTACAGTAATTTTATAGTAATTAATTAACAATGTAACTAAAATGGTTCAGTAATACAAAAATGATGAAGTAGTGTTGCAGAAATGATACAGTAGTATTGAAATTATGCTGCATCAATGGTGAAATAATGTTGCAGAAATGATGCAGTAGTTTTGAAATTATGTTGCAGTAATGTTGCAATAATATCAAAATAATGTCGCTGTAATGTTACAATAATATTGCAATACTCTTGCAGTAATGTTGAAGTTACGATTAAATGATCTAGTATATATGTTAAAATAATGTTGCAGTAATAATGAAGTAATATTACATCGATTTTTCATGAATGTTACTGGAATAATGCAGTAATGTTGCAGCAATAATGCAGTAATGTTATAACATGAACTTATCAATGTTTCATTTGCAATACAGAAATAATTCATTTTCATTATTTTCAAGAAATTTATGATGCTATTAAAAATTAAAAATTAATCCAAATTCCGTAGACTGTAATAATTTGCTTCACTGCAATTTGAGAAAAATTGTGAAATAATGTTTTTCAGCAGAACTGGTGTGAAATAGAATGCCTCTTATTTTTCGTAATATCAGGCCTGTTATCTGACGTTTGTGCTACGGGTGCAGGCATTTCTCTTTCGATAGAAGCGAATTTAGCGAGAATAAATGCAAATCGACGCAGGTGCCATTGGTGTGCATCGGCGTCGCTGCCTCATTCGTCATATTCAGCACTCTTACGTCATGGGATTCGCATTAACCGAACACAAGTCCACATTTTGAGCTGAATATCGTTGCACAACGCTTCTATCTGTATATGCAACAAATTGCGAAGAATGGCTGCCGACGCACATATATAGATATATATTTCTAAATGGTCCGATTCCTATTGAGAAAGGATTATACCAATTACTGAAGGTAAAAAAAAAGTACGGTGAAATTTATACATGAATGGGAATGATAGGGGCACCAGAGACCAAAAAATTAAAAAACAAAAAAGAAATAAACGAGCGAATAAAAATACAGGATGAACATCACCACCAATTTATTATAGAGCGGGCAAAAAATCTATGCATATTCGACCTCGTATTATCTTAAATTCAATCCCGTTTCCACGAGGTTAAGCGTGAAAATTGGGTATGCAAATACGTTTATAAATTCTTGTAGAGAGTAAGCAATGGTATGGTACCGCGCTCTCTGATGTTGCAGAAAATTGCATTGACTTTTCGCGTCTCGAATATCAAATGTGAACGTACCTGTCACGACCAGAATGATCGAAGATACATCTTTTTTCTCAAAGAGGTGTCACAATCTCACTGACTTTTGGGATTATTGTATGCACCGTTTGATTTTAGAAACCATTCATTAAAAAAAAAAAAGAAATAAGAATTCTCTTATATAGTTAAATAAAGCAGGATCAAGTCAATGAGAAAATTAAAATTTGATAAAAGAGCTCTCAGTTTCTTTGAATATTCCGGTTCTTTAAAATTATCCCCTGATTCTAAAGTATAAATGGTTTATGTCCTTTTGAAGTAGAGAACGTTAATGAAATAATTATAGTTTTTCTTTTTCTTTCAAGTCGACATTTCAAGAGGCTGGAGACATTAACTAAAAATCCTTGAACAAATAGAATTTCGTCTCTGCCAGCTGTAAAGATTTTTAATTAATTAAATTACTCAAAGCGACAACAACTGGCCGTTTTTTCTTCAGTATTTTAAAAAGAGGAAAGAAATAAATTGCAGTTATTTCCCTTGGTGACGGAAACGATTCTCATAAAGTTTATTTTACGTGCTTCAAAGTTCATTCTTTTTCAACTCACAGGACACTTCTTTTAAAAGCTCCTTTTACATAATTACGTGTGAAACGAACCCGTTAAAATGCAACATTTAAATGGAATTGAAGGTAGATGCACTTTATTTTATTTTTTTTTTGTGTTTAACATTGGTCATACCGTTGCAAACTGACCTCCATTCTCGAATCTCCTAATTGTGTTCCTGTTAGATGGCGATCTCGATACCATTCTCAATTATGATAAATTACATATAATTACGCAAGGTGGAGCACGCTTAGGGGAGCATGGAGTTTATCTGGATGATAAAGGGTCATAGGGGGAGGGTACCAGCGATTTGCATGCGACCAACTTAATCAGTGCCAACACCTTACAAACTCGGCATACAAAAGCCGTCGATTTTATACGATACGAAAACACACCGCTGACTCTTGCAGATCAGATTAAATTTAATTGCTCCTTTAATAAATGACAAATGCCGGACTATTATTAACTTTTTTCTCTTTTTTTGTTGATAAACTAGTTCAAGACTGATGACTCACTGTGACTAGCAAATTTCGTATGCAATTACATTTCTTATGTTCACGCTCAATCTTCTCTAAACTACATTCGTTTAGCGTGATTAATTTGCGGAGTTCTTTTGTGCGAATGATAAATTAGAAAAGTTTTTTTTAACGTTGTTTCTTTTTGGTGAGGAGATGCGAATGCTTAAAAGTACTTGTAATTGTACTTTAAAAGTACAATAAGGTAGAAAGTATAAATAATTTGTAAGAAAATATATTAAAGTGGAATATAAATCTGGTTTGTAATTTATTTTATTGTAAAATGTAAAAAGTGTTAAATGTTGTAAAATTTAATGAAATGTAAAAGAGCGAGAAATAGTAAGAGAGAGGTTTTGTGTGTTAAGAGAAGGAAGGACTCACTGATCTAGCGCCACCGAGTCACGTGACGCGCTCAGCCAATCGGAGCGCGACCCCCACCTAAGAAGCGCGGAGCTCGCGTCGGACCGTTTATAAGCGGGTCGCCTGCGGCTCACGAGCCATTTCTCGGCGGACTTCCAACCGAGTGGTATTCTTTATTTAGTGTATTTCTCTCTCTCTCTCTCTTTCCTCTTGGACGGATTTTAATTTAAATCAATATTTCTATCTATTTAAAGGTGCTTATTTAAACTACATCTCTTTCTTTAACTCGAAATTTAAGGAAGCAATTATAAAACAGTTTTAAACGACGTGCGCGATTAGTTTCTACACCTCACGTTATCAATAATTATAAATATTTTTAATATAACATTTAAAAATAAATAAAACGAGTTTTATTCAGGTATGACAAGATTTATAAAATTTTAGAATTAAAAAAATGCAAATTAAATGAGAATAATTTAAATTTGAGAAGAATACTTCAAAATCTTTCAAATAAATTAAAAAATTGAAAAAAAAAACTTACAATAATATATGTTAAATAAAGGAAAGTTAACAGAAATGTCAGAAAAATACTCAAACTTTTAGAAGTTTATTAGAAAAAAAATAAATAAAAATTAGGGAAATTAATTTAAAACAGATAACTTAATTTCAAATTTAAGAGAAATAATTGCAAAAAACATAAAATACAAGAAAATCGTAGACAAAATTGAATAGAAAAATGAAAATTCCAAATAGTTACATTTTTTTTGGAAATTAGTGGCCTTTCAAAGAATACGTAACGCTTACAGGGGGGAGGGAAGGGGGTAGGAAAAAATGAACTTTTGCATGTAATATCTCATTACGAAGGGGGGTGGGGGGTGAAAATAGATCCAAAAAAGCGTTACGTATTTTTTGAACTGCTCCTTATGAAAGAGAACGTAAGTAATTAAAAATTGAAGAATATAATAAATAATTAAAAATTGAATTAGATAATTTAAATATTAGATACATAATTTAAATTTTTGAAATTTTTAAAAAAAATTCAAAATAAGTAAAAATTGAATAAAATAAGGGGAAATTTGAGAAAAATGTTTAAAATTCTTAGACAATAATTAAAAAAAAGAAAGTATTTCAAAATCACGAAAAATAATTTAAAACAGATAAAACTTAATTTAATATTTAGGAGAAATAATGGCAAAAAACATAAATTACAAGAAAATCGTGGATATAATTGAAAATTGAATTTAAAAAAATATGAAATTTTCAAATAAATTATTCAATTTTCATTTTGGAAATTATGAAAGAGAACGTAAGTAATTAAAAATGGAAGAAAATATTAAACAAATAACATAAATAACTTAAAATCAAATTAAATAATTAAAATATTAGTTACATAAATTTTATTTTTGAAAATTATAAACAAAATTAAAAATATTAAAAAATTGAATAAAACAATGGGAAATTTGAGAAGAATGTTTAAAATTCTTAGATAATAATTTGAAAAAGTTAAAAGTAATTAAAAATTAGTGGAAATAATTAAAAAAAATTTTTAAATTTGAAACTTAAAGAAAATAGTTGAAATATGATAAAAACAATAAAAATTTTAAGAAAAATGAATGAATTTTGAAATAAATAATTGAAAAATTGTAGGATTTTTTTAAATAATAAACAATAATTGACATTGGATAAAAATACTTGATAATCTGGAAAAATAATTTTACAAAATGAGAATAATAATTAAATATTTAGGGAACTTTTATTAGCAATTAGAGAATATAAGAGAAAAATTGCAGAATTTATTTTTAAGCAAAAGAAAATAATTGAAAAATCGTTTAAAAAATTGAAAACAATCGAAATTTGAAATATAATAAAAATTTAGGAAATTAATTGAAAAATAATAATTAAAAATTGAAAAAAAAATTGCAAAATGATAAAAAGAAATTAATATTGAACAAAATAATTGAAAATTGAGATATATATTTCAAAGTTCAGTATATTAATACAGAAATAATAAAAATGATTAAAAATTAAAGATATTAAATGCAAACTAAAAATAAATATTCGTAAGTTTTAGAAAAATTATTAAAGTTTGCGATAAGTGATATAAAAGTTAGCAATAAATATTGAAGTTATTTTATTGTCGAAGAAAAAATATTAACATTGAGAAAGTGATTAAAAAAATTTAAGAAAATAATTGCAATTTGCGGAAGGCAGATTTAAGATTTAGAAAAAAAGCGAGAAATAATTGAAATAAATAAAGATTTCAGAAAAGAATACGAATAAAGCTAAAAATAATTGAAATTTAAGATAATTCTTAAAATTTTTTGGAAATTATGAAAGGAAATGAAATTAATTAAAGGTTGAAAAAAATAATTTATTTTTAAGAAAAATGCTTAAAAATCTGTTTAAAAAAACATTTACAAATTGAGAGTAGTAATTAAAAATTGAGGGAAATAATTGCTTAATGATAAAAATAATTTAAAATTTTAATAAATAATTTAATTACAATGAAAATTATCAAAAAAAAATTATAAATGATTAGTAATATGATGAAAATAATTCAAATATCAGATCAATAATTAAATTTTTTGAATATTATGCCAATAGAATGAAAATAATTAGAAATTGTAGCAAATAAGAGAAATATTACAGAATTTATTATTAAGCAAAAGAAAGTAATTGAAGCATTGTCTAAAAGTTATAAGTAAATATATATAAAGAACAAAACACAACAATTCCTTTGTTTCCTTCCCTCTCGGCCTATTTGCCATGTATTTCACACTCAAAAGTGGAGCGAGCACTAGAATAGTTGCGTTTTTTCGAATCATACATTTACTTATAAATTTTGAACCAATCAAGATATTTTAATTTTTAATAGCTTATTTTAAAGCTTATAGTTCGAGGTTTAAATTAGCTAAATTACAGATTTTTCCAATTAATTTTCTAGGAAATGCAGCCCACCAAACTTAAACAATGAAAATTCCTAAAAAACGAAATCTCACTTTTCTTTATCATGTTAAATCTCCGATTTTATTAATAAAAATTGCTTTAATATAGAACTATTTAACGGAAAATTGTATAAGCTTTCCAATAGTCTATGGAAAATTTCAATTCGCTAATATCTGCCAGAGTTATCAACATCTAAAGACGGTCATGTTTTTAATCGCATTTTTGTAAGTGGTCCCACAATTTTAGCCGGTAATGTATATATATATATTACATGTGTATATATATGTATACACATATTACTGTGCCTAAAATTCCAAAACTGTTTTATTTACAATGTTTGTACGCTTATTTTGATGCTCGCAAAAAAGTCGGAATATTTAGCTTGATAATAATACTATAAAAACAGTATTAAAAATTAATCGCGTCAGTAGAAACTATAGAAAACTCGCTGAATAGCACCAGAGTAGGGATAATTCAACGTAACGTGCAGATATCCCTCCGCACTCAATAACCTAGTGGCGCCTGATCACGTGAGGCGCACAGCCAATCAGAGCCCGACCCCCACCTTAGGGTCGCGGAGCTCGCGTCGTATCGCTTATAAGCGGAGCGCCAGCCGATCATGAATCATACCTCGGCGAACCTCAAACCGAGTCGGTCTCCCTACCGAGTGATTTTCTCTCTCTCTCTTTCCTCTTATTTATTCCTTTATTTATTACAAAGTAAAGTCCCTAGGGCTAACAAGCCCTCTAGAGGGCAGAGGTTTACAAATAGTAATTGATAAAATCGATCAAAATAAAGCAATTTATTTGACAAAATTATAATATAAAAGAGAGAGAAAGCAAAATATGAACACAATAATAAATATCTATTTAATAATTGCAGTAGGAATAGTAATCGTACAATATTATAAATCCTTAACATCTATAAGTCATTCCAAATCTGTTCTATTACAAATTATCCAACGTTGTAAATAAAACAGATGAAATAATAACAATAAATATATGTACATATGTATATATATACCATAGAAGAAAATACTAACCAATATGTCAGGACCAATAGATTACTTTAAAAATAGCATCACAGGTATTAAATAAGAACTTAAAAACATATTTTTAAATTGCTGACTAGTACAAGCATTTCTAATCTGCGATGGTCTTTTGTTCCATAGCTTAGAGCCTCTAACTATAAACTACTATAAGTCTTAGTCTAATATTAATTGAAATCAACGTTTCTACCGAATTAATGGTCCAAACCTAAACTACTTTCTTATTTAAAATTTAAAAACGCATTTACAAAACCATTTCAAGACCGTGTAGAAAATTCTTATCCAGAAAAAAATCCAAAAATTGTTTATAATTACCAAAACATTATTACATTCCGCGCAAATATTGCCTACCCTAAAAAATAATTGCATCGGTAGAAACTGTAGAAAACTCGCTGAATAGAACCAGAGTGGGAAGAACTTAACGTAACGTGCTGATATCCCTTCTCACTTAATGACCTAGTGGCGCCTGATCACGTGAGGCGCTCAACCAATCGGAGCCCGACCCCCACCTTAGGGTCGCGTCGTATCGGTTATAAGCGGAGCGCCAGCCACTCATGAACCATTCCTCGGCGGACCTTAGACCGAGTCGTACTCTCTACCGAGTGATTTTATCTCTCTCTCTCTCTCTCTCTCTCTCTCTCTCTCTCTCTCCTTTCAGTCTAATATTAATTTAAATCAACGTGTCCATCGATTTAAAGATCCAGACTTAAACTATCTCCTTATTCGAAATTTAAAATCACAGTTACAAAACCGTTTCAATTCCCTGTCAAAAATTCTTATAAAAAAAAAAAAAAAATTGTTCCTAATTACAAAAACATCATTACATTCGGCGCAAAAATCGTCTATCCTAAAAATCCAAATATATTCTATTCACAATATTTTTACCGATTGTTTCAATTGCCACTGGGAGAAATGGGAATATTTCGCTTGATAACAGCATTATGAATACAATATTGAAAATAAATCGTGACAGTGTTAAACGTGCAGATCTCCCTTCTCATCTGTCAGAGTTTTGTCGCTTGCTCATTTTGCTTTTTGACACTGATTTCACACTTGAGCGGCTTGACCATTCGCTTGAATTAATCCGCGAATCGTCGACCCGAAATTTAGCGGGTGCGGGTAATATTTTGATGTCATGCTTGCATAGCCTTATGCAGTTTGTCACCATGCGTTATGGCTACACGTACACGCTCTATTGATCCACATATGCACCCGATATGCTGATACCAGGTAGTTTCGGTTCGATCCCCTCGCAGCGACACAAGCCTGTAGAGTCTTTTATATATAAAAATCGAACTTAGTTCACGACAATTTCTCTGATGAACTATTGTCGCGGGGTAAAAAAAAAGTATTTTTAAACTTTCATTGTTTTGATTGTTTATTCGAAATGAACGCAGAGCTTTATTAAGAATTTAACGAAGGTGCTTCAATTTTTTTTTTTTTTTTTTTTAGTAATGATTTTTCAAGTTGTGTGTTCTTTTTTAACTGGTTTTGATTGGTGTTTCAGAGTCGCTGCAGCTGAAAATCAAACAGGTGAACATTCCAGACACAGTGAGGGAGGGGAAAAAGGACTATGTGATTTTAGATTGTGATTATGATCTAGAAGGAACTTCCAGTAAACTTTTAGTGGTGAAATGGTGGTACTTTAAGGACGATAAATCATCGCCAGATGATGGCTATGTTGCATATCAGTGGATTTATGGGAGACCACCAACAGCTGAACCTAGTTTTCAGAAATACATAGACGTCCAGTACAAAGCAAGCGAAGATCCCTACACAATGTATCGAGCCATGAAATTGATTAAACCCAGCGTTGATCTTACGGGCACGTATATGTGTGATATCTCGACTGTTGCTGATGAAACCCAAGCTAAAGGATCGATGGTAATATACTGTGAGTATCGAGTTTATTAAATTTTTTAATTTATAGTCAACCTGGATTTGTGCTTTAGTCATTATTTAGAATCGTTAAAATAACATCTTTGCTACCTTCTGAGCAGCTGAACCGATTTTGATGATTCAAAAAATAAAAATTATTCCATAGGAACTGCTGTTTAAGATTCGATAACAAAATTTGATCCACTTTCATAAAATCGGGAGGTTTTTAATAGGTTTTATAGCTCGAAAATAACGCGTGGAACTAAAGTTGTAAAATTCTCGGTAATTTAAAATCCGGTTACATTCTTGGGTATATGAATAAAAATATTCTCCTTCTGGGGAATTTATGAGAATTTTTATGTTTGAATGTGATGCACTATTTGAAACACAGACAATTTATTGAAAGAAAAATGGGTAATAACAAAATAATTATTATTACGAATTAATGAAGTGTGAAAATTGGTATTAAATATAACAATTGTGAAGAGTTTTTTATATTAATTATAAAAATTGTTATTTCTTCTACACAACTAGATTCAAGACTAATAAGATTAGTTTCTACATTTTATGTTATCAGCAATTGTAAATATTTTAAATATAATGTTTAAGGAAATAATGTCAAATTTTGAAAATTAATTGCAAAATAAAAGGAAAACGATTAAGATTGTCGAAAGTCATTTAAAAAATCATAGAAAAGTTTTAAAATTAAAAAAACTAATTTAAATTTGAGAAAAATACTTGAAAGTTTTAGAAATACATTGAGAAAAATGTGAATAATAAAAAATTGGAGAAAATAATTGAAAATTGAAAACAATTATTGAAATTGAGATAAATAATCAAAAATTTAGAAAATTAATTCAGAATTGATGAAAATGATTAAAAATGTAAGAAAATAAGAAAGAATCAGAAAGAGGAAATAATATAAATAGATAATTAAAAATTGAAGAAAATGATTAAAATTTGAAAAAATTACATAATATATTTCAAATAAAGGAAACTTAAAGAAAATTTTACAAAAATATTTCAAACTATTAGAAGTTCATTGCAAAAAAAAAGAAGAAAATAATTAAAAGTTAGCAAAAATAAATGAAAAAAGATAAACATAATTTACAATTATGAACAGAACCAGAATTTTCTGAATTATAGTGGTTCAGAAAATTCTGGTTCTGTTCATTTTTTTAATATTTTTTATCAAAACGTGAGAGGTTTAAACACGAAATTTGCAACAGTTCAGAATTTTCATGATTTCGATTATTATCAAGTTTTTGCACTAACAGAAACATGGCTTACACCGGCTAAAACTTTTGAAATGAATATCTTGTTTCCAGCTCATTTATATAAAGTATTTAGATGTGAAAGACCTAATCGTCGAGGTGGTGGAGTCTTATTAGCTGTAAAAAATTCATACTATTCTTTTTGTTTTGATCTTGATTTACCTACTAACTATCTTGACTTTGTGAGCCATGTTGCTGTTGCCGTACGATTTAAAAATTTTAGTGTATTAATTGTTTTATTTTATTTTCCTCCATCTATTACTAATGATGTATATTGCACCGTTTTGAATTTAATTCAGAATCAAGTTCAGTTTCTAAACTATAAAATCATATTTCTTGGTGATTTTAATATACCTGCATTTTTTTCTTTTGACAGTTCGCATAACGTTTTTTCTTTAACAAATCAGTCTGCGAAAATAGATGCTATTAGAAATATGATGGATTTTTTTAGTTTAAAAAATTTCAATTTCATTAAAAATGATTTTGGTAAAATTCTTGATCTAGTTTTTTGCAATGATATTGTCAGGGTTATTGAGGCCCATTTACCAATTGTTAAAGCAGATAAGCACCATCCACCAATTTCTATATCTTTTAACGTTCCTCAAGAGTCAATTGATTTATTGAGTTCCCAGGATAAACATAAAAATTCTAGATTCAATTTTAAAAAAGGTAATTACAGTGCATTATACATGGAACTTGTAAATCTAAAAATTATGTCTGGTGGGAATATAGACGACAATATAGACGACCTTGAAAGCTTAACTACTAATCTTGATCAATTATTCCAAGATCTAATGACTAAATATATCCCTCGCTTTCCTATTCCGTCGAAGAACAAAAAAGAGTATCCAATTTGGTTCACATATGAGATCATACAAGATATAAAATTAAAAAATACTATTTATAGAAAATATAGAAATAATCCAACAGTTTATTTAAAAAATCAATTGCATGATTTTAATACTAATCTAAAAAATAAAATAAAACTTGCTTTAAAACAATATCACTCTCAAGTTGAATTACAGTTGTTTTCAAATGCAAAGTCTTTTTGGAATAAATTTAACAAATTTAAGAATAAAACTAGGATACCAGAACGTATGATTTTTAATAATGAATCTTTAAATGACTTTCAATCGATAGTTGATGCTTTTGCTAATAACTTTAATTCTGTTTATAACCCTATATCAAACTCTAGCGATGAAGTAATTGTTTCTTTTACACCTAATTCCGTGTGTGATTATCAACTATTAGTATCTGACATATCCAAAGCTATTAAATCACTAAGTGCTACGTTTACTTCTGGTATTGACAATATCCCATCCTTTCTTATAAAGGATCTAGAACCTCTGCTTGTTGAACCTTTATGCAATATTTTTAATAAAATTTTAACTTCTGGATCTTTTCCTGAAAATTGGAAAATAACAAAGGTCGTGCCTATTTTCAAGTCTGGCAACAACAGTGACATTACTAACTATAGGCCGATCTCTGTTATTATTAATTTTGCAAAAATCTTTGAGAAATCTATAGCTTTGGTTTTAAAGAGAGCTTTATCTACAATTTTGGTTGATAATCAGCATGGCTGTTTGCCTAAAAGATCTACAGTTACAAATCTTGCTACAATTTCTCAATTTATCAATCAAGCTTTTGTTAATAAAAAACAAGTCGATGTCATCTACACTGATTTCAGCAAAGCTTTCGATAAGGTAGATCATTCATTGTTGCTGCATAAACTTGTTAATTTAGGTTTACCTGCTAATTTGTTATCAACATTAAAAGCATATTTAACTTGTAGAAAAAATATTGTCCAATATGCTGGATACTCTTCTCAACCCTTTATTCCATCCTCTGGAGTTCCTCAGGGTTCAGTTTTGGGTTCAATTTTATTTTTAATTTTTATAAATGATGTTACTGATGTAATTTCAGTTGAGAACCTTTTATTTGTGGACGATTTCAAATTCTATAATATAATTAATGGATTAGCCGATGCATTTGTTTTACAAGACAATATTAACTCTCTTTGTGATTGGTGTGAAGCAAACAAGTTGGAAATGAACCCAGCCAAATGTAATGTAGTGTCCTATTTTAACAATAAAAATCCAATAATTTTTGACTATAATATTAATAGAATGACCATACCTAGGAAATCTACTATTCGAGACCTTGGTGTAACTTTTAGTTTTAATTTGAATTTCTGTGAGCACTTCCGCCAAGTCATAAAGGTGTCGAATGGGGCTTTAGGTTTACTGTTTAAACAAATAAAGGGTTTTCATAACTGTAAAGTCTTGCTAACACTTTTTAATACATTTGTAAGATCACACATGGAATATGCATCCATAATCTGGGATCCTCATTTAAAAAGGGATATCTTAGCACTTGAGAAAATTCAAAAGCGTTTTCTGAAATATTGTATTTTCATTCAAGACCATAATTATCCGATTAGGGGAACTGATTATATACAAATGTGTCAGAGATTTCAGTTGTCTACTCTTGAGGAGCGTAGATCGATTGCTGGAGCCAAATTTATGTATCAACTTGTAAACTATCTAATTGACTGTCCAGAATTACTACAAAAAATTGACTTTAAAATTCCAGTAGTCGATCTGAGATATCAGGAATTATTTTTGAATGAGCTACCTAAAGACAATAATCATCAAGTAGTAGCGATTGGCTTTCACGCTCCTTTGTACAAAATGTTAAACATTTTAAATACCATATGTCGTGCGAATCCACCTAATTTTGACCTATTTTTTTCATCGCCTATTAAATTTCAAGCCATGTTAATAGATTTTTTTACATCTGCGAGAAATCTGTTATACTAAGTATAGAATTTTTCTTAAAACTTGTAATATCTGATTTTATGTATTTTAGTGCCCGTAAAGGATCGAGCATGATTGTGGGCTGTATATTTTGGCAAATAAAAAAAAAAAAAAAAAATTGAAAAGAACTATTTTTAATTTAAAAGAAATAATTGCAAATAATACAGAATATAAGTTCCTAAAATACAAGAAAGTCATAGGTATAAATGAAAATTGAAAAGAAAAATAAAACTTTCAGATAAATAATTAAAAACTTTTTGGAAATTATAAAAAAGAACGTAAGTAATTGAAAATTGAAGAAAATAATAAACAAATAGTATAAATAATTGAAAATTGAATTAAATAATGAAAATGTCAGATAAATAGTTTCAAATTTGGAAATTATCAAAAGAATTGAAAATGATTAAAAATTGAAGAAAATAATGAAAAATTTGAGAAAAATATTTCAAAATTTTAAAAAATAATTTCAAATTATTAGAATAATTAAAAAAGGGGAAAGTGAAGCTACGACATATCTATGACATTATTATTATTATTACTATTTTAGTAAAAATACTTTGTTTAATTTTCCATAATGGTCTATTTTTGACTGCGGATATATTAAGAAATAAATGAAAATAAATCAATAAAATTTAAATTTGTGAAAAATACTTAAAATACAGAGAAATTAATTGAAAAAATGAAAATAATTAAAAATTGAAGAAAAGAATTAAAGAAGACTAAAAATAATTGAAACTTAAAATAATTAATAAAAAAATGTCTATATTATGAAAACAAATAAAAGTAATTAAAAATGGAAGAAAATAATTTAAATTTGAGAAAAATACTTAAAAATCTTAAAAAATAATTTTACAAAATGAAAATAATAATTCAGAATTTAGGGAAATAATTCATAAATAATCAAAATAATTTAAAATTGAAAAACAAATTGAAATATGATGAAAATAATTTATAATTTTAAAATTAAAAAAAATAATTGAAATGTGATGAAAACAATTAATAGCTCAAACAAATAATTGGAATTTTTCAAAATCATGCAAAAATAATGAAAATAATTAGAAATTGGAGAAAATAATGGAAAAATTACAGTTGAATTTTGTTAAAAAATTTATTTTTGAAAATAAAAAGTTAAAAATTGAAGACAGTAATCTACATTTGAGATAATAACTAAACATTTAGAAAATTCATTGAAAAATAATTAAAATAATTGCAAAATGATAAAAAGAAATGAATATTGAACAAAATAATTAAAAATTGAGATATTTATTTTAAATTTCAGGATATTAATTCAGAAATAATAAAAATGATTAAAAATTGAAAAAAATAATGGGGAATTTTAGAAAATAATTATTCAAAAATTAGAATAATTAAAATAATTTAAAAAATGAGAATAATCAGAAATTGAAGTAAAGAATTGAAAAAGTTTAAACATAATTGAAACTTAAAATAATTAATAAAAATTTTGGTAAATTATGAAACCGAATGAAAATAATTAAAAATTGGCGAAAATAATTGAAATTTGTAAAAAATATTTATAAATCTTAAAAAAAGAGGATAAGAATTAAGAATTTAGGGAAATAATTAAAAAAATGATAAAAATAATTTAAAATTGAAAAAAAATTGAAATATGATGAAAATAATTCAAAGTCAAATAAATAATTGGAATTTTTGTAAATTATGCAAAAGGAATGATAATAATGAGAAATTGGAGAAAATAATAAAAAAAATTACAGAATTTATTCTTGAACAAAGGAAAATAATTGAAAACAAGGCTTTCTATACCTAAAAAAAGTTTTGTGTTTTAAATAAAATTTACGGTAGAAAAAGAGTAAAAAAGTTTGAAAGATAGCAAATTTTTTTGATAATAAATTAAAAACAAACATCAGAAAAATTATTTCTTTAAATTTTTTTGAATTTTTTCATCTTTGGCAATTTTTGAAAATGGATTTTTCGGAAAAATACTGTGATTATAAAAACAAAAAATGCAATAATTCTGCCAGTTTTTCACCAATATAATTGAAAAAAAGCATTTTAAACGCAGAATTAAATACATTTTAAATACCTTTGCACAAAAAAAAAACATTCTAAATAAAATGGGACCGTAAATTATTGCCAATGTTGAAAAAATTAAAAAAAAAATTGCCAATTTTCGAACTTTTTTTACTCTTTTTCTATTCTAAATTTTATTTAAAACACAAGTTTAAAACACAGTTTAAAAATAAAATTAAAAGAATTTGAAATCGGACCAAAAATGACGAAGTAACAATACAAAAACTGCAGAAAAAATGGTTTTTTTAACTCTAAAATTAATTTAAGGTGGGGGGGGGGGGCAATTGATATACTAATTTTTTTTTGTAATAAAGAACAATACTTTTAACATTAAAATCGAAATCATTACTAATTAGAATGACACGAGAGATTCTATTTTCTTAAATTGATTGAGAAAATTTGACTTAATTTGATAAATAATTAAAAAAAACTTAAATTTTAGAATTTTGGTCGATTATATTCTTGTTCTAATTTCCGTTCTCCAGTTAATATCACTTCTTCGCAACTCTAATTCCAAGTGTCTAAATTCGAGAATTGGAATAAACTGTGAATTTTGAAATTAGGCTCAACTGATCTTAACGAGATATTATTGATTATTATTGTTTGGTTAGTTCGAAGATTAATAATCCGTTCCAGTAGTTAACTCAAGGCAGATTAGTTTAACAACCTTCTGACTGAAATTCAGGCGTGGAATAACTTGAGCTTGAACAATTGATTCAGTAATCAGTGTAATACTCTAGTACGCGTGCGCTTCTACCTTAAGCCTTCAGTTAACCGAAATTAATTGACTAATGTTGATCAACTACGATTATACTAACACAAAACGATCAACAACCGAGAAGCCGATAAGATGCTTAATTTCTCATTCAAAATTCCGTTTTGTTGATTTTGTTTTTAATTATATATTATTTAATTATATGAATTGCAAACGATACTGATTAATATTAATTATTAATAATTAATAAAATAATAATAATCTCCGTAAACTCCTGAAATTAATTAGTATTTATATTTATTCATCTTTTTCTGTCTACGTTTCAAAAACTGAAGTAAAGTTAGTTCCCGTTATTTTATTGATTTTGACTCTCTTTATCAGGAAATATTTTGAAATTTTAATTGAAAGAATAATGTAACTTTTTTCATTATAGTGTCGTGTTGTGCTGGTTTTTAATTCTCGTTTGTGTAAAAAAAAAGTTTCGAAAAATGGTTTAAAAATTTATTATGGTTTTTTAAGAAGTTTAAAATATACACATGCAATTAATTTCCTAAATTTTCAGTTATTATCTCAAATTTAGATTGTTCTCCTCAATTTTCCATTATATAACTATTTTTTAATTATTTTCTTTTGCTAAAAAATAAATTTTGCAATTCTTCTTGATTTTCATCAATTTATAATTATATTAATTATTTTGTCATTACTTTTAAAAATTTCAATTACTTATCCGATATTGCAATTATTTTCATCAATTTTCGTTATTTCTGCGATTTTTTAATTATTCCCTTTAATTAAAAAATTTTAAGTAATTTTGTAATTATTACTTTTTTTTGAACATATATTCTATGATATATTTTCATTTTCTAAAATTATTTTCTAAGATGTTGAAGTATTTTTCTGCAAATTCAAATATTTTCTTCAATTTTTAATTATTTTCATTTGTTATCAGAATTAAAATTTTTTTTTATCAATTATGGTAAATTTCAATTATTTTTAGCTTTTTTCCAGACTTTTTTCCAATTTTTAGTTTTTCTCATTTTGTAAAATAAATTTCTAAAATTTTAAAGTATTTTTCTCAAATTTCTATTATTTTCTTCAATTTTTAATTATTTTCTCTGTTTTCATAATTTCCAAAAATTTTTACTAATTATCGTAAATTTAAATTATTTTTAGCATTCTTCCAGTTTTTCTCCAATTTTTAGTTATTCTCATTTTCTAAAATTATTTTCTAAGATTTTTAAGAATTTTTCTAAAATTTCAATTGTTTTCTTCAATTTTGAATTATTTTCATTTGTTCTCATAATTTCAAATTTTTTTTTATTAATTATCGTAAATTTCAATTACTTTTAGCTTATTTCCTTAATTTTTTTCTTTCATTTTTAGTTATTTTCTTTTTTTTTTAATTCACTTCTAAGATCTTCATGTATTTTTTCTTTATTTAAAAAAATTTTGAAATTTTTTTAATTATCACACTTAAATGTCATTTATTTTTTACAAGTTATCATTGTTAATGGATCCTAACGCATATGCCTAGAATTATTATTGTAATCAGAAGCGGATTTTTTATAATTTTTTTATAATTTTGTTATTTTAATTTTAAGGTATTCTGATCTTTTTTTGTTTTTGTAAAAGGGTTTTTTTGTCGCCCGTACATGTGGTTAAATAAATAAATAAATAAATTGTTTGTTTCATATGTTAATTATTTTCGTCAAGTTTTAAAATTTAAAAACATTTTTCAATTTTTTTCCAAAATTTATTTCCTTCAATTTTTAATTCTTCACATTTGTTTCATAATTTCAAAAATGTTTAACTATTTATCTGACGTTTCAATTATTTCATTATTTATATTATTTTTTCTAATTATTTTCATTTGTTATCAGAATTTCAAATTTTTTTATTAATTATTGTAAATTTCAATTATTTTTAGCTTTCTTCCAGACTTTTCTGGAAGAAAATTCTTTTTTCTTCCAGAAAAAAGAAAGAAAGAAATTTCTTTTCCAATTTTTAGTTTTTCTCATTTTATACAATTAATTTCTAAAATTTTTTAAGTATTTTTCTCAAATTTCTATTATGTTCGTCATTTTTAATTATTTTAATTTGTTTTCATAGTTTCCAAAAAGTTTTATTCATTATCGTAAGTTTCAATTACTTTTAGCTTATTTCTTCAATTCTATTCTCCAATATTTAGTTATTTTTTTTTTTTAATTGATTTCTAAGATCTTCATGTATTTTTTTAAATTTCAATTATTTTTTTTTTTATTTAAAAAAAAATCTGTAGTTTTTTCAATTATCAACATAAATGTCATTTATTTTTTACAACTTATTATTGTTTGTATTATATTTTAATTACTTTCGTCAAGTTTTAAAAATTAAAAACATTTTTCAATTATTTTCCAAAATTTATTTCCTTTAATTTTTAAATCTTTACATTTGTTTCATAATTTCAAATGAATTTAACTATTTATCTGACTTTTCAATTGTTTCATTATTTTTTATATTATTTTCTTTAATTTTCAATTACTTTCGTTCTTTTTCGTAATTTCCAAAAAAGTTTTAATTATTCCTGTTTAATTAAAAATGATTCTCTTCAATTTTAAATTATGTTTATCTTGTTTCATTTATTTCCTCTAATTTTTAATTATTTTCTTTTATTTCAAGGAACTTCTGAAAGTTTAAAGTATTTTTCTCAAATTTTGTTTTACTTTCCTTTCTTTAAAATATTTTTTGTAATTTGTTTAATTATTTTCTCAAATTTTAATTATTTTTTTTAATTTTAATTTATGTATCTCAATTTTTAACCATGTTTTTTCAATTTTCAATAATTTCCCTAATTTTTAATTATTTTCTTTTATTTCAATGAACTTTTGAAAGTTTTAAGTATTTTTCTTAAATTTTGTTTAACTTTCCTTTATTTAAAATATTTTATGTAATTTGTTTAATTATTTTCTCAAATTTTAATTATTTTTTTTAATTTTAATTTATGTATCTCAATTTTTAACCATGTTTTTTCAATTTTCAATAATTTCCCTAATTTTTAATTATTTTCTTTTATTTCAATGAACTTTTGAAAGTTTTAAGTATTTTTCTTATATTTTGTTTAACTTTCCTTTATTTAAAATATTTTATGTAATTTGTTTAATTATTTTCTCAAATTTTACTTATTTTTTTTAATTTTAATTTTCTTTTTTTTTATTGTTAATTTATGTATCTCAATTTTTAACCATGTTTTTTTAATTATCCATTATTTTTTCTAATTTTAAAATATTTTCTTTTATTTCAATGAACTTCTGAAAGTTTTAAGTATTTTTCTCAAATTTTGTTTAACTTTCCTTTCTTTAAAACATTTTATGTAATTTCTTTAATTATTTTTTTTAATTTTTTTTTTTAATTTTAATTTATGTATCTCAATTTTTAACCATGTTTTTTCAATTTTCAATTATTTTCTCTAATTTTTCATTATTTAATTTTGTTTTAATTTACTTTTAAGGTTCTCAAGATTTTTTCTTAAATTTAAATTATTTTCTTTATGTTTAAAACATTTTTATGATTGTTTAAACTACTTTCCCCAATTTTTAATTGATTTCATTATTTTTTTTCAATTAATTTGCAAAATTTGCAATTATTTTGTTCAACTTCAATTATTTTCTGCATTTTCTTTTTAATTCTAAAATATTATAAATTTTGTCCTAAATAAATATTTATTTTATTCATATTAATTGATTTTTACATATTATATTTAAAATATTTATTTCTTCTTATTAGATAAATATTATTTACCGACTTGTTATATTAATTATTTATTGTATTTTATAATTTCTAAAATGTAGGAAAAACTTATCGCGCGCTTTATTTTGCTAGTTAATAATAAATGTGGGAATAAAAGTTTAATAAAAACAATAATAAAAATAATGATAATAATAATGAGAATAGAAAATAATAATATTAATGAAAATGAGAATAAAAATACGAGGAAAAATCCATATAACTCCGGGAAATGAAGAGAATTTGAAAGATGAAGAGAAAATAATGTTCTCAAGTAGAAATGTTTTTAAAATACGTTTGATAAAGACTGCCCTTGCAGAAGTATCTGGTTTTAACCCCTGCGTGGTTTTATCTTTCGTATTTTATATATCCCCCTTTCATTTCGACGTTCGTTTTCGAAATAAAAGTCTCTTGCTGTAATAAAATGGAGTAAAAGAAACTGGAAGAAGTTCCGCATTGTCGCGGTAATGCAGCAGTGCATTCTATGCGACGCGGTCTATCCATTATTATTACATTTTTATTTTCACCGTACGTGCGGTTCTTTTTAGCCACCCACTATTGAAGGTGTTTCGGAAGCGTAACTTCCGCCTTTTATATCGAGAAAAGTCTGTATCGAGCAAACGGCGCGAGAAAATTCTCAAAACTCTACGCAAAAATGTCGGACTAATTGGAATATTTGAAAAAAAGAAAAAAATTCGGTAGTCAAGGTTGGAGCATTGTTTAGGTTGGGGAATTTTGAATTTTTGACTGGTCATATTTTGTAATATTTTTTTCTCGTTTTTTATTAGGGTTCCGGATTTAAAACAGAATCCTTATGTCCGTTGCCTAAAGTTAATACTCCTCCCCCCCCCCTCAGCTAGCGGGCAAAATATTTGAGATAGAGAGTTAAAATTTGGTACAAATATGTATTTTTACGTGTAGATTAAAGGAAAAATATGGGGAACATAATTGGCGGTGATGTTTATAGAGTTTTAAAGAAAATAACAAGATTTTCTTCAAAAAATGCATTAAAATTACTATTTAGCCCTCGCCCCCCTCCTCTTATCTCTTAATCCATTTAACCTAGAGTATTGAAATTTGGTACACATATGTATTTTCGCAGGTAGATTACAGGAAAAATATAGAGAACGTGATTGAAAATCATGGTCATAGCGTTGTTAAGAAAAAACCATTTTTTAAAAAAAAAAAAAACTTTGCCCCCTACTCCTTATCTTCCAAACTATTTGACCTAGTAATTTGAAACTCGGTAAACATGGGTATTTTTACGTGTAGATTACGGGAAAAATATAGCGAACGTTGCTGGATTTGATTTTCAAAAGTTATTAATGGAAAATTGAAGAATAATAAAATACCCCTATGCTAGATCTCAACCTGTTTATCTTCGAAGGTTGGAAATTGGTTAATGTGTCTAATTTTATGTAAAAATTTTTATAAAAGCATGAAAATTCTGCTTTAAATTTACAATCGCAGCATTTTTTTTTTAATTGAAATTTTACCAAAAAAAATGTTTTATTTCTAAACAGCTACATATTTCACAGTCTCAAATTGTTTTCTTGTACAAAATGTTTATTTTTGTATTCAAATCACTTTAAAAGCTTGAAAATAAAAAAAGAAAATAATTAAAAGAAATTTTTTTTATTAAAATTAAAAATTATATTAAAAAACTCTGTCTATTTGTCCTAGACTTATTCGCAATTATTAAAGAAACTTAAAAATATACTTTTTGTTAGAATTTTTGTTTTATTTTTTGAATTCAACTATTTATATGTTAAAAGAATCTATTTACCTATAATAAGTTTATATTTTGTCAAAAGTTAAAAAAAAACGCAATTATTAATTTATAAAAAATTTAAATTTTTATTTTTTACCGGAAATATCTTTTGGAATGTTTTATAATTTTATATGTTTAAAAAAGAAACTTTTGCTTCCTCCATAAGAAAACACATCTTTTTGCTGAGGTGGAAGCAAAATGTTCATTTTTGTAAACTTGTTCAATTCGTTTTTATATTTTGTCTATTTTATTCATAAATTTATTTTATGTACTCCTTCGATCCAATTTCTAGATTTACTGGTTTTTTAAAAAATTTTCATTTGTTCATTTTCCATTCTTTATATTTTTTTTCTTTTTCAAATAAATTATTTTTTCGTTGAATAAATAAACTGTTATCTTAATTTTTTTTTTATTTATGGTCGTGAGGGGAGTAAAGTAATTTTTTGTTTCAATTTAAGTATTTCTTTTTTTATCTTTTTGTAAATTAGTTCAATTTGTTTTTACATTTTGTCTATTTTATTCTAATTTATTTACTTTGTCAAGTAATTTCTAAATTTGCTGGTTTATTTAAAAAAATTTTGTTAGGACTAAGATGTAATATTTCTTAATTAGTTTTTTCAATTGTCCGTCGCCGAAAAATATTACCCCACCCCCCCTCCACCTAGCGGACAAAATATTTGAAATAGTTGAAAGCTTAAAAATAAAAAAAAAACAAATTAGTTAAAAATTTTTTTTTTATAAAAATTAAAAATTGTATAAAAGAACTAAGTCCAATTGTCTTGGACTATTAGAAATTATTAAAGAAACTAAAAAATATACTTTTTGTTAAAATTATTGTTGTATTTTTTTAATTCAACTTTAAATATTAAAAAAAGCTAATCTTTACATTAAAAAGAATCTATTTACCTATAAAAAGTTTATATTTTGTTAAAAGTTTAAAAAAAATGGCAATTATCATTTTTTTAAAAATTTGGAGTTTTTTTTACCGGAAATGTCTTTTACATTGTTTTATAATTTCATATGTTTAGAAAATTAATTTTGTTCCTCCATAAGACAACAAATCTTTTTGCTGACGTGAAAGCAAAATCTTCATGAGATGAACATACTTTTCAACTTGTTTTAATTCTTTATATTCTAGCGGGGGGAGGGGGGAGTAAATTTTTCTCTTCAATTTTCTTTTTTTTTATCTTTTTTGTAAACTTGTTCAATTTGTTTTTATATTTTATCTTTTTTATTTATAAAATTAAGGTACTCCTTCCAAGCCAATTTCTAGACTTTCTGGTCTTTTTAAATTATTAGACTGTTTATATATCATTTATTAAAACTGTTCTTTTTTGAATGATTTATTTTTTTGTTGAATAAATAAAATGTTTTCTTAATTTTTTTCATTTTTGTTCGTTGGTCGTGAGGGGAGTAAGATAATTTTTTTTTCTATAGGGGGCCGTTCAAAAATTACGTAACGCTTACAGTGGGGAGGGGGGGTCAGAAAAAATGAATTTTTGCATGTAACATCCTATTACGAAGGGGGGAGGGGGGGGGGGTCAAAATAGATTAAAAAAAAGCGTTACGTATTTTTTGAACGGCCCCTAGTCGAATTTTATTTTTTATCTTTCTTTTTCTTTTTTTCTTTTTCCAAGCCAATTTCTAGATTTTCTGGTTTTTTAAAATTATTAGAATGTTCAGTTTTCATTCTTTATATATTTTTTTCTTTTTCAAATGAATTATTTTTTCGTTGAATAAATAAACTGTTTTCTTCATTTTTTTTATTTTTATTTGTTGATCGTGAGGGGAGTAAATTAATTTTTTTGATTCAATTATCGGATTACTTTTTTTATCTTTTTGTAAATTTGTTCAATTCGTTTTTATATTTTGTCTATTTTATTCAATTTATTTACTTTTTTAAGTAATCTCTAAATTTGCTGGTTTTTTTAAAATAAAATTTGCTGTAAAAGAATTAAGATGTAGTATTTTTTAATTATTTTTTATTCGATGTTCTTAGATTTTCTTAATTATTTCGACTTTTTAACTTTTCATTTACTCACTTTTTCGGTTATTTTTTCAATTTTTCATAGACTTTCTGATGTTTTTAAACCTTTTAATAAATTATCTGCTCTTTTTTAGTTAGTATCGTTTTTATACTAGTTTTACTGTTTTTTCTTAATAAAAATGATACATATTTAATATTTAAAACTGTTGTTTACAAGATTTCTTTTAAACTGCCAAATATTTAAATAGTGCAGTTATTATAGTCATTAAAGTAACAAATCCGAGAAAATTGTAGTTATCGATCCGTGAAATTATTCCTACCTAAACGACTAGATCGAATCTGGACTACAATTATAAAATTTAACATCTGATCCAATCATTTTCGAATATTCAGAAGAAACATTCTGATTATATAAAAAAAACGGTCCCGACCTTGACTACTCTTGGTTAACAAATATAAAGACAAAACTTGAAAAATTAATTCAGCTTCCAAATTACACACAAATCGTAAACAATTTGGTATTTTTAACAATTAAAGAGAAAATAAAGGAAGTGGGTTAAAGGCAGATAATACTCGTTTTATAAAAACTCAATTTCTTGATTCGTGCAAAGAGAAAGTAGACAACAACATAGAAAATAAACTTGGAGAGCTTTTATTTGATCACGCAAGCCGTTAACACTTAAAATGGGTCATCCTATTTGTGACACTGGTACCTGCACAGAAGGATTGTTAAAAAATCGTAATGGTTTTCACATTCAGTGAAAAAGAAAATAAACCGTGGGGAAAAAAAAAATGAAAAATTCACAACCGAGGAGAAAAAATTTCGTGAAATGAACAAATTCGTTTTCTGGACAGTAGCTCTGCTAAAAGTTTATAAATGAGGGTCGTTCGTTTGGTTTAGGGTGCAAGGGTAAAAAAAAGGGGGGGGGGGGAAATAAATATTGCTAAGGTAAAAATTTGTCTGGTGAATTCTGTTTAGACAAGTCAAGAGTCAGTTAACAAATAATGGTACGATCTTTTGTTTCAGCGACGGAAAAAAAATTTAAATTGATCACGAGAAGAACTGTCGTGGAAGAAAAAGAGGGTTTGGAAGTGACGTGTCTCGCCGAAGGGCTATATCCTCAACCCTCTCTCGACATTTCCGTTGAGTATGTATCTGTGATGACATTGCCATTTACAACTTTTCTTCTCCATGTAAAACTAGAAAATAGGCAAAGAAATTAGTTTTTTTTTTCTTTCAAACTTGTGATTAAATTGTAAATTGCATGTTTATTATTTATTTAGTTTCTTGTTATTTATAATAGATAAATTGTAGTGGTAGTAATAGTAATAATAATAATGATAAAAGTAATGATAATAATAATAATTTCGTAATATAATAATAATAATATACTAAACTCGAATGATAATCCAATAACATTGATAATTCTGAACGAGAATGTTTTTTTAAAGTCATGTGATAAAAAATGACGTCACTAGTATAAACAAAAATTTTCGGCGATTTTACTCTTAAGTAATTACTAAAATATTTAAACCATTAATAAATATAAATTTAAATTCGAATTTTATTAAAAATATTTATCATTTTATTTATACAACTTAAATTCATTGCACTAATCTGCCATATTAAAATAATTTATAAAAATTATTTTCTTCTTCCAACTTTGAAAATTAATAGTCTTATTTAACTTAAAATTATAAAATCTTTAAAGATAAGTTAATTTAAACTTTTAGACTCATAATCTAATAATAGACGTTAAAATCTTCTTTAAATTTATAATTTTAAACATTTAATAAATTCAATATATAGATTTTAAACGAAATTATTGATATGAAATTATTAATATGAAATTATTGTTATGAAATTATTGATATGAAATTATTGATATAAAATTATTGATATAAAACTAAAAAGTGGTTTTTAACAGAAAATAAAATCATAATTAAAATGATTTCACCAAATTTTTAAAGGTTTAGTTCTACATACAATTATCAGAAAAAATTAGGTTGGACCAAAATTGAAAATTGACGAAAATCATTGAAAAATTAAAAAAGCCATTGAAAATTATAAAAAATAATTAAAATTTGACGGAAATAATTAAGGATGGAAGAACTGAATTAAAAATTAGGTATATTAATTCTAAAAATTAAAGAAAATAATTTAATATTAAAAAAAACATTACTTGAAATTGAAGAAAATAATTGAATAACTGAAAATTCAACAAAATAATTAAAAGTTAAATAAAATAATTGAAAAATGAAGAAGGGAATTGCATAATGATAAAAAATAAATGAAAAATTATAGAAAATAATTGAAAACTCATGAAAAAATTGAATTAAAAGAAATAATTGTAAATGTAACTAAATAATTAAAGTGCAAATTAATAAATTAAAAAATATAATTAAAACGATTTAGAAAAATTATGCTTACTTCAACAAAATATTTCTAAAATGGAGAAAATTATTAAAAATGAAGACTATAATTGAAAATAGACAAAAATAATTAAAAATTATAGAAGATAATTGAAATTTGACGGAAATAATTAAGGCTGAAAGAACTCAATTAAAAATTAGATATAATAATTCTAAAAATTGGAGAAAATAATTTAAAGTTAATGCAAACATGACTTGAATTTTAAGAATTGAAAGTAATTGAAAGTTCAACAAAATAATTTAAACTAGAAGAAAATAACTAAGAAATGAATAGGGTAATTGAATAATGATAAAAATTAAATGAAAATTTACAGAAAATAATTGAAAACTTATGAAAAAAATTGAATTAAAAGAAATAATTGTAAATTCAACTAAATAATTGAAGTGCAAAAAAATATATTGAATAAATTGAAAAATGTAACTAAAACGATTCTGAAATATTATGAAAACTTGAACAATATATTTTTAAAATGTAGAACATTATTAAAAATAAAAACAACAATTAAAAATTTACAAACATAATTGAAAAATAAACAAAGCAATTGAAAATTATAGATAATAATTGAAATTTGACGGAAATAATTAAGGCTGAAAGAACCCAATTAAAAATAAGGTATAATAATTCTAAAAATTGGAGAAAATAATTTAAAATTAAAGCAAACATGACTTGAATTTTAAGAATTGAAAGTTATTGAAAGTTCAACAAAATAATTTAAACTAGAAGAAAATAACTAAGAAATGAATATTGTAATTGATATTGAATAAATTGAAAAATGTAACTAAAACGATTCTGAAATATTATGCAAACTTGAATAATATATTTTTAAAATGGAGAACACTATTAAAAATAAAAACAATAATTAAAGATTTACAAACATAATTGAAAAATTAACAAGGCAATTAAAAATTATAGAAAATAATTCAAATTCGAGGGAAATAATTAAGAAAGAAAGAACTCAATTAAGAATTAGGTATAATAATTCTAAAAACTGGAGAAAATAATTTAAATTTAAGGAAAACATCATTTGAAATTGAAGAAAATAGTAATTGAAAGTTTAACAAAATAATTTTAAGTTGAATAAAATAATTGAAAAATGAAAAAGGTAATTGAACAATGATGAAGAATAAATGAAAATTTATACAAATTAATTAAAAACTCATGAAAAATATTTTGAATTAGAAGAAAAAAATTGAAAACTTAACTAGATAATTTAAGTCTAAAAAAAATTGATTAATTTGAAAAATATAATTAAAACAATACAGGAATATTATGAAAATTTGAACAAAATATTTCTAAAGTAAAGAAAACTATCAAAAATTGAAGACAATAATTGAAAATTATAGAAGATAATTGAAATTTGAAGAAAATGTTTAAGAATGAAAGAACTAAATAATTAAAATATAATAATTGTAAATTTAACTAAATAATTGAAGTGCAAAGAAATAAATTGTAGAAATAAAAAAATATAATTAAAACGATTCAGAAATATTCTGCAAACTTGAACAAAATATTGCTAAAATGGAGAAAATTATTAAAAAGGAAGACAATAATTGAAAATTGACGAAAATAATTGAAAAATAAACAAAGCATTTGAAAATTATAGAAAATTATTGAAATTAGACAGAAATAATTAAGGATGAAAAAACTCAATTAAAAATTATGTATAATAATAATTATAAAAATTTAAAGTTGCAGCAAACATTACTTGAATTTAAAGAAAGTAATTGAGAAATTGCAAGTTCAGCAAACTAATTAAAACTAGAAGAAAATAATTGAAAACTCATGAAAAAATTAATTTAAAAGATATAATTGTAAATTTAACTTAATAATAATTAAAGTCTAAAGAAACAAATTGAATAAATTGAAAAATATAATCAAAACGATTCAGAAATATTATGGAAACTTGAACAAAATATTTCTATAATGAAGAAAATTACTAAAAAGTGCACACAATAGTTAAAAAATGAATAAAGCAATTGAAAATCAGATAAAATAATTAAAATTTGACGGAAATAATTAAGGATGAAAGATTTCAATTAAAAATTAGGTGTAATAGTTCTAAGAATTGAAGGAAATAATTTAAAAATAAGAAAACATCACTTGAAATTTAAGAAAATGAACTTCAACAAAATAATTTTAAGTTGAATGGAATAATTGAAAAATGAAAAAGGTAATTGAATATTGATGAAAAATAAATAAAACTTTATAGAAAATAATTAAAAACTCATGTACAATATTTTGAATTAAAAGAAATAATTGTACAATTAACTAAATAATTGTAGTGCAAAGAAATAAATTGAAAAATATAATTAAAATGATTCAGAAATATTATGCAAACTTGAACAAAATATTTCTAAAATGATGAAAATGATTTAAAATTGAAGATAATTATTGAAAATTGACGAAAATAATTGAAAAATAAATAAAGCAATTGAGAATTATAGGAAATAATTCAAATTTGACGGAAATAATCGAGGATAAAAGAATTAAATTAAAAATTATGTATAATAATTCTAAATATTGAAGAAAATAATGTAAAATTACAGCAAACATTATTTAAAGTTAAAGAAAGATTGAAAGTTCAACAAAATAATTTAAATTGATGAAAAGTAAATAAAAATTTATAGAAAATAATTGAAAACTCATTGAAAAAATGAATTAAAAGAAATAATTGTAAATTTAACTAAATAATCGAATGTATAATAGAAAATAATTACATTAAAAACGAAACAATATTGATTTATTTTCAAAGCGCAAAAAAATTTTGATTGAAACAATTACGTCGACTACAAGACAGCAGTTTGTTAAGATTAAAGTAAATTAACTTAATTTTATTTAAAATGAAATTGTGTCGAGAAACTTGCTGCTTTAAGAAACTAATTACATAATTTTGTTTTCACAGAGGGGTCGAGGCGAAATATTCAACAAAACCTGTTGTTACAATGCCAGCAGGATCACAATACTACGATATTTTGACAAGAGTCGACTTGCAGGATGAAGATTTGCCGGAGTTAGCAATTCTGAAGTGCACACTCAGCATACCAATGGCTAATTATAACGTCTCTCGTGAATTAATCTACCAGCCTGGTCAGTATCTCTATAATTATAAACAATAGTCTCAACCACATTGTTCTTTTTTTTTCAATTTTAACAAATTCCAATTCAAACGCTACTTTTTTTTAAATATTATCAAATTTCTAAATTAAACAATTTTGCCACACAAACCGACATTAAATTCAAATTATTATCAGTATTAATCAATATCAATTCACCATTTTTGATAAATATGTCAATCGGTCAAATAAATAATTAATTTTTACTGGAACAGTAAAAAATCAGGACGAAACGTAGAGGCACAGATTCCTCGGGGCTAGTATTATGGTTTTTAAAAATTATCCGTGACTCTAGGCTGTGTTTGAAAACTCTCGACACCGTTCGGAAGACTTCGGCTCCATTCGGCAATTATCGGAACCGTTCGGGAATTTTTGGTTACGCTTAAAAGTTTTTGGAAACATGCAACAAATTGCCGTATAGTTTGAAAAGTTTTCGGGTTCGATCGGAAGCACTCGGTGACTCTCGGCGCACTTCGGTATTTTTCGGACACGTTCGGAAGCTTTCGGAACCACTCGGCATCATTCGGAATTTTTCCGGTACGATCGAAATCTTTCGGCACCTCTCAAAATCTCCCAGAACTATTCGGTAATTTTCGGCTACGATGGTAGCTTTCGGGTACGATCGGAAACACTCGGCACTGATCGGAAATTTTCGGTTTCACTCGGTACCCTTCGGTAATTCTTCGTTTCGTTCGGAAATATTCAGTTTCGCTCACCCAGAACAAAAATTCACAGCTAATTTCCGTGAACGTACAGACAGACAGACGAACACGAAATTTTCGCCATAACTCTTAAAAATCAAGAAAATTTCTTTACAGAAACCTTTTAACCCCAATTTTTATAACCTTTTCTCACTTTAACGTTTGCAATTTATTAAACCGAGATTTTATCTGTCGCAAAATCAATTACATATTTTCTCGCTTGAAAATTCATAGCAATTATAAATTTACGATAAATTTTATCATAAAAGCGATCCATTAAACGAAACAAAATTTCATTCCGAGTTCAGCAACGTAAATTCAAAGTGCTCCTGGCTCAACGCCACTGTGAAATAAATTTAGAACAACGAGCGAAATTCCAGGAATGTTAAATTTTCAAGATTAGAAAGGATTTTCAGTTTCCAATTTACTGATACGACAATTAAATTTTCTACTATTTGGCATCTCGTGGAATAAATTTACATAGGGGCGTTTATGTTTAGCGAATTTCAACTGTGGTTACTCAATGACATCAGGCTCTATTTAAAATTCGACACTAAAAATCAAATCAAGTGGAAAATTATATTTGACTTTTGACCTTTGGAAATAGGAGTAATGGGGGTGGCGTCATTTAAATCGAAAAATTTCCCGCGAACAATAAACGAAGCTTTTTGAATTAATCGCTTTTTAAGGTAACAATAATATTGTCACGAAACGACCTTTTCAGTAGATGCAAAAATATTGCCTAATGGGATTTTATTGATAATGTTCCTTTTTTTCGATATTCAGACTTTTTCAACAATGCTTTCAGTCTCTTTGAATATTTAACATTTATCCTTGTTTTTATAATTATAATTTTATATTTGTACTTTAAATACTAGATTATTAAACATTTTACATAAAATTGCTTTCAATCTTGTTGAATATTATCTTGTTAAATATGTTTTAAATTAATAGAATTTGAATTAGTAATGCTTGTGAGCTTTTTTAAAACATTTCTCCTGAAAGCTTTAGTTCATTGTAATAAATGCCATTAAAAAATAAAGATATATGAGATATTTTTGACGTGTTCTCATACATATAAGCGATATAAGAGGTTTAAAAAGTTTCCCCAGTTGTACTTGGGAGTGAAAAATATATTTCTGAATTGAATGAAAAGCTCCAAGCTTTTCGCATACCAGCAATTGAAGAATGTAAAATATATTTTCTCTGTAAGCTCTTTGAAATCACGTAATATAAATCCTTTTCATTCCATTATGCGACAGTTTTCTGAATGCTGTTAACGTGCATTAGTACTTGGAAATCATATTACCTTTGAATTGTAACTCTTTATTTGACATTATTCGACCCCATCTTCAGCAAAAGTGCGAAAGAAAGCCCCTTTCAGACTCATTAGAAAACGATCGATCATTTTTTCTTCTCTCTTTTTCAAAAGAATATTTTATGAAAAAAAAAATATTTACTGCACACATAATATGGAAAATTGACATTAGAATTTTATACGAATGCTTTTATTATTGGGAATTTTGTTAATAATTCCGGTGAAGGGTGGGCCATTTTGGAGCACGTGATTTGGGTTTTCAAACTGGTTCAAACTTATTTCTCATGCAAAACACGCCGCACTTATGTTAAATGAAAGATTTTAATTAATTACTGTTTCAAAATATGTTTATTTGTTCTGAGACCGAATATAAGTCACACACAGATTTTCCACAAAATACAAAAATTACAATTTTTATTTTACTTTATGGTTGAGTTAATTGAAAAATGTTTCCATTCCTGAAAATTAGATTATTTCAATACCATTTAAACACTTTTTTTTATCGAGAGCAATTGTACAGAGCGAAGAATGATGGAAATAAACAAGACCCGAGAATTGGTTCAGAAAATGATAAAAAAAAAAAAAAATGTTTCATTAAAAGCTTTTGATTTCGATTTGGCGGAATTATTATTTTATTTTTTTTTGTTTTTTTTTACCGTATGTGGTATTTGTTGTGCAGGAACGCCCACAACCACTACCACTGCTACAACGAAGCTGCTGAGAAAAATGGAGATCCAGGCGCTAGACAAGTCAGAACCAGACTTTGGCTATGGTGGTGGTAAGACTGAAATATTGCAACCCTGAATCCTTTCCGTAATTTACCAATCACCACCATGGGCCACCTGCATTTCCGACACTTCTCGTTTAGGAACTTCATGAATAGTGGCTAACATTCATTTACCGAGAATTCCAATTGGGAAGTTTTTTTTTATATTATTTTTTCTCGAGGGTAAAAATTATTACGTTCTGCTGGCGAAAAATGTCTGCTTACAGTTGCGGGAGTTGGCGCTAAAATTTAGTATTTTTTCAAGATTTATAAATAGTTTGAAACCATTTAAAAAGGTCTATAAGTATTTCAAAACTTTTTAAAACTAGTTCAAACATGTTTAAAACTCTTTAGCACTCTTTAGAGCCAGTTCAAACTTGTTTAAAACTGTTTTAAACAGTTTAGAACTAGTTCAAACCTGTTTAGAACTGTTTAAAACTAGTTCAAACCTGTTTAGAACTATTTAGCACTTTTTAGAACCAGTTCAAACTTGTTTACAACTGTTTAAAAGTAGTTTAAAATTGTTTAAAACTACTTCAAACCTGTTTAGAACTGTTTAAGACTTTTTCAAACCGGTTTAGAACTGTTTAAAACTTTTTCGAACCTGTTTAGAACTGATAAAATCATTTAAGAACTAGCTTAAAACTTTCGCATTTTATTCAAAATTGCTTATGACTAGTTTAAGACTTTGAAAAAAATTTCAAACCTGATTAAAACAACTAAAAACTTTTTTAAACTGTTTAAAACAAGTTCAAGCAGTTTATATCTAGTTCAAAAGAGTTTCAAACTGTTAAAAACTACTTAAAACAAACTTAAAAGTTAAAACACTTCAAAACTGATTAAAAACTATTTAGAACTGGTTTTAAATAATTCAAAACTAGTTCAAGACAGTTTAGAGATATCTGCAACTACTTAAAATTGTATAATGTATACATTGTTTCATTAATCTATAACTAGCTCGGAACACTTTAAAACTGTTATAGAACTATTTTGAACTGATCTAAATATTTTTAAAACAGGTTTCAAACTATTTCGGACTAGTTTAAATCTCCTTAAAACTGGTTGAAAACTGTTTAAGAGAATTAAATACTTTCCAAAAGTATTTGATACAGTTTAAAACTGGTTTTGAACTTGTTATGACTGGTCAGAACCAGTTTGGAACTAAAAAAATTAAAAAATTTTCAAGAATATATTTTAAGATGCTTGTAACTAGTTCAAACCCGGTTTAGAACTCTTTAAAACTAGTTCCAATTTGTCTAGAACTATTTTAAACTAGTTTAAACTTGTTTACAACTGTTCAGAACTGATACAAACAGTTTAGACCTTGTTAAAAAAATTTAAACCATTCAAAACTACTTATGACTAGTTTAAGACTTTATAAATGGTTGCAACCTGACAAAAACAACTAAAAACTTTTTTAAACTGTTTGGAACAAGTTTCAAGCAGCTTCAAACTAGTTTAAAAAGGTTTTGTACTGTTAAAAACTACTTTAAGCAAACCTTAAACTTAAGACAGTTTAAAACTGATTAAAAACTGTTTCAGACTATTCAAAACTATTTACAACTGGTTTGAAATAATCCAAAACTAGTCAAAAACAGTTTACAGAAATCTAAAACTACTTGAAATTTTATAGAACTGTTTTATAAGTCCAAAACTAGCTCGCAACTATTTGGTAATATTTTAAAACTGTTTCAGAGTAGTCTAAATAGTTTTAAAACAGGTTTAAGACTGTTTCGGACAAGTTTAAATTTCCTTAAAAATAGTTTAGAACTATTTAAGAGAATAAAAAACTTTAATACAAATGTTTGATATAGTTTAGAAGTGGTTTAGAACTTGTTACAATAGGTTGGAACCAGTTTTAGATTAAAATAAGTTTTAATCGGTTCTTAATATTTTAGAACTAGTTACAAATAATTTAGAATCGGTCATCATATACAGTTTTTAAAAATTTATAGTAGTCTAAATAGGTTCGAACACATTTTAAAAAGTTCAGAACAAGTTTTTAACAATTTTGGAACCAGTTTGGAACTAAAAAACTTGTCAAAACTGTTAATAACATATTTTATGCCGCTAATAACTAGTTAAAAACTATTTAATACAACTTAAAACGGTTTATAACTTCTTGAAATTACTTATAATTAGTTTGAATCAGTCTAGAAATGTCTGAAACTATTTAGAATTGGTTTTAAATGATAAATAACTAGTTCAAAACAACTTAAAATTATTTTAAACTGCTTAAAATAGTTAAGATATATTTAAAGGGGACCATAACTAGTTTAAAACTGTTCATTACTTAAATAAAACTGCTTCGGACTGGTTTAAAAATTTTTAAAACAAGTTTACAACTGTTTTAAACCGGTTACAACTTTTTAAAACATGTTTGAATCTGTTTAAAGAAATAATAAATTTTAAAAACAACTGAGTATATTTTAAAACTGGTTGAGAACTTTTTATAGCTCGTTCTAACCTTTTTTAAATAATTAAAAACATATTAAAACTGTTTAGAACGAGTTTCAACGCCTTTCAGATTTGTTCATAAATACATAAAACTTTCTATAACTAGTTTTAAACTATTTAGAACTAATAAAAAATATTTAAGATTGTTTAGAACTAGTTCAGGACTTTTGAAAACTGGTTCAAACTTGTTTAGAACTATTATAAACTTATTCAAACCTAGACAGCTATAAATTTTTTAAAACTGTATAAAACTTTCTTCAAATTATTTATAACTAGTTTTAAACTATAAAGAACTAATTAAAACTTATTTTAACCTGTTTAGAATAAATTTAAATTTTTATTGATAGTTTGAAGTTGTGTAAAACTATTTTAAGTTGTGCAAAACTATTTTAAACTGTTTAAAACTATTTAAAACTGTTTAGAATTGAATATAACTTGTTAAAACGAGTTTGTAGTTACGTTAAACTTGTTATAATTGGTTTTAAGTTGTTAAAAACTATTTTAAACTGTTTAAAACTACTTAAAACTGCTTTGAACTGAATATAACTTGTTGAAACGAGTTTATAGTTTCGTTAAACTTGTTATAACTGGTTTTAAGTTGTTAAAAACTATTTTTAACTGTTTAAGACTACTTAAGAGTATTTAAAATTGATTATAACTTGTTTAAACTTGTTTGGAGTTACGTTAAACTAGTAATGACTGGTTTTAACCTATTAAAATCCACTTTAAACAGTTTAAAACTACTCAAAACTGTTTAGAACCGATTACAACTTGTTCAAACCAGTTGAGACTTACCTTAAACATTTTTACAACTGGTATTAACTTGTTTAAAACTATTTTTAGCTGTTTAAAACTACTCAAAACTGTTTAGAACTGATTAAAACTTGTTCAAACTTGTTTGGAGTTACTTTAAACTTGTAATAAATGGTTTTAAGTTATCAAAATTTATTTTAAACTGTTGAAAATCACTTAAAACTATTTAGAACTAATTATAATTTATTCGAACCTGTTAAGAGTTACTTTAAACTTGTTATAATTGGTTATAAATTGTTTAAAACTATTTCAAACTGTTTAAAACTGCTCAAAACTGTTTAAAACCGATTATAACTTCTTCAAATTAGTTTAGAATTACCTTAAACTTGTTAATACTGGTTTCAACTTATTTAAAAACTATTTTAAGCTATTTAGAACTGATAATGACTTGTTTAAACCTGTTTAGAATTACTTAAAAATTTTTAAAATCGTTACAAAATTATTCAGGACTATTTTAAACTGTCTTAAATTGTGTAAAATCTGCAGAAGGTATTTTCAACTATTCCAAAAGGGTTTAAAATTATTTTAACTATTTAGAAACTATTTAGATTTATTTGAACTAGTTAAAACTGGTTTAAAACTGCTTATAATTGGTTAAATATCTTTTAAAATTGTATAACTAGTTAAAACTGTTTATAACTGGTTTAAAAGTAACCATAAAATAGTTTAAACCATTTAAACTACTTAAAACCACTCAAAACTGTTCATAACCAGTTTCAAATTGTCAATAACTAGTTCAAAACTGTTTTTAAACTTGTTTACAATTTATTAAAAATATTCAGGACTTATTTGCAATTTTTTAAAATCACTTAAAATACCAAATTTTAATCATTTTCATTAGTTTTAAATTAAAAAAATAAATGAAATAGAAAGAATCAATCTACTTCACTAAAGATTTAACATCTTATAAAAGTACCTATTCTCATGAAGTTCTTAAGCGTTCTGAGAGATGGAAAAATGTCACAAACTTTTTTGCACACGAACTTGAGCCATATAAAATTCCCGAGTCTAATGAACTAATGCAACCGAGAAATGAAAAGCGAAAGAAAAATGAAAGACGAGAGAAATGAAGCGTGAAAAAAAAATAATGGCTCAAGTTCCAAAAAGTCGTAACTTTAGTGTGCAAAATTTGTGTCATTAATTTAATGAATGAAAATTGTGGCCGCACCTGCACGCATCCGGGTTTCACGAATTCTTTGCACTTTCTTTTCTTTGTACTGTAATTTTTCCAAAAATGAGCAGATTTTTTTTTTGTTCTTTGAAACTTGAGGGTCTCTCTGTCTATTTTTTAATTAAACGTTTTTTTCTTGATTAATGTTTTGTCTCTACACATTCACTTTTCTCACACTTTCGCACTGAATTGCACTGGTAAAGTTGTAGTCTCTGTTTCGTCCTTGAATTTATCATCAACTAACGAAAGCATGCTTACTTTTTGAAAGTAAAATTAATTTTTTGATGGCATGTATACAAATGAATTGTGAAGGAATAATTAATTGAGATAATTGGGATGAAAATAGGTAAGAAATTATTAAAGTGATTTATTATTGGAACTTCCGATTTTAGTGAATTATTTTAGGAGATACATTTATTATGTATATTCTATTTTATAAATTGTGTATTTTACTTTATAAATTGTATATTCTACACTTATCCGAATTCATATTGAATTGTTTAGTTATATACGTTATATTTATTTTGTACATTATTGTAAATTAATTTTGATAAAAAAATGTGAATTAGGACAATAAGTCGCAAGTCCATTGAACTGGAATCAGTCGGGTTGTAAAGCTTTTACCTTAATTTTCTCACACCAAGTTCCACTTTTGTCCGAGTTTCTATTTAGAGCTCTGATGACTAGCTGATCTTCTGTTTCTAACTTTTCTGTCCTGACTGAAATTTCGTGGTACTCGTGAGAGCAATACAAAGACCTCTATGTTAAAGTCCACGTAAGCAAAAATTTACACATACCATTTCCCAACAATAGCCTTTCTGGATTTTCAAAGTACCAAAGTGAATTGAATACAAACAGTTTAGTTTGATTGGATTATAAATTGGAAATAATAATAGTAACCAATAATTGGAATTAAAAATAGTAATCACAGATGAGATAAATAATTAAATAAATAAACAGTACATAAACTAATGAGAAAATAATAAAATAAAATACACATAGTTGACGTCACAGAAGGGTACATTATGTAACGATTTTTTTATTTTAAATTTATTTAAATCGAAACATTAAAAAAAATAGTCAATTTGAAACAATAATTATTAAGGTAAAACTTTATCCATAGAAATGTAAGACAAAATTAAAGAAAGATGAATAAACGTATGCAGAATAAATCTATAAGGAAATACTCATCAATAACATTTTATTTAAATTTCTCCGTCCACAAAAGTTATAACTAATTTAATATTAGTCAATAAAATTTAATTCAAAATTTATCCTGCGCAGGCATAATTCGATCCATAAACATTACACTCAAGAAAATGAAAACAAAGATTAAATAATGTTAACAAACAATGTCAGAATTCAATATAATATAAATCACAAATTAAAATAAATAATCGCCGATCTTGGACTCCCTAAAAAGCTACTCTCTCAACTTATACACTTTATAAATTTCTGGAATATATATATATATATAAAATTCATTATCAAAATATAATCAGAATACTCATCAAAAAGTGGGATGAGTTGCCGATTCAATGTTGGCCGATCCTGAGAAATATCTCAATCCTAGACTCATCGTTGTGTTGAGATAAGTCCTGAGTGATGCTGACCACAATTTTTACCATATCGAATCTTTATCCATTTAGGGTTGTTTCGATTCCGATCATTCCCAATTAGGGTATAAGTTTAAAGGCCACACTTTAATAAATTTAGAAAAAAGCACAAAATTTTATTTCCGAAAATATAAATATTTAAATTATCACCAAAAACCCAAGAAAATACTAGAAACTCACCTTTCCGTGTCCTCGGCCGGCACGTGAGAGCGTAGCCGCTTTGCTTGTCTGACTATCGAGGTACGAAGATCGACTAATGAACTTCTCCTTCAAATCTTTCTTAGACCCGACAATCAGATTAATTACCGAGGAACCCCGAAAAGCTGATATAAAATTTTATAAATACTTGTGTGTCAAAATGGTAGCATCACCCAGGGTTCAATTATTCAACTATTTTAAAGTGACACAAAGTGTATTGCTTCAATTATTGGAATATGTTTCAAATGTTTAGATACAAAAAAAAATTGTATCATTTCGATTTATTTTAGCTTTGAATTACATTCTTTGACAGAATAAATCCAGAGTTGAAGTATTTCATTCGCGTATATTCATTTTTTAACGTTGGACAGAAAAGAATGTTGGTTCTGATGTGATTTATCCTTAACCCGTCAGCGAGCGTATTATATTTTGTTTAATGCATTATAAAAGTGATCTCTTCGTAAAATCCTTTTCGTCTAGGATACAATGCTACGAAACGTATTTTTCAGATAATGAAAAATATATGTACTATGAATTTGAAACTTTTTCTCGACATTTATATTTTATTTCTTCATTTACTTGTATTTTTCAATTTTTATTTTATTTCTTTCTTTCTTGGACTTAAAAATATAGATGGGTCAATAAAAACAAATTAGTTTACTAAAGATACTTTTTCAGGTTGATTTTGGGGAGTTTCTTTTTATATATTTTCTAATTTGAGAAAAAAATTATTTCTTTTTCTATCTATTCTTTTTTTTTAAATAAATTGTGTATTATTGTATTATAGAAAGAACACTGTAAATTTTTAAAGAGGTGGCTGGGTTCAGCTTAGAAACGTAATAATAATTCGAAGGACCTAAAAATTATTCTATTCAATTTTTATTTTGATACTTACATTCTTTTATTTAGTTTCTTTAATATTACATTATTACATTATATACCCATTTCCAAAAAGCATTTTTAAATTAAGGTTTAGATTTTCCCAGGTTTATACATTTGCGGTTATTTTATAGTTACAGCGCGTGAGTTGGTTGCATATGTTAATAGAGTTTGGCATATTTCAAGTTTAGTCTCCAGAGTCCTATATGTACATTCAGTTCTGATAAATTTGCTGCAGGGTTTATTTTCAGCTACACGTCACTAATCTTCTGCAGTATATTTGTACATTTTTCATATTGTGTAAAAAACAATTTTCACATCTTTCTATAAATCTAATGAGAGAGAACTTTTTTCTCACAAGTAAGATGAGCTATGAAATATGTAAAATAACAATTCAGCAGTGATAAACCTACTAAATAAATTCCCTAATTGATACATCCAAATCATTACCAATATTAAGTCAATCTTTATGAAAATTTGAAGCACACTTCCGAAATCTTAATGGAGTAATTAAATTAAGCCCAAAGGCGATTTCTCAATTAAGGCATAAAGATTGGTAGAAGAAGTTAATTGTTACGATTGTAACGAACGGCAATGAGTGCACGTACATGCGAGGCACGTTCCTGCTTGCATTACCGAGTGATTTACCAAACCTAGCGTGCCGTCATAGTTCCACAGTAGCTATAGAGCAAACGTAGCAACCGAAACCGTGTCTCGCATGATAAAGAATCCGTTTGATTAGTTTTGCATTGAATGTTCTCTCTGGGTAGAATTTAGCTTGAAAGACTTGACTAGATTCGCATTAAGTCTGCATCCATCTATCCCAAGATCTTCTCTAATTCCGGCTTTATTGCACCTTGTCTTATATTCGCAAATGCAGCTCGACTCTCAAATTCAGCCAAAAGACGCTCCAAGACAAGGAGAGTATTACAACCTCAAAAACGAGATAAAGCAAATCAGAGAGAAATCAGAAGAGACGCTCAACTAATTTCAAAAGAATAGAGAAGAGTTCAAATATAAAGTGGTTGATGAAAACTGGTTTAATTTATAACAAAACATTATTTTTTATTAGATATTTGGTTATTGTTGTGGAAAATTATATGCAATAGTAATTACAATTGTTATCAACGAGACAGTAGATGCAAGATGTTAGAAAACTGTTTGGTGGGATTTCACAAAATGTCACAGCACTTTTAGTTTCACGTAATAAAGTTTATTATTATTACAATCATACAATACGTCACACTTGTACAACGGTCATAAACACAAAAGAAAAACAGTAAACAATTCGTCGAGAAATGCACGAGAAAACGCGCCCAATATGGACAGAATAAAGCTAAAACGGAACTGAACTGCCTCATCATATCAGGCCCTCGCTGATCGACCAAAAGAGTGGGAGAACTTCCATCAACGATCCGAGCTCCATCCTGTAGAAAGAGAAGAAGGCATGGCATGGCCCCAGAACAGGGAAAAACCCAGCTCATTAGGAACTTCATACTCTATTAAAGATTTTATGACAGATTAAGCATAGTTTAACAATGATTACAGAAAGCCATAAACCACCCATTCAAATCCCGCAAGAAACCTTCCTTATAACTTTAAACATTTTAAACACAAGAAAAAATATAAATAAGAATTTCTTTACAAAACGTATTTATTTCACAATGCGACGAAATACAGAACTGAACTGACTTTCCTTGAATCACTTCAAAACATTATAAGACAATTTAGCACCCTTCTTCTCCTTCTTCTTTATAAAATTCAAAATTTGTACTGTCATTAGCATTCCTAGAATTCACCAATATAATTGCTCTTGAAGGAACAATAAACTTTTATTGTTCCATTTCAAAGGACCAAACCTTTTACTATTTAAGGCAATAGATTTTACTGAAAGATGTAGCCTATTACAAATTCTAAACCTTAATAACCTTATGGATATATTCAATATTTATATTTTTTTTAGTAATGACCTTCTCTGTCTCTTACAATAATTTATTTTTAATCTTGTCCGGTCAATGCTAGGAATACTTCGACTTTTGTTTAGCAGTGGTGGGGGTAGGCGCGCTGATTCGGACTCGCTCCGCCCAACTGTCCAAACTGCCAATCAGCGCGCGCCTCCCACTTGGCGCCTGAACAAAAATCGTGATTCTGGGGGTCGTTGACAGTACCGTCCACAATCTAGTGGACACTTTGTGGAATGCGATTAAAAACACGACTGTCTTTAAACTGTGACAAATCCGCTAAAAATAATACTAGAACAAATTTCAAAACTGATTGGGAAAGATTATAAGATTTTTAAAAGATGATCAGTATCCGAAAACAATAGTATGACTTAGGGTGATTATAAGTTATAATAAAATGAATCAAAATAGTGCCAATAATTTAAGAAATCAATTAACAAAAAATATATATCTTTTCAAAAACAAGACAAATCACATCTCCATTGATGACCGCATTTTTGCAAAAAAATTAAGTGACACCAAAAAATTTATAAAAACAAATAACAATATCATGTTTACAACAGCTGATAAGGAAAATACGACAGTAGCAATAGACAAAAATGACTATTACAATAAAATGATGAATCTTTTATCAGACCAAAAAACTTACCAAGAAATAAAAACGAACCCACTAGACACATAACGAAAAGACACTCATAAAATTTTAAAAGTTTGGAATGACAATAATTTTCTCAACAGAAAATATCACAATGACAACTTAACACAAACTGACACAAATTTAGCCAAATGTTATAGTTTGCCTAAAATTCACAAACAAAACATCCCATATCGTCCGATTGTATCTCTAATTGGTTCACCCACTTACTTTTTTTCAAAACAACTATATAACATTTTATCACAATTAATACCAAAACCAAAATCACAGATAAAAAATAATATCGATTTAATAAACTAATTAAAAAACATAACTATACCAGAAGACCATGTATTAATTAGTTTAGACGTCACATCTTTATATACGAATATTGATAAACAATTAATAAAAAATAGCATCACAAAACGATATGTAAAAATTGCCAACGAAACTAACATTCCACTTGACGACTTATTCGAAGCAACGGATTACCTTATGGACACCACCTTTTTTCAATTCAATGACAAATATTATCAACAAAAATTTGGGACACCTATGGGGTCACCAATCTCAGGTTTATTTGCTGACATAGTCATGGACGACTTAGAAACTGACTGTTTAAATTTACTATCTTTTAAACCAATTTTTTATTACAGATATGTCGACGACATTATTTTGTGCATCCCAAAAAATAAAATTAAAGAAATATTGGAAATTTTTAACAATTACAACGAACATTTACAGTTCACTCATGAGGTAGAGATAGAGAAAAAAAATCAATTTCCTAGATATATCATTAATTAGAAATGACGACAAACTGATTACAAATTGGTACACAAAACCTACTTTTTCCGGACGAATACTAAATTTCAATTCAAAACACACCCTATCACAAAAAGTAGCAATGATTTATAGTTTAGTTGATAGAGCAATAACTCTATCAGACAAAAAGTTTCACAATAATAATTTCAAGATTATAAAAAACATTTTACACAATAATGACTATCCTATGAATTTAACACAAAAATATATTAAAAAAACATTAATAACAATTAAGAAAAATACAAACAACAATAGAAACAATCAAAATATTTATAGATTAACACCAAAGTTAAAATTACCATACATTGATAATTTTTATGAAAAACTCTCGCACACCTTTAAAAAACTTAACATTCACACAATACCAACAATAAAAAATAACCTCAACTATTTGGTAAAAAAGGTAAAAGACAAAACCAATAAAAGTTACATAACTAATACAGTATACAAAATAAATTGCAAAGATTGCCTGGCAACTTACGTGAGACAAACAAAAAGAAATTTAGTTAAAAGAATTAATGAACACAAAGGGAAGAAAAACTCGATAATGGTAGAACATAAAAAATCAAAAAACAGTAAAGACAAAACGAAACATGAATTTGATTGGCAAAACATAACAATATTAGATAAAGAACCTTCTGAGAAAAAACGTCTTGTTTCTGAAATGATACATATTAAATTACAAAAAATGCTATTAACAGAAAAGAAGATATTTTAACTTTCAACAGACAATATGACTATATAATACGACAAACAATATTTAAAAATTAACAGAAAATTGTTTCATTAGTTAAAATTAAATTCTTTCCGTTTTCATCTTAGCACTTAGTAAATATAAACAAAAACTTATAATTGAACCTTCAGTTAAATATTGACAATTTTACAAGTAAGACCTATGAAATATGAAAAAAATTTGTGACAAATTCATCTCCTTATTTTTCAAAAAAAAATTAAGGAATAAATATACAAATATAGTTTAAAAAACTGACGAAATTGAATAACCAATGATAATTGTGTGTTAGAAAAAAACCACCACAGATTTTTTAAATGTTAGTACTTGCATCAAAATATTGTAAAAAATTTTTTTTTCAAAAAAAGAACTAGCGTATTTGTATATCCGTTATAATTCTCAATATTAACGATATGTTAAGTTTAAATAAATATTACAGTTCTGAAGAGGACTACATAGTAGTCGAAACGTCAAAACAAAAGATGTTTTTATTTATTGACTGAACCATCTTTTTACCTTGACTCGGAGAAATTGATTAAATTCATCTCTATTTAAAATACACCGAGTGATAGATTCATATTTATATATATATATATTATATTAAAATTATATATATATTCTATATTTAATTAGGGTGATATAATTATTTTTTTTTGAATTATCTGTCCATTTCCGAAATTGCATCTAAATCTGTAAATATTTTGAGATTTACACATAAATACATACAATCAATTAGGTCATCTCACAGCATTAAAAGAAAATGTCTTCATATCATATATCATTGAGAAATTATATTAAAACTTTAGAAACAAACTTTACATTAATAATAATTAAGAAATGCTTCGTCAAAACTTCTCTGAATCAGAATACCAGCTCTACAATATAAAATTCGAACCGCGGCGTCCGAAAAAAATTACTTAACCAACACTAGGATCAATAATTATTTTTAGGTGGTCCTACGTCTTAGACGGTTGCTGTTGATCTGCACTGTGGCACTTACTAATCCTGCTTTTAACCGTTTCCACAGTCGAAGAGTCCTGACGCCGAGTGGGAGGCGCACCCTAATTGGCAGATTGGATAAGTGGGCGGAGCAAGTACCAACCGGTAATAATCGACCTGTAGAGACACGAATTCTATTTCCAGGAGTTCCTAGCGCTTAGCAGTGGTGGGGGTAAAGAGGCGGAGCGCGAACTAGTTGCCACGTGAACTGCTCCATTATCCAATCAGCGCGCGCCCCCCACTCGGCGTCAGAACTCTTCCACCGCGGAAACGCTTAAAAGGAGGATTAGTGAGAGTCACAGAGCAGATTGACCGCAGCCGTCTAAGCGTTAGGACCTGGGGAAAAATTATTTCCTCTAGGAATCATCTACGTAAACGAGATTAGAAAAGTCAGAATGAAATAACAAGAACCACTGAATTAATTTCAAGAAAAATAAAAAAGGTTTAGATATAAAACTCTGGTTGTTAAAATTCGTAATAGAAAGAGTTAGTATCTTATTAGATACTTGGTAATTGTAATCGAAAATTGTATGCAACTGTAATTACAATTGATGTTGGACTTTGTCCGGAGTAGACGGCAAGAGAGGTGCAAAATAAGAAAGTAAAGTATCCCGTTTGTTGAACATCCAAGTATTGTTTCTAGACTTTAACTTACTTTTGGCTCGGAAAGTAAATAGTTTTATTTCGAATCGACATTAATGGTTTTTCGAGAGTTGCTTCAATCAAGCGAAAAGTTAACGGGATTTTTGCTCGCTAGACGAAACCTCGGCGAGTTTACCGCTAATGTAATTTCTTGTTTTCATACATCCTTCTCTTTACTTGAGCTTTTTTCAACTCAAGTGTAACTAAATCCCTCGTCTTTGGCTGCGCGTATTGAACGAATCCGCCCACCCTCGGCATCAAACAACTACCTCTCCCCTACCCCTTTTTTCACTGCCTGTTTTTCTCTCTCACCCTATCGACATTCAACTTTCAACAGAAGTCGAGACGCAAACGCTTCATGATTTTCTTATCATTTTGTAAAGGCAGCTACCACTTTTGAGAATGAAACTTTCACCAGCCCTGGTACGCAAACGGTTTCTCATGTCCTGCAAAAGGTACATCATTCAACCGCTGAAAAAAAAGTGAAGAATGGACCATTGTAAGTCCGTAGACTATTTTGCATATACTCGATGCTGTCCAACTTCTTTTCTTCGAGACAACAGACACAACAAGCAATACTTTTTTTTCGTTTTAAATATTTCTCTCGGTCTTTCATTCGAGGAGACAGAGAGGAGAAGTAATTTTATTTCTGATGACGAAGTTAGTTTTCTGTTCTTTAACGACTAATGTAGCAATTTATTATGTGTGTCATAACTGTATTGTTCTACTGTTCTTAAATTGCTTCTCATTCAGAGCATTATTATTTGATTTATTCGATATTTATAATGCTCTTTTGTGTCATAATGAACACAGATCTCCCCTAATATTATTTTTGTCAGTCAGGTTCTTTGGAAGAATAAATATTGAGAAGGGAAAATATAGAAAGGGAATTAATTCACGTAATCAGCTGTCAACGGTTATTTGTTCAATCGATAATATTAATATCGTCAAAGCTGCATTTTCTTTTTTGTCTAAAAAGATATTTTTGTATATCGGAAATTAGTTAATGGTAAATTAATGACTTTTTTATTTATCGTAATTCATTATTTTTATTATTATGTTCTTTTCCAAAAATAAAAAACTGAACAACTATTTCTTTGAAATTTTTCGTAAAACTTGGATATAAGTTGTTAAAAATTCAGCTCGAAACTTCTGAAAGGGAGTTTTTCGCTGCAAAGAAAAAACTTATTCTACTGCTTTTGTATCGAAAACAAAACGGTGGGGAATCCCGGAAAATCTTTCTGACGAAATAACATGGGATTTGGAAGTGAACACGCATTCCTTTGATACGTCAATACATCGTGGATCGATCTAAGACAAACTCTGGGAGTGCATTGCCAGAGGGAAAAATAGATTAAACGTTTTCGTTTCCCAAGTCGAATACCATACTTTCTACTAAACAAAAATATTTACCACTAGTGTTTTTTTTTTTTTGAATTGCGAATTGGTAATAATTTATAGAGTACGGAAAATTTAATTTCTGCATTTGAATTTTGTTTGCTCTTTCCTGTATTTTATCCTGTCTTGATACAACTTACAGTTATATCATTTTCCTCAAAAGGAAAACAAAGAAAGGCAAAATCTCGATTACAAAAGTCGAGCATCGATGTTGCTGAGGTTCTTTTATAAGGACTTGAATAAGAAGACATAAGAAAAGATCAATTTTAATATCAGTCTTCGACTTGGAACATTCCTTTGTATTATTCTTTAGCATCCTCTGCTAGATATATTTTTTAAAATGATTTTGAAAGAGTAGAGTTTTAGATGTGAAGCTTATGAAAGATCTTTATAAATATATACTGAAGAAATACTGAATATACTGAATAAATAACTGATAATGAAACATAAAATCCAAATAAACTTCTTTTAGTTAAAAAGAAACGTGATCCTTTGGGAAATGAGTGTACTTGAAGGGTTGTTTTAGTATCAATTATCTTCTCTCTTTTCAAAGATGAGAAACTAAGAAATATAAAGCTCTACGAGATATTGCACTATGAAAAGCAAAAGCAAAGATCAGTACTTCCTGTTCGTATAATATCTTGCCTTTTAGAAGAAAATTGAGCCTTTTCAAGAACTGGATTAAAATTATTTTTTCCAATTTTTATAATCTTTTAAACAGAATGATGTAATTAATTTATTATTTAAATATAATTTCATTAACGATCTTTTTATTTTTTAGATTTAACAAAAGTGAGAAATATTCCCTTCTCGGTATTATCTACCTGATAATTTATTCTAAAAAAAAAACATGATTACTATGTTGTAAAATTAGAAATTTATTTATTTTAATAACAAACTCACTAATTAATTTATTTGATTTTTAAACGATTTTTCGCGGAGCACGTGAATTTCACAATAATTTTCAATTATGTAAATTCTGCAGCATTCTCCCTTTGAAGATGGTAGAGAGGAGCATCAAAAATGCAAAACAGAGTATGATGACGGAAGTTAAAGAATTTTAATGAAAATTTGAATAGAGGAGTTAAAATAGACACCTGGTTTTTTCGTTTTTGGTGGAAAAGTATACAGACATACTCTAAGCGATTATTATGGAATCCTCTCGAGTTCATTATAAGTACGTATAAGGATGTAGAGGAGAAGCTATAAAGGATCACTTGCTGATAGCTTATCATATGAATCCGGTCCCTGGCATTGACGGGAAATCAATATGAGATGGGAACTACTTGCCTAGAGCACTCTTCCTATCATTACGTAGGTATTACAAACACATGCAATAGAGATCACAACCTTCAACATTTTATACCAAAAACCGATCACAGCTTTTAGGTATTCCTTTGATATTTAAAAGCTTAATTGGTCACTATCGATGAAAGAATGCGCAGAGAACATGAGAGACAATTTCGAATAACAAAGAAGAGCATCCAATCATGTGCAATGAATTACACTCATTTGATTAAAATATTTTTTACAAGGATAGAAGAATTTTCTAGTGCATTCAAATTGGATTGGGTACTAGACGGTACAATTTTGGAGTATTGTTAAAAATAAGGAGAAAATTGATTATTTTTATCGTGAATAGAGTTACAGAATACTTCCGCGGTCGTTCTAAACGTAGTGAATTTAAAAATCGCTGGAGATAACTTTTTAAATATTTATATGCCTGTAAGAAGTGGAACGAACGTTTAGGAAGTAGTGGGAAAGTTGGTTAGTGCTAGCGAGTCTTTAAATTGTGTCTCGCGGTGGTGGGGAGAATGGGCGGAGCGTGCGCTGGTTCATACGAACTCCGCTCCATCACCCAATCAGCGCGCGCCCCCCACTCGGCGCCAGGACTCTTGCACCGCGGAAACGCTTAAAAGGAGAAACAGTGCGAGCCACAGAGCAGATAGACCGCAGCGGTCTAAGAGGTAAAATCTCCTCGAAAATAAATTCGTGGCTAAATTCGAATTTAAATTTCGTCACATTTGAATAAGTAATTTTTCCGCATTCTGTATATCAGATTCCACACCTAAAGATCTGGTATCTAAAATTAGGGACCTAAGTGTTTTTCATACCATATTTTAAGGTAAGAAAACTGAGATATAAAATGCGAAAAAAATACATAATCGAGACAGAACATATTTAGGTTTTTCTAAAACTTTTCCTAAATTACACAGATAACTCACAAAAATAAAATAAACATATTTGTAAAACAAAAATGAAAGTATTTAAGCGAATAAATCGGTAGTTAGATGGGAGCTGCAAATTAAAACATGTAAAACTTTAATGTAATTCTTAAATTCATATCAATAAATATTTTTCAAATGAAAAAGAAATAATAGAGACAGAAAATTTTTTTCAGGCCCGAAGGCTATGTAAAGTCACATTCTAATTCGAATACACATTTACGTTCAATTGTTGTCACTAGACATTATTTTCAAAATTTTAAACGTTGTAGCCAGTTTCAGTGTTTACATTTTTTAAATTCTAAAATTGCAAAAAATGCAATTATTAAAGCAAAAGATATTAAAACAAGTGTGTGAAGCGTTAAAATTTATCGTGCACTATAATGTAGTAACAAAGTGCTAAATATATGGAAAAGAAGTAAAGTTTGATGACACAAAGGTTAGATCGTGAATATAAAACAATTATTTCATTAATAAGTAAAAAAACTATTAATTCTCTTAAATATTTAAAATAAAATTCTTAATAATATTTTTTATTTATACAGTTTTACATGTATTACTTAAATAATCAAAAACAAATGTTTACATTTTGATGTTTGTTAGATTAGAAAACTAAAACTATAAATATTCTGAATCTTGAATTTAGAGAATTAATAGAGCAATGCAATATAAGGTTATTTAGTTATATAAAGTATATATTTTTATTAATAATTAATTAATTGTCAAAAAGGATAAAATATTCATTAATAATTGTTAAATTGTACAAAACAGACAAAGAGAATTTTCAATAAGGAAAAGTGTTTTATAAGAGGAAAAAGTTAAAAAATATACATATTGGAAAAGGAACTGACGAAGATAAATTTTTTTATTTTTATTATTTTTCTTCTTTTTCAAAAATTTTTAATGTTCAATTTTTTAAAATTTAACATTTAATTGTTAATTTTTGATAATTTGTTGAGAATATTATAATTTGTTTTTATTTATTTAATTTTTTCGTTATTTAATGTTTTTATAATTTCTTTTTAATATAGCGTTTCTGACTCTAAACGTTGGTTTCCTCTTTTATATAAAATTTATTGACGACTTCGTATTAAGAGATGTTTTATACTATTGTGACGACTGAAATTCTTCATGAATTTATGTTTTTGTTTATGCTTTAATTACTGGTATGATTTTATTTCTTTATTATTTTTATAATTTATTTACTATTGTAATTATTTTTATTTATTTTTAAATTTATTATTGTTATGTTTTTGTATACATAATACTTTGTACTTCTTTGATTAAAAAAATTATTTTATTTCACATTACTAGCCTCCCTGAAGAGGAAATCATTTAGATTTCGAAACGTTGGAAAAATTTTAAGCATTTAACTACATTGTCATTTTTGTTCATCTTTTTTTATCCTTCTTTAAAAAAAAAAAAAGTAAAATGGAATAATGTTCTAAAGTTTTAAAAACTTACTAGTACAACGACTGACAGAATCTTCTCAAAATATTTAATTTTATAAATTCTATAACTTAACAGAATATATTCATTTTGATATAATTCATTAAAATTTAATAAATTCTTTTTAGATTTTATTAAGAGGTACTTAAATGATAATGAAATTTTTAATAAAAATGAAAAATTATTAAATTTTCTAATTACAAATTTATGAAATGTTAATTTATTATAATTTAATAATTTAATTAATATATTAATAATAATTAAACTAATAAATATTATTAAATAGATAATATTTTAAAAATTTAAAAACTTTAAAATTTATCAAAAGTCTAACAATGTCTATGGATTTATTCTTTAAACAAGTTTACTAAAATTTCGGAAATTTATCATAACTTTTCAAATTTTCTACTATCTAACTGGGGCGACAAACAGAATCATTTAAAATTTGTTACTTTCATAAATTTAGTAATTTAAAAAATCTGACATGTTAATTAGAGTGTTATAACGACTTATCATTGAGCTCTAAAAGCATTTCATTAAAATTTTGAAAACTTAACTAAACTTTAAAAAAAATTGGGAAATTTGACCAGAACAACCATTGATAGAATTATCTAAAAAAAATTAATTTTTTATATTTTGTAAAATAACAAACCTAAAAACTTATCACAGGTCTAACAACGACCAAGGACTAATTTCTAAAACGACTTTACTGAAACTTTGTTTTGACTGGGATTTTTAAAGTTTTTAAAATCTGATAAAGAAAAAGACAGTCAGCATCATTTAAAAATTTGTAATTTCATTAATTTTTTTTACTTATTATAATAAACAGCAAACCTTAACAAGAGTCTAACAACGAAAAACGATTAAAATTTTAAACTATTTTACTAAAATTTTGGATTTAACTGAATTTCCTAAACTTTTTAAAACCTTAGTAACATAACGAAATACAAAATTATTTTAGAATTCTATTCTGGGTCCTCATTTAACTCTTAATGAAGTTCAAGGTTTGATATGATACAATATTTAAAAAATTCAAAACCTTAAAACGCTCCTGTCATTCGTTGCCCCATTCAGATTTTAGAAACTATGAAAACAGAGTTTATATATATTATTCTGACATTCTTTATCTTTAACAATTCTTTTTTCAATATGTTTATTTGTTTTAAACTTCCTCCTCTTATAAAACACTTTGTCCTTGTTAAAATTTTTTTTGTATATGTAAAATAAAATATTTTATTCAAACTTTTTACTGTCTTAAAGATATATATTTGAAAAAGAATTTCTGAAATTTTTAAAGGAAAATATTCATAACTCTGCCATTGTGACGACATTTCCGGAGATATGTAAAAATATATCTCAGAAACTAGAGGCTGATTATATAAATTTTTTTGCATTTTATATCTCAGTTTTCTTACCATAAAATATGGTACGTAAAACTCCTAAGTCCCGAATTTTAGATACCAAAGCTTTAGTTGTGGAATCTTAGATATGGAATGCGGAAAAAGTTACTTAATCGAATTTGACGAAATTTAAATTCGAATTTAGCCACAGATTTATTTTCTAATTTATTTATTTAAACACAATATCCCGCGGTCCAAAAGGACCATAAATGGGTTACAAAAGTTCTCAAAAATGTAATAATGTTTACAATGAAGATCATAAGATATAGTTATTAGATTCAAAAATAATAAGAAACGAAGAATCGTGAGTTGAGTCAATGGCGACATCAATTTGTATCGGTGGATGATATAAACTTCATGGAAAATTTAGTACACGTAATTACCAAAATGTCTATAGATTTAAAAAGATTCACTAGTACAAAAATAAAAAGTGACCTCTGCTGGAATTTAAAAATAGTTATATAGATGTTACCTCTTAGACCGCTGCGGTTGATCTGCTCTACGGCTCACACTGATCTTCCTTTTAAGCGTTTTCGCGGTGGAAGAGTCCTGGCGCCGAGTGGGGGGCGCGCGCTGATTGGGTGATGGAGCGGAGTTTGTATGAACCAGCGCACGCTCCGCCCCTTCTCCTCACCACCGTTAGACACAATTGAAAATCTCGCTGGCACTGACCAGCTTTCCCACTACTTCCGAAACGTTAGCTCCAATACTTACAGGCACATAGATCTCTAAAAACTTATCTATTGCCATTTTTAAATTAACTACGTGTGGAACTACCGTGCGGAAGTATTCAATAACTCTAATCTATAGTCTATTCATTCCCTATTTTTACAATACTTCAAAATCGTGTCGTCTGATGAACACAATTAATCTTCAATATTTGTAAAAATTCAATATTAAAAAATATCCAACATCCTTCTCTTTTATTTAAAACCACCTCCTTTCAGGTCTTGACTAACTTGAATGAGACTCGTGACAAGGCAAATATATTTGAAAGTCTTACTGACACACATTGAAATATAACTGTACGAAATTTCGTGGGGAATAGGGACGAATGCTGAGAGGAAACCGTGAAAGTGGTTCGATACAGAAATGCTTTTACTCTCCCCAGCAGTATGTCGTTTCGAGGCACGTCGCATAAAAGGTTTAGCAGTTGGCGACAGTGGCGGTGTGTTAGAACATGTTGGCCACGTTGCGGGCACTAGCACGGGTTACACAAGTAATGCGGAGTTTCAGATTATACGAGCAACCCACTTCTCTTCTCTTACTTTCTTTCTCTGTGAAATTCTCTTTTACCATCTTCAATATCCTCTTTCTTTTCCTTCCTACCTTCTATCCTATTCTCTTTTTCTTTCGCACTTTTACTCTTTGCGTCTCATCACCCTTTTGGCACATACTGAAAGATATGTGCTCTTCCGCAGTTACACTATCTCATCGTTAACAACGACTGTGTCCGACCCTTAAAGCTCGAGGTGCTACTTTCCGAGAGAAAGCGACAAGAACCTCACGAGATTGTCCATAAAATAATTAAGGAATCTCCCAGAGCTGAAATAGCTAACTTTCAACAAATTCCCTCTACGCGATTCGTTCTTCTAAAGAAGCGCTTCTTTTAACTTTATTCTCCAATTATTGCACCTCGCTATGATTGTGAAAAGTTTTTCAAGTTCCTTGACCTCCTAAAGCAAGTCTTGGAAAAACTTTTATTAACACTATTTTTGATATTTAAAAGATTTTTAGATGTTAAAAGCTTGAACATTTTTTTTTACGTTTAAAAAGTGTAGTGAAAAAAAGCCTTTTATGAACGATTGGATTTTATAACTAAATAATTGTTTTTCACACGCTTTATTATCTTTTGTGAATATAAATAAAAATCGTAAAAATATAAACGTATCTCAATTAACTTCAAAGAAAAACGTCGTGTTTGGAACTTTGGGCTATTGAATCAATGTGCCTTTTGTATAAAAAAATAGCCATATCCCTGGAGGGGTCTCGGGCGAAAATTGAGAATTTTAGACTACAATGGACTGTAGGTTGAAAAGTATCTCGAATTTCCATTTTCACAACGATCGCCAGTGTCATCTCTTCGTGAGTAACCATTTTATCACTGCCCTTCGTTTCTTTTATTTTTATTTTATTTCGTTTTTAATTAAAATTTTCTAGAACTGTAAATTTTTTTTATTTTACTGTAATTTTTTCTAATTTTTTGTCCCGCCAAAAAAAAACAATATTCTCGTAAATTTGTTAAAAGTTAGAATGAGAAAAATCTCTAAATAAAATCACCAATTTTTTTTCCCCACTTTCTATCGACTTTTTCGTAACGCGTTTTAACGGTGATGTTTTGTGGTAAATTGGAGTTTTAAAGTAGTTTATAATTTCTTAGCGTGCACTCTGACATTTTCTCGCATGCATTTACCCTTAAAAGACAGATTCGATTCGAAAGTGTCTCAGCATTTCAGTGAAGAGCAAGGCAAGTAAATTTAGCTAAGACCCATGTAAATGCGAGCAGACAAGGAGTTTCTGGATTGGAGTGCTGCTTCAGTTTTAGATAGACGCAATATGTACCAAAGAGGCAGTCCTTGTACGTGTACTTGAGGAAGTTCCTTCAACAGGGTATAATATAAGACTGCATTAACACATGCCCAAGTTTGACTATTTATTACTCAAGCTTGGTAATACCACCTGATGAGGTACAAGACGAAGTGTCTGCTTTCCAACATCGAGCGACTACTCTTGAGTCTCAACTTCTTATATAATAGCTTATTAATCCAAATTCACGGTATATTACTACCCTAAAGTTCGAGGATGTTGGTAAATTTAATCGTCTACCTCCATCCCCTCGATGTCCATCACTTCAAAACTCCTCTGGTTGTTCATAAAGGCAAATGAAAACTCATTCTTTGTTCCTGTAATGTGAACCAGGCACAACTTTTTTCTTTGGGGGTAATGAAGTGAACTTTAGTAACTGATGTATAGATAAGTGGCTACTTAATTTTGATATACCGGCGAATAATATGTAAATACTACTTGGGAATACTTTTAATTTCTTTTTAAATATCTCATTAGTTGCACAGATCACTAGGGCGCGTTTTTAAATTGATTCGGTCAAGCGTTTTCAATTTGAAATCGATTAGGTCACTTTCGCGCGTGTTAAGGTAACTTTGATTAACTTTGCGCATGTTTAAATTGCGTTGATGACTAATGCGCATATCTAAATTGTGTAGGTGACTACTGCGCATGTCTAAATTGCGTTGATGACTACTGCGCATGTCTAAATTGCGTGGCTTACTACTGCGCATGTCTAAATTGCGTCGGTGACTACTGCGCATGTTTAAATTGATTCGCTCTCTACTGCGCGATTCTAAAATAAATTTCTTTGACTAAAAAGAATCAAATTAATATATTTTAGTAACTTTAACATTTTAAATTCGAAATTTAAAAAAAAAATTTATGAAAAAAGGAAAACTCATTGTTTTGTATATATAGAAAACTATTTTATGATTAGTTAAAAATAAGTAATTATTTAATAATAACTATCAATTTTTTGGTTTATAAAAAACCGAAAAAATTCATTAGCCAAAGTGGTTAATATCCTTTTAAATATAAAATTTTATATTTTATTCTTGATACATTACATAAAAACTCTGAACACTAAACCTTTTTTCTCGTGAATATTTTTAAAAAAAATTTTGTTACATTTAATCTTCTTATAACATAAAACGTCCGAATATTATCCTTTTTCTCGTGAATACTTTACTGCACCTTTTCATAAAATAGCAGGTCTTTCAAAGTATTGGTTACTTGTAATAAAAGTAAAAATGCAGAGTTTCCGTGATCCGACCAAGATAATAAAATTATATGTGAGAAGAAGTAATTAAACGACAGTAAAGTGTTAGTAAGGTTTAAATAAATTCAGTAACTATTTAAAACGCATAAAGTACTTTGCCGACTACTTTCTTGCCTTTTCTCCAAGTTTCTTCTCTCATTTTTACATTTCACTCTCCTTCAGTTCACACAGACAGAACAGTAAATCGCCGAGCCATATTTCTTTCGTTCTTTTCTTGGCCGTTTTGTTTTGCCATTTTGCTTCACCTACCTTCGACGCAGCCAGTTTCAACTTTCCTTGTATTTTTCTCAAGAGTTTTTCCAATTTTCAATGTTGAACTCGTCGTCTACTTGAATTTACTCATAATGATTTGCCCCCAAGTTGATGAGCTTGTACCAATTCTTTTATTTGAATACTGATTCGTAAAGAAACTAGATTTATTTTCATCGATATGGACCGCATTTTGGTGTGGGTTCTTTTTTATTAAGGAGATAGATATAAATGTTTGAAAGTGTTGGGAATGTTTGATGGTATTTACACAAAAAATTCAAAGCACTTTTATTTTTGCATAATATAGTATATACTTACTACAATTATTGAATACGTCACATTTGTACACCCGTTATTAACTTAAAATGAAGAACCTGTCAACAATCCGTCGAGAAATGCACGGGAAAACGTTCCCGATGTGGACTCTATAAAAGCCAAAATGAAACTGGGCGCCATCATCTTATTATGCCCTTGTTAATTGACCCAAAGGGAAGGGATTTTACAGAAATCCTTAAACCACCCATTTAATTCCTGCAAGAAATCATCCTTATAACTTTAAACATTTCAAAAAGGAAGTAATATTTTTACGTATTCCAAAAGTATTTCAAATATTATAACATATTTCATAAAATTGATTTTGATTAGTATATAAGTTGTAGGCATGATCCTCGTTCGATTGAGTTATTTAGTAAAGCTAGAGGTTAGAAATTATAGCCGCGGTGAGCTCTGTTCGGTATCACCGCTTGCCGAGAAGTGCCTTTAGCCAGCGAGAGGTTTTGCTCTTATAAGCGGCTGGGTGGGGAGCTCGCGCCAATCAGAGCGCAGTGGGGGCACTCTAGGCGGCCGCCGCTACGTTCTGATTGGCGCGAGCTCCCCACCCGAACGTATATAAGAACAGAGCCTCTCCCTCGCCAAAGTCAGACTTCAGCAAACTGTCGTCCCGTGAGGAACTCTATCTCCCTAAATATTCTAGCGCGCACGGACTGTTCCCGATGCTATTTCTTACCGTTTTTAAGTTTCTTTTATGCAATCTTTCATTTTATTATTATTCAATCCTGTATAATTTTTTTCATTAAGTTATTATTCTTCTTAGTATAAAGATTTTGCTTCCTGTCTTTTTCATATTATTAATTTTTTGTCGGCTGGAAAATTGACAATGAGAAATATGCTTAAGGAGGAAAAGCAGGCATTATAATATTCGCACCTGTAAAATTGTACTAAAGAGTAGATCGTAGAAAAGAATGTGTCTCGAGTGGAAATGGAATGGGCACCAATGCAACTCTCGGAAGTAAGAGCTTTGCAATGCAAATAAAAAGCTCAGCGATCCGTACCACAGTACTGCCGCTTGGAATTTCAACGTAATTGAAAAAGTGCAATTATCTGCTGGCGAGATTTGTTTTTCAAGCGAAAACAAGCGATTTAGCGGGGCAGGTCTCGCGATCTACGGAACCTCGGGAGGGTCGTTGCCAGAAAGAGAGAGTAAATTCGCTACCAACATTGAATTCATTTTAGCAGGACGATTGCTTCTTTCGCTTAAAACAAATCAGCCGTGAGACGATCACGTTGCACAAAATAAGAGAAATCTTTCCGAGTCTTAAAATTCCACAATTTTATGCAATTTTTCTACGTCATACTTTACATTCGAAAATAAACGGATTTCATTTATTTTCCCGGTTTAATGAATAATTTATGCTAAAACAAAAATGAGGATGACATTAATTATAATGTAAAACGAAGTACTGATTAATTCTTTAAGGTTGTAAATTAATTCTCAAGTAAAATTATCTAGAATCGTATTTGTTTCAATAATGCATTTTTAACCGAATATTGAACTCCATGAATAAATTCAGAGGATAAATATTTGAGCTTTCTAAAGAATCTGTTACCTAATGTAGTTAAATATTTTTAATAATAATTCTGTTACGTGAGTGGAGTAAGGGCATATTAGGATAGTATTCTCATCAGATGTAAAGCGAGTGACCTATTTCATGGCTACCACGTCTTCCCAATCCTTGCTACTATTCCCTAAGCGAAGTAAATGTAATCGTGTCGCGCATTGCAACAGAATACATAACCAAGTCGGTAAATTTTATCAAAGAGCTTTCAATCACCAAAACGTGGAAACGATTTCAGTCGAGTCCAAATGAAATTGCACTGAAAAGTGAAAACTTTCACAATTAAATTGCAAATCTGACAATTTTAAATCGTTTACTGATAAAATAAAGTTAGACAAGATTATATTGGAAGAATCAGCAACCTAGCTTATATATATATAAATGTGCACATACTACCACAAACGCAACGAATCTTTCAAGCAACTAGACTTTATTACTGTTTGGCGAACTTGACTGTACCGCCTGGAGGCACCACCAAAAAGCTTCTTCCTCTCAACGTCTAACGCATATGTAGTCAGTAAATATTTCACAAGTAGCGTAATGGCGTAGAGCTATGGACAAATCGTTCCTCGAGACGAACGCCAGCAATTTTCTTCGATATCATCCACCTTGTCAATATAAAGCTCAAATAAATTTCGCTACTCGAAAAATTTTGAATTCATTTCCCATACTCTTGGATAAAAAAATTCATCTCTCAATTTTATTATTTCTTTAATAATGAATACGCCTCGCAGGCGCATTGAAATTGACAATTGAGAATGGAGAGGAGACTGGAACTCTCACTGGAAAAATAATTGTAAAACAATTTTTGTCTCTTGGACAAAAGTATCTGTGCTTAACCCAATCTTCAAGAGGTTGGAATTAAGAAATAGGCAATTCAGGTTTAATTATTAATCCTTTATAGAATAAACAAAAAAATTGCCTAACGCTTAAATTAATTGAAAAATGGGTAGGAGTGGGGGAAGAACAGTAGTCAAGAGATTCGCGGAGCGCTTTTGGGAGTGGACGCTAGAGCGAATAAGACCTCGAGTCCTGGGCGGAGCTTCATCCCCACTCCCAGGCATATAAATTAGAAGGTCCCGTGGCCCAGCCGACAGACTGCCGAGAGCAGCGAATGGATGCGGTTTATTCCAAGTACGATTCCAAGAACTATAATTAATTTATTATTCAATGATTACTGGATGGAATTGGTTTTTATTTAACTTTAATGGACTACTCAGAAGGTTCCAATTTAAAGAATATGATTTTTGATCTGTTTATAATACAATTTATTTGAAGTTACTCCTTTATTATGAAAAGAAAAGAACGTTAGTATTAATTTATTGTTAAAGTAGAATATTCATTACTTAGGATTTACACCTGAAGAGGATGCCAACGTTGGTATCGAAACGTCGTGTAGACGAAAAAATTTGGCTAATAAGCTAAGTTTTAATAAATTGATCCAGACAAATATTTCTGAGAATTAATTTATCATACAAAGATTACTGGATGGAATTGCTTTTATTTATGTTTAATAAGTCTTGGAACAAATTCTAATTTAATTATTAATCCTTTATATCATAAAAATTGCTCGGCTCAGTTAAAAAACATTTCTAAATCTGACTAAACCATTAAAATTCATTAAAAGTGTTGAATTCAAATTTAAAATACTAACCCAGAATAAGATCTCCGCATTGTTAAATTTTCAATATTCTTTATAAATACTCTGTAAATTTAACTCAAACTAACTATACAGCATTTAATAACTAATTTTGTTCTATTTTAGTTTAAAAATCCTCTTAAACATTCCATTATTTATTAAACTTCCTTTTTTCCCTGAATTTTTTTTCTTTCAATTATTCCTCTCTGACTAACTAAAGTGTAACGGAAATTAATAATTAAACTATAAAATATTAACTAGAATAAAGTTCCATTTGAGGATTTTTAAAAGTTAAGTAATATTTTATTAACTTGTCTAACAGAAAAGACTGAAATTTTCATAATATTTTTCTGAAATTAAAATTTAAATGATCTAAATTGAGTGTTATTATTATTTTATGATTATTTTTCTCGACTGCTTATGAATCTTTCTCCAAAATTCAAGTTTACGAGTTAACAGATAAGTACCTTGGGACTTTCTGCATTATTTATGTAGACGCAGTCTTTTTAATACGTCTCATTGCTTGAATGTTACGCGGGGATTTTTCAAAGGATTTCACAAGGTTTGCTCCTCGGCAGCAGTAAACCTTCAAGTTTCCTGAATTTCGACGCTTCAGCACTTGTGGTGTAACGGAGGAAGAAGAAGGGCGTAGTTAGGTAGCTACACGGGCCTTATAAATCAGCGGTAATAAATAATACCCCTCTGCACCTTCGTCTCGTCTACCAACGTCTTTAACATCCTCAACTTGAATAGATATAGATATATTCACCTACGACTTACACAATTACACACCAGTGAGGCACACAGACTCTTTGAGGCACACGCAAATTCAAACGTTGCTGCTGGACGTGAATGAACGACGTGATTCAGAGCCGCGATTATTACTTTCTCAAGTAGACCGATTAAGACAAAATTACAATTAATACTGTGATAAAGTCCTCGTGATAAAATTGCTGATTTATTAGTCTCATTTTACTGCCCAAATTTTTACCGGATAATATTTCTATTTTTATACTCGTCAAACATGTATGCCGACGATTATCCGGAATTTTAAATAGCCTCTTAGCATTATAAACGGTAACTAACTACACTTAAAAGGGGTAATAAGTTTGTACAATGGAAGTGAATAGACAGACGGATAAAAGTATAATAGCTTATCCGATAAGAAAATTAAATTTACATTTCAATTGGAATATATTTTTTTAATCAACGAAGCCAAAAATATATATCAAGCAGTTATTATAAAAAAAAAATCGTGCTGTTTAAAGTTTTACTGGAAAATATGCTTCTCTACTGAAAGTAATATTTTATCCGTTTTTAACAAACTATTAAGTTCGCTTTCAGTCACCCAGTGATCAGCTTACTACTTTCGAAAAATATTATAAACGTTTCCGAGAGTTAAGTAAATTTCATTAACCGACTGTGAATAGTTGATCTAGAAATTAGATTATCCTCGACGTTTTACTCTTGCTGAATGTTCCGTTAAAGCAAAGTTTGCGTCAGACGTTAAAATTGACGATAGCAGTGAAACAGCTGGAACAAAAGTTCAACATCATTCTCAATTCGTACTAACATTTGGACAGTATGAAACTTATTAATTAAATAAAATGTGAAATTTAATAAGTATTTTTTTTCTCAAGAGGTAAAACCCTGGTACCAGATACAATTTAAGACGTACAAATTGTTTTAAAATGTTTAAAGTTATAATGATGATTCTTGCAGGAGTTAAATGGATGGTAGATGGCTTTCTGTGGGCATTGTAAAACAATGCTTAATCTGTCATAAAATCTTTAATTGAGTTTAAGGTTTCTGTTGAGGTGGGTTTTTCCTTGTTCTGTGTCCATGCCTGCTCTTCTTCTTTCTACAGGTTAGACCTCGAATCATTAGTGGAGTTCTCCCACCCTTTCGGTTGGTCGGCGTGGGCCTGATGTGATGAGGCAAGCAGTTCCGTTTTGGCTTCTGTACAGTCCAGATCGGGCGCGTGTTCCCGTGCATTTCCTGATGGTTTCTTAACTAGTTCTTTAATTTGCTTTTATAACAGGTGAACAAATGTGACGTATTCTCAATTTTCTAATAAAACTTAACCATTATTTGTAAAGTCGAATAAATAACAAAGTAAATTAAAAAATCCATTCCAAATAAATAAGTCTAATTTACAAAAACAAAACGTAAAATAGGTTAGAACAAAAAAACATAAACGGAGTGATTTACAATTTCATTGAAAACAGAATTGCAAAACAAAATTCCTGACATTCCAACTGTTCAAATTCTCCAGGAATTTTTAATTGAAAACAAGTTTCATTCTCCACCGGGTTCTAGTGCAAGTTTAGGTAAGAGCAGAGTGTGGCGAAGGTAAAGAAAAATTCATAAAATTAACCTTGTTAAAGACAGGAAAACTGCGGGAAAAGACTGCAATAAAAAAAGGGGAAAAACAACTCGAGTCGCAAATAAGGAAGTAATTAAGCGTATAATTGTGCACAAACGGAGACAACCGCCTTTGGCGCTAATGGAAATTTCTTCTGTTGACTTTAGAAACGTGCAGGAAAGATAAGCACCAGCCCGGAGAATGCACTTTCTAATTTAACTATGCTTGTGGTAACGTCAACCGAAAATATTGCAGGACGTATTCCGATTAAAACAGTCCTCCTATAAAGTCAAAGAAAGCTCGCTCCCTAATGACTTGGTTCTGGAGTCTAGTAATCGATATTACTTCTCTGTAAAAGTTAGCCATTCTGACAGTGACTGTAGATAGGAAAAATTTAGAACCCCTATTCCACGTGCTTTGAAACTTAAAACGATATAAAACTTTTCGGAATCACTTTAAATCACTTAAAACTATTTTTAAACCTCACGTTGCCTTAAGTAAAATGTACTTTGAACCAAAGTTAATTTAGCCTCATTATTTGCTTGATTGGGTCCATTTTATGCAAAACAGACTGCTAATTACTGGGAGAAATTTATGCTAATTCCACCAAAAGGAACTTTTCTGAATTTTATTTTTAAATATTCCCAAGAGAACTGCAATTCATACAGTTTTTTTCGAAAGCTTCTTTTAAAATCGTGAGCTGCTTTTATTAAACAAATGATGATTTAATCAACTGTAACTTTTTAACTGTCGGGAAATGGTTTTTATTTTAAAAATTATTCTAGCAAATCTCCTATTTCAAGCGCTTTTCGTTTGACCTAGTTAAACTTAAATAAAATTTATTTTGTTTTAACCTTAAGGATAAAAAAATTGTTTGTATAAAGGATTTAAATGTTAAAAAAAATTTTCAACCGTGATACAAACATTTATCTATTTATAATCTTTTAAAAATGAATTGCAAGTTTCTGAGATAAAATTAAATCGGAACTGGCATTAAAATGGTATTAATAAATAAAAAAGTAGTAATCAATAAATAAATAGCAGCAAGTACGTGAGTCGCGTTTACAAATGTCAGTAGCGATACTTGTAATGAGTGGCTCACGTACCTGCTGCTGTTTACCTCTCACTGTTGATTGGTATTTTTTATTGGTTAATAACTTTTTAAAACGTTTGAGGATTTAATTCTCATTCAGGAACTTTTAATTTAGTTTTTTACAGGAAATAGGAATATATCAATGTTTTTTTCGAGTGAGTGATCGTCGAAAATTATTAGGGATTGTAAATTTAGGTCAGTGGTAATTTACCAATCGATAGTCGATGCTTGTGACAGTAGTGTAAAAATTTCCCGCGGCGCCAGTATCGCACTTTATCCCCGCTCCCGGGAGTATAAAAAGGTAGTCACCGTAATCCAAGCGGCAGTAGACGGACGAGGACAACGAGTGGAGGAGATTCTGTAGGCGAAGTTTGATAATCAATGTATGCCTCAACATAATTATTAGTCAAGTTTTTTAAATTTTTCCCTGAGTATTAACAATATAACATATGTTCGTTCACAAATTGCATTTTATAAATTATAAATTTTATGAATAGAGAAATATATATGATAGATATTACTAAAATAGAAATCGCATAGTGTAACATTTTGTAAATTTGTGTAAAATTTTACTTTTCTGATCAATAAAGAATATTTTCAATAACAAAAATCAAAAAATGTATGCCTAAACTAAAACCATCTTAAGTCAAATTCTGGTTTAATTATTGATCCTTTATATAAGAAAAGCAAAAATTGCTTTATGTAATTTAAAAAAAAATTCTCGACGCAAAAATAAATTCAAAAGATAAACAAATTCTAGTTTAGTTATTGATCCTTTATAGAATAAAATTAAAAATATCCTGCCGAATAAATTACTTGAAAAGATATACAAAAAATTGTTTGCATCAGACTCAACAAACAAATTCTGGTTTACTTATTGATCCTTTATAAAAGAAAGTAAAAAATTGTCTGACGCGTAAAAAAGCTAACGTACAATTCTATAAAAGGGAGAGGTGTCGAATAAAGAAAGTGTTTTTAAAGCAGGGTAAAAAGAAGGGTAAGAAGTGACATGTGGGAGGATCCTGAGACAATTGTTTAACAGATTCTTTTTCTCGTAGAGAAGTAAAATGCATACTTTTTGCTGGAATAAGACGGTGTTATCAATCACTGACTTTTGTTATCTGAAGCTGCAAAAACGTGGCGACCGGATGGGAAGTAAAGTTTCACTCCATCCGAGCACTCTTCCTTTGTCAGAGGGAAGTGGTTACAATCTTGTCAGGTCGAGATAAGGCATGAGTAATAAACGCGGCCAACCATACTAAATGAAATATACCATATAGATAGTAAATATGATATCGTAGCACATAAGAGGAGATCAAGAGTACTCGCAAATTTTTGTCATTCTCAGCGAATAATGTTCTGCATGTTCTTCATTGATAAAACGACAATTTTTCCTGCCTAAACCAGGAATCCGGATTAGTGGTGTCTCTACGTCTATATCACATAACTTTGTGTTTAATACTTTGATATCCTGAAAAATGTCTCTCTTATATTATATTCTAGGCTTCCTGGCTTAAAACTCGGCAATGCAGACTGAAAATAATACGTCACGCTCAGAAATGTGTTCAGTCTGATTCGCCAGGCCTCTTACTAGTTTTTTTTTATAACTCGCTTACCTAGGGACGAGATAAAGACGAACAATGAACATTGCGTTTTCATATAAACTTTTTTGAAGCAAGGAAATTAGTAAGTTAAGAGTGCGTCTCTTGTTAAAGTTTTTATTAACTCTGCACAAACAAATCTATTTACTTCTGAATCTCTCTTTGCAAACAGATTTATTTGTTGAATGATAATAAAAAATTCAATAGAAGCATACTTTTGATTCCATCATAATTAAATTTGTAGAAGCTAAAGTTCAATTCTGTTAAACGTATTAACGTGAATGAATGTAACATATGAATATGTATTTAGTAGGGCTGCATAGAAAAGCACAAGAATACTATTCATTAACTGAGTTGGTAAAGCTTTTGCATGTCGCGAGGGACCTTTCTCTTTACAGTATTATCTAAATGAAACGATGCTCTCCGAACGTAATACATGTTTTTACGCTTTCTACAAAAAGAAATTCAGAAAGAAAAACAATTTTTAAGGAGCTTACTTTTAATACCTCAAGCCTCTCAATACGAAAGTTTTTATGATCATATTTATAATGAATATTCGAAAAATAATCTTCAGATGTGAAATTTAATTTACTGAAGAAGTTTTTCTTTTAAAATAGCCATGTAATTTTTGAAATATTATAATTGTATTAGCTATATCAATTATACACATATTTTTGCATTGCATTTGATAAGAAAATATCACTTTTTTAAAAGGTTTTTTTTCCACGAAGGTGGGTGAGAAATTAAAGAGAAGAAAAGAGCTTAGCAAACATTTTAACGGAGTTGGGTGTAATTAAATGCGTCTACCTAGAGGGGAAATAAAATTTGTCTTGTCGCAGGTTTTGATAATTACTCACTGCCATGAAGACAAAATAAAAAAGCCGTAACCTTGTGAGTTATTGATATATTAAGACTAAACTGTTCTCAACTCTTATGCAATAAACAAAAACTTTAGAAAAACTACAATATACAATTTTCCCACAAATAACAAAGTTGGAAATAAAATACCAAAAAATTTTAAATATATTAAAAGCTTTTTTAAAAATGAGAAAACTTTTCGAAATGATTGGAAACACGAAATCAAGCTGTTGATGTTACTAATAAAATTTATCGAAATTAGCATTCGACAATTTATTGACATCATAAGAGAGGCAAACAAAAATGCTTTTACTAGATTCAGAGGAATATTGAATTTAAAACAGAAATCTGAATTCTCTTCAATATGAATCCAATCTCGAATTTCAGAGTGAAAAGTCGAACCACAACAATTCATCAAAGTTTGTAGTGTGTGTGTTATTTGATTTATCTCCAAATTTTAAAAAACAGAACAAAGGCCAGAATCTGGTAGTGGTAGCTATCAGATGGGTTGTTTTGTAGTATTTTGACATAAAGCGAAAGTGAAATTCAGTCGAAAGGACAAGCTTATCCTAGAGCTTTAATATCAAAACGTTGTCCAATTAGGCAAGAGTACAGAGGTAAGCGATACACATAGGCGATTGGTTATTGAGTAATCTAGCATTTACCGCAAAATTGGTAGTTGGTTTCCATATCTAGCCGGGTTAATTAGCAGAAACCTCAAACAAACTATTTTTCAACAAAATAACCGTAATTAGTTCCAGTTACTATACGTAACTTGTATAAATGCCTCATTTTCAATTTAAAATTATATTAAAATAAAGTAGAACCTGATTAGGAGAAAATCTTGAAAAGAATCCAATTCCAAACAGATAAAATCTGATTTCACAAAGTTCAAGAAATTAGAAGTTTCCGATTGAAATGCACAAGCAAAAGTATTGAAGGGGTGTTTCGGAGAAAGTTTTAAAGATTGACTACATTTCTTTACGATGAGCGAAGACGATGTAGAATCTGCAGGAGAAAAAGTAATATGTCCTAGACTAGTGAAAGTTTAGCTAAAGAAGCACTGGATGCAACTTCGGGGATGAGTTCCGAAGCTCATTCGCTACGGCAACACAGGAAGATGTGAACGTAATGTTAAGCGAACTAAGCGGAACTTTAAAATGTCCATAATATTGCATGCCGCGAGAACTTGTACAGTGTAAGGTCTAAGCTAAAATTGTAAAATTCTGAGACGACCCACTCCTTCCTGTATTTTCCAGGCATGCAAAATTCCTCAGCTGTTTTAACTAAAAGAGCTAAAAAGTTTCTTTCCTCGCACCAAATGCATCTTTAAACATGTCAACATCGATAAGTTTCAAACTTAATCCTTGATTTTTGCGCTCGATAGCGTGGCAAGTTTTTTACTCATTTTCTTCCGGTTTTAAATTTATTCCAGTTTTCATACTTTCTGCTCATGATGTTGTTAAGTATACTCGGGATGAAAAATACTTTTATTTCGATTAACAAATTATGGCGAGAAGTTTACTTGAAAATGTGGATAGATATATTTCTGCGCTGGTTGATCAGATGAGAATTAAGTTTAGGAAAAATGAGTTGTTAGGAATGTTTGATGGTATTTTGAGAAAAAACTCACGGCACTTTTATTTTCACATAATATAGTTCATTCTTATAACAACTATTGAATACGTCACATTTGTACACTCGTTATGAATACAAAATGAAGAGCTCGTCGACAGTCCGTCGAGAAATGTACGGGAAAACGCGCCCGATGTGGACTCTATAAAAGCCAAAACTGAACTGGACCCCATCATCTTATTAGGCTTTCGCTAACTGACCCAAAGAGGAGGAAGAACTCCAACGATTCGAGCTCTATCCAGTAGCGTGAAAAAGAGAGGGAGAGAGACAAAGAGAGCAGGCATAGCCACCGAACAGGAGAAAATCCACGTCAATAGGAACTCTAATTAAAGATTCTATGACAGATTAAGCAATGTTTTACAATGCTTACAGAAAGTCATAAACGACCCATTTAATTCCTGCAAGAAATCTTTCTTATAACTTTAAACACTTTAAACACGAGTTCTGGATTATAAATGACCATAAGGAGTGGGGATGGAAGCAGGAGTCACGGGATTCGTGAAGCGCGCTCGGCGGAACTGCATCCCCACTCTCGTGAGTATAAATAAGCAGACACTGCAGCTCAGGCAGCAGACGGATGAGAGCAACGAGTGGACGAGGTTCTGCGGGCGATCAACCATTGTGTTCCTGAACGAAAATCAACTTCGATCTTTAAGGGTAACATGGGTTTCATAGCTTTAAAAATCGATTTTTTTATTGTTTTATTAATTTCTACAACATGTCGAGAATATTATCCTAAATTTTCATGTCGATCGGAATAAAAATTTAGAAATTTCCCCCAAGTAAACCCATGTAACCCCTTAAAGAAATTCTAATTTAATTATTGATCCTTTATAAGAAAAAAAAGAAATCACTAAACGCATTTTTGAAAAAAATGCTTGACACAAAAAGATTGTACCAGACTTCACAGTTAAGCCTAGAATCGCTCGTGCACAAATTAATAAATCTTACAACTTATCGAATGTGTAATTTTTAAATATTCTTATTCGAGCTTGAGCAGCTGAGTCCAACGGATATTTGTGTTTAATCTTTAAATGGGAGTAATTACAATAGAAGGCTCAGTGTCTCTATTACCGTGAAATTGTAATTTAATGAGACTCTAAACGAATAATTTTATTTGAGTAGCGTTTAGCAATGAAAGAACAGTTGGAAGGAAGCTGGAAACAAGGGAAAGAGTAAAACCCATTCTATACATAGTTTCAAGCTGCGCTGAATGAACCTTACTGACCAGAGCGTTGATAAGATTTGTTATTATAACCGTTACAATTGCTGAAAGCGCAGTCGGCATCGCGAAAGTCAATCGGGTTAATCCCTAGCCATTTTCACCAAAAACCTGAGAATGTAAGAATGGTTTCCCTCGTTTTATTGGGAGCTTGGGGCTTAAAGCCAGTTTGCAATCCGGAATTACCCCCGAGAGCTTGCATCCCATGTCTACATCCAACTACTATTGCTCCCCCGCAATGAAAAAAGTATTTCACGATCACAAGTTGCGTTGACCCTATTTAAACTTCCGCAACTTTTCAGAAAACGAGACCCATAGAAACCCTTGAACTCACAGTTTACTTTAATATTTTGTTTCTTTTTTTTCTCTCTCTCTATCTTTTGACACGGAAATTCCCTCTTTACTGAAAACTTTTGAATTGGAATTCCCCCTCATATCGTAGATCCAATTATGAAATGAATTTTCTCAGAAACAGGGTAATGCGTGAAAAGAATTTTTTTTTTCTGGTTCCATTTCTTGTTCTTTATTCTAGGAAAATTTTCTTCTTGTAAAGTCGTAAATTCCTCGGTCTCTTTTAAAGCGGAGTATACCCCTAAATTTCCACCAGGAATCGAGTCCCATCGCCAAAAACAAAATTACCAGGCTCTTCGCCAAAAGCGGATTCTAAATCGTGTCTTGAAAATATTCTAGAGAAAGGATTTGTCGTTCATATGCGATTCGACACTTCGTCCTCAATGTGCCAATTCTCAGATCACCAGTTACGTGCCTTTAGGTGTTATACATATAGCGAACACCGAGGCAAAAATGGAGAAAGAAAGGCGAAAATAAGAATAAAGAAAAATAGAAAGAAAGGTACGAATAGCCGAAAGCATAAGGCATAAGCTATTTTATGCAACCAGTCAACGTCCCAGTGCCTTATTCAATGCCTTCGGTAACGCCTCCAACTTATCCTGGCAGCTTTCTTCGGGAGTCAAGTCCCTTTGGGAGACCTCGATCTTTTGTTGATAAAAGAAGATCAGCGCCTTCCAGTTAGTTTTTCTTTTTCTACGTTTCTTGACATTTTTAAATCGGGGTATTAGAATAAATTATGTTCGTCATGTCAGAAAAGTGCAAAATCGACTAGTTAATTAAAACAACTTATTTGAAAAACAAAATAATTAATAACAAATATTGATTTTGTCGGTTTATTTCATTTTATTTAGTACGAACATTTTGTGACTTTTAACTCTGCACCTGTTCAATTTTATCCGTTTTTTCTCTCGCTCACGATTTTTATGAGAGAACAACAAAAATCTAGAATTCGAGCTCCTATTAATCTGTAGAATTTTGATTAGAGCCAACACCCGCCAGGCGACGTTTTTTCGTTATTTGACGCCGTTGTTAGTTCCACACAAAAAAAGAACCAATATTATAGAAAGCTTTCGAGATGTTTCTCACGACTAATAATAATTATCCTAGTGTTCTTAAAATGTCATTCGTAATTTTTTTTTAATTAATTTAGGATCATGAGACTCACTTCTCTTCCCCTTATGAGGATCGAAGTTGGTAAAATCATTTTCTATAAATCTTCTCTCACGTAGAACGAGACAAAAATATACTTTAGCGCATGAGTAATTAACGCAGTCTCGTCAGGAACCACTTACGAATAAGTCTAAAAGTCTAGTCTCAATAAATTTTATCAATTAACTAGTAAAAGTGTTTTATTTATTTAATATAACTAGTGAACCGCATATTGTTGGGAGCCTTCTGACATTACACAATTTTTACTAAAAATATTTTATTTTTAAATTAACAAACTCCCACACCCTCGTCTTTCCCACATAAATTTAACAGTATCAATGAAATAATTAAAAACAATGCTTAGAGCGTAAACTCGTTTATAAACTTTTCATGACATAAATTCTCCATCTGGAAAAACAGTGAGGGTTCAAACTATTCATAAGTTTTAACAGCACGTTTCAAGTTTTCCTCACATTCCAATAGTATAATTGGAACGTCAGAAATCGTCAACGTCGCTTATTGAATTTGACTTGGGGAAACTTCTATTTAAACTTGCAGTTTACTTGAGACTCTATTCCATAATCATACAGCAATTTGACTAGAATAAGGGGAAGAAAAAAAAATGTCAGCATTTTCTTTCGAGACTTTGCTCTTTAAATAAATTAAGAACATTCTCGAGGCTGCTTCTTTGCATTCTGGAACCATCATTCAACCCTGTTGAAATTCTACATTCGATTCCTCTCACCAACTGTCCTGACCTGTTTGCAACTTGGAAGCAGTGGTTTTCGAGGTTTGCGCTCCCACCAGAGTTCAGTTGGCATTTGTGTAAATAGTCCTTGCACCTGAGTTGCACAGAATTATTTACAAGAATGGTGTGCCGAAACTACGACGCTACAGTTTGCAAAAGGGTTTCCTCTAAACGTCTCCTGGCAGTTTTAGAAAGGGTATTAGAGAATGGAACTGGAGAAATAAGTAAAATCGGTGGGGATTGTAACATTGATCGGATCAATGTAGATTTTGAAACTGGTCGCATACGTTAAAGTAAACGCAATAAATATTACCCTCCTGGTATGTATGCAAAGTTAGAGTGGCAATGAATTACCCTTTGCGAGAGTTTACCACCTGTTCCTGCGTTTTCTTCACTCCATTTACTCCTTGTCAAAAAAATATCCTATCCTCTCCATTTTAGCATTTATGCTCGCAAAATGAGACCTCAAAAGAAACAGGGACGGGAAACTAATGCTCACGTCACTTCAAATTTTATCCCGCTAATTCCTCGGTAATTTACGGCGAAATAAGGATAATTTACCTTTTGAAATGTGTTTCTTTTGGAATTTTAATTAATGGTGCAAGTTAGACAAATATTTGTAAATAATATGAGTTTTTCAGTTTTTGGATAACAAAAGTGTCGAGGGAATTTTGAGTTTGTAAAAACTTCTTGTGGTAAAATTTTTTTTTCTTTATCCAGGGCTGGCAGTGAAACACTTTTTTCACTATTACTCACTGTTATTTAAAATCGACCACTATTACTCACTTTTTTTAATTTTTGCTTCCTCATAGAGGAAGCTTTGTGATCGTTAAGATTTTCGATTTTCCAAAAATAGTCTAAATCGACTCATTTTCATCTAAAAAGCGAAAATTTTCATTCCTAAGCAAATGTCCAGATGTATGTGTGTGTGTGTGTGTGTGTGTATGTGTGTGTGTGTGTGTGTATAGCGTTTTTTGTGTACAAGATATCTTGAGAACGCTTAAACGGATTCCAATAAAATTTGGATGACTTATTAAGCTCATGAATATCTAAATTTGGACACAAGGATTTTTGAAAATACCCAACCAAATTTTTTTAAGCACCTTTTTCCATCGAAAAAAATCGTTTTTTGCCAAAAAAAATTTTTATGCTAAAAATACAACTTAATGAATACAAAAATCATATTCCTTATCTCAAAACGAATCGATTGACCTATATAACTTTTATAATTGGTCAAGAATTCGTATAATAATTCATATTTTGACATTTTTTTGCATTAAAATTTTTTTTTTTTCAACTTTCCCAATTAACTTATATATTATTAATTTCTTGCTTCCTCTATGAGGAAGCAAATTATTTTGCTTACTTGGAAGCGAAATGTCCATGAAATGGACATAATTCTCACCTAGTTTTTTAGTAAAATGTTTATTCAGTGTTTATAGTGATCTCATGAATATTTAAATTTTTAACGCAAAATGTCATTTATTTTTGTAATTTTGTAATTATTTTTTTACATTTCCAATTATTTTCTTCATATTTCTATTAGTTTTACCATTTTAGAATTGTTTTTTTTTTACAAATTTAAATTAAATTTCATATTTTAACATTTCACCAAATTAATTTTAGGTTTATTTATTCATTACAAGGCCTCGTAAAAATTTATAACAAAATTAAATTACTTTCTTCACATTTTGTTTCTGTTGTTGACATTTTTAAATTATTCTCTTCAAATTTCAATTATTTTCTTCAAACTTCAATTAATTTCTTCAACTTTTAATTATTTTTCACAAAATTTTAATGTTTTTTTTAATTTTTAAATTATTATCTATAAATATACCATTTTTACACCAGCTTTTAATTAATTATATCATTATTCCTTTAGTTTCTTAATATTTTAATTATTTAGACAATTTATCAAGTACTGTCTTAAAATTTTCAATTTTTATACATTATTTATCAATTATCTTTGTTATTTCTCAATATTTTTTTTTAAATTACAATTATTTTTGTCATTATTTAAATATGTTTGACATTTTGGAATTTTCTTCTTTAAATGTCATTTTCTTTAACCTTTTTATTATTGTCATAAATTTATTAACTTTTACGTCAGTTTTCAATAATTCAATTATTTTCTTCACATTTCAATTATATCGTTAATTTTTCAATTTATGTATGAAGTTTTTATTTTTTATTTCATTTTTAATTAAATTTCTTATTTTTCGTTCATTTTCTTCAAATTTTAGTTATTTTTGTCATTTTTACAATGTTTTCTAAATATATAAGTTTTTTTTCCATTTTTTAATTATTTTCTTCAACTATTGTCAAAAAAGTTCAACTTTTATACCAGCTTTTAATTATTTGTCATTATTCAATTAGTTTCTTTACATTTTAATTATTTTGTCAATATCTCAATTATTGTACACCAAATTTCAATTTTGTCCACCTGTCTTAAATATATTTTTTTTCAAATTATAAAATTAAAAAATTAAAAAAATTATAAAATTATAAAATTATTTTTTATCATTCTTGAATTTTTTTGTAATTACAAGTATTTTGGAAACTTTCCAAATATATTCTTTAAATCTTTATTATTTTGTTTCAGTTTTTTAATTTTTATGTTTATTTTTTGATTTTTAATTACTTTTTCAATTAGTTTTATCATTTTACAATATTTTTTTCAAAATTGAATTATTTTTGTCATTTTTTTAGTATTTTTTTTATATTTCAATTTTTTTTTTGCTATTTTGGAATTATTTCTTTCAAATTTCAATTATTTTCTTGAAACTTCTATTATTTTTTTTCAGTTTTTCAACTATTGTCTGAAAAGTTAAATTTTTACACCAGCTTTCAATTATTTGTCATTATTCAATTATTTTCTTTACATTTAAATTATTTCGTCAATATCTCAATGATTGTACTCAAACTTTCAATTTTTTACACGAGTCAGAAATACATTTTTTTTTAAATTTAAATTATTTTAGGCATTCTTCAATTACTTTTTTGTATTTACAATTATTTTTGAAACTCTCCAAATATACTCTTGAAATTTTAATTATTTCAAATTTCTGTCTTCAATTTTTGATTTTTCATTAATTTTTAAGTTAGTTTTGTCATTTTACAATTTCTGTTTCAAAATTGAATTATTTTTGTCATTTTTTCAATTATATTCTTTATATTTAAATTATTTTTGCTATCTTTTAATTATTTTCTTTAAGTTTCAATTATTTTTTTGAAACTTCTATTATTATTATTTTTTTCAATTTTTCAACTATTGTCTAAAGTTTAATTTTTACACTAGCTTTCAATTATTTGTAATTATTTAATTTGTTTCTTTACATTTTAATTATTTCGTCAATATCTCAATTATTGTACGCAAACTTTCAATTTTTTACACGAGTCACAAATTCATTTTTTTCAAATTTAAATTATTTTTGTCATTCTTCAATTATTTTTGTCATTTTCGAATTCTTTTCTTTAAATTTAAATGGATTTCTTGAATCTTTATATTATTGTCATAAATTTTCTAATTTATTAATCAGTTTTCAATATTATCTTCAAATTCCAATTATTTCGTTACAATTTTTATATTTTCGTCTTCATTTTTTAAAATTTTTAATAAATTATTGTTTTTATTATTCAAATATTTTTAACATTTTAGAATTGTTTTCTTTAAATGTCCTTTTACACAATCTTTCTATGGTTGTCATGAATTTATAAACTTTTACACTAATTTTCAGTTATTTATGTCACTATTCAATTATTTTCTTCACATTCAATTATATCGTTTATTTTTTAATTAATGTACTAAATTTTTTATTTTTACTCTCTTTTTTAATTATATTTCTCATTTTTCATTAAATTTTTTTTCAAATTTTAGTTATTTTTGTCATTTTTTAATTGTTTTCTACATATATAAATATTTTTTGACATTTTAAAATTATTTTCTTCAAGTTTCAATTATTTTCTTGAAACTTCTAATGTTTTTCAATTTTGCAACTATTGCCTATAAATTTAAATTTTTACACCAGCTTTAAATTATTTATATAATTATTTTATCAGTTTCTTCAAATTTTAATTATTTCGTGAATATCTCAATTATTGTATCCAAAAATTTAATTTTTTACACCAGTGTCAAATTCATTCTTTTCAAATTTTAATTATTTCTCTCATTTTTCAATTATTTTCTTTCCTCACTATTTTAAATTAAAAACTCACTTTTTTTACCATTTTCAAACTACAAATTCACTGGCGGCCCTGCCTTATCTTAAAGCAAGTTTTTTCCTAAGTTGAAAATCATTTACTTTAAAAAATACAGAATCTATAGCGAGAAAACAGTAAAATATTTATTAGAACCCTTTTCTTCAACAGTTTTATTTCTTTCAAATATCCAACATTTTTGGAATAAAAATTGACTCTCGTATTCAAGAGCTCGCTATCTCGGAGAGAAATTTTTATTTTTATTTTGTAAAAAATTGGATTTTATGTCACTACCGGAAGCTGAGTCGTGCTTGAAAATGTGAATGTCAGTCTAACATGTGAAATTCAAATTACTTTTCTCTCTCGTATCTGAAATTTCCAATCAAACTTTTTTCATATCACTGCAATAAACACTTTATATCGAAAAGTAACTTTCGATTTTTTCTCCAAACAGCAGTTTTAAACTTCTTGGCAAATTTTTTCGTTAATTTGTCCCATCCATACATTACTCCCTTCCTTCTCTTGAAGAGCATTCTGCCGATCGAAATAGATTGAAAAAAAATGTCCCAATAAATTGAATTTTCACCAAATGACTTTAGTGTGTGATAATTTTTTTAAAGCAATTGTAAATTTATTCCAAGTTTCAATTCGAATTGCTATTTACTCAGTTGACATTTGCACATTTCAGACTTTGCTCATTTCCGTAACATTCTCTCGAAGGAGATTGCAAGATTGTAAAAGTTTCTCAAGTACTGGAACTTGTACATCGCATCTTTGCAAGAGTTCATTCTGGCACTGATACACCTTTAACCTCTGTATATACATCTAGTCTTTCAAAGTCGAGTTGCCATACCGTCACAGCCAATCTCCGGCACTATATTTCCAAGGAAATGAATCATTCGCATTCGTTTGAGGGCACGTGGTTGAGGGTTCCCTGGATTGGCTGGTCGGCGAACATCCTTAAATTGACTGTTCATTTCTAATCCGATTTATTTATCTTTTATGAAAAATCCCCCCACCTCTTGATCCAAAAGATCTCCTTTAACCCACTCACAGTAGCGAAAAACCTACTTTTTCGTTTCAAATTACCCTACAGGTCTTAATTCTCGACCGAAATTAAAGTTTTTATTTTTAAATTCCTCTTAATTAAATTCTCTATCTAATTGTCGGGCTTATTTTATTTATTTATAGTTATTAAAACATTTTTCTAATTATAATTTGAGAACCTTTGTGAAAATTTCTCTAATTTAATTGCAATTCCTCTGTCATGAAAGAATATGGCTTAATCACCTTCGGCACTGATCTCGGACTCAATAAAAAATTTTCAACAATAATTTATCATCTTTAATTAACAATCAAAAATTTAATTAAAATCTAATCGCGAAATGTTGAGCGCCAGATTTTTTTCACGGATGAACCACGTCAGCAACAATAACAAAATCAAACAAGAGCAATCGATTCCGAAAACGACAAAAATAGATTCTTTGCAAGACTACTAATAATTTAAATAATTTCCATAAAACCTCAATATCAGTACTAAAGCATCAAGACACAAAGTCAACATTAAAACTTCATCTTTAATATCAAAAGAATCTAAATTTTAACGGTCATTAAATTATTAATTTTATCAAATTTACAATCAATGCAATTTTCAAATCCTGCAATAAATCCTACTTATAACTTTAAAGATTTTAAATAACAACATTTTAGTATCAAAAATAATAAAAATATATTCTAACATTTCCTTCCTACGCTAGCTACAAAGCGAAACTGCATAATTCCTACGTTAATTAGTTTTAAAAAAAACAGTATTAAAAAAATTAAAGCCGCGACATACAGTGCCGTCCAGCAAAAATTCTTCAGAATTTTTGTCTTTACAAAAAGTTTTATATTTTGTTAACCAATAAAGATAAAACAATAAATGAGGATTTTTTTTTAAAGCTTATGTTCACTTCTTTCAGGATATCTAATGAGCTGAAGAAAAAAAAATTTGTTTTATTACAATTACTCTTAAAAATAGTAAAAAAATTCCCTTTTTTTTTTTTTTGGTAAATTTCAAACTGATGTATTTTATAAACAAATTGTCACATTTTTATCGCAGACAATGCATTTGAAAGATAATTTTATCATATTTAAAACAAATTTTTAGGAAATGTTCTACGATTTTTTTTAACGAAGATATAGATAATTGTTTAAAAAACAGCACTTTTTTTAAATAGGTATAAGTCCAGAACGGTTGATTTTGGAAAAAAATGTACCTTCTTATATGTAGAATCAGAAAAAAATATTTAGAACTAAAAAAAAAAATTTACTATATTTTGAGTTGATTTTTTTTAATACATGGTAAAAAAAAATTTTTTTTTTACTATATTTTGAGTTGTTTGTTTTTAATACATGGTAAAAAAAATTTTTTTTTTATTCTAAATATTTTTTCTGATTTTACACATAAGAAGGCACATTTTTTTTGTTAATAACTTTTTTCCAAAATCAACCGTTTTAAACTTATGCTTATTTAAAAAAAGTGTTGTTTTTTAAACAATTACCTATATCTTTAAAAAAAAATAGTAGAACAATTTCTAAAAATTTGTTGTAAAGTTGATAAAATTATCTTTCAAATGCACTGCATGCGATTAAAATGTAATGATTTGTTTATAAAATACATCAGTTTGAAATATACAAAAAAGGGAATTTTTTTACTATTGTTAAGATTGATTATGTAATAAAACAAATTTTTTTTCTTTAGCCCATTAGATATCCTGAAAGTAGTGAACATAAGCTATAAAATAAGGCCACATTTATTGTTTTATCTGTAATGGTTAACAAAATATAAAAAATTGTTTTTCTCCTCATGGAGATTTCTATTTGTTTTATATTAGAACATTATATTAGAACATTTTTTATTGACCTGAAGAGGACATGATTATCATGTCAAAACATGTAGTCAAATAAATAAACTAATAACAACTTTATTTAAATGAGGTTTAAATTCGATATAAGGCCTCGTAAAAATTTCCTACCAAATTGAAAAAGCGAATTGTAAAAATTTAATATAAGAGTAATTTCGTTAGTTTTAAATAAACAATAAAAAATACAATTCATGATCAATAAAATCGCAAGTTTTTTCAACCTGAGAAGTATCTAGTAAATCATATATAGAAATAATTTAAATTACAAATTTTTGATCCAACAGAATGTTTCACAAAAAATAAAGTTTCTACGCAAAAATTAAATATAGGAACTCTCCACTACTCTACAAAATTTTTTATTAATAAATCTTTTAAAAATGACACTTTAAATTATAAGAAAATTTATAGGAGGAAATTCCGCCAATTTGATAATGACGCGTTCGAAAAAGGATTTTTCCTAGAGAGAAGTACTTAAAACAGACTTCCAATTACAGTTCGAAAGTTTAAAAAAAAAAATTTTTTTTTGTAATTCGTTTATAAATTGTTTATAAACAATTAATTTTTTTTTAATGTTCTGGAACTTTTAAAGATCGGGAAAAGATATTAAAATGCACTTAAATCTCTCTAAGAAATCAAAATCCACTGAGAAAATTGACGAGCGATTCATTTTTTGGGGCATTTCATGAGAAATTCGAACACTGTAAAAACAGGTGTCTTACAAGTGTCTTATTTTAAGACATAAGACATTTAGAAAGCGTCTTACAGGTAGTTTTAAGACACTATCTCAATGGTTTAAAATTAAGACACCTTAAAATGTCTTAAAAGTGAGGACAAAATAAGACACTTGTTTTTAGAGTGAATAGCTTTTGCTTACACTTCGTCATAAGGTAGAATATTTGGTACTAAATAAGTTATTAAAAATGTTGTGAAACTTTTTGGCAAACTTATTTAGCACCTAGAATAATAAAGAGAAAGAGAAAACTAAAAAAAAATATCTATTTTCGATGGAACGAATTTCTCATGGAATGCCCCAAAAAAATAATCGCTCGTCAATTTTCTCAAAGGATTTCGATTTCTTAGAGTTTTAAGTGTATTTTAATATCTTTTCCCGATTTTTGAAAGGTTTAGAACATTGAAAAAAATTAATTGTTTATAAACAAATTACAAAAAAATTTTTTTTTTTAATTTTCGAACTGTAATTGGAAATTTGTTTTATGGCTTTTGATTCTATCCAAGGTACACTTGAATCGGAAAACTCATTTAAGAAATATAACCTTTTATTTAAAAAATGTTTAAAATTTTCATTTTGCAATAACTATTGTAAAAATTTTTTCAAAAATTGTTTGTTTGGTATAAACAAAATAGAATTAACCATAATAATTTTTTAAATATTTCGATAAAAAAAAAAATTTCTATGCTTGCTGATTTTACAAATCTAACCCCAATTTCAATAAATTGTTTCACTATTTTTAAGACATTTTAAACACCCCAAAATTAATTTAATACGTTTTTTAATACATTTTCTTCATTTTCTAAAAAGAAAAACAATAATATTCTGAAATTCAGAATATAACCTTAGATTAAGAATATTTTCATAACAAATTTAAGAATATTTTATTCATAAATATTCGAAAATTAAAAGAAACTTTTGAGGTTATATTAATGAAAAATGGATATTGCGTTATATTTCTTGAAGCCTGAATTGAAAAAAGGAAGAGTATGCAAAATACGCTTTTTCCATCATTATTTAAAAATATGTACAGAATTTATAACGAGAAATTTTAGTGTTAAGCAACATGGGTCTTGGTAATAAACATCAAATACATGTTTCTAAGTTGCATGTGAAAATGAATTTTTCTTCCCATACGTATGACAAGCATATAAAGTAGATTTTTTTATGAATTTTTCATGCAATGCAAATGGACATAGTTCCTTTTATTTCCGGTGGTGGTTTCGGTGTACCCAGTTATCGTTGGATGTGTTAATGTCGCAATTAAGACAAAGGGGAGAGAGATCGCTTTAAATAAAATTTTAAATACAATGACTAGAGAACTAAGTTTAAATTAACTGTTTCAAACTTGCAGCAATGTATTTTCTTTTTATTGCAAATTCAATGAATAAACAATTTCATTTTTGCTCAGTCAACTTTTTTAATAATTACTTTACAGTTTGCTTTGTTTCTCATCTAGAAGAAAATTCCACAGAGAAAACTAATTTATTTTTACTACACTTTTTTTTTTGCCAGCTTCCTCTTTGTCAACTCGAAACAAAATAATCATTTTTATTATGAATTTATATAACTTCCTGGTGTTTTCATTTTTTTCTTAAAAAAAAAAAAAAAAAAAAATGTAACGAGAATAGCAAAATATTATTGAGTTGGTAACAAGAGCATCAAGGACGTATCTTTTTATAAACCAAACACCCCAGATATTTGCATGATTGCTTCGAATTTCCTCTATTCATATGTAAGTACATGTATAGTGTCATCGTTTAGCGAACCCATAAATTCTAACATCGTACACCCTCGTTAAATTTTATCCGGTTCACCTAACCCTTCCATATTTTCGTAACTACGTACATACTGAATTGTCAGAAATAATAGCAATATAAATTGTTATTCCACTCGAGACACACATTGGAAAAACAATTATTCTCTTCGCTAAATTAACGACAGAAGTTCTCAATAATAATGATACTTAATTGACACTAATTATACAATTTCTAAACACTCCCAACTGTAATTAAGTTAATAATAATAATCGAAAATTTCCATTTCTTTGTTACAGTGAACTCTGCCAGTATGAGGTCGTTATCTTTGGCCCTATTAATATTTCAAATTTTCTCCGTATTAATATAGGTGAGCTTTAAAAATTTAATTCTATTATTTTATTAAATATAGAACTCAAAAAAGAAACTACTTTATATTCTTACAAGAGTTAAAAATACAAAGTAACAGAATTTCCACTTTTAGTTTAAAAAGGAGTTTCTTTAAAAAGAATTTTCCGACTTTGTAGAGTATGCAAATTGGCTTCATTTTTTTGCCCATAATTGCACAAAAGAAACAATGTACTTTTCATAATAAAAGTTATATTTTCTTTTATATTTGCAGATAAACTAGGATACGACTGGCCATAGAGGAATTGTCCTTTTTCTACGTGAAGAAAAACCAGAACTGCTCATTCGTGGATAATTTCGATTCACCAACAAAATCCAAAAAAAGAGTTTATAAAATTAAGAAAATATTCTAATTCCAAAGAAAATAGAAATAATAACTTTTGCTTGTGGTTAAAAAATTAAAAAAAGAAACAAATTTACCGAAAAAATTCTATATAGTAAATTGTAAATAATTCTACGTGTAAATAACGAAAAGAATGATTGTAAAAAAAGTCTAAGGAAGCAAGATATAAAGAAAACTTTATGTGACATTGGTAGAGATAAATTGCATTCTGGGCAATAAAATTATGATATTATAATATTGATATTAACACAATATTAATAAGATGATATTAATACTGATACAATATGACGAGGTATCAATATTAATAAAATTTTATTGTCTCTGGAATAACGTATTTATAAAAATATTCAGTCCGATAGCACGATATGAAATATTAATGCTGACGTGATGTGGATAAAGTCATAAATTTGTAAAATATCTATTACACAAAGTTATCATATCTCGAATTTTGTATTGCTAATTTAATTAAGCTTCAAACAAATTCAATTCAGAATATATGTCTGTAAATATTAGATAAAAATGTTATTGAAAATACGAGATACAAATATTAATAAAATTACTCGACAGATATATTTATTAATAATAATTCTATTGGGACAAAAATAAAAGAAATTCAAATTTAATTAATTATTACTCTTTCAAGAAGCTACAAGTTTTAATTGTTATTTTATCAAAATATTCTTCGATTGTAAAAATACCAGATCTGATTTTTATATTCTAAAAGTATACACTATAAAAAAAAAACATTTTTCTATTATTAAGAATCGGAAAATAATTTTAACATTAATTGCAAGTATTTCTACTTTTTTACTTGTTGATGTTTGTATTTAAAAAATTGTTAATCTTTCGCTACTATTAATTACACTATTGAGATTTACTTTTTGATATGTTTGTTTTGCGTATTTTAAATTTCCGGTTATTTATGAAAGGAGCTGGTATTTAATAAGAATTGCAATTAAGTTAACGAAAGTAATATTTTGTTAAATCGGCTTTCAGCAACTTTCTTTGAAGCTACAGTAGTACTACTTTAATTAAGAAGATAAATTTCTCGTCTTGCATCCATTCGCAGTAAATAAGAGATTTTAATACGGTTCCTGTTTAATAAAAATGAGAACTCGGTAAAGAAAGGTCCGTATATTCTAATATTGAATTTATTCGACGATTGAATTTACATATGTACATTCGTGTATTTCTTATTCAGAGTGTACTATATTGTACAGAAAACTACTACCAGTCCCTAGTCTGATTTTTGAAATTTTTCGACCAACATTATTTCAAGGTACACACCCAAATGTCAATGGTTACCTTTTTTTTTTTATATATATACACATTTTCAGAATATTTTATTTATTCAGAAAATTGTTTGAATCGAAGAATATAACTGAGAGTATGATTAAATATAACAAAATATTGTGAATGATTAATAGTAATAATAATAAATCAGTATACTGAATAATATAATAATAATTATTAATAATAATAAAATAATTACTATGTTACATAATAAAGTGTAAAAATGTGTTATTAGTTGTGAATTTTATCCATATTTCTGATTTGTTTTTATTTTTATAACAGGCAACCATTGACATTTTACTGATACTTGTATAATTATAATTAAAAATTATTTCGTACACAGAATTTTGTAAATATATTTAACTCTGTGTACAAAAAATGCGAGCACACCAAAAACATGAAATGTTTTAGTGGAAAAAAAATTTTATGAATTTAACCTAGTCGTGTAACTAATCACACAAACTATACCAAATAAGCGACAGATAAGATGAAATTAAAAGTTAAGTTTAAATTAATGACAGAAGTTATTATATTTACATGAATGTAATATTGATATTGAAAATAATGTACAGTGTAATGTTTCTTATATGAAAATGCCGAAGAATAAAAAAAAAACTTTGTTACCAATTTCGAGTATCTTTTGTTTTAAATTTTAATTTAGGTACTCAAATATCAAATTATCCAAACTCCAATTATTACGAAATTCCAATACCCAAGTTTCTTTTCTTCAAAAAATAAATTTATTCACGTTTTAATTCTTTCAAATCAAGTTAATTTGAATTAATCTTATTTCAATTCACACAAATTTTTCAATTTTAAATTTAAAAATATATATTTTAAATTCAATTTTTCCAAATTTCATTCCTCTAAAACAACTTTCTCAAGTTCCAATTCATCAAAATATCAAATTACTCAAGTACTAATTTATCAAAATTTAAATATATTCTTTATATTTATACGATTTTCAATGAATGCAAATTAAAATTTATTTAAACTCCAATCCATCCAGATTTGAATATAATCTAATTTTTTTTTATTTGTCTTAATCCTACAACCAAAACCAACAACAGTAAGTAAAATCTACACAAGATTTTAAAAAATAAAATTTTAATTAATTTCATTTTTTTTATTGTAACTTAAATTTATTCAAAGTTAAATCGATCCTAATTAATATTAGTTGTACTTTTTTATTTAAATTAAAATTTTTTTAGATTTAAATCTATTTAAACCTTAATTGCTTAAAATTTATCTTGATACTATTTTTAAGAAACCGTAATCTTGATTGTTTAAAATTCCAGTAACTCTTTTCATATTTTTAATTTTTGAAAGCATGATTCGTTTATAGTTATAAGATTTTTTTAAAATAGAGTAGCTTACTAAATTTTAAATTTAAGATTTGAAATTATACAAAGACTTGGATGTTGTAAATTTTAAATTAAAATTATTAATTATTAATTAAACTAAAATTGGACCAAGATTTCGACGTCATATGAAGGTAAGTTGAAAATTAAACCACCTCTATAAATTAAGTTCTCTTTATTTTTAAATTAGACTTGGTACTTAATATTAAATGATAGTATCAGCCAGTTGGATCTCTTTCCACGGTAGTCGATTTAAAAAAATAATTTTAGTTTCTACAACATTATAATTATCCAAATTTTATTGTATAATTTAAAACAGTACTCTCTAAATCTAAATTAGTTAAAAATAACTAATTATAATTAAAAAAAATGACAAAAAACTAGTTAAAATTTGACTAGTTGAAATAGTAAACAGAATTTAACTAAATTTTAGTCTAAAAGTATATATATATTTTCGTGCTCCAGAAAAAGGCCAACTTTTAATTTTCTATAGCGCAACCCAAAAATACAGATCTTTGGTTCAGAAAAAAATGAGCATATTTTTGATTAATTTTTTAAACAATTTTTAAAAATCACGCTATTCCATATTTCACCAAATTTCTCTCATTTTTAAGAATTTACGATTTTGCGATTTGACACATAAAATTTCATTCAACTTAGAGCAATGATTTTTTCCTCAACAAATTTTCAATTTTTTTCTTCCATTTTCTTTTCAATTTCATTTTTTTTCATTACTTAATAACCTTTTTAAAATTATTTAACTCAATTTTCAGTTTTTTTAGTCATAGTCAAATTGTTTTCTTGAAATTTCAATTCTTTTCTTTAAATTTCAATTACAATTTTTTATTTTTATTCTTGACTTAAATTTCATCAGGAATTTTGGCTCCTTCTTTAAAAAACTATTGTATTAAAAAAATACCGCAAAAGGCCTTGTAAAAATTACTTAACAAAATTACTTTTCTCATTTTCGCAAATATTTTATCTTATAGTCTTTAATTTTTAATTATTTTTTCAGAAATATCATCAATTTATAATTTTAATCCTTTAAATTCAATTGTTCTTGTCACTTTTTAAACACTTTTTTCAAAATTAAAGTTTTTAAAAGTATGTTTAAATGCAATTTCTTCGTTTTTCAATTATTTTCTTTATTTCTCATATTTTGCTTTACTTTTAATCTGTTTTCTTTACAATTTCTATTTTTAAATGAGTTTCTTCAATTAATTTCTACAAATTTAACTCGTAATTTATATTTTTTAATCATATTGATCATTTTATACTGAATTTCATCAAATAAAATTTTCTTTTACAATTATAAATTATTGGCATCAATTGGAATTATTTTTCTTATTTTTTAATTAATGTTTTAAATTTTCGATCATTCTTATTCTTTCAATTATTTTCGGCATTTTTATTGAATGCCTTGAATTCTTAATTATTTTTCACATTTTATAAATTTTTTTCTAATTTTTAAATTAATTGTGATGTTTTTTATTTTTTTTCTTCGATTTTCATTTAATTTGTTAAAATTACTTTAGTTTCAATTACACTTTTAATTTTTTAAATATTTTTCTTCAATTTTCGGTAATTTCCTCTACTTTTAATTTTTTTTTTTTTGAATTTTTAATTAAAATTTAAATTTTGCTGTTGTTTGCTGTATGTTTGTTAATAAATAATTATAGTCTTAAATTCAAATTGTTTTTCCCATTTTGAAATAGTTTCCTTTAATTCTCGGTTTTTTTTAATTTTCTACTTGTAGCCTATAATTTTTAATTATTTTTGATATTTTTTGTCAAACGGAATTTTTCGATTTTACACTATTGTCTTGAATATGATTTATTTTTCTGTTTTCAAATGAATTTCTTAAATTTAAATTTTTCTTGTCATTTCAAAATGAATGTTTTCCTTTTACAATTCTTCTCTTAAAATTGCATTTTTTCTTTCTTCAAGTAAAAAACTGTTGTAATCAATTTTAATTACTTTTATCATTTTTATTTTTTAGTATATTTCTTCTTCATTCAATTAGTTTTTACAATGTTAACTTCAAACGTACATTTTTCAATTATAATTTAAATAAGAATAAGGTTAAACCTTTTAATCTATTTTTCAATTATGTTTGATATTTTTAAACAAGATTCTTCAACTTTCAGTTTCTGTATTCAATTTTCACGTATTGTCTTAAATATTTAATTATTTTATACAATTTCAGATTATTTCTTAATTTTTCAATTTGAAACATGTTATTTTTTATTTTTATTTACAATTAAGATGTTTTTAATTTTTCAGTATTTTATTTGAAATTTTAGTTCTTATTAATCTTATATTCGTAGTATTTTATATTTTTTAACAATTGAAAATTTCTTTTAATTTTTTATCAATGTCATCAATATTTTTCTTAAGTTTTCAAAAATATCTTCCATTTTCTTAGGAAGCCTAAAAAGTTAATTTATTTTTGTCGCTTTTTAGTAAATATCTTCAATCTGTAAGATATTTCTGTAAATTTAAACTAATATTTTCATTTTAATTATTTTTCTCATTTTTAAATTCAAAAAAAGTTGTTTTTAAAGATTTTCTTTCATTTTTTGTTATTTTCTTGAAATTAACTTGTAATCAATAATTTTTTATTTTATTTGTTATTTTAAAATTAATTTCTTCAATACTTTATTTTTTCTTCTTTTCTGAAATTCTTTTTTTTTAATTAAATTTTTTAGTCATTACTCAATTGACTTCTTTTTAAACGTTTTTTCTTCAATTTTCATTTAGTTCCGTCATAATGAAATGGTTTTCTTGAAATTTAAATTCTTTTCTTCAAATTTCAATTACAATTTTTTATTTTTAATCTTGTCTTTAATTTCTTCCGAAATTTCGATTCCTTTTAGAAATTTAAAGTATTGGTATTGTCTTTAACTTCAATCATTTTTTTTTATTTTTAAATTAGTTTTTTCAACTTTTGTCTATTTCTCATCTGTTAATTATTATTTTTGTATACTTTAACTTATAATCTTTAATTTTCGATTATTGTTTAAGGAATTTCTTTAATTTTTAATTTAAATTCTTGTTATTGTAAAATTAATTTTTACGTTTCTCAATTATTTTTATTATCCCAATTATCCCCATGTAGTTACGCCTACGCAATTATTTAACTAATTTTAAACCAAAAATAAGTGGAATTCAATTTTAAAACAAGTGAAAGTCTTAATTTTCAAAGATTTTTTACATTGATTCAATTAATTCAGACTTTGATACTATTATTAATTTCGACATCAATATAAATTCAGCACCAAGTAAAATATTGTAATTGATTCAGAGATTCTAATTTTACAATGTTATAATGAGATTCCATTATGTCCGCGTACTCTTGTGAATAAACCGGATTAATACGTACACGTTGCGAAGTTTCGAACTAACCTGTTTCCCTTTAGATTGAATTTGTGGCCAAGTGTTTCTGCGGATAGGAAATTTCGTTGTATAGTTATAGGAGTATCAAAAGTAGTTTATTTTAACCAACTAAAACACTCTCCCCAAGTCCATAGTACTTAAATCACAATTAATTCAATCCTCAAGAAAAAAAAACTGATGTCAAGATAACAATCAATCAGAATTTCAAATTTAAAAAGATGGAATCTATTTCAAATCAGGCAGAGTAAACAACTTCAGATTGTCACTTAAATATATATTATTTTTCAAGTAAAATTAGGAGATACGTTTCTTTACGATTTTCTAAAAAAAAACCATTTACAACAAAGTTATGAATACATAACTTTGTTTAAATAATTAAAAATCGAAGAAAATTAAAAAAATTCGAAAAAAATGTTCTACAATCTAGAAAAATAATTAAAGAATAATGAAAATAAAAAAAAAAAGTCAAGAAAATATTTGCAAAGTAATAAAAATAATTAAAAATTAAAGAAAAGAATTTTAATTTTGTGAAAAATAATTGAAAAAATTGCAACATATATTTGTAATAAAAGAAAATAATTGCAGAATGATAAAAATAATTGCAAATTGAAAAATAACTGGAATTTGAGATAAAGAATACAAAAATTAGAAAATTAATTAATGTATAATTAAGAATGATAAAAAGTAATTGAAAAATAGTAGAAATAATTGAAAATTAAAAAAAATAATAAAAATTTGTAAAAAAACAATTGAAAATATTACAGAATATATTTGATATAAACAAGACTACTTGAAAAATGTTAAAAATAATTGAAAATTAAAGATAATTATGGACATTTAAGAAAAAAGATTGAGAAAATTACTGAATTTATTTAATATAAAAAAAAAAGTGATTGAAAATCGAAAAACATCATTTAAAGTAAATACTTGAAAAATACAATTAAAATTTAAAAACAATACATAAAAATGTAAAAAATTGATGAATCATGAAACAGGATTTTTAGTATTGAAAAATATTTGGAAAATGATTGTGGAAAACGATGAAAATAGTGAAACTGATAAATTAACAAATTTGATGAGTTATGTCCTTTCATTATTTAATTAACATTACAATTTGCCATTAACAACTCTCTATTGAAGAAATTAAATGTAATTTTAAGAAACTAATTACAATTTGATAAACAAAAATCATATTTTTTGAAAATAATTGAAAAATGACGAAAGAAATTGAAAATGAATTAATAAATAAATAATGAAACTAATTTGATATTGAAGGAAACAACAAGACTGAAAAAGTTTCATTTAAAAAAAATGAAGAAAATAATTGAATCTTGCTGAAATTTAATTTAAAATTTAGGAAAAAAATTGAAAAATGATGAAAATAATTAGTAATTCAAGAAACGTTTTCAAAAATTGTAAAAATAGTTGAAATAGTTTCAAATAGTTTCAAATTTATAATCATACTACACCTTTTTAACATTTTCTCAAATTTAAAATTTCGATTGTTTATCTGAAATGTTAATTATTTTCATCAAATTTCGATTGTTTCTGCGATTTTCCAATTATTCTCTTTAATTAAAATTTTAAGTAATTTTGTAATTATTTTTTTTAAACATTTAATTCTATGCTTTTTTAAATTTATTCTTTCAAATTTTACTTACTGTTTTCAATTTCTCATATTTAAATTATTTTCATATTTTTTCAATTTTTTTTTCTCAATCTTAAATTATTTTCAGCATATTTCAATTATTCTTTTTCAATAGTCAATTAATTTTATCAGATTTTCAAGTATTTTTCGCAAATTTTAATTATTAGTTTTGTTTAATTCTACAATTTTTTAAATTATATATTTCAAATTTAAGTTATTTTTTCCATTTATTATGATTTTTATCATATTTCAATTATTTTCAACAAGTTTGTAATTTTAAAATCATTTTTCAATTATTTTCCCAATTCTCAATTTGTTTCTTATATTCTTTAAATTATTTTCTAATTGTAAGATTAATAGTTGTCTCAAATTTCCCATTATTTTCTTCAATTTTAAATTATTTTCAATTTTTTTCATGATTTTAAAAACTTTAAACTCTGTACCTGTTTAATAAATTAAATTTTTTAAAATAATTTTATAATTATTTTCTTTTATTAAATATATATTCTAAGATTTTTTCAATAATTTCTCTCAAATTTTATTAACTTATTTCAATTTTTCATATTTAGATTATTTTTATCATACTTCAATTTTTTTTTGTTAATCTCAAATTATTTTCAACATATTTCAATTACTTTTTTCAATTTTAAATTAAATTTATCATTTTTTAATTACTTTCCTCGATTGTTAATCATTATTCTCATTTTCTAAAATTATTTTCTTAGATTTTTCAGTATTTTTCTAAAATTTCAATCATTTTTTCAATTTTTAATTATTTCAATTTATTTTCATAGTTGTCAAAAAAATCTTCTTAATTGTCTTCTAATTAAATTATTTTTAGCTTCCTACAATTTATAATTATTCTCATTTTTTTCAATTAATTTTCTCAGATTTTCATGTATTTTTCACAAATTTCAATTTTTAGTTTTGTTTAATTCTGCAATTTTTTCAATTATTTATTTCAAATTATTTAAGTTATTTTTTCAATTTATCATTGTTTTTATTATATTTCAATTATTTTCTACAAGTTTTAAATTTTAAATTCATTTTTCCAATATTTTTGCCAATTCTTAATTATTCTTATAGTCTTTAAATTATTTTCTAAGATTATTATTTTTTTTAAATTTCCCATTATTTTCTTACATTTTAAATTATTTTCCATTTTTGTCATAAATTCAAAAATTTTAAACTGTTTACCTGCTATTTTAATTATTTAATTTAATTTTAAATTATTTATATTATTATTATTATTATTTCTTAATTATTTACGTTCTTTTTTATAATTTCCAAAATATATTAATTATCTGAAATTTCTATTATTTTATTCGATTTTCAATTATATCTATCATATTCTTGAATTTTATGTATATTCTGTATTTTTTGCAATTACTTCTCTTAAATTAAAAATTGTTCTCTTCAATTTTTAATTATGTTTTTCTTTTTTCATTTATTTTCTCTAATTTTTAATAATATTTTTTTTTATAACAAATTTCTTAGTTTTTAAGTTATTTTCTCAAATTTCAATAATCTTTTTTTATTAAAAAAATGTTCAGCAATTTTTTCAATTAATTATTTCAAATTTCCTTCTTTTCAACATATCATTGTTTTTATTTTATTTCAATTATTTTTCCCAATTTTAAATTATTCTTATTTTTTAGAATTATTTTCTAAGATTTTTAAATATTTTTCTCAAATTTCCCATTCTTATCTTCAAATTTTAAAAATATTAATTATATCTGAATTAGTATCCTGAACTTGCAAATATATATCGCAGTTTCCAATTATTTTGTTTAATATTCATTTGTTTTTATCATTTAGCAATTATTTTTTCCACCTTTGAATTATTTTTAAATTAATTTCCTAATTGCCCAGTTGTTATCTCAAATTTAGATTATTATCATCAACTTTTCATGTTTTAAACGATTTTTCAATTATTTTCATTACTTTAGCATAATTTTCAATATTTTCAATTATTTCTCTAAAATATCAATTATTTTCATCAATATATATTCTAAGAATTTTTCAATTAGTTGTCTTAAATTTTATTTACTCTTTTCAATTTTTTATATGTGGATTATTTTTATCATATTTCAATTTTTGTTGACAATCTCAAATTATTTTCAGCATATTTCAATTATGTTCTTCAATTTTGAATTAATTTTATCATTTCTTAATTATTTTCATCGATTTTTAATTATTTTTCTCATTTTCTAAAATTATTTTCTAAGATTTTTAAATATTATTCTAAAATTTAAATTATTTTCTACAATTTTTAATTATTTTTATTTATTTTCATAATTTCCAAAAAAATTTATTCATTGTCTTAAAATTCAATTATTATTTTTATATTTCTTCAATTTATAAATATTCTCATTTTTTCAATTAATTTTCTCAGATTTTCAAGTATTTTTCTCAAATTTCAATTATAAGTTTTGTTTAATTCTGCAATTTTTTCAATTATTTATTTCTTATTTAAGTTAGTTTTTCAATTCATTATTGTTTTTATCATAGTTTAATTATTTTCTACAAGTTTTAAATTTTAAATTCATTTTTCCAATATTTTTGCCAATTCTTAATTATTCTTATATTCTTTAAATTATTTTCTAAGATTAATATTTTTCTCAAATTTACCATTATTTTCTTTAATTTTAAATTATTTTCCATTTTTTTATAATTTCAAAAATTTTAAACTGTTTATGTCATATTTTAATTATTTATATTATAAAAAATTGTTCTCTTGAATTTTTATTTTTTAATTATGTTTATCTTTTTTTATTTATTTTCTCTAATTTTTAATTATTTTCTTTTTTTTATATAATTTCTTAGTTTTCAAGTATTTTCTTAAATTTCCATAATCTTTCTTAGTTAAAAAAGTTCTGGAATTTTTTCAATTAATTACTTCAAATTTCCTTTTTTTCAACTTATCATTGTTTTTATCTTATTTTAATTATTTTCCTTAATTTTAAATTATTCTTATTTTTTAAAATTATTTTCTAAGATTTTTAAATATTTTTCTTAAATTTCCCATTCTTGTCTTCAAATTTTAAAAATATTAATTATGTCTGAATTAGTATCCTGAACTTGCAAATATATATCGCAGTTTCCAATTATTTTGTTTAAAATTCATTTGTTTTTATCATTTAGCAATTATTTTCTTCACTTTTGAATTACTTTTCAATTAATTTCCTAATTGCCCAGTTGTTATCTCAAATTTAGATTATTATCATCAACTTTTCTAGTTTTAAACGATTTTTCAATTATTTTCATTATTTTATCATAATTTTTAAAATTTTAAATTATTTCTCTGAAATATCTATTATTTTCATCAATATTCGATTCTTTGTGCGATTTTCTAATTATTCTCTTTAATTAAATTTTTTTAATAATAATTTTGTAATTATTTCCTTTTTTAAACATATATTCTAAGAATTTTTTAATTAGTTGCTTCAAATTTTATTTACTTTTTTCAATTTTTCATATTTAGATTATTTTTATCATATTTCAATTTTTGTTGTCAATCTCAAATTATTTTCAGCATATTTCAATTATGTTTTTCAATTTTGAATTAATTTTATCATTTCTTAATTATTTTCATCGATTCTTAATTATTTTTCTCGTTTTCTAAAATTATTCTCTAAGATTTTTAAATATTTTTTTAAAATTTGAATTATTTTCTTCAATTTTTAATTATTTCCTAAATTTTCAATTACTTCTGTTCTTTGTCATTATTTCCAAGTTTTTAATTATTTCTCTTTAATTTCGAATTATGTTTATCATTTACCATTTATTTTCTCTAATTTTTAATTATTTTCTTCTTTTTTTTAGAAACTTCTAAAATTTTCAAGTACTTCTCTGAAATTTTCTTCAACCTTTATTTCCTTTATTTAAAGTATATATTATCCTTTTTTTTCAACTATTTTCTGAAATTTCAATTATTTATTTCAATTTTAAATTGTTTGTGCATCGCGCGTTGTTTAATATACTCAAACTTCAAATTACTACAATTAGTAACACATTTAATGTAAAATTTACAGCACAACTTTTCTCAGTGCACGAATTATTTTCATTTTTTTTTTCACGTGGATAAAAAATAAACAAATAAACTAAACAGAATACATTTTCCATCTCAAAACGTCAGACTGATAAAGAAATCTAATTAATATATTTACCCTGAAAAAAAAGCATTCCTCCTGGTATTTCTGTAACGTTTTATTCGTAAAGGGAACTTTAAAGCTCAGGACCATTGGATATGCTCTCATTCCAGTCGCGCAAGCTCGGTAAATTTGCGCAAGCTCCAACTCTACCTTACAGCGAAGTTTCGTGACATTTACTAGTAAGCCGCGCTGTGCCCTACCGTAAGCGTCGCACATGCTGAAAATGACCCTTTGTGAATTTCTCAGATAACCGCCTCCTTACTCTATGATCAAAAAGTCAGTATTCACACCGGTTGTCGGATTCCCCTAAAAATGTTCTACAATTTTTCACCCTCCAACAACAATATTCCTTAAATTTCCCAAAATACCCCAAGTTTAATAATTTGTGTTCGTCCTGTGGATTATCAAAAAAAAAAAAAAAAAAAGGTGTCTAGTGATAAATTTTCCAAAAAATAAACTATTTTCCCATTTTTTTTTCTTACAATACTGGAAAATCGTTACAAAGTAAACGAGTCTCAAAATATCGTTATAATTCTATTCGACTTTTTCAACACATAACCGTTTCTATTTTTACCTATTACCAATATTTCATCTTCCTTTTTCACTATAAACTATTTTTACTTTCTATTTTTACAATACCAGTCTTTCCGAGCTTATAACCAATTTCATTAAAAAAATATCGAATATTTTTTATTCTAGAATCTCGAACAATTGTCGAAAGGTTTTGATATTATAAAAAAAAAAAACAGAATGTTTTCAATTATCAGAGTACAATTTTCGGCAAATTTTGAAATTCAAAGCAAAAAGCTTTTATCGGTTAAAGATTGTGAAAACATTTACACAAAAGTTGTTTACTGTGCAAGCTTTAGTTTGGTGGAATAAACGAAATAGAAATGAAGTGCGCCATCCGTTAAAATTTGTGTCCAAAGGAGCTTTAATTCCCATTTCCAGCGAAATGGGAAAGCTCACTTTTAGTGGGCAACCGAGGCCATCGACTTCAGGTTGCATAATTAAGGCGCGAAAATCACGCTAGCAGTGTTAGCCTGTCACCAATAAATACGTCATGTGCTCTCCGAAACATACAGATCGATCCCTTTGTCAAGCAGTTAGACATAGATTAGTTATGAATAGGATTTAAACCATAATTCGTAATCAAACATAAACAATTTTCGATAAAAATTGTCAATTTAACACAAAATTTGCTATATCTTAAAAATATTAAAAGAAATACCTACATTTTGAAAAAAAAGTTTACAATTTCCAAAAAACTGAAAATTTACATTTTAAAACAAATTATCATGATTGTGAAAATTGTCCAAAATGAATGATACCCTGATATTAAACTGTAAATTTTCTTAATTTACAAACAATCGGACAGTGACAAACACGAAAAAGAGAAGAGTTTCCATTGAATAATCGGCAAATTAAAACAAATAGTTCTCGGACGAGTTTCAGGGTTTATACACTCACTGACAATAAAGTCTCGTTAATCAGTAAATTCTGCATATGGCACTTGAAATGACGACATTTATTATGTATTTATCTCTCCAATAATTAGTCATTAGTTAATAAAACGCTTCTAAAATTTATCAAACGTCAAAGGACATTTTCAACGATCTCTGGGAATTATAACAATTTTTGCGTCGTTATCACTATCCCTGCAGGCACGTGAACCGAAAATGATTTATCGTTCATGCATGATTTCACAGAAAAAAGTCGACTTTGGACACTTCATACAGATATTCCCGAGTTTTTTTTTTTTTTTTTTTTAGTTTTTTCCAGCCATTTATTGTATATTTACTCTCGTATCTGATTATTTGGTTACAAGATATTTTAAAGAGTGATAGATTTTTGAAAAAATTTTAAGTAAAAAGTAGTAATGAAAAGGTAATGATAAAAAAGTAATGTTAAATGTCGAATAGAAAAAAGAAATGATAATAATGTAATGGAGAAATGAAATGGTAAAAAAGTAATGATAAAAATTAGTGATAAAAATGTAATGATAAGAAAGTGATAGTAAAAAGTAATGGTAAAAAGTAAGCGTAAAAGTGTAATAGTAAAACCAATGGTTTTAGTAAAACTAATGACAAAAATGTAATGATAAGAAAGTAGAGTCAAAAAGAATAATGGTAGAAATATAATGGTAAATGTAATAGTAAAAAGTAATGATAAAAATATAATAATAAAAATGTAATTGTAAAAATCTAATAGTAAAAAGAAAATTTTTAATATTTTTAAAAAAATGTTCATTTCTAATATAAATAATGTAAGGAAAAATACTACTAATAATCTTTATAGTAAATTTTGTGTCGAAATGGTACTTACTCACTTAGATGTAGAGAGATGGTAGAAATTAAATTCTAAAAAGTAATATTAGAAATATAATGGTAAAAAGTAATAGTAAAAAAGTAACGGTAAAAGTGTAATAGTGAAAAAGTAATGGTAAAAATCAAATTGTAAAAACTGACAAAGGGAAAAAAGGGTAAAAATAGGAAAAATAGAACAGTAAAAAAGTAAGAGTAGTAAGGTTAGGAAAGTAAAAATTAATAGTAAAAAAGTCACGGTAAAAGTGAAATAGTGAAAAAGTAAGGGTAAAAATCAAATTGTAAAAACTGACAAAGGGAAAAAAGGGTAAAAATTGAAAAAATAGAGCAGTAAAAAAGTAAGAGTAGTAAGGTTAGGAAAGTAAAAACTAATAGTAAAAAAGTAACGGTAAAAGTGTAATAGTAAAAAAGTAACGGTAAAAGTGTAATAGTGAAAAAGTAAGGGTAAAAATTAAATTGTAAAAACTGACGAAGGGAAAAAATGGTAAAAATAGGAAAAATAGAACAGTAAAAAAGTAAGAGTAGTAAGGTTAGGAAAGTAAAAAGTAATAGTAAAAAAGTAACGGTAAAAGTGTAATAGTGAAAAAGTAAGGGTAAAAATACAATTGTACAAAATGAAGGGGGGAAATATGGTAATGGGAAAAATAAAACTGTAAAAAAGTAAGAGTAGTAAGGTTAGGAAAGTAAAAAGCAATAGTCAAAAAGTAACGGTAAAAGTGTAATAATGAAAAAGTAAGGGTAAAAATACAATTGTAAAAACTGACGAAGGAAAAAAATGGTAAATAGGAAAAATAGAACAGTAAAAAAGTAAGAGTAGTAAGGTTAGGAAAGTAAAAGTGTAATAGTGAAAAAGTAAGGGTAAAAATACAATTGTATGAAATGAAGGGGGGAAAAATGGTAATGGGGAAAATAGAACTGTAAAAAAGTAAGAGTAGTAAGGTTAGGAAAGTAAAAATTAACAGTCAAAAAGTAACGGTAAAAGTGAAATAGTGTAAAAGTAAGGGTAAAAATCAAATTGTAAAAACTGACGAAGGGAAAAAATGGTAAAAATAGGAAAAATAGAACAGTAAAAAAGTAATAGTAGTAAGGTTAGGAAAGTAAAAATTAATAGTAAAAAAGTAACGGTAAAAGTGTAATAGTAAAAAAGTAACGGTAAAAGTGAAATAGTGTAAAAGTAAGGGTTAAAATCAAATTGTAAAAACTGACGAAGGGAAAAAATGGTAAAAATAGGAAAAATAAAACAGTAAAAAAGTAAGAGTAGTAAGGTTAGGAAAGTAAAAATTAATAGTAAAAAAGTAACTGTAAAAGTGTAATAGTGAAAAAGTAAGGTTAAAAATCATATTGTAAAAACTGACGAAGGAAAAAAATGGTAAATAGGAAAAATAAAACAGTAAAAAAGTAAGAGTAGTAAGGTTAGGAAAGTTAGTGTCGTAGCTTTGAATGAAACTATATGTCTAGAATAAAAGTCAAATAAAATTATAATGAACTGGGAACGATAATCAATTTGCTAATAGTTTATTTTCTAACGGTTTTACACTTCTGACGATAGAGAGTACACGAGCGTGAAAGTACAGAGAGAGAGAGAAAGAGAGAGAGAGTTTAATGACGCCACATTGAACAGTGTATAACGAACCGCATCCTCGAAGAAATTATTAAACTTTGCTCATAATTAAATAACCGAAGCTTCGCGGCGCTCCATCATCGGTCTTGAGAATGAATGGATAGAGTTTGAGATCTTTAAAGACCTACTATAATTCGACACTTAAGTTACTTGACGTGAGTTCATTGACAGTGCGCAACCTTTCGTGCGTGTGCTTTCAAGAGAAAATCTGAGATAAAAACTCATTTCGGTAGATCGTCGATGTTCAAAAAAATTAAAAATAAAAATATCCGAATATGTTAAAAAAAAATAAAGTAAAACAAAGAGAGAATTGAATAAAAAGAATAAATCAAATAAAAAGTGTAAAATCAAATGGAAAATTGGGAGTAAAAATAAAATTTAATAGGAAATATCAAAATCAAAGGGAAGAGAAGAAATTTATTTATGAAATGAATGCTGAAACGGAAAATATGAAAAATTACTAAAATAATGGAGGATAATAATGAATGAACTGATTTTTGTGATGAGAGACAATAAACGATTGAAATGTGGCATTTTGAAAGAGATGATATAATTAGCCGTGATTTTTGTATGTTTTGTGAAAATTTGTGCTTGGAAATTGAAAGTCGAACTAATTAATGGCTTTCAAAGGAAGGAGAAAATATTAGTGAATGAATTCAACTTGTAACATTAGAAGTTGTTTAAATCGGAATCATGAAAGCAGATCCTACCCTTGGAACGGATATTCGATGGATACTGAATCTTTTTCAGATTCCATTCTTCTTGATCTTCGTTTTATTTGGAGGTGAGTTTTATGTGTGGAAGTAATATATATATATGTTTCTAATTAATCTATATAGTAGTAATTTTTACAAAAGTAATACGATAATAATAAAAATGAATAGAAAATTTAATTATTTTGAAGATGGGTAAAAGTCCTTGTCAGTTTATAATTTTTCAAAGAGATTAAAAAAAAACCTATTTTCGTTCTTTGTCAATCCTTTTACAATAAAACTGGAGAATTACTGAAGTAAATTTATTTTAAATGAGAAACTAAACGATTTGAAATGTAGCTTTTTGTTGTGTGCGGTATCTACTACCAGAAGGAAAAACGAAGTTTTTAAATTTAAATTATACAGCTAGATAATACCGCTGAGGTAAATCGTTTTTTCGAATTGAATAGATTTCATTTGCCGCACAAAGGATTTTTTGTAAAAGTTCCCCATGCAAATGAAGACATTTTATTTTTTACTATTTGTTTCAGCTTTGAATCGGAAAAAGGTTCGAACACAGTGTTTGAATAAAAATTGTATTTTCGTTATTACAGTTTTATTTATTTATAAACTTTATTTCCTGCTTGAAACAATCCTTGTGGAAATATATTTATTAATATTTCCCTATTGATTATTAATATTTATAAATTATTTATTTATTTTTAATTATTTATATATAATTATCAATTTAGAATTGATTATAATTTGAAATTAATTATAAAGTGATGAAATATTTGATATAATTGTAAAATAAAATATGTTCAATAAAGAACAAATATGTCGGGAAAATTCACTTTATAATCGGATTTTCAACGAAGATATTGTAGATGAACACAATCTCCTCTAGTTTGTGCAATTTTAGTTCATTGTCTAGTTATCCAACATGTTCGCTTTCACGAGCGAAAATGTATTAACTAAAAACATCCAGACCCTTTTGTGCCTGAGTTTGCAAAATGAGAGTTGACTTTTTATCACGACAATGCGTTTCTCGGGATAATATAATTTTCACCGCTAAATTATATCCGGGGGAATATTTATTATTTCTACTATCAGTATTAATTTTGTATTAGTGACAGGATAAAAAATGTAACAGATATTTTTCAGTGACTCCATTTTTAATGAAAACCTGCTTTCGAGAACTTCCAATATTTCGTATTTCAAACGATGAAAATTTTTAACATTTGAGATTGTTAACGATGTCAATTTATCTTTTTGTATCGATGAATTTAATTGAAATTCGATTAAATGAGAATCGATTCAAATGTTGATTAATATAATTGTTAATCGATCCAATTGGTAGTCAATTTAATTTTTAAATAAATAAATTGGTATTTAATAAAATTGTTGATCAATCCAAGTGTTTATTGATACAATTTTGAATCTGTTCAAATCGAATTATTAATTGTTAATTAGTCAAATTGTTAAGCATATTCAATTGTTTATAATTTCGGTTTTAAATAAACCGATTAATAACTGACAAATAACTGATTCAAATGTAAATCGATCATTTTTTTTTAAATCATTAAATTTAAAAAAATATATGTTTAACAACTCAATTTCCAATCAGTATAGTCTTTACTCAAGTCAATATTTAAACAAACGAATTTCTAACAAATTAAATTTCTATATGGTATCTAATATAATTGTTAATTAATCGAATCGTTAACCAATCCAATTGTTAATCCCCTTTTTCTGCGATCCAATTACTAATCTATCAAATTTCTAAACAATCAAATTTCTAATTAACGCAATTTTTAAACAATCAAATTTTTAATCAATCCAGTTTTTATGCGATTCAATTACTAATTGATCTGATTTCTAAACAATCAAATATCTAATAAACCCAATTTTTAACCTATCCTTTTTTTACTGAATCAAAATTTTTCGTAATTATTTAGCTAATCAATGTAATTTTAATTAAACCCCATTATTAGAATCCAATTATTAAACAATTCGGTTCTTATGAGAAACTATTACTCATCGGTCCGATTACTAATCGATCAAATTTCTAAACAATCAAATTTCAAATTAACCCAATTTTTAACTTATCTTCTTTTAACGCAATCAAATTAATTGGTAATTTAATTCGATAATTAATGTAATTTCAAATTATCTTATTCCTAGTATCGCATTTTTAATCAATCTAGTTTTTAAGAGATCAAATTACTAATTGATCAAATTTCTGATAAACCCAATTTTTAACCTATCTAATTTTTAAGCAATCAAATTAATTAGTAGTCTGAATAACTAATCAATGTAATTTTAATTATATACTATTCCTAGCATCCTATTTTCAATCAATACCTTTTTTATGCGTTAAAATTACTAATCGATCCAATTACTATTCTATCAAATTTCTAAACAATCAAATATCTAATAAACCCAATTTTTAACCTGCTATTTTTTACTGAATCAAATTAATTAGTAATTTAATTAGCTAATCAATGTAACTTTAATTATACCCCATTAATAGAATCCAATTTTTAGTAATCCGGTTTTTATGCGATCAAATTATTAATCGACGAATTTTCTAAACAATCAAGTTTCAAATTAACTCAATTTTTAAACTATCAACCTTTTACGCAATCAAATTAATTGGTAATTATTTTCTAGTCAATGTAATTTTAATTATACACCATTATTAGATTCCAATTTTTAATCATGTCGGTTCTTATGAGGTACGATTGCTGATCGATCAAATATCTAATTAACCCAATTTTTAACCTATCTATTTTTTACTCAATCAAAACAATTGTCAACTTAATTATTTAATCAATGTAATTTTAATTATATCATATTCCTTGTATCCAATTTTTAATTAATCCAGTTTTTTGCGAATCAATTACTAATCGATCAAATTTCAAATCAATAAAATTTCTAATTAACACAAATTTAACCTATCCAATTTTTCCGCAATCAAATTAATTTATCCTGTCTAGTTTTTGTAAAATAAAATTAATTTATAATTTAATTACTTAATAAATTGAATTTTAATTATATCCTATTCCTAGTATTGAAATTTTAATCAATCCAATTTTTATGCGATCAAATTACTATTCGATCAAATTTCTAAACAATTAAATTTCTAATAAATCCAATTGTTAACCTATCTACTTTTTACGCAATCAAATTTATTGGTAATTTAATTAGATAATCAATGTTATTTTAAAAATATCCTATTCCTAGTATCGAATTTTTAATGAATTCGGTTTTTATACAATCCAATTACTCATCTATCAAATTTCTAAACAATCAAATTTCTTAAAGTTAACACAATTTTTAACCTATCTACTTTTCACGCAATTAAATTATTTTGTAATTATTTAGCTAATCAATATAATTTTAATCATACCCCATTATTAGAATCTAATTTTTCATTAAATGGGTTTTTTTGCAAACCAATTACTAATCGATGAAATTTCTAAACAATCAAATTTGTAAACAATCCAATTTTTTACCTATCTACTTTTACGCAATCAAATTAACTAATGAACTATTAATCTAATTAACTGATGAACTATTAATCTAATTGACTGATGAATTATTACTACCATTATTTATTATATCCCATTTCTAGTACCTATCTAATTTTTAAAACAATCGTGTTCTTATGCGATTTATAACCTTTTAACTTTTTACGCAACAAATTAATTGGTAATTATTTTCTAATCAATGTAATTTTAATTATACCCCATTATTAGATTTCAATTTTTAATCATTTCGGTTCTTATGAGGTACAATTACTAATCGATCCGATTACTATTCTATCAAATTTCTAAACAATCAAATATCTAATGAATCCCATTTTTAACCTATCTACTTTTGACGCAATCGAATTAATTGGTTATTATTTTCCAATCAATGTAATTTTAATTATACCCCATTATTAGATTTCAATTTTTAATCATTTCGGTTCTTATGAGGTACAATTACTAATCGATCCGATTACTATTCTATCAAATTTCTAAACAATCAAATATCTAATGAATCCCATTTTTAACCTATCTACTTTTGACGCAATCGAATTAATTGGTTATTATTTTCTAATCAATGTAATTTTAATTATACCCCATTATTAGATTTCAATTTTTAATAATTTCGGTTCTTATCAGGTACAATTACTAATCAATCCGATTACTATTCTATCAAATTTCTAAACAATCAAATATCTAATGAATCCCATTTTTAACCTATCTACTTTTGACGCAATTAAATAATTTATAATTTAATTACCTAATCAATTGAATTACTTATACTTATATACTTTACTTATATCCTATTTCTAGTACCCAAATTTTAATCAATTCTATTTTTACTTGATAAAATTTACAAACAATAGAATTTGTTTTGTTTTCAATTAATTTATCCGTTTCCTAATAATTACACATTATTAAAGTTTGGTATTATTTTTATAATCCACTGCAACTAATACTGCATTACTAATAGTAATTATTATTACTATTATTATTATTATTATTATTATTATCATGATAAATATTTTTTCAACATTTTACGATATTTTGAAAGTAATGATAAACTGTCTCTCAAAATGCGAAATGTGTTTACCAGCTGTCACTGATAATACGATTAACGATGTTTGTTGAGTGAGTTTGAAGTGAGTGTTGAGCCAAGTTAAAGGAATAAGTTCTTTAATCATTATTGACCGCAATTTAACTAAAAACGACATAATAGCCATTCTCTATTCAAGTTTCGCTACATTATTATTGGAAAAGTTTGTAGCAGTTATCGCTTTTCAGAAAGCACTCCCGCGGGCAAGATTGGTAACAAGCCACTGACTGCAGTTCATCGGTAGCGATCATATGAGAGTACTTAAAGCGACCATCATAAGATGTTACCTTAAAGATCCCACTGGGAATTATACTTAAGCTAAAGTCTCGTTGCAGTATTATTACTCGCTCAGCTTGTACCAGAGCAAATGCCCAACCATTACTGACATCTGTTAGTCATACTCCTTACCCCTCAAAAAATAAAAATCTCCGTTTCTTCACATTTACCCAGAATGTTTCCTTTCTCTTGTTTTTTTTTCTATTTGCACAAATTGCACCCATTAGAAATCTAATAATCCGGAATTCCTATATAAAACATCAGTTAGTTATAGATATAGGTATACTGCTATGCTTTTTAGAAAATAAGAGAGAATGAATTGTAAAATTTACCTGGGATAGATAAAGACAAGAATAGAGTGAGAAACGCAAGGAGAGTTTACAGTTGTGGTTCTCGAAGCAGAAGAGAATAATGTTACCTGGGATAGATAAAGACAACAATAGTGTGCGAAACGCAAGGAGAGTTTACAGTTTGCGGTTCCTGAAGCGAGAGAGAATAATGTTACCTGGGATAGATAAAGACAACAATAGCGTCTGGAACGCAAGGAGAGTTTACAGTTTGCGATTCTAAAAGTAAGAGAGAATAAGGTTACCTGGGATAGATAAAGACAACAATAGCGTCCGAAACGCAAGAAGAGTTCACAGTTTGCGGATTTTGAAGCAAGAGAGAATAATGTTATGTTTTAGATAAAGACAACAATAGCGTGCGAAACGCAAGGAGAATTCACAATTTGTGGTTCTAAAAGAGAGAATAATGTTACCTTGGATAGATAAAGATAACAATAGCGTGCGAAACACAAGGAGAGTTTACAGTTGGCGGTTTTAAAAGTAAGAGAGAATAAGGTTAGGGATAGATAAAGACAACAATAGCGTACGAAACGCAAGGAGAGTTTACAGTTGTGGTTCTAAAAGGGAGAATAATGTTACCTGGGATAGATACTGGGAGTTAGATAGATAAAGACAACAATAGCGTGCGAAACGCAAGGAGAGTTTACAGTTTGCGGTTCCTGAAGCGAGAGAGAATAAGAGAGAATATACCTATGATAGATAAGGACAACAATAGCGTACGAAACGTAAGGAGAGTTCACAAGTTGCGGTTCTTGAAGCGAGAGAGAATGTTATGTTTTATATAAAGACAACTATAGCGTGCGAAACGCAAGGAGAGTTCACAGTTGTGGTTATAAAAGAGAAAATAATGTTACCTGGGATAAATAAAGACAACAATAGCGTGCGAAACGCAAGGATAGTTCACAGTTGTGATTCTAAAAGAGAGAATAATGTTACCTGGGATAGATAAAGATAACAATAGAGTGCGAAACGCAAGGAGAGTTTACCGTTTGCGGTTCTTGAAGCAAGAAAGTGTAAGATTACCTGGGATAGATAAAGACAACAATAGCGTGCGAAACGCAAGGAGAGTTCACAGCTTGCGGTTCTAAAAGCAAGAGAGAATAAGGTTACCTAAAATAGATAAAGGCAACAATGGGAAAATATTAAAAAAAGTACATTTTTATAAGAAAATTGTCAAAGTAAAAAAATTAATAAATTAAAAAATTGGAAAAATTTGTAAGCTGGTATTTTGAGACATTGGTGATTTGGTTATTGGAAAATTGGCAAAATAAAAAAATTTTTGAAATTGGATATTTCGTTATTGGAAAATTGACAAATTAGAGATTTTTTTATTAGGAAATTGTTAAATTAAAAAAGTTGGTAAAATATAAAATTGGACAATTAGAAAATAAAAAAACGAAAAGAGTTCAATTTTGGAACTTTGGAAGTTCTATACTAAAAATATCTCTTCCACTCCCCTATGTTTGGAATTTCTGCTTCTTTTGATTCTTTGTTACCCGAAAATAATTAAATTTCGACACACTGGTATTGGTCACTGATACCAAACTCAAGCATTATTGTCGTCAATGATTGAAGGATGTTTTTGAAAATGTTATGAATCGTAGATGTAATTTCCCCTCGAGAGTAATGTGCTATGCAAGCACAACAACATTGACATTTCTCATTAACAAGAACGTCATTACGATATGGTTACGGAAGTTATGCAATTCCATCATAATAGTTTCTGCGTGCTTTCAACACGAGAATGTATTATTGTTGAATTGACCAAATTTAAAACTTATCATGGGTCAAGGTAAATCTACAAACTTTGTAGATTATTATTTGTTAAACTTGCGATTTAATTTTAGTAAACTGACTAGTAAACTAAAGAAAAAGTGATCACTAGAAAATTTTACAGTTCCTTAAGGACGTTTATCCAAAAAACCAATTTCTACAGATTCTTATAAAATTTTTATGACATATTAAATGCATTACTTTACACGTACTGTTACAATTTTATTGAATTTTACCGTTCCGTTTTTAAGATATAAATTTATAATGTTGGTACTTTTACATGGAAACAGTAACAAAACGCGCAAAATGACTATATTTTAATTAATTATAAAAACACGGTTCTACAAATTTTTTAAAAAAACTAATACATTTTAAACTAATATAATACAACTTTTACAACAATATTTAATTAATTTACCGTACCGTTGTTAAGAAAATGTTATTTAAGGGTAGAATTTCTTCAATTTTTTGAAATAATCAATTTTAATAGCTTGAAATTTTCAACGGAAATTCTTTTTTTCAATAAAATTTTTTTGTGTAATGATTTTAACTACAAAATACTATTTAGAAACCAAATTATAAGAAGAAATAAAATTAAAAAAATATTGACTATCATGGTCCGATAGAATGAGAACCGCTTGAGGATATAAGCGTCCTTAAGCTAAAATATTCCTATATATATCGGGTCTTGAAATTTTTGTATAAAATTCAGATGAAATTTTTAATCCGTTTTTGACAATTCATTCAATAAATATAAATAAATTGTTTAAACAAGTAAAAAATTAATAAGAAAGTGCAAGTAGGTTTATCATTGAGTTTATTGATAAGATTTTAAGATTAGATAAGAATTTTATAATTTATAAGTAACTTTTTATATTTAAATAAATTATTGTTTATTAATTAAAATAACTTTTTAGAATAAATATCAAATAACTCAATTAAAAACAAACATTAAATTGACCAAGAAATTTGTTACTAAACATCGTGGATATAAAATTTCTGAGTAATTTTATCGAAAATCTTTTTTTTTCATATATCACAAATCTATAATAATAATCATAATAATCTACAAGTTCTTTCATTCCTTCATTTATTTTTTGTCTGTTTACACATAAAGTTTAACACAAATTTTTTGTTTTAAAACAGATACTTTTTAAAAAATGCATTTAAATTGATTAAAATTAAAATTAATAAATATCAATACAAATAATTTAAATTTCATTAGTAAATAAATCTACAATTTTTTCTATAATGTTCAACAGTTTTCAATACAGGTACAATTATTCTCTTTGAATTATATAATTACTATTCCTTAATTTTTAAAATTATTTTGTTCTGTTGTCGATTATTCTTGCCAATTTTCGAATTATTCTTTCGATTGTCAATTATTTTTCTCATTTCTCAATTATTTTTTTTCATATTTAATTATTTTAGTCATTTTGTAATTTTTCTTTTAATTATCAACTATTTTCTTAAAATTTCCATTTAATTCTTTAATTTTTAATTATTTTCTTAAATTCTTAATTATTTTCTTCAATTTTTAATGTCATTCTTCGTTATTCAATTATTTTATTCTCGCATTTTCTCAATTATCAATTATTTTCTTAAAATTTCAAAATACAATTCTTCAATTAAAAATTTTTTTTTTCAATTGTTAATTATTCTTTTTTTAAGTTAATTATTATCGTTATATTGTAATTTTTCTTTTAATTATTAATTATTTTCTTGAAATTTCTAATTATTTTTATCTATTTTTCATTAATTTCTCAATGTTTAATAATTTCCAGATTTTTTCAATTATTTTTTTCACTTATAAAAATTGTTTTAAAATTACAATTAAATTATTCAATTCTAGAACAATTCTCTTTAATTCTCAGTTCTTTTCTTCGAAATTTAACCTTTCAATTATCAATTATTTTTGACATTTTGTAATTTTTTTTTCAGTTATCAGTTTTCCAATGACAATTTATTATTCTTCTTTAATTTTATGATTATAAATTAATTAAATTTTTTTTTCTTTTAATGCCGATTATTCCTGCCATTTTCCTAATTTTCTTTTCAATTCTTAATTATTTTTTTTAATAATTAATTATTATTATTATTATTATTATTATTATTATTATTATTATTATTATTATTATTATTATGTGTTTGAATTAATAATGTTCTTAAATATTTCATTATTTACGTCGTATTGTAATTTTTCTTTTGATTATCAATTATTTTCTTGAAATTTCCATTGAATTCTTTGATTTCCAATTTATTTCTTCAATTATTAATTCTTTTCTTTAACTCTTAAATGTTTTTTTTAATTTTTAATTATTTTTATCCATTTTCAATTAATTCCTCAATATTTAATAATTCTCGGGTTTTTTTAAATTATTTTTTTCACCCAAGAAAATTAATTTTAAATTTTAGTTCAATTATTCAATTCTAAAAGTATTCTCTTCAATTTTTAGTTAATTATCTTCTTTATATTTATACTTCACTTTTCAATTTTCAATTATTTTCTTTAATATTAAAATATTATCGCATTTTTTCTAACATTTTTTTCGATTATCGTTAAGTTTCTTTCATTTTAAATACAATTTTTCAATTATTTTCTTTAATGTTTAATTCTATTTTTTAATTTTTTTTCCATTCTTCTGTTTTTAATTGTTTTTTTTTTATATTCATTAATTCTTGCCTTTCTCAACTACTTTTTTTTAGTTTTTAAGTATATTCCTTAAATTTTAATTTCATTTTTCAATTTTTAATTGCTTTCTTCAATTTTGAATTATTTTTTTCAGTTTTAATTATTTTTTTCGATTTTTAATCCAGTGTTTAAATGTGCAATTATTTCCAACAATTATTCCTATAATTTTCTTAATTTTTCTATTTGCAATTATTTTCCTTAAATTTTGTTCTCAATTAACAATTATTTTCATCTTTTTTCACATGTTTTCTTTAATTTTCAATTATTCTCGTCACCTTTCAACTGTTTCCTTCAATTATCAATTATTTCCGACAATTTTTCTTTTTAGTTTTTAATTATTATTTTAAAATTTTATAAAATTTTTTTGATTTTTCAAATTATTTTGTTAAATTGTGTATTAATCTAGCTATTTTATTAATTTTGTTTTTAATTGTCAATTATTTTTGTTATTTTACAATTTTTTCCCCAATTATCGATTATTTTTTGAAATTTTAATTTAATTCATAAATTCCCAATTCATTTCCTCAAGGTTTTATTATTTTTTTCAATTTTAATTATTTTTTTTTCGATTTTCAATCCAGTTGTTCAATTTTGCAATTATTTCCAACAGTTATTCCTTATAATTTTTCAACTATTTTGTTTAAATTTAAGTAAATCCAATGTATGTGGGTTTCACTGTAGTCAATTTAAGAGAAAAACCGTCCATTTAATTAATTATGTTCTTAAAATATAAATTTAATTTATATCCCCAAAGAGGACATGAAAATATTCAGTTTTCTCGCAGTTCTGTTAACAATAAAATGCATAAAACGATGATCCGATTATTTTATTTATCTTGTATTGCACTTTCCGGAAATATTATATATATATATGTTGACCGAAGAAACGAGACTTTCCATAAATTCTATTTTTCTCGCCAGCCAGTAAAAAGAGTCAACAGCTTTTCGAATGAAAATAAATTTCAATTTATCAGAGTTTCCCTCGGTTTCGAGTTGAGAAGTGAAAAGTCATGCGCGTCTAAAATTAATTGTACTACAGGACTAATCCTAAGGTGTTGGATAAGGGCTATTCCTATTCCACCGAGACCAGCGAGTGAAACTTAGTACCTATGCCGTAGATCTTTATTTAGTAAATGTCCCTGCGCAAGGAATCTTCATTACCGATATAGTATATATATGAGAGATTCACACACATACGAATAGAAGAAGTAAGCGATAAAGTTATTGCCGTGAATATATTACAATACTCAAGGACAATTTTCACCGTTTCTCTTTAATTTAACTATTAAAACTTTCTGGCAACTTTATTATTCAATTAGAATCAAACTACTTCTCAGACTTGAGTTTCATAAAACAATCCTTCACAATGCCATGAAATATGAAATGTGTATTTTCATTTATTAATGAGAATATCATTTATTTTGAATTGACTATTGGTCCCTGATTAGAGTAGCAAAAAAAAAGTAAAATCGGAATTTTTATGTTCTTACCCAAAAAATAAGGGTTACAAACATTTTTTAGTATTTTTTGGCAATTTTGTAAACAATTTAAAGAAAAAGCATAAATATAGACTTTTAATAATTGATTTGTGTGATTGATAATTTGTTTAAACAAATAATTATTATTATTTATTTATAACTATTTATCAAATTATCTACAGAGTTGCAACTTTTTTTCAATTTTGTAATTTTTAAAAACGAAAGTTAACAATTATTAATAATAAACAAAAAATAACAATTTTATCAATTGTTTAAACAAATTATTATTGTTTAATTTCAAGTTTCTATCAATTTACGCTAAAGATTTGCAATTTTATCTGAAATTTGCAATTTTTTAAGCTGAATGATACCAATTACTAAGAACATACTAAAGATACCAATTCGACCGATTGTTTAAACAAATTATTATTGTTTAATTTCAACGTTTTATTAAACTAAGCAACACAATTGCAATTTTTTTCTATTTCGCAATTTTTAAAAACAAATGGAACAAGTTACTAACAAAAAACTAAAGATAACAATTCGACCGATTGTTTAAACAAATTATTATTTTTAAATTTCATGTTATTATTAAATTAAATTATTAAATTATTATTATTAATATCATATAATTATTAAATTGAATCACAGAGTTGCAACTTTTTTTTCAATTCCTTAAAACAAAAAAAAACGAATCACTAATAAACTACTAAAGATATTAATTAGACCGATTACAATTGTTTAAAAAAAATATAACTGTTTACTTTCAACTTTTTATCAAATTAAGCTACAGAGGTGCAACCTATTCTCAATTTTGCATCTTTTTTTCTGAATGATACAATCAGTAACAACAAACTACAAATAACAATTCTGCCAATTGTTTAAACAAATTATTGTAGTTTAATTTACACTTTTTTATTAAATTAAACCACAGAGTTGCAACTTTATTTCAATTTTGCAACTTTTCAAAACAAATGTAACAATTACAAACAATCAACTAATAATGACAATTGTATTAATTGTTTAAACAAATTATAATTGTTTAATTTCAACATTTTATTAAATTATGCTACGTAGCATCAACCTGCTCTCAATTTTGCATCTTTTTTTCAAAATGATATCAATCACTATCAACAAACTAAAAATAACAATTCTGACAATTGTTTAAACAAATTATTATTGTTTAATTTCAACCTTTTCTCAAATTAAACTTTAAAGTTGCAACTTTTTATCAATTTTCAAAATTTTAAATGACGAGTATAACGAATTACTAACAACAAACTTAATATTAAAATTATACTAATTGTTTAAACAAATTATTATTGTTTAAATTCACCTTTTTATGAAATTAAACCATAGAGTTGCAATTTTTTCTCAATTTTGCAACTGTTTAAGTCGAATGTAAAAATTACAAACAATCAACTGTAAATAAAAATTGTATTAATTGTTTAAACAAATTATTGTTGTTTAATTTCGACTTTTTATCAAATCAAGCTACTGAATTTCAACCTGTTCATAATTTTGTATCGTTTTTTTCTGAACAATACAATCATTAACAACAACCTAAAAATTGTGCCAGTTGTCAGCTACAAATAACAATCGTATTAATTGTTTAAACAAATTACATATGCTTTGTTTTTCTTTAAATAATACAAATACTAACAACAAACTGAAAATAACTTTTCTGGCAATTGTTTAAACAAATTATTATTATCGTTAAATTTTAATCTTTTATGAAATTAATCTTTAGAATTCAAACTTTTTCTCAATTTTCAACTTTTGAAGGCGAATGTGACCAATTACTAACAGCAAACTTAAAATCAAAATTCTACCAATTGTTTAAACAAATTATTATTGTTTAATTCCAACTTTTTATCAATTTTGGCTAAAGAGTTGAAACTTTTTCTTCATTGTGCAATTTTTAGGACAAAATTAATCTGTTACTAACAAAAAACTAAGAATAAAAATTGTATCAATTGTTTAAACAAATTATTATTGTTTAATTTCAAGTTCATATCAATTTAAGCATTAGATTTGCAATTTCTTCTCAATTTTTCAAATTTTTAAGATAAATGATACCAATTACTAACAATAAACTAAAAATAACAATTTTACTAATTGTTTAAAAAAATTAGTTTTGTTAAATTTCAACTTTTTATTAAATTATACCACAGAGATACACCTTTTTTTATAATTTCGCAATTTTTATAGACAAATTTAAGCAATTACTAACAACAAATTGAAGATAATAATTCGTCCGATTGTTTAAACAAGTAATAATTGTTTAATTTCAACTTTCTATTAAAGTTCTTTCTTTCTTTCTATTAATATGAACCACACAGTTGCAACTTTTTGTTAATTTTGCAACTTTTCAATTACAAACAATCAACTAAAAATAATAATTGTAACAATTGTTTAAAAAATGTATAATTGTTTAATTTTAACTTTTTATTAAATTAAAACACAGAGTTGCAAGTTTTTTCATCTTCGCAATTTTCAAAGACAGATGTAACCAATTACTAGCAACAAACTAAAGATACAAATTCAACCGATTGTTTAAACAAAACGTGATTGTTTAATTTCAACTTTTTATTAAATTAAACCACTGAGTACCAACTTTATCTCCATTTTGCAACTTTTCAAAAGACATGTAACAATCACTAACAAACAACTGAAAATATCAATTATATCAATTGTTTAAACAAATTATAATTATTTGATTTCAACATTTTATCACATTAAGCTACAGAGTTGCAACCTGTTCTCAATTTTGCATTTTTTTTTTCTAAATGATACAATTACTAACAACAAACAAAAAAATAAAAATTCTGTCAATTGTTTAAACAAATTATTATTTTTTAATTTCAAGTTTATATCAATTTTAGCAATAGAGTTTGTAATTTTTTCACAATTTTGCAACTTTTTGAGCTAATTGATACCAACGAAAACTAACAATTTTATCAATTGTTTAAACAAATTATTATTGCTTAAGTTCAACTTTTTATTAATTTAAACCACAGAGTTGCAACTTTTTTTCCAATTTCACGATTTTTAAAGAAAAATGTAACCAGTTACTAAAAAGAAACTAAAGATATCAATTCGACCAATTGTTTAAACAAATTATAATTGTTTAATTTTAACTTTTTATTAGTTGAAACCTCAGAGTTGCAACTTTATTTTCATTTTGCAACTTGTCAAGACGAATGTAACAATTACAAACAGTGAACTAAAAATAACAATTGTATCAATTGTTTAAACAAATTATAATTGTTTAATTTTAACTTTTGATCAATTTATGCAACTTTTTCTTAATTGTGCACCTTTTCAATACGAATTTAATCTGTTACTAACAACAAACAAAGAATAAAAATTATATCAATTGGTTAAATAAATTATATTTGTTTAACTTCTATTTTTTATCAAATTAAGCTACAGAGCTGCCGTTTTTTTTTTAGTTTTACATTTTTTCTACCAATTTCTAATAACAAACTAAAATTAACAATTGTTCCATTGATTTTAAAAAATGTATATTGTTGAAATTAAAGAAATCGAAGTACTAATTTAAAAAATGTTGCATTTGATACTATAGTAAAAATTATAGCCATATAGAACATTTTGGAAAAAAAAATTGTTAAAAAGTTTTTAATCGATAATGAAGTCTTTTAGTTAAGTTCACCTCCCCAAAAATGAAAGCATGTCAAATTATGAAAAAATTGCAACTTTTTAGCTCAATTTGATAAAAAATTGAAGTTATCTAATAACAATTTGTTTAATTAATCGGTGTAATTATTATTTTTAGTTTGTTGTTCGTAATTGGTTACATTCTTTTTCAAAAATTGACAAATTATAAAAAAACTTTCAACTAGGGAACTATGTGACTTAATGTAATAAAAAGTTGAAATTAAATAATATGTATTTGTTTAAACAGTTGATAGATTTTTGAATTTTAGTCTGTTTTTAGTAATTGGTAACATCCAGCTTTAAAAGTTGTAAAATTGAGAAAAAGTTGTAACTTTGTAGTTTAATTTCATGAATAGTTTGTAAATAAACAATAACAATTTGTTTAAACAAACAGTCGAATTGCTATTTTTAATTTGTTGTTAGTAATTATTTACATTTGTCTTGAAAAGTGGCAAAATTATAAAAAAATAATTCCTAAATAGTTGTAAATAAACAATAATAATTTGTTTAAACAAATTATCAATTACATAAAACAATTGTTCAAAGTCTATATTTATGCAATTTTTTTAAATTTGCGCAAAAAATTGTAAAAAAATAGTAAGAAATATTTATAACGCTAAATTTTTTTCGGGGTGTTTTCGGGGTGTTTTCGGGGGACCCATAAAAAAATAGTTAATATTAAAAAATCGTTAAATTAACAATCTGGCTATATTCTTTAAATCCTTTTAAGGAGAAGCAGAGTCTATTGATTAAAAAAATATTGATTTTTAAAGATTCTATACAATGTCTACGAAAAAGATTTTTTCTACCATGTAAAATTCACCTAAAACTTTGAGCGACCTCTAAATATTTTTTGATTTTAAAACAAAAAAAAACACGTGTATTTTTTTCGACATAGATCAATCCTAGCGGATGACAGCATTAAAGCTTTACTTTTTTCCATAAATTTTTAAACCAATCCTAATAGAGAAAGTATTTTCTTAATTAATTGAATTAAAAAGTAATTAATCAAAAATATTTTTCATAATATTGAAACTTTGAAACGAATTTGATTCATTTAATATTTAGCTCAAAATCCAAGGTAATAAGGTTTCAAATTAATATTGCGTTTGATTATTACGAGATATAAATTAGCGATGATTTATTATTAATTATTGCATTTACAGTTGGAAATTGGATATGTGGGTCAATATAGAGGAAAATGATTTGAGAGAAAAGCGGGATTTTCTGAATGAAAGAATGTAGCCAATTTATAAATTCCAAAACCCCTGTAACCTCTTTTCACGAATAACCTCGAATTACCACTCGTCACCCTTGCTATTTAATCCGGTTCTGGTTTAAGAGGCCATATGTAGACTGATATAAATTACTCGCGTGTACCAGGGTTGAAACCTGAATGGCTTCATTACATCGAGAACAGAAACGTGTCGACTTTTTATTCCCCTTTCTCTCTGACCCCTTCTATCCAATATTGATTCTAAATTGAAAATGTTAACACCTAGCAAAACAGACAGGAAATGGTCATTAGCATAATGAAGACGAACCCTAATTGTCTCGTGGCTGAAATTTGTTGAAAAAAGTGTCAGCACGTACTTTATCTAAGTTTTATATTACTTAGCATCGTTAAAAAACAAATAAAATGAAACTTTTTTTCAGTCTTTTTTTTATCTCTTTAGTATAAAATATACTTTAGTAATTCTAAACATATACATTGTTAAGTTACTTTTCAAATAAAAAATTAAATTAATAAAGAAAAGAGATTATTCGATCCGGAGGCGCAAAATTGTGTAGGTAACTAACACTAACACATTAAATAAATTCAGATATTAATTTATTAGCAACGTTCCGTCTACAATTCGTAGACATCTTCAGGCTTTAACAATAACAAGTGTGAACACTTAGTAAAATTTTTTTTAACAAGAACCAAACACAGAATGTACATTTTAAGAAAAGGATTTTTACCTCATACAGAAATTAAAAATATTTTAAGACATCACAGAGAGTGACTTGTCAGTGTGTTCTCTAGTCCTAGGTCATGGACAAACTAACAGAAAAGTGTGATAATGACCATTAAGCGTCTAGACGACGAAAACAAATACAGAATAACATTGAGAAATCAAAACAAATCAAAAATAAAATAAATTAGACAGTTAAAATTACGATTAAAATAAATCATGAAATCGGAAATTTTTTTTGTAAAAGCTGTTTGTAATTCTGTGTACATTCTGTGTTTGGTTCGTGTTAAAAAAATTTTTACTAAGTATTCACACTTGTTATTGTTACAGCCTGAAGATGTCTACGAATTGTAGACGAAACGTTGCTAATAAATTAATATCTGAATTTATTTAATGTGTTAGTGTTAGTTACCTACACAATTTTGCTCCTCCGGATCGAATAATCTCTTTTCTTTATTATTAACAATGGAGGGCGACAAAACATTACCTTCAAGAAATTAAATTGTAAGAAAAATAAATATTGTATTTTTTTCGAAATGTAAAAACAAAATTCGATTTTTGCTTACTGTTAGTGACAATTAAGAATTTTTTAGGGGAAAAGAGGGACTGAATATATAAAAATAGGGACTTTTATGATATTTTAAGAAGTTAATAAATAAAGATAAATAAATTATATATCGTAATTAATTTGCAAAACAAAAACACTGTTTGGTACAAATTTTGAAAAAGTTACGATATTTATTCTAATATGAAATGAGTAAAAATATCTTCAAACGTAAGAAGTATGAAAAGTAATTTGTTTTTTTATTTCTTAAAAGAAAAACAATTCTCAAAAAAGTGAAAATTTAAATCGACTAAAATTTGCGTGTAGTAAAATTTGAATAGATTGAAAACCTGATAAATTTACGATTAGATTATTAGTAAATTTGAATTCTCTAAAATGTATAAATTCCCAGGAATTAGAAACTACAAAACCTTAGCTTTCTTTTCACATAGGATTCAAGAAAATTTGCAAAGGTGTATTTAGAGATATCAAGAGTTTTAGATTTGAAACAGGAATTTCTGTATATTTGAAAACAATTAAAAATAAAAAATTCAATTTAAAATACTGCGTAAAATATTATGAATTATTTAATTTTCATTAATTTAATTTGTAACGATTAAAAACTATTGCTATTAAATTCTTTAAATTAAATTAAAATTAGAAAATGAATATAAATAAGAATCATGAAGTGTAACAAATATATAAATTTAGAACGCAAAAATAGTAGTAAACGATTGTGAGGGCGATAGGTGCGGATGAAATTCTAAAAAAGAATCGCCCCTAAAACTTCTTGGCGTCCAGGTAATGAAGAGACTTGTCATATTTTTAAATTTCAAATTAAAATATTTTCGTCAACTAATCGAATACCTTCAAATTTTATCTAAAAAGATGCCTTTTTTATGATCATCCTTTTGAACGTGAAACGGTTTGCTTCTACAATTTTTTTACTTCAATTTTTAATTTTAAAAATTTTTAAAAGCACAATGAAAATATCGAATTAATAAATGGCGCAAGAAAGAAAGATAACTAATAGTGTTCATATACTTTTAAAGGCAAGAGTTGGAATAGCGTAATTTCTAACAATTAAGATAAAAGTAGTTAACTTGGGTGGAAACGTATATGAGAAGCTCTCTTGTGAAACCAGAAGAGGAGACTTTTCTCGAATACGGTTAAGTTTGCCGCAGGTCAGAATAAGAGCACACCCATAGCTGTCCTCTCACGAGTCGCAATGAGCTGGCTTAATGAAGTGGGAACAATTAGATGAGTATTTATGCTTAATAGCGTTCTCTCAGCGTTTTGCCTTTTCTCCTCGCAGCTAAAATGACTTCTTCCTCGCACTATAATTTTTGTCCTTCTTTTTGTCTTCTTTGCATTCTCATCTGAAGAAAGAAAAAAAAAGCATCAACTTTTTTTTCCTCAATTGAAAATCAATATTTTCCATTAATACATTGAAGCATATATCTCTATCCTAGTCCTTTATAACCGGGGATATTATTCTATTTTCTAATTTTATTCTGTATTTAAATTATCAGTTAAAGGGGCAGAGATATAGTTCAAGTATGGATCTTAAAATCCATTATTATTAGCAATTAATAAAACAAAATAGCTCTCTGTAATAATTTTAAAAATAATTATCTATTAATATTTATTTAAATAATTGTAAATTTTTATTACTTTAATAAATAAATTAATTCATTTAAAATTAAGTAAATTAATAATTTATTTTATTCTTTATTATGATCTTAGCTCTGCTTATTTATGTCATAAAATCAAATAATGCAGAATCGATTGTTTAAAGAATCTGTAAATAAAACATTATTTTTAATTTAAAGTTAAATTATAATTGTTTAAAGTTAAATTTACTTATTTCTGTTCAATTGTTATTGATTTCAAGATTATACAAAATACAAATAAATACTTATCTCTTTCTATTATTACAACTTACTTAATCTGTTATTTTCTCAAACTTGTTTTCATTCAGCTTTAAATATTTCTTAGATAAATTAAATTTTATTCACTCACTTCAATTTATTAATAAAATCCAAATAAAATACGTAAAACTTATTACGTTTATTCAATTTTATTCGTTTGTTTTACAGACGAATAAAATCGCTTGTAAATCTAAAAATAAAATAATAAAAACAAATTATAAATTCAAAATTAAACTTTCATCGAAATATTAATTTTTACCTACCTTAACTAAAATTATGCGTATAAATTTCCCTAATTTCTTATAACGTTAATCTTTACCAAATTCTGCTGGGTTGTATAATAATTTCTCCTGTAAACAGAACTTTAATAAATTACTTTATTAAATATTTAAATAAATTAAAATATTTATTATAATCAACGTTACAATTGGTGGGCAATACTTAAATATATTTTTTTTTCTTTAGTTGTGATTTTAATAAATTGTAATCTTATATTTTTAATATCAAATAACAATAATAAAGAAAGAATTTTCCTTACGATTATTATTATATTTTTTTATTATTAGTGAACCTCTGGGTTCTACAATAATTACTCTCAGTAGATCCACAAATAAAATAGAATTTATATTATAAAAATTTTTTATTTATTATAATTTGCAATTTGAATAACCTTACATTATATTTAAAAGAATCAATTAAAGGTTAATCAGAATTTAGAAATTTTAAAATATTGTTAAAAATTTATTTCATTTTAATTTGAAATGATTTAACATTCAACAATCTTCTGTTATATATTTTGTGTGTCTTACCTCTATTGAGCTTTCAAGAGAAGTGAGCGAAAACTGTCAAAATTCGTACTTTTATATTCTCTGCAACATCTCCCTTCCTTCGGGGTAAACTCATTAAGACTGACCAACCCCTTTAGGAAATATCAACTCTGATTGGTCAATATATTTGTTAATATTAGTTATTATATTATATTATATTAGTTATTATTTTAAATTATTTTAGTTAAAATTATTATTTTTTAAAGCTATTCTTAATTAATTAATATTAGAATTTTAGAATAAGAATAAGAATAGAATTAGAATTATTATAAAAAAATGTAAATAAAGTAAGATTTAAATTTCAGTAAAATGCAATTTTAAAAGTTCGCGTTTAGATAGAAAAAAAGTCTGCACATATGGTGTTTTCGATCAAAAATTTTTTTTAAGCTACTTGGAGAATTTCATCTTTTAAACATACGATTTTTATGTTTCTGGTATTGATTGGGAAAATTTATTTTAATAACAGTCTTAAGGATGTCATATTTATAGATTTTCATGGTGAGGAAATTGTCAAGGGAAAATGTAAAAAATCACATAAAGTCAGCTACTCTGACAGTTTTATGAATTTTTAAACCAGATGCCACCTGTACTCGTAAATAAGCGGTCTTAAACGTTAAACTTAAATAGGTAATCATTCATTTTGAACTGCTGAAATTTTTATTCATAAATATTGCAGATTGGTTGTAAATTGAGGATTAGCAATTTTCTTTATTATTATAATTATTATTTATTATTTAATCGATTTACTCAAAAACACAAATTTTTCAATCAAAATATTGTCTCCAAAAGTTTGAATTTTATAAAGAAAAAAATTTATTATCACTTTTAGAAAGCTATACTATAAATATTGTAAACTTTTTTCCCGCATACTTTGAATTTGAAACGGCTATGCACAAAGTTTAGAAATAGAAAACAAAACAGGATCTATAACTTTAGGCATTTGTTCCCCTAGGGACGTTACGCTTTTCACTGGCTCTGTTTATCAATTTCGTAACATTTCAATTGCTGATCTACACGAAACTAAGTTTACCTACAGTTATAACTTTTACCGAAAGTCGACTAGAAATCGAAACTTTCATTGAAGGGTGGACTTTAACTTTTAGTGAAATTGAAATCGAAATTCCGAGTCAGTATTGAAACTAACTTTCAAGAATAATTAACAATCTATAAGTATAAATTTTAAAACTAAATGCTTTGAAATTTATTTTCAATTCGGATTATCCTAAAAGTTAAATTATTAATTAGTGTCGTATTCAAAATTAGTAGATTTAGATTAATTTTGTATTAAACTACGTGAAATCAAATCCAAACTATTAATATGTTTTTTTTTCAATTTTTATAATTTGTATTGTTCTTTATTGAGGATTATAGAAAAAGTGTGTGAAAGAAAGAAACTTATAGCTTTTAAAATACTTCCGTAAAGTTTGTGTGGTAATGTATATTTAATGCAAGTAGAGAAAACCGCTTTAGTCAGACATTTGTCTATAAGTGGGATTTAAGTAGTGCAAGTTTAAAATAGTCAGACGTTTAACCTTCACGTGTTATAATGAATTTGAATGAATGAATAATGTGATAATAATATTAATGTTAATGATAATAAAAATGTAATAATGGTAATAAGAGTAATAATAATAAATAATAATAATAACTGACCAAAATTCTAATCGAGAATTTATAAGAATTTAAATTTTTTATTTATTTATCAAATTAAGTCAAATTTTCTCAATCAATGTACAAAAATAGAATCTCTAGTGTCATTTTTATTAGTAATAAATTGAATTACAATGTTATAGGAATTAGTATCCTGAACTTTCAAATATAATATATCAATTTTTAATTATTTTGTTCAATATTCATTTCCTTTTATCATGTTGCAATTATTTTCTCCAACTTTTAATTATTTTTCAATTAAATCTTCTAAATTATCAGGTATTATCTTAAATTTAGATTGTTGTCTTCAATTTTCAACTTTTTAAACGATTTTTCATTTATTTTCTTTTGCTTAAAAATAAATCCTGCAATTTTTCTATTTTTTTCTCCAATTTATAATTACTTTCATTCTTTTGGCACAATTTTAAAAAATTTCAATTATTTATCTAAAATTTTAATTATTTTCATCATATTTTAATTTTTTTTTTTCAATTTTTAGTTATTTTCAAATATTTTCAAAATTTCCGCCAAATTCCATTAATTATATCTTAAATTCCAATTTTTTTTAACCTTTTTCAATTCTTTTCTTTAATTTTTAATTATTCTTATTTTGTACAATTAACTTCTCAAATTTTCAACTATTTTTCTCCAATTTCAATTATTTTTATTTATTTAAAACAAATTCTGCAATTTTTTCAATTATGTATTTCAAATTTCATTGATTTTTTTCAACTCATCATTGTTTTAATCATATTTCAATTATTTTCCCCAAGTTTTAATTATTCTTATTTTTTAAAATTATTTTCTAAGATTCTTAGACATTTTTCTCAAGTATCCAATTGTTTTCTTCCACTTTCAATTACTTTCGATCTTTTTCATAATTACCAAAAAGTTTTCAATTTTTTATCTGATATTTCCATTACTTTATTCAACTTTCAATTATATTTGTAATTTTCTTATATATTACGTATATTCTGTACTTTGGCAATTATTTTTCTTAAATTAAAAATAGTTGTCTTCAAATTTAAATTATGTTTATCTTTTTTTATTTATTATCTCTAATTTTTAATAAAATTATTTTCTTTGCAATGAACTTTATTAAAGTTTCAAGTATATTTCTAAAATTTTTTTTAATTTTCCTTTATAAAAAATATATTGTGCAATTTTTTCAATTATTTTCTCAAATTTTTAATATCTTTTTCAATTTTAATAGTTATATTATTTAATCATTATTTTCCTCAATTTTTAAACATTTTCATTATTTCTGAATTAATTTCCTAAATTTTTAATTATTTTCATCATATATTAATTATTATTTCCTTCAATTGGTAATACATTTATTCTCATTTTGTAAAATTATTTTTTAATATTTTAAAGTATTTTTCTCACATTTCAATTATTTTCTTTAATTTCTAATTATTTTCATTTGTTTTCATAATTTTCAACATTTTTATTAATTATCTTAAAATTCAATTATTTCACCTTCCTTTAATTCTTTTATTTATTTCTTTAATTATTCTAATTTTTTTTAACTAATTTCTCAGATTTCTAAGTATTTTCTCAAATTTCTAATTATTATTGTTTATTTAAAAAAAAATCTGCAATTTTCTCAATGATTTATTTCAAATTTAATTTATTTCTTCAACTTATCATTTTTTTTATTTTAAATTTAAAGTATTTTCTTAAGTTTCAAGTTATAAACCAATTTTCAATTATTTTCAACATTTTTAAATTATTTTTATTATTTTTCTATTAATTTTCTAAATTTTCAGTTCTTGTCTAAAATTTAAAATTATTGTCTTCAATTTTCAACTTATTAAACGATTTCTCAATTATTTTCTTTTGCTTAAAAATAAATTCTGTAATTTTTCAATTATTTTTTCCAATTTCTAATTATTTTCATTCTTTTTTCATAATTTTTAAAAATTTCAATTATTTATCTGAAATTTAAATTGTTTTTCTTATATTTCAATTATTTTTTCAAATTTTAAATTATTTTGACAGTTTTTCAATTAATTCCCTAAATTCTTAATTATTATTCTTATTTTGTAAAATTATTTTTTAAGATTTTTAAGTATTTTTCTCGAATTTCAATTATTTTCTTCAATTTCTAATTCTTTTATATTGTTTTCATAATTTCGAAACATTTTTATTAATTATATTTTGAGTTCCATTTATTTTTAGCCTTTTTCAATTCTTTTCTTTAGTTTTTAATTATTCGCAATTTTTTCAATTAATTTCTCAAATTTTCAAGTATTTTTCTCAGATTACAATGTTTTAAAATTTTTTTAAATTTTATTTATTTATTTTATAATATATCCCGCAGTCAAAAATACACCATTATGGGGACCATACAAACGTTGAAGCAGACAAACGGATTTTTAAAAAATTTTTTAAAAATTTGGCAATTTTTTCAATTATTTATTTTAAATTTCCTTAATTTTTTTCAACTTATCATTGTTTTCTTCATATTGAAATTATTTTCTTCAATTTTCAAATTTTAAAATCATTTATCAATTATTTTCCAAAAGTTTTAATTATTCTTATTTTTTAAAATTATTTTCTAAAATTTAAAAATATTTTTTTAAATTTCCGATTATTTTCTTTAATTTTTAAGCATTTCTAATTATTTCATTCGATTTTTAGTTATTTAATTCAATTTTCAGTTATTTAATTCAATTTTTAATTTTTTTAATCAATTATCAATTATTTAATTTATTTTTTAATTATTTACATTATTTGTTTATTATTTTTAATTAATTACGTTCTGTTTCATAATTTCCAAAAAGTTTTTAATTATTTATCTAAAATTTTTATTTTTCTATTCAATTTTCAATTATATCTACGATTTTTTTGTATTTTATTATTCTGTATTTTTTGAAATTTTCTCTTAATTTAAAAATTGTTCTCCTTAATTTTAAATTATGTTTATATCTTTTTTTATTAATTTTCTCTCATTTTTAATTATTTTATATTTTTTTTTTTTTTGCAATGAACTTCTAAAAGTTTTAAGTATTTTTCTGAAATTTTCTTTAAATTTCCTTTATTTATTTATTTCTTCTATTTTAAATTATAAATATTATTTCTTCATACTTTTCTTAAATTTGTAATCATATTCATAATTTTCTGGATTAATTTTCTAAATTTTTAATTATTTATCCCAATTTTAATAATTTTTTTTTCAATTTTCAATTATTTTTTCCAATTTTTCATTACTCTAAGTTTTTTCAATTTATTTCCAAAATTTTCAAGTATTTTTCTTAAATTTAAATTATTTTCTTTTACTTTAAAATTAAAATTATTATATTGAATAATAATTTTTACACTTCATTGACTTATAGTTAGTTTGTAATTATAATTATTTTGTTATTTATCCATTTTTATTTGCATAAATTGTTTGTCTTTCAAAATAGAAGAGCTCATTCAAAAATAGAAAATTCTCATAAATTCTCCGGAAGGAGAATATTCTCGGTTATATTCTCGAGAATGTAACCGGATTTTAAATTACCGAGAATTTCGCAACTCTACACTCATATACCTGTCTTACCTACTGTTTAGTAGGTTTCAGTAAAACCTACTAGATTCATTAATTTTTCAGTTATTTAGCTAAAAAAAATGTTTTAGCCATATCTCGGTTCAAAATTAATTTTTTCTAAGTCTGACAATTGATAATTTTAAGTTCTGTATCCACCTAACAGACTACCAAGTTTCGCTTGAATCGGCAAAGCCGTTCTTAAGTTATGTCCGTACAAAGTTTCGACGACGGACAGACAGACAGACAGAATTTTGATTTTTTGGATTTTTGCTATCCTTACTACTTAAAACAGAAAGTTATGATAAGATATGATTATAATCATAATCATATCATAAGATTATGATCGAATTTTATTTACACTGATAATGATTATAATAATAATAATTATTATTATAAAAAGAAGAAGAATAAGAAAATAATAATAAAATTTTGCTTAATTATTTACCATCAACGAAATTAGTATCAATTTTGTAACTATCCTTAAAAAATTAAAAACTAAATTTTCCGATCTCATTGATTAAGCAAAGAAACTGGAAATAGCTTTTAAACATTTCAAGTTTTACCATTGAACTCTCGGGGGAGGAAGGTAGAGACGATTTCCATATTTCCTCTAAATGCCTTTGACCCACGTGGAATTGGAATGCAAGCTCAAAGATCCTAAGAACGTGAGTGGCATTTCAAAAGCGTCGAATAAGTGTAAAATACTTCAGTTCCTCGAAAAGTGACAGTTTGAAAGCTGTCACCCTTTGACAGTAATTGAATACGTACGTTTTTACAAGGGTTATAAAAGGTGCATACACACAAAAATAAAAAAACCGAAAAAAAAGTATTACCAGAATAAAATAAATTTTAATAAAAAAAAAAAAAAAAAATACCTGCTTATTGTCTAAATTGTATCCAATAAAAGAATCGGTGTGAAAAAACACAATAGAGAAAAGAAAAATAAGATTCGAATAATGGTGATAATAACATTAAATATAGGTTACGTTGCACTCGAGCTTTAATGAAATTCGGAATAATCTGAATTTTCAGTATCAGACGCAGCAAAAACACGGAGGCAAAATTTGCAATGAGAGATATAACACGGAAAATATTGTCTCGTGATCTTATATTCTCTAACAGAGCTTCTTTTATTGTTTTTAATATTATACTCGTTCTTTCGAACCGGAACCTCTTGCTTGGTGTTTTAGCTCGTTCTCGCCCTCCAGCACTAACTTGAATCCTTATGTCTCCGCAGTCTAAAGTTGAAGTGCGCTTGCATCCTTCAACTTCAGTGCTTTAGAGATCAGAGAATAGAGGAGAAAAATATGCACCCTACACACACTCTTTCTAAATTTTTACGGCACAATCCTTTGATGTCGAACAAAGAAAGCTTGAAATAAAGTGCAAAGGACGATAATTATGACTCTTGCCAGCACGTGATACTGTACACAATATGCAAAATTTAACGTCAAACCTCTCTCAGCAAAGGAATTTAAATTAATGTGTAATAAAAGTTTATTAACGAGTTTTTACTTTTGAATTTTGTTTCAAATCAAAATAATGTTTATATTATTTTTTTTGTATTTTTATTATTAATTTAAATTATAGACCAAAAATTAAAAATTACTATTAGAGATAAAAATTGTACACACTGAAAGACATTTTATTATGATAGGCATAAAAATTAATCTTAACTTTAACATGGCAGAATTAAAATTTAATATGGTGATTGTGAGAAATTTAAATTTGATACTTTTAAATTAAACAGTGATAATAATATGATAACATATTTTTTATAATAAGCGATTTGAGAAATTGAAGCATTAGCATTTGCAGTTTCTAAAAATATTTACAAGAGTTATCCAAATTTAACAAAAATTTATTAATGAGAAAGTATTCTTTGATAAATTAGATATTTATTTAAATGAAAAGAATGTTAAGATAAAATTTTTGCTTCAATTATTTCATAAAAGTTAATAAAATAAAATAAAAATTAATAAAATTAAAATTATCATTACATATGTTTGTTTAAAAATGTTGGAAATTTAGCGTTCCCTTCTTTTTATGCCGCTTGATACGGTCCTGACATGAAGTCGACGTGCGCGAGTAAACGACGTGTCGAGTCAGTCTTGTGTAGTCTCTAGAAGAGTCAACATGTCCTTTTACTTAATATACAAGTGTTTTACCCGAATCTGTGTTCTATATTCATTTCATTCTCTCCAATAAAAAAAGTATAATTTTTAATGTTTTATAAAAAGAATCAAACCATAACCCAAATATAAAATTTATATTTGAATGTTTAAGGTCCATTTTAAAATTTACTTTTTTATGGAATAGACATTATTCACCATTCATTGAACCGTATTTTTTTCTCGTAAAACCAAATTATTAAATTTTGAAAATAATAATAAAAAACTGCAGAGACATGTTTTTAGATTGAAATAGTTTTTTTTAAATTAAACTTTATTTTACAGAATTTTTCTGACATTCCTAAAAAATTTCCAACTTTATACATTTAATAAAGCTGATTTTAGAGTTATCATTATTATTTTTTTACCTTTTATAAAACAAATTTTACGACATTTATGTATCTTACAAAATATATGGAAATATGCTAATGCTTGGGAATAAATAAAAACGGTTCTATAGAAAAATTCTTTAAAATAAAAAAATATTTAAATGTTCATTATTTAAGAAGTAACTTAGATTTTTATGGCACGTGGGAAACTACAAATTAAACCTTTTTAAATTATAATACATTCTTAATTAAAATGTCTTTTCATTATAATTAATTCCTTTTTACAAAAACAGTTTTTTACTCAGAACTTTATTTTAAAATTTTTAATTGCCTGTACTTACACAAATATTTATTTATCTAAAGTACCTTGAAGTCATTGTAAAGTATTTAAAAAGAATAATTTAAAAAATATCGCATTTTTATATTATTTATTTATATTTTAATAAAATGGTTTAAAATTTCTACGTCTGTAAAAATAAAATTAAACATAATATTTCATTGAATTAATTTCCTTTCTGGAAAGATATATAATTTTTTATTTTAGTTACTTACATTTACATTAACAATTGTAAATTTAAATATAATTCCATTAACAGTTTCAAAATAAATTTACTATAAAAATTGATCATTGAAACAATATGCCAAGTTTAACTTGAGTTATTAAAAAATAAATATTGTTTTGAACATTAATAAAAAAATTATTTTGCTACTTATTTCTCACAAACGGAGATAAATTGTTAAAATTATTGTCCTTACAAAATGTTTTATATTTTGTTAACTAATAATGATAAAACAATAAATGAGGACTTTTTTTAAAGCTTATGTGCTCTTCTTTTAGGATATTTAATGGAAAAAAAAAATTTTTTTTGATTATTTAATTAAGATTAACAATAGTCAAAGAATTTCATTTTTTTTTTTTTTTTTTTGAATTTCAAAGTGGTGTATTTTTCAAACAGGTAGTTATATTTTATTAGCAGATAAAGCATTTAAAAGGTAATTTTATTACCTTTAAAACGAATTTTTAAAAAGTGTTCTACGATTTTTTTTTTTTTTTTTTACAAAGATATAGGGTAATTGTTTATAAAAAGTACATTTTTTAAAATATGCATAAGTCCAGAACGTTTGATTTTAGAAAAACATAATGTAGACCAAAAAGTGCCTTATTATGTGTAGAATCAGAAAAAATATTTAGAATTAAAAACCTTATGACTAATTAAAAAAAATTTTAATATTTAATTTTAAATATTAAGAATAAAAAAAAAATTTTAACCATATTTTGAGTTTTTAAAATTATTTTTAATTAGTCATAAGGTTTTTAATTCTAAATATTTTTTTTCTGATTCTACACATAAGAAGACACATTTTTGTTCTGTATAATGTTTTTCTAAAATCAACCGTTCTGGACTTATGTATATTTTAAAAAAAGTACTTTTTTTAAACAATTACCTATATATTTGTCAAAAAAAATCGTAGAACACTTTTTAAAAATTTGTTTTAAAGATGATAAAATTACCTTTGAAATGCATTATTTGCTAATAAAATAAAACTATCTGTTTGAAAAATACATCAGTTTAAAATTTCAAAAAAAAAAAAAATGAAATTCTTTGACTCTTGTTAATATTAATTAAGTAATGAAAAATTTTTTTTTCGCTGATTAGATATCCTAAAAGTAAAGCACATAATCACATAATCCTCAATATGGAACTTCGCTTTCCGTGATGTTAACTATTGTAAAGAATTTATTAATTTTAATTTAAAAAATTCAAAAAATCATCTTTCTATTTCAAAATTCGTAATTTTACACTATTGACGTAAATTTCACGGAAATTTTCAAATTAGCTGGGAAATCTTTGGATATTCAGCACTTTCTGAAGTTCTTATTATGTTTGTAAGTAAAGTACCTATACCTCTGGTAATATTCGCAAATTGTTATTATCCTTCTGACACTGTGAAACTTATTCATTTTGTTCATTGAGCTCTTGGGTATGCATATTTCTCGAAGTAAGCAATGAGAAAGTTTCAAAGTAGTTCTAACTGCACTAGAAAGTAATAAAGTAATTTCATCAACACGAAAGTAATAAAGTCACAACATCTTACGTATATAAGTTTCACGCTTGAAATCCTCGTGACGTTATCAATTGAGGAAAAAAAAAATACTAAAGTATATTACTGTTAATATCTGAAAAATATAAATTCAAGTGACTTTGCATGCACAACTTTTATGCTTTCCTTAATAACACTGAAACACAACGTTTTATGATGCTTGGCGTGCAAGCCAGTCCCACGCCCCATCATAATACGACACACGATCATGATCACAATATGGACTGGTTAACTCGACCGATCAATACGAAATTAAGCTATTAAATACTTGGATACGATATGCAACGCGATAACAAACAATCAAATTTGGAAATTTATAAAATGTTGAAAATTGTCTTTTTTTTTAACAACTCTTATCTGTGAAATGGTATTCAATGGTTAAATAGTTATTAGGGTGATCTAAAAATGTTCAGTAAAATTTTTTTTTTTAATTTTTTTCTTCTACCCCCCAAAAAGTTTCCAAATAAAAAATACCCCTATTTTTTTTTTAAATCGGACAATATTTAGGGGTGGCTCAAGACCCTTGCAATTTTACATTGATTGGGTAAAACGCACTTTTGCGTAAATTCGCTACAAAATCGACAAAAATCACTCGAAAACTGCCATACAGCGAATCACATTTTGAAAAGTGCTCAAACAACAATATTCCATAATTTGTTTAATAATTTATTAATATTAACTATTTTTATAGGGTTATAATAATAACCCCCACACCGAAAAAAATTAATTTAATTAATTTAATTGAATGGATTTTCTTCTCTTTTGGAAAGGAATCCTCTCAATAAATTGTAATCTTATCAAATGCAGAGCAACTTTAGTAGTATCCAATTTATGTATTGTCTAACTTTTTTCAGATATTATTTGAAATAAAAAATATAATTTAATAAACTCTATGAATAAAGATTTAAATAAAAATGATTATAATTTGGGTCATCAATTGACAACTGACTTATTCAAATTAAAATAATGAGATAAATAATGTATTTTAGAAGGAAAATTATGTAGGTTATAATGATATAATCTTTAAACGCTCTCTGAAAATTTAAATTTTTTATTAGTTAAGGTATTATTTTTCTTCTTATTTTAATTGATAATTAATTAAACATAAATGTATTTTAAGATTACATTATTATTCTTTTTTTTATTACAAAATAAAATCAATTTAACCAAAATATAAATATATTTTAAATTGAAATAATAAATACGTAAATTTATTTATTAAACTAACTTTCCGGTAATTTTTATTCATAAAACTATTTAAAACTAAATTATTTTAGTATGTTAATACTAAAAGTAAAACGACAATATTATGAATCATAAATTTATTAATAGCTGCACAAGTTGGTACAAATCACTTCATATTTTCTGCAATTACATTTTTCAAAAATGACACTAAATGATATTTCTAAAATAACTTGAAGTTGAGTTAATGTAAAAATTATATAATTGCGAGCAACTTCAAGAATCTATTTGTATAGATGAATAATATTCATTTAAAAGAAATAATCTTCAACATAAAGGAATAAGTTCAACCAGAAAGGAAACCTTAAAAGTTATCCTTTAGATAAAATATTCTCATGTTAAAAAGAAAATTCCTCTTCAATGTAGAAAAATATGTTCGTATTAAAAATAAAACGTAAAAGGAATCTAGAAGAGAAATATTCCGCTAAAATTGAAAACATTTTTTTTTAATGCATAAATGCAAAAACATGACAATTTTTTTTAAATTACAAATTAATAGTTTCTTTAGGATTTTTCAATAAAATTGTTACATGTCGTTAGTTTACGAATGTTTATAGATATTTTTATGTATTTTTAATTTGTTTAAACAACTTATTATTGTTAATTTAAGATATTATTCAAATAAACCTAGAGAGTTGTAGTTTTTTCTGACTAAACTAGTTTTTAAATTTACAATTAAAAAATGTATTCAGTAAAATTAACCAGAACAACAATTTGCAATTGTTTAAACAAATTATTGTTAATAATAATTAACTTTTTACAAATGCACCTAGAAAGACACAACTTTTTCCTAATTTTACAAATTAATAGTCTCTGGTTAGAATAAGAAAACTTATTGACTATAAATTATTATTTTTACTTTGTTTAAATAATTTGTAATTATTTTTAACTTCTGGTCTAAAACACATAGCGAGTGGTAATTTTTTAACGTATTAATTTTAATTGTTCATATTTAAGATCACAAGATATTCAGAAAAATTAACTGCAACTACTGTTTGTCATTATATATTTCTCCATATAAAATCATAGGAAAATTTTAAGGGGTTTGAGCCACCCCTAAATATTGTCCGATTTAAAAAAAAATAAGAATTTTTTTTTAATTGAAAACTTTTTAAGGGGTAGAAGCAAAACGTTTTAGACTTTCGTCTTTATGGACCACCCTAATGGTTGCCCTAAAATCAATAAACTATTTATAATGATAAGAATAGAAGAATTTAGTAAAATTTAATCATAGAAATAATTATAAGGTTAATATAAGGTTGAAATATTTATAATAATAATCCACAAGATTCATTCATTATTTCATTCATTCTTTCATTCTGTACACACCCGAAGTTTGGCACATAGATATTTTTTGTTTTTAAATCAGATACTTTTTAAAAAATGTATTTAAATTGATTAAAATTTAATTTTTTTTTAATATTAGTTCAAATAATTTTAATTGCATTAATAAATAAATTTATAATTTTCAACAGTTTTCAATATACCTACAATATTCTCAAATCAAAAATTATTCTCTTTAAATTTTATAATTATTCTGTAATTTTTTTTAAATTATTTTGTTCTGTTGTCGATTATTCTTGACACTTTTCGAATTTTTCATTCAATTGTTAATTATTTTCCTCATTTTTCAATTATTTTCATTAATATAGAATTATTTTAGTAATTTTGTAAATTTCCTTTCAACTATTTTTTTAAAATTTTAATTTAATTATTTAATCCTCAATTTATTTCTTTAATTTTTAATTATTTTCTTCAACTTTTATTTTCTCAATTATCAAATATTTTCTTGGAATTTCAATACGATTCTTTAATTTCCAATTCATTTCTTTAATTTTCATATATTTTTTACAATTTTTACAATTATCTTCATCAGTTTTTAATTGCCAATTTATTATTCTCCATCAATTTTAAGATTATTCATTAATTTAAAACATTTTTTTGTTCGAATTCCGATTATTATCACCAGTTTTCTAAATATTTTTTCAATAGTAAATTATTTTTTTTAATAATTAATTATTTTCGTCAATATTTAATTATATTCGTCAATATTTAATTATTTTCGTTATATTGAATTTTACTTTTAATTATCAATTATTTACTTAAAATTTCCATTTAATTTTTAATTTTTAAATTATTTATATCGTTTTTTAAATAATTCCTTAATATTCAATCATTCTCCGATTTATTCAATTATTGTTTCACTCATAAAAATTGTTTTGAAATGTCAATTCAGTTTTTTTATTCTAGAATTATTCTCTTCAATTCTCAGTTATTTTATTTAAATTTTAATTCCATACATTTCAATTTTCAATGTTTTTCTAAAATATTAAAAAATTATTGTCTTTTTTTCTATTATTTTTTTCGATTATCATTAGGTTTCTTTAATTTTAAATACAATTGTTCAGTTATTTTCGTTAATTTTTCATTCCATTCTTTAATTTTTATTTCCATTCTTCAGTTTTCAATTGTTTTCTTCTATATTCATGAATTATTATCGGTTTTTTTCAACTACTGTTTTTCAATTTTTAAGATCATTTTTTAAAAGTCAGTTCCATTTTTGAATTATTAATTGTTTTCTTCAATTTTAAATTACTTTTTTTCAATTTTAATTATTTCTTTCGGTTTTTAATTCCGTTGTTAAATGTGCAATTATTTCCAAAAATTATTCCTATAACTTTCTTTATTTTTTAATTTGCAATTATTTTCGTCATTTTTTACATATTTTTTTCAATTTTTCAATTATTCTCGTCATTTTTTAACTATTTCCTTACATTATTAATTATTTTCCTCAATTTTCAATTATTTTTTACAATTTTTTTAAATTTTAATTATTATCTTAAAATTTAATAATTGTACTTTGATTTTTTAAATTATTTTGTTCGGTTGTGTAATTATCTAGCCATTTTTTGAATTTTGTTCTCAATTGTCAATTATTTTCGTCATTTTGCAATTTTTTTTTCAAATTATAAATTATTTTAAAAATTTTAATTTAATTCTTAAATTTTCGATTTATTTCCTCAATATTTTTTTATTTTCTTCAATTTCAATTGTTTATTTTGATTATCAATCCAATTGTTCAATTTGCAATTATTTTTAACAGTTATTCCTGTAGTTTTTTTAAATTTTTTGTTTAAATTTAATATTAATTAGTAAAAATCCATTGTAGAATGTTCTAGAAAGTTTTAGATGAATTTTGTTTCAGATTTTTAGAATTAGAAATTTGTAAATTGAATATTTTAGATGAAGTTGCTATTTCAAATTCTTAAGAAGTAAGTTTGGATTAAAAATAATTATTTGTTGTTCAATAAATTATAAATTCAGATTTCTTGATTTTATTTGTAACTTATTTTTATTAATTTGAAATTTAAATTCAATAATTAAGTTTTAATTATTATTTTATTTTTAAGATTTTTTAATGTCTGTTGTAAAGATAATTCAAGGAATCTATGATAAAGCCTGATATAAAATTATATTTATTAATAAAGTCAGATTTAAAATTCCTAATAAAATAAAATTATTCGAACAATAGAAGCAGTAATTTACAGAACTTTAATTGAACCGAATTTTAATATAGTTCTACCTGTCCGGATTTTCATTAATCCAAATTTTAATTCTCAAGAATTAATATTTGATATGATTCTTAAAATGCGAAATTTTTATTTGAACGAAATCGCGTGTGGCTAAAGGAAAAGAATCCGGTTTTTTTATTCGACTCACTTAAAATTCTATAAACGAGAGTTCTGCTCAATTAAGATTAAATTCCGTTTCGAATTAGAATTCTTTTAATTAAAAACTCTCTTTAATAGAAATTCTGTAAGATGAAAATTCTCTGGAATAAAAATTCTGTTTAGCAAAAAGTCCGTTGACATACGAATTCTATTAAAATTCGGATTAATCAAGAAATATAAACAATTTTGTTTTTACGTTTATAATTTCAAAGAGGGATAATTTAAACAAAGAATTAATTCTCTGTAAACAAAATTCAAATTTTTCGCTAATTTAGATTTTCAGTGAATATTTACGCAAATATGTATTTCATGAAATTTATTTCCATCCTATCGAGCGCCCCAAGGCTAATAAATTTCCAACGTCATCTGGGATTATTATTCTTGTTAATTTCGTGACCCTAACTCAACTTGCTTGTGAGTCAGCATTAAATTTTCATGGCCTCTTACATAACGCAGAAATTTCGGTTGTATATAAACCCTTCTATGGAAAATTTCACTTCGACGAAATATTAATATAGTCTTTTTTTTCTATTTGTACAAAATGTCGTATTTTATTCCTTAGTGTTTTTTTTATTTATATTTTTACAAAATATATTTATTTGTTGTTTTTTGTCACACTTAAGTGAATAAAGCAGGGATTTTTTATTTTGATGATAATTTTTCTTCTCACGATAACACATTCTTTTTAGTGTGTAGAATTTTAACATAGAAAAGAGTGAAGAGAAAGAGGAAATTATTTATTTAAACCTCAGAATGTATGAGGGTGGGTGGCTGTTCCGTGATTGGAATCAATATGAGTTTTAGTTAGTCGATATACATCACTTCCTACAACGATAAATAATTGATCCAGCAGCAGGTGGTACTCTGCGTTCGATATTACACTCTGTATCACAGAACGTGGCGTTGCAGGTAAAGCCTCTTCTTATATTCAGAGTCATGCATCACCTTCGTTGATCGAATTGAAAATATAGCGTCGAAAATATCCTATATCTAGTTGATTAAGAACAGAATCTTGTCAAATCCGTATGAATTATTAGACGTGTCCTGACATAACTTTCATCATTTTAAACTAATCCCTGATTTATAAAAGGTTTGTGTATCTATAGAAGATGTATGGCATCGCATATTATAGAAACTACGTATCTTTTATCGAATTAAAAATTTTATAAATGTCTAATTAGAGTGGTTTTGATTAAACTTTTGGCTAAAATTTAACATTTTCTGTCTTTTATCCTTTTTTCTTTTATGTTTATTGTAATTGTTTCGATACAATGTGCCTGCTCAGAATAGCAAACTTATGTAGCACCAAAATCAATAAACAAGTAAATTAAATTGTTCAGCTTTTATTCGAAAACAGAAACATAGTTGGAAATACATGCAACTCATATAGAATTTTTTGTGCCAATCCGATAGAATATAACACGGATATAAATTTCTGATTGAATCGAATGCAATGGATACTATAAAAACTAGAAACCTAACGGAAATCGATAACCGTTAAGGTTTATTCTACGCCATTACTAGGTTTATTGCTTTTAAAAACTGAAACAGCAGAGGATTTTTTATATTCCTTCATATAATATTGATGTCATTTTATTATCTTGTTTCGTTCTTAATATCTTGCTTAAATCAACACTGACGTTAAGACCGTTTTATTTGTTTAATACTACCTTCGAAAGGTTTATTTTCATCATTAATTTTATACTTACAAGCTTTCAATATATATAGAGTCGGAGCTTTTTATTTATCCTTTCGTAAACTAATTACATTTTTATGACTCAGTCAATGTCGTTTAGTGAGTTATTTAAAGTTGTGAATTTAATAAGATGTGTTAATTTTTAAATGAGGGTACAGAAAGTAATGAAACAACAACAAAATAAACAAAAAAAGCAGCAACAAACAATCAAGAGAAATAAATAAAAGTAACAGTCGTAAAGTAAACAGTACTAAAAGAATCAACAAAAAATGTTTAAACCAAACAAAATTAATTATAAAAAAAGGCAAGAAACCAAACAAACAAAAAATGTTTAAACAAAACAAAATTAATTATAAAAAAAGACAAGAAACCAAACAAAGCAAACAATACATGTACAAACATTAAAAACCTGTTAAGAAACAAATGTTGCAAATAAGAGAAACATTTAATAACAAAAACACAAATGAAACGAGAAACAGTAACAAAAACAAATGAATCTAATAAATCGACAATTAAACTAAACAAAGGAAACAAACAAATACGTTAGAAAATAACAAAAAGCAAATAAAATATCAAAATAACTTATAAACAAACTAAACAAGACAAACAAAGCAAACAAAACAGCAAAAAATAAATGAAAGAAAGGAAAGAAACATCTAGGAAAGAAACATCTATAAAACAAACAAACAAAAAACTACAAAAAAACAATAACAATAACTAAAAAAAACTAACATAGAAAGAAAATAGACAGAAGAACAAATAAACAAAACAATCATCTAGAGAACGAACAAAAGAAAAAGTATACAAATAACATTAACAAATAAACAACAAATGTGTACAAACGAAACACAAACCAACTTAAAAATACATTTAATATAACAACGAATAAACAAAACAAACCTCCAGAAAACAAACAAAAAATTGTTAAACAAAGCAAACAATAACTAAAACAAATAAACAACTAAAACAAACTATAACAACAAAGAAAATAAACAAAATAACAAAAAGCAAAATGAACTTCTAGAAAACAAACGAAAAGACAATAAAAATGAACCATATTAAACAAACAATAACAAAATTAAATAAAAAACAACAAATACAAATAAACACAAACAAATACTAGAAGAATCAAAACAGAACAACAAATAAACAAAACAAACATCTAGGGAATCTAGGGAAACGAGAAACAACAAAAAAAGAACAACAACAATAACAGATAAACAACGACAAAAATAAACAAGACAATAAAAACAAATTTACAACAAAAAAGAGAATGAACAGAATAATGAATAAACAAGATAAACATCTAGAAAACAAACAAAAAACTACAAAATAACTAATAAACAAAACAAACATAAAAATTACAAAAATAAAGAAAACAATAACAAAAACAAATAAACAACATCGTTTTCGAACAAAGCAACAAAAAAAATACTAAAAACAAATTATAATAACAAAGGAAATAAACCGAATTACAATTAAACAAAATAAACTTCTGGAAAACAAAAATGAACAGCAATAGACATACAATAACAAAATTAAATTAACAACAACAAATACAAACAAACTCACACGAGAAAGAACTAAACAAAACAAAAAAATAAAAAAGCAAATATCTAGAGAACAAACAAGAAACTGTAAAAAGGAAGAAAAGTAACAACATCAAATAAACAACGACAAAAATAAACAAAACAACAAAAACTAATTTACAGTAAAAAAGAAAATAAAGAGAATAATAAATAAACAAAACAAACATCTAGAAGAAAAATAAAAACTACAAAAAAAGGAAAAGAATAACAAGTACACGAAAAAAGAAAGCAAAACAACAAATGAAACAAACAAACTTCTAGAGAACAAAAAAAAAAGAACTATAATATTAACGAATACAAATAAAATATTAAGAAAAAAATAGGCAACACGTGAAAGAAATAACAGAATAACTAATAAACAAAAAAACATCTAAAAACTACAATAATAAAGAAAACAGTAACAAAACCAAGTAAACAACATTGTTTACAAACGAAGCACAAAACAACACAGAAAGAATATAAATATAACAACAAATAAACAAAAGAAACCTTAAGAAAATTAACAAAAAATGATATTAACAAATCAAACAATAACTAAAACAAAGACACAACGAAGACAAATAAAACAACCTATAATAACAAAGGAAATAAATTTCTGGAAAAGAAACAAAAATACAACAAAAATAAATAATAGCAGTAACAAAATTAAAAAAAAAACAATAAATACAAACAAAACGCAAAACTAATTTTTAAAGAACCAAAGCAGAACAAGAAATGAAGAAAACAAACATTTAGAGATAAAAAAAGAATTTACAAAAAAAAGAGCAATAACGCTAAAAAATAAACAACGATTAAAATCAACAAGACATGAAAAACAAACTTACAACAAAAAAGAAAATAAACAGAATAATGAATAAACAAGACAAACATCTAGAAAACAAACAAAAAACTACAAAAAATTAAAACTATTAGCAAGTACTCAAAAAGGGAAACCAAACAAACTTTTAGAGAACGAACAAAAAAAAACTATAAAATAAACAACAAGAAATAAAATATTAAAAACAAAGTAGGAAACACAAGAAAGAAATAACAGAATAACAAATAAAAAAACAAACATCTAAAAAACTACGAAAATAAAGAAAACAATAACAAAAATAAGCAAACAATATCGATTACAAACGAAGCACAAGCCAACACAAATATACAATAAATACAACAGCAAATAAACAAAACAAACCTTTAGAATACAAGCAAAAAATTATAAAAACAATGCAAAGAATTACTAAAACAAATACAAACAAAGCACAATCTAACCCAAAAAGGAACTAAACAAAACAACAAATAAATAAAATAATAAATAATCTGAACAAACATGTAGAAAACAAACAAGAAACTACAAAAAATGGAAAACAATAATAAGTACACGAGAAAAGGAAACAAAACAACAAAAACAAATTATGACAACAAAGGAAATAAACAGAATAACAAATAAATAAAATAATCTTTTAGAAAGCAAACAAAAAGACAAGATAAAAATAAAAAATAAAAACAATTTAGAGCAAACGAGAAAATAAACAGAAGAACAAATAAATAAAGGAAACATTATGAAAATAAACAAGAAACTACACAAAATGGAAAACAATAACAAACTATAACAACAAAGGAAATCAACAGAATAATAAATAAATTAAATTATCTTTTAAAAAGCAAACAAAAAGACAAACTAAAAAGAAATAAACAAAAGGAACGTCTAGCAAACCAACAAGAAACTTAAAAAAAGAAAAACAATTACAATACCAATTAAACAACTACAAAAATAAACAAAACAACATAAACAAACTAGAAGAAGAACGAAAATAGACAGAATAATAAATATTCCTCGAAATATTCGAAACAAGCATCTAGAAACCAAACATTGAACCAAAAAAAATGGAAAACAATAACAAGTATACGACAAATTGAAACAAAACAACAAAAACAAACTGTAACAACAAAGGAAATAAACAGAATAACTAATAAATAGAATAATCTTTTAAAAATCAAACAATAAGCCAAGAAATAAAAAAGAGTCAACAAACATAGACAAAATGAAATAAACAAGCACAAAAACAAACAAAATACAAACAAAACACAAACTATCACAATAAAAAAATAAAGAAAACGAACGTCTAGAAAACAAACAGAATGTACAAAATGAAAGAAAACAATAACAAAAATAAATAAAACGAAAACATTTTAAAACAAATGAGAAAATAAATAGAAAAACAAATAAACAAGGCAAACATTATTAAGACAAACAAAAAACAACAAAAAATGGAAAACAATGACAAACTATAACAACAATGGAAATTAACAGAATAATAAATAAATAAAATTATCTTCTAGAAAGCAAACAAAAAGACAAACTAAAAAAAAATAAACAAAACAAACGTCTACAAACCTCTGTTAAATAAAGAAAAGTTTGACTCCGATGCCGAAAAAAAGCATTTACATATTTTGAATTCTTTCGATTCAAAGAAACAAAATTTTTAAAGTACAAAATCATATCGGATTCTTCTGGCTGTTTTTTATGATTTTAAAGTGCACTGATCGTCATATATGCTTTAACATATTTCTATAAGAGTGACGTTGTAAAATGTTCAAGCATATCTGAGAATAGCTATACATTAGCTTATTATAATAAGATTTTTTTGGTTATGTTATGTTTAATATGATGTTTGTTCACTTGTTTATTTTATAAAAATTCACTTCACTAAATAAAAGCATAGTTTATTTGTTAATATGACAAAATTGTATTTTCAACATCGTTTTTAAACAATTTATTCGTAGTTATAAACGATTTATTTTCAAATTATTATCTCTTTGTTCATATTAAATTATTAACCGTTGTTTATATATTCTCTTGGACTGATTCAAAAAGAATTTTTTCATTATAATGCACTAAATGATCATCAAAAGTATGAAAAACAGTCAGGAGGATTGGATATGATTTTGTACCTTTAAAATTTTGTTGAATCGAAAAAATTCAAAATATGTAAGAGTTTTCTTTCCGCATCGGGGAAGAACTTTTTTTTCATTTTAGACAAGTATGTCTAGAAAAGCAACAAAACTCTACAAAACTAAAGAAAACAATAACAAACATAAACAAAACAAAAACAATTTAGGACAAACAAGAAAATAAACAGAAGAGCAGATAAATAAAACATGCATTATGAAAACAAACAAAACACTAACAATAATAAATAAGAATAAACAAACAGTAACAATAGAAAAATAAAATAACAACAAAATTTTTTACGCGATGTGACGATGTAAATCATTAACATTTATATGTTATTTTTGTCTTTTCCTAGAAATCTTTAATTTATTTAATTTTGGAGTAATTTAATTAGAGTGCCCGTGGTTAAATTATGAGATACGAGCTTGGATGCCGAGCATTGATTTTCTGGTCGATCCGTATCTCTCGTTTTTCTCTAGATCAGCGGATTATTGTCGTTCTTCGATGAATTCATAAATTGCGATTTTCGCAGGTCAAGTTCACGAATCGTAAATTCGTAACGAAGGTCAGCGGAAGGATCCGAATTTTTCTTTTAGGTGACGCCTTCCCTTAAGGAGACCCGGTGGTCTAGAGCTCTGAAATTTAAGGTATTTTCAGGAATTTGTTTAAAGGTTAAAATAATAAACAAAGATATTAAAACATTCCAGATATTCTTAAGAACTTATACTGTACACAAAAACAATTTTTTTCATTTCTAAAAAAAATTTTAATGAATTAAAAAATGGCATTAATTAAAACCCTTTAAAAAAATGAACCTAGGTGGCGTGATGGATTTCTTCTCTTCTGTTTATCTGAAAAATAAATTCCAAGAAAATTCTTAATCAGTATGAGTACAGTTATGGCCGGAACTAGAATAAACAAAAAATATTGAAAAATGACAATTCTAGTTCCGGCCATAACTGTACTCATACTGCTTAAGAATTTTCTTAGTTTTTATTTTTCAGATAAATAGAAGAGAAGAAATCTATCAAACCACCTAGGTCCATTTTCTTAAAGGGTTTTAATTAATGCAATTTTTTAATTAATTAAAAACTTTTTTAGAAATGAAAAAAATTGTTTTTGTATACAGTATAAGTTCTTAAAAATATCTGAAAAGTTTTAATATCGTTGTTTATTATTTTAACCTTTAAAAAAATTCCTAAAAATACCTTAAATTTTAGAGCTGTAGACCACCGGGTCCCCTTAAGTGCAACCGAGAGGGTGTGTGGTTTCCAGCGGCCGAGAGAATGAGACGCAGTAAGGAATAAGACGTGGAAAGGGAAGGATCGCGGAAAAGAGGATCTACCGGTCGATTGATACTAGCCATGTGCTCGTCTGATTATTCATTGTTCTTTTTGTCGCTACCGAGGTTGTATCGAACATATTGAAACATTAGAGGACTAGTCTTGAGAATTAAATTTATAAGCGTAGTGGATATTTGAATTATTAAATAAATAGTGTTTTCTTTAGAAAAGTGGTGATATTAATTTTTATTTGTAAAAGAGTCCCAGAAGCTCCTGATACTGAGGTCTGCGGTTCCATTAAATTTTCATTTGTTTTCTTTAGATCGGTGAGTTGAATTATTTTGGGGTTTTCATTTGTCTGTCTCAACGGAATCTCCCTTTTTGGTTTTTGGTTTTGTATCAGCACACAGAGTCCGATTTTCGAGAATTAATTTAATACTTTTGAATATGGAGTCAATGCAAACTTGTTTTAGTTAAGCAAGTAATCTCTTTTTTTTTTAGCGATTATCAAAGCAAAAATTAGTATTACCTAATTAAATGTGTATTTTAATTTTTGTTGCAGAATTGGAGGCCATAAATATAACGACTGTAAATATCCCTAAAGTGGTGATGGCTGGAACAGATCAGCATGTAGTGTTGGACTGTGTCTATAACATGGGAAATTCTCCAAAGACTGGACTTGTAATCAAGTGGTTTGTTAATCAAGATTTATTGTATCAGTGGATTCACGGAAGCAAGCCGGCTGGTTCAGACGAATTTCAGAAGTATATTGATGAATCGTATAAGGCAAGCACTGACCCAGATACAATGTACCGAGCTGTCAAGTTAGTTCGTCCGGGACACGAGCTTTCCGGTAACGTGAGATGTGTCATCTCGACGCAATACGATGAGGCTGATGCCAGCAGGAAAATGCTGGTTTACTGTGAGTATCCAACGTCACTCAAGGAAAATTATATTTCAACCATTATTAACTGCAAAGTTCATTAACGGAATTACAATTAATCCATTCTCTTCCGAATATTCACGTTAAAATAATATTCTACTTGCTATAAAATTACATAAAAGGATCTCAGAATATTTTAGTAATTTTGTCAAATATTTACTAAAATTATTTTTATTTGCTTTGAAATTTTAATTTTGAAGTTGAGGTGCACGGAGGAAAAGTTATTTTGACATCTGTGAAAACTCAATTAAAAAATACAAAAATAATTTAGATAATATAAATGTTTTGATTTATATTTGTTTAAAATAGTTTAATTTACTTATATTTATTTATTGCTATATGTAAAAAAGTCCAAAATAATGTAAATCTATTTTTACCTAATATTTTAAACTATTTTTGCATAGCAATCAATTAATACAAGTGAATTAAACTTTTTTAAACACTTCAAAACTAAAATTTCAAAGCAAATAAAAATAATTTATAAAATATTTGCCAAAAATGGATTGTACGGATATTAGATACGATATGACTCAATTTTTAAAAATTGATTAAATTTACAGAAAAATGTTTATTTCCTGAAGTTATTGTTAAAAATAAAAAAATCTTTTATATGGCATTTATATTAAAAATCCGATATTAAAAATTGCAGTTAACTTCAAGTGAATATTCTTTGTGTCCTTAAAAACGATATGAAAAGAAAACTTGTACACACAAAGCTTTCAAAAGACTTGAAATGGGAATGTTTTCTTCACTGTTCAAAAATTCTAAAGAAAACTGAAAATGAAAAGGTTACAGCAAATATACAAATACTTCTACTAACTGTGAAGTTATGAATATATATTAGATTTATAAAAGATTCAAATTTAATAATATTCTTCACCTGATTCGACATAACCTGCTTATTACTAAATTTTACACTATGAAAAGAATATTAGAAAAATATGCAGAGAAATAAATAAAGTAAAAGAGAAATAAAAGTACATGATAAGACCATTTTATTTCGACCAAAGTCGTTGCGGACCAATTTTAAAAAAAAATCTGAAACTTTTAAAATGATTAATTATGGTTTCTAGAGTATGAAATAAAAATAATTATTTAAAAATGTTTATTATCAATCTTAAAATATCATTTTACAGTGTAAGAGGTACGGAAAAACGTCAGTTTTTTAGCTAGCAGACAATATGTAAGAAAATATAAAATTATCTTGAAAAGTGGAAAAGTTATAATTTTTATTTGTTTAGAAATATTGAAATTATTATTTATGGGTGAATTAATAACTTAAAGATATTAAAAAAAAGATGAAATATGGTTTGGGTGAAATAATTAAAAAATGATAAAATTAATAGAAAATTGAAGATAATAATTGCAATTTTAGAAAAATGATTGAAAAAAATACAGAATATATGTGAAGTAAAAAAAAGTACAAAATGATTTCGAGAATTGTAAATTGAAGAAAATAATGAAAACATTATAGAAATAATTGAAAATTAAAAAAAGTAATGGAAATTTGAGATATTTGAGAAAAATATTTTGAAAGCTAGGAAATTAATGGATCAGTAATAAACATAATAAAAAATTTGAGACAATATTTGCAAAATAATGAAAAGAATTAAATATTGAAGAAAATAATAGAAATTTGTAAAAAATAATTTTAAAAATAACAGAATATATTTGAGATAAACAGGACTAATTAAAAATAATAAAAATAGTTTAAAATTAAAGTTAATTATGGAAATTTAAAAAAAAATTAAGAAAATTACATATTTTATTTGATATAAAAGAATAAGTGATTAGTTATGTTCTTCCATTATTTAATTCACATTACAAATTGCCATTAAGAATTGGATATTGAAGAAATTAAATGTAATTTGAAGAAAAAAATTACAATTTGAAAAACAAAAATCGTATTTTGTAAAAATAATTGAAAAATTACGAAAAAAATTGAAAATTAATGAATAATAATGAAACTAATTTGATACTGAAGGAAATAATTGAAACTAAAAAAGTTTTATTTGGAAAAATTAAAGAAAATAATTAAAACTTGCGGTAATTGAATTTAAAATTAAGGTGAAAAATTAAGGTATAATGAAAATAATTAGAAATTGAAGAAAATTTTTAAAAAATGATAAACATAATTGAAAATTGTGGCAAATAATTTAAATTGTTCAGTTTCTTTCTTTTTGCTGATCATAATTAATTTATTTTCCATTGATTTATTATCTTTTTCTTATTTAATATTTGTTTTATCTTTTATATTTATTAATTTTCAAATAACTATTTTTAAAGTTCCGAAAATATTATAATTATTCAAAAACCTTCTAGCTTTAATCTTTTGTCACAATTACATGTCATTTTCACTTCATTATCATTTTTAACACTATTTCATATCATTTTACCATTTTTATAATCATTTATATAATTTTTACATCATTTTTCGCATTTTCATTTCACCACTTCTATCTTCAAAAAGATTTAAAAAAAATCAATTAACCAATTAAACTCAAAAACAAATTACTAAATTCTTTGGAAATTGAAATTAAAAAATCATTTAATTAAACCAAAAGTAACGAAAAAATAAACAAAAACAGATTATTTAAATTAAAATCCAGAATCATTTCTGAAAATATCAGATTTTTTAAAAATTACTCTAAACGACTTTGGCCGAAATAAAATAGACTGACTCATGTATAAAAAAAAAATAAAATTTTACTCTATTTTAATTCTCATAGACAAATGAATGATTTTGCTGAGTATGCCACTTCTTTATTTACATTTGAAAAACTAAATTTTTTTAGATTTTTAGAAATTTCTTTTGTGCAGTTATTCAATATAATATTTAAAAGCTTAAATCACTAATACGCAAAATTAATTTCGAAGAATTACGAGCTTATTATATTTACTGAACGAGCGACAGTTAACCAAACATTTTGTATTTTTTTCTTAAAATATTTAAATCTTATTTTTTCAAAGCTAAAATAAATATTAAATAAATTTTAATTTTTAAGTACATACCAAGTTTTCACTTTATTTCAAAACTTAAAAAACAGGTTAAACTCTTCAAAATATTGAAAATAAACATTGAAAACAAAAGAAATTGTCTCGTCGTAAAACTTTTTGTACTGTAAACATTCACAAATCTCTTAATCTGTTTTCATGGTTTAAAACTACTGCGCCTAGACAAATTTTGTCTTGTAAAATTAAATTGTAAATCCTTTTAAAATATTTATTGCTATAAGCTGCTAAAACGTCTTTCTTTGAATCACGAACTGTAAAATACAGCACGTTTACAATTTTTATCTTCGCCTCCAACTTTGTACCTGAGTACAACCATTTTTAAATCTTCCTAGTGGAGTCCACCTGTTAAATATGCAAAACTAAATTAAATTCGCATATTAGGGTATTTAATGCAATGAGAAACTTTAGTACACATATATACAATTTATTAAAAAACAGATAAGGTTGATTTTACATAGGTAATAAAGGGGAAGTGAACGTGCGTGAGCGTTGATCAGAGAGAATACAATACATTTCTCGGAGCGCGTCTCTGACCATACTGATTCACCGCTTGGGTTATTAGAAACCTGAAAAATCCTAAATACCAACGTTGCCAAATACAAAATTTGGAGAAATGAAGAAATTAGAAAATATGGCAACGTCGGATAAGTAAAGAAAGCAATTCTTTCCTTGAACAAACTTATGGGCAAGGGTATTCATAAATGCAGGTACCGAGACCGTTCTGCAAATGGTTGAGTCGATCGTGTCTTAGGCATCGTGAAATTCTAGAAAAACAAAATATGACAAATATTTTCTTGGGTCCATTTCATCTGTTCAAGAAAACATATAATTTTGTTAATTATATATTATTAACTATTTTTAGATGTAGTATTCTAAACACCACCGATAATTGTACCCCCATTTTTACCCTTATAAACACAACTAGTTTTTCACGTCACTAATACTAACACTTATACCGTATTTTTGCCTGCAAGGGCCTACGCCGTCTCTTAGGACGTTAGATACAAAATTTCCTTCGAATGAACAACATCTCTTTTTTCGAACCACTGTCGGTTACTCAGAGTACCTACCAAATCAATACTTGAACACTTATTGAATAAATGTTAACTTTATTATTATTTATGCACAAGACGAGTTTTACTTCAAGTATCCTGTCCGTGTAACGTTTAAAATGTTTAATTGACTAGACAGAAATCTTAATATCTTTAAAAAAAATGCTTCGGAGATGATCCAAAAATCTGCTGGCTAAAAATTTCAAACATTTAAATAAAGATAAGAAAAACATTCAAGATTCTGAAACTAATTTTTAAAAATTAGAAAGAAAAGAAGAAAACTTCCAAAAAATATATTTATAAAAGTAGTGAGACATAACAAACAGACTTCGGAGATGAAAGTATTTTACTGTTTTTATTAATTTGGTTTCGCTAAGTATTTGAATTTTTTTTATAATACTAAGTAAACGCTACATTTCAACTATGAATATTGCCAATAATTATTTCTGAATAGTTTTTATAAAATTAATCGGGACATCCAAAAAGGCACTTTCAGCAGAATCACCTAAATATAGATTTAGAAATTTTACCGTAAACATCCATTTGTTCTATTTCTCGACCAAAAGCAATTTGTCGTACGCTCTTAATTTTCAAATTATCCAATGTCAGCACGGAAATGTCCCTTTTGTGTCTTTGTATTTGTTCCTTGTAAGGTTTGCGGTTAATACACACATATATATATAGGGAAAGTTGAAAGCTCATCTATATGCGGCATAGAGGCACTCCACAGGACTCTCCGTGGTTTGGTCCACCAGTAGGACATTCATCTCTCATGTACTGGTAGTATAAATGTATATTTCTGGTTAGATTGATTGACGGATGCAAAATATCGCCCTGTAAACTGAAAGCAAATCTGTCGTCTACAGCTTTTCTTTAACGTCAATATTACATCATGTGAAACACAAAAGAATCTCTTTTGACACCAAGTCAAAAAAAAAAGTATTTACTCTGTTTCACAGTAACGAAAAATTAAAAAAAAATAATTAAAGAAAAACTCAAATCCATACATAAATTGTTGATAAATTCAAACTAACCTCGAAAGTCAATCAAATTTTCAACAGGAAACGACTAATCGATTGCATCAACCACTAAAACCAATCTGATGTAAAATTTAACTTGATGAAAGATTAAAGGGAAAGGAATTTGGTTGAATAGGTGATTTAAATTATTTTAGGACAATTGGGAAGATTTTGAATTTTTTTTTTGCATTTTTCTTGGGGGAAAATATATTAAGGTGAATATACTTTAAGTAGTAGGGAAACGTTAAAGTCAGACGAGATTGATTTTTAGTAGAAATCTGGTCGTGGGAAAAGTTAAGTAGTATAGGTAGGTCGCTGTCAGACTGCTTGGTTTTTGTTCCGGGTTATATTATTATATGGAATGTGAAATATGGAATCTGGAATTTGGAATTTGGAATATCAAATCTCGAATTCGGAATTCAGAATACGAAATTTGCAACTTGAAACAATCAAGAATCTGGAATATGAAAATTAAAGCATGAAATATAAAACCTCTAATTTAGAATCAGGAATATATAATTTAAAATCCAAAATATGGAATTTGGGATCTAAAATCTAAAAAATGGAATCTGAGATGACCTTTGGCGATCCCAGGTCTAAAACTTCATTAAAATAAAATGAACTTTTTTTCACCGGACAATTTATAAATTTTTTTATATCTGTCATCGGCAAAAGGTTGTTTTATAATAAAAAAGTAATTAATTAAACAAAAGTTTAATAAAAATTGAAGTTAAAAGAACAGTGTCAAATGTCTAAATGTCAGCAGATTAATTTTTCTTTCATGTCTATTGAGTCCCTTTTTTAAACGAATGAATATGTATATATGAATAATGTAGCCCTCGGTTTCCTCTGGGAATAGTGCAACGTTATACGTAATGTGAATATTAAGCTGCTCTAATAGGATAGGAGAATTCGGATAATCTCATATTGAAATGCTGTTCTGCTAATTGGATAAAATATGTACAATATACTAAATGATTATCGTAATCAGTGAATATGCACCAAAATTATCATCAATAAATTTAGATCAAAGTAATGATTTTGGGTAAATATAAAGTGTCAAATATAGTTCATTAATTTATTTCGCTGAAAATTATACTGAAAATCAGCATTTCTCTGGGAATGAATTCATATTGAATTTGATTAAACTTTGCCAAGGAAAAGTTCAAAATTATATATTTTGTTTGGTGAAGATTAAAATTCATTAGCATTAAATATTCATGTGACTAGTTGAAGCGATTTATTTCTTATTTAATTGAAATTAAACAATTTCAATAGTCAACTAACTTAGTACAATGTCGAGTTTAATTTAAGTTTAATATTTTTAATGTCGATTTCAATATTTAATACCTACAATAAAAAAGTTAATGTCAATTTAAACTTCATACTTATAAGGTGAATTAAAATTTAAAATGTATAAATGTCAAATGAAAATAATTATAATAAAGTACTGTTTTAATTTATCAAATTCAACATTATTTTTTTAATAAAAGAATAATGTCAATTTCAGTTAATGAAATTTAATGTCAATCTGAATGAAATCTTAATCTCACGAAACTACGCGTTTTTTTTGTCCCTCTAATTAAAATACAATTGAATTCCTCTTGCGGTAAAAAAAATCGACCTTATTAGCACGCTACTTTTGCTGCTTTTGTGGTAAAATAAAGTAAAAGAAAAATTCCAATACGCCGGCCTCTAGACTAATATTTGTAAGGATAAAACTAAGTAGAGAATCACGAATAAATATAGTCCAATCTCGAGTCAAGTTTTTTAATCTCTCATTTTCAAAGAGTGTTCTCATTCGCTCTATATTTACTTTGTGTAACTTTCAGAAGTAGCTGTATGAAACTTTTTTTTTATAAAAAGTTTACCTACATGAAAAACACTATCTGCAATTTTATCCATTCACACCGACATACTCACATATGTTCATACATGCATGCATCATATATGAGCACATACTAGATAAGTGCATACATTATACTTGCTTACATATTACATACGTGCACACTTACATATATGAAAAGATGAAAACAAACATACATACTTACATATGAATACACACTTATCTATAATAATACATCGAAAGTATGAATATTCATAAAACTAATTAACGATAATGAATTATCTTTTTTTGCAGCGCCAGAGCGAGTCTTGCAGTTATCACACTCAAGAATAGATCCAGAGACGAATCAAGTTACCGTCACCTGCATAGCTCAGGACATGTATCCCAAACCTACAATCATCATTAGACAAGACAAGTAAAAATCTATTCATTTTTTATAAAATAAAATAACAAAAAAAGTGAAAAACAGTGGGGTAATTGTTAAGGGGCAAAGTGGGCCAGTAGATAGAAATGTCTTAAAAATTAAGAAAATAATTTGAATTTGAGAAAAATACTTGAAAATCTTACAAATTAATTCACAAAAAATTAAATAATAAAAGATTAGAGAAAATAATTGAAAAATGAAAAAAAAAAAAATTATTAAAAATTGAAATAATAATTTAAGGACGTTTACACCCTCAAGAGGTTCTTCTTCTATCGGATCATGATATTCAAAATATCTTTTTAATTTTATTTTTTCTTATATAACAATATATTTTAAATAAAGAAAAGTTAATGAAAATTTCAGAAAAATACTTTAAACTTTCCAAATTTCATTAAAAAAAAAGGAAAATAATAAAAAATTGGAGGAAATAATTGAAAAATGAAAAAAAATGATAGAAAATTGAAGTAATAATTTAAAATTAAAAAAAAAAAAATTAATTTAAGAAAGTAATTGTTATAGAAAATTGAAATAATAATTTAGAATTGAAACAAAATTAATTTAAGAAAATAATTGAAAAGTTATAGAAAATTGAAATAAAAATTAAAAAATTAAAAAAAAAAAAAAATTTAAGAGAATAATTGAATAAATTACATAATATATTTTAAATAAAGAAAAGTTAATGGAAATTTCAGAAAAATATTAAAAAAATGTAATTGAAAATTAAATGAAATAATTGAAATGTCAGATAAATAGTTTACAATTTTTGAAATTATAAAACATATGAAAAAAATTGAAAATTGAAGGAAATAAATTTTGGATACTATACTAGTGTATTCTTACGTATTTTTTCCACTGAATACGAATCCGAAGTCAGAAATACTAAATTGGCTAAATATTTTGAGAAAATAAAAAAAAAATCTCAACAATTTTCTAAAACATCAAAAAAAAAATTTTTTTTTATGGGACACTACACTAATGTACTCTCTTATGTATTTTTTTCCAATAAATATAAAACCAAAGTTAGAATTATCAAATTGGTAAAAATTTTTGTAGTAATTGCAAAAAACACTGATTAAAGCACAAAAAAATTTTTTTTTGACCAGAACACTACTCTAGTGTATTCTTACATACTTTTTTTCTTGAAGAAAATAATTGAAATATGATAAGAACAATAATAATTTATTTATTTATTAATTTATTTGTAAAAAAAACATTTAAGAAAAATAATTGAAAATGTTACAAAAAATTTTTTTTAATTAAAAAAAATTCAAATTTGTGAATAATACATGATGATCTTAGAAATAAATTGAAAAAAATAAGAATAAATAAAAATTGGAGAATGGAATTAAAGTAAGCTAAAAATGATTGAAGTTTACGATAAGTAATAAAAAACAATTTGGAAATTATGAAAGCAAAAGAAAGAAATTAAAAATTGAAGAAAATAATTGAAATTTTAGAAAAATACTTGAAATTTGTAGAAAATAATTTCAGAAGCTGAGAATAATAACTAATAATTAACAATTGAGGAAAATAATTGAAAAATGATAAAATTAATTTATATTTAAAAAAAATACTTGAAATATGCTGAAAATAATTTAAGATTGAGAAAAATAATCGAAAATTGATGGAAATAATTAAAATTTCAGATAAATAATAATTGAAATTTTCTTAATTATGCCAAAATAATGAAAATAATTAGATATTGAAGAAAATAATAGAAAATTCACAGAATTTATTGTTAAGCAAAAGAGAATAATTGACAAATGGTTTAAAATATAAAAAACGAATGAGATTGGCTAAATATTTTAAGAAAATAAAAAAAATTAAATCTCAACATTTTTCAAAAACAGCAAAAAAAAAGTCTTTTTGAGACACTAGACTATTTTATGTATTTTTCTCCAATGCATATGAATCCAAAGTTAGAATTAGCATATTTTCTAAAATTTTCCAAAAAATCGCTAAAAACATTAAAAGAACATTAATTAAAGCACACAAAAAAAATGCAACAAAATCGAGTTTTTTTAAATAATCTCAAAAAATTTAGCCAATCTTAAAGAAAATAATTAAAATATGATAAAAACAATCATAAGTTGTAAAAAATAAATAAAAATTGAGAGAAATAATTGAAAATGTTACTGAATTTAAAAAAAAAATTGAAAATTGAGAAAAATACATAATGATCTTAGAAATTAATTCAAAAAATGAGAATAAATAAAAATTGGAGAATAGAATTGAAGAAAGCTGAAAATAATTGGATTTTACGATAATTAATAAAAAAATTTGGAAATTATACAAAAATACTTAAAATTTTTAGAAAATAATTTCAGAAACTGAGAATAATAATTAACAATTGAGGAAAATAATTGAAAAAATATTTAATTAATTCAAATTTAAAAAAAATAATTAAAATTTCAAAATAAATCACATTTGAGAAAAATAATTGAAAATTTATTTATTTATTTATTTATTGTACATTGCACGGGTAGAAGAACCCATTATAGATAAAAAAAGAAGATAATAATAAGAGAATACATACAATACAATAGTCGATAACGAAATAACAAGTAAGAATAAAATAATGAAAGATATAACAAACATATTAAAACTCTGTGTGAGTATGGCCGCATCAATAAACAACATGATATAAAATTAATTAGTAGTAAAAAAATAAATAATAATTTAGCTGCGACTGTTGGTTGCAAATAGAATGATAGTACGAAGAGTTTGAATAAAAAGATTAATCCTACCGTCAAAAAAGTCTAGAGAGTCACTATAATAATTAGCTTCAATGCAAAGTCTGTTGAAAATAGAATTTTTACCGAAGTTAGTTTTGTGATAAGAGATGTAAAAAGGTAATAAGTGACGAAGTGATCTCTGAGGGGCAGAAAAATCAATTAATGACAGAACCGGAGGACATTTGACAAATCCATTTATAGTTTTAAACATGAACAGAAGATCGTTGTAAAGAAATCTAGATTTTAACTCAACATTTTAAAATGTTACTGAATTAAAAAAAAAAAATTGACATTTGAGAAAAATGCATGATGATCTTAGAAATTAATTGAAGAAATGAGAATAAATAAAAATTGGAGAATAGAATTGAATAAAGCTAAAAAAGATTGGATTTTACGATAATTACCTAATAAAAAAAGTTTGGAAATTATGAAAGCAAATAAAAATAATTAAAAATTGAAGAAAATAATTGAAATTATAGAAAAATACTTAAAATTTTTAGAAAATAATTTCAGAAACTGAGAATAATAATTAACAATTGAGGCAAATAATTGAAAAATTATTAAATTAATTGGAATTAAACAAAAATAATTAAAATTTCAAAATAAATCACATTTGAGAAAAATAATTGAAAATGTTACTGAATTAAAAAAAAAAAATTGACATTTGAGAAAAATGCATGATGATCTTAGAAATTAATTGAACAAATGAGAATAAATAAAAATTGGAGAATAGAATTGAATAAAGCTAAAAAAGATTGGATTTTACGATAATTACCTAATAAAAAAAGTTTGGAAATTATGAAAGCAAATAAAAATAATTAAAAATTGAAGAAAATAATTGAAATTATAGAAAAATACTTAAAATTTTTAGAAAATAATTTCAGAAACTGAGAATAATAATTAACAATTGAGGCAAATAATTGAAAAATTATTAAATTAATTGGAATTAAACAAAAATAATTAAAATTTCAAATAAATAATTAAACTTTTTTTAAATAATTAGAAATTGAAGAAAATAATAAAAAATCACAAAATTTATTTTTAAGCAAAAGAAACTAATTAAAAAATAGTTAAAAATATTGAAAACTGATGATTATAATATAAATTTGAAATATTAACTGAAAATTTAGGAAATTAATTGAAAAATAATGAAAATATTAAAAGATGGAGATAATAATTGCAAAATAAAAAAAATAATGGTAAATTAAAAAAAATAATTTAAATTTGTGAGGAATTATATAAAATTTAAAAATAAATAATTTATTTGATTTAATGTCGAGGAATAAATAATTAAAATTGAAAAAGTGATTGAAAAAACTAAACGAAATAATTAAAATTTGAGGAAGGTATATTCAAGATTTTGGTAAACAATTTAAAAATAATTAAAATGATTAAAATTTGCAGTAAATGATTGAAAAATGATAAAAATGGTTGAAAATTGTAGTTTAAGTAATTAAATTCAAATAGAAAAAAATCATAAAATATTAAAGAAATTAAAAATGGTTTAAATTTAAAATCATTTTAAAAAGGTGAAAAAAAATTATTATATATAAATAAATAATTAGAGCCCCATTTTCCCTTTTGCCTAGGGCACTTGCTCTCCCAGTTACGCCACTGTGTAAAAGTAAAAGTTATAAACGTTTTAAAATATTTTAAAACATAACGACAACATAAAAATAGACACTGTAAGTGCATATTTAAACTAATTTGGAGTCGAATAAAAATATTCTGAATAGCTCAATTTTCCCAAAGTAAGAAATAAATCTTAAAAAAATGTAGGAAACAACTTCATTTTTTTATTGGTTGCTAAAAATGATAAAACTATGTGAGTTATTATAATGTTTATTTTACATCCGCATTTATTAATTTTGTTAAAAACTTTTTACACTGCTTTTTGTGGTATTTTTATATTAAAATATTAAAACGACATATTTCAACTTATTTGAGACGTCATCAGGTTAACAGATTTATCGGATTTTTAACAACTCCAGTAAGAAAATAATTAAATAAAAATTTGAGGTTATATGTTATATTAAAATAAATATGTATTCAATTATCAGAAAATATTGACTTACTGTTAAAAGCTCCGTTCTTTTTGAATGTTATTAAATACAAATAAAAATTAATGAATTACATTTTGATTGTATGAATCGACATTTTGATTTTAAATATCTAAAGGTCTAAATTTCTATATTTTTAAAATTTTTCATTTAGTTACAAATTTCTACATTTTTTAAATTTTTTTATTAGTAAATAATTTTACTGGAAAATGGTTATCGTTTAAATATCTTAAATGGAAAATTCAAGAAAAATATAATAATATCTTAAAACCATCTACAAAATTTAATTATGATAATGATGAAAATAAAAAAATCTTTGTTTTACTATATATTAACGATTTTGAATACACATTACAAAACATTTTTAAAAATATAATTAATAATTATGTAGTATGACAAGGGATAAAGTCGACATAAATTTAAATTAACAACTTTCAATTTAAAAACAAATTTTAAAAAGCATAAATTGTTAAAATTGAAATTCGAGAATCATGTTAAATTATTTAATGTACTTTCCAGGCGAAAATATAAATCACATCCAGACATTAATATAAAATATTACTGCCATATAATTCTCACAAATTTTTAAAGACTTCCTTATTTTAAACTTTATAAACTTGACTAAAAGCAAACTTAAATTTAATTAAAATTTTAAATTTTTTTCCAAGTACAATATTTCAAATTTTTGTAATATTTTTTACTAAAAGCAAAAGTCATAAGAAGAATCGAGTCCTTTATTACCTTCCACAATCTCCTCTTTGATTTATTCAGACATCAATATAAATCCTTTCAATTTATTACTTCTATAAAAGTTTTAACAGCGGTTCGTCCTTCGATTAAAGATTCTATTTTAATTTCTAAAGTCGCGCAGAATCAAGGCACAGTTGCCGATTATAGGTGTGAATCATCGGGATTATACGAGTTTAATTATCCAGAAGGAAATTCATCCAAGCTTAGAAACTTGATAGTGTTGGTAATACCCTAATTAAAGAAATTTCATTCAGTTCAATTATAAACTTCCAACGCAAACAAATTTCATATTTCGGCTTCTGTAAGGAAGAATTTCATTTAGCGGAGTATGTTACCCAAGATTAATTTAAAAATTAATTAATTGAAGTTTAGAAATAAAAATAAATAATCAAATTTGAAAATAAAAAAAATATTGAAGCTGCAGGGATTTGATTTGTTTATAATAAAATTGTTAATTTATGCATGAAATATTGTTTAAAATTTTATAATAGTTAAATAATAGTAATAAGAATAGAAAATTTATTGATGATTAAAAATTTAATTCATTTAAAGGATTCTGAGAAATTAAATAATTTAATAAAAATACTTTCAAGAAGGTTCTAGAAGTTTTTCAATAAAATCAGAATTTCCGGTACAGTATTGAAGGCAAAAGAATTTTTGGTTTCTTAAGCTAAATTATATTTTTGAAAAATAATTATTATTAGAAATTGAACTAATAAATAATAGAATGTTAAATATTCAGATCATTAGAAAATCAAGGATGAAACTTGATATAAATAATTATTCCTTTCCGGTAATATTATTCCCTTCCTTACTAAATTCTTACTAATTTCTGAATGTAAATCATTATTTAAATAGACAGAGATATAGGTCAAATATGGATTTTGAAATGCATTAGTATTTCCAATTAAGAAAACAAAATAAAATAGCTCTCTGTAATAGCATTTAAAACTTATTAAACATTAATAAGTACTTTAATAATTATGATTTTTTAATACTTTAATATAGAAATTAATGCAGTTTAAAATTTAATTTGAATTTTAAATTTATAAATTTATTGTATTCTTTATTATAATCTCAGCTCTGCTTATTTATTTTATAAAATCAAATGATGCAGAATTCATCATCGATTGTTTAAAGAATCTGTATTAGAAGCATTATTATAAATTTTAAATTTTAAATAATAATTATTAAATATAATAATTGCTTGTTTTCTGTTTTGTTATAAATTTTAAAATTGTACGGAATATAAATAAATTACTATATCTCTATTTATTATTACTAATTTTAAACAGTAAACTTGATTTATTATTTTCTACAGCTTATTTTCATTCAGTTTCAAATATATCTTAAATAAATTTAAATTAATTTACTTACTTAGATTTTTAATAATTATCCAAAAGAAGATTCGCGAAACTTGTCCGTTTATTCAATTTTTAATCGTAAGTAAATCTAAAAAAAAATTATAAAAATAAACTATGAATAAAAATTTAATTTTTCATCAAAATATTAAAATTTTTATCTACTTCTAACATTAATCTTTACTAAATTCTGTCGGGTTTTATAATAATTACTCTCGTAAAAAGAACTTTAATAAATTTTCTAAAATTTATTAAAATATTATTATCATTAAATATGTTAAGAAATACTTATTTTTTGACACAGAAACCCAAAATTTATCGTCATGTTTATTTCCTGAAAAAAAAAAATTCATACAAACATCAAAGTAAACTTTTTTTAAAACTATTTTCTTTAGTCTAGAGAAAATAGGTGAAAAACGATTAGATGAAAAATGAAATGATGTATTAGTTAAAAGTAAAATAGTGGCATTTCTGTCCGCAGGGTTGAAACTTATCGCGTATGTAAAAATTGAATGCACTGTCTCGTGAAAAATGAGCCTCTTAAAGTTTCCCAAAGTTACATAAAAATAGGCATTTTTCTTTGGATACATTTCTCTTGTCTGCTACAGAGTTCATCCCCGGCGTCTGCTCTCGTGTTATTACACTTTTCCTTTATTTCTTTTTCCGCCATCTGTCTTAAATGCCGTAAAATCGACAATTTTTGTTTCAGAGAGCCAATAACGGGGCTAAAAATCAACTACAAAAATAACACGGATGGTAGAATCAGCGTCGAAGCCATTGGTGTCTTAGATGTCGAGAAATTACAACTGCCAATCATTTTACAATGTGAGGTCATTATCCCGGAAGCCAATTATTCTTCCATCCAGGAATACATTTACAATGGTAAAAATATAATTTATATTATTAGTACATTGCAACAAATCTCTTTATATTTGTACATATTTATTTTAATAATTTGAACTCTAAATTTCTACTCTAATAGATTTTCAAAATTACACATTTGATGTTTATAAATATTAACAGAGAATATTTTATACAAGGAAAATTAACAAAACAAGCATAAATTGAATTTTGAATTTCCGTTCATAATTCATTAATAATTAAATCAAAATTATTTTAATATTAACATAAGTCAGTCACGTAATAAATTATATGAATTCAAATAACAAAAATAAATTATTAAAACTATTCGCACGCTTCAGGCCTGAATAAAAATATAAATTCGCTATTAGAGTCATAAAATCAGAAGGACAATTAAAACAATTTAATATAGAATAACAAAACAATAAATCAAATCAATTACGAGTGCAGTATAAAAAGCTAGAGCTTCATAAATAAATGGATTCAAATTATCCAATCTCCCTTTGGTGACTTTGATCCAAACTTTTTGCGTAGGTTACAGGAGGTATTAAATATTCTATTCTTTTGTTCCACAATGAGATGAATTTAATCACCCTTTTTATCCTGCACCTCATTATTAATAGTTTCAGGTTTGGTCACCATGAATAGAAGATCATGTAGAATTAGAAATTGAGTCATAATCATTTCTTATAAAAGTTGAAAACCCAAAATAAACACCACACTAAAATATGAAAGCACAGAATCTGCTGTTAATATTAGTTAAATATTAATTTATAATTATTCTAAACACATATAATTTACAACCCTCAAAAATACTCGACACGTTTTAAGAGTCTGATGTAAACTATACTGTTTGATTTGAAAGCTCGTAATTAACTAAATAATTTAATTTCAGATTTGCGACGTGAAGCGTCTCTACCCCCAATTCTTAATTTTCCCTTTCCAACTAAATTACCAATTCGTCAATTCCTCTATTTGTACATTAGTTAGTGGAAATGGTATATAACTGTAATAAATATTTAACGATTTATTTCACATAAAAATTACTTCACTCAAGTTTAAAGGACATTTATATTCTTTATTTTGTTCATTGTAAATTTCTAACTACGTCGACAATCTTAATTTGAAAAGATAAAATCACAACCAATAAAGTTAAGATGACAGGGTTCAGATATCTCACGTCCGCGTGGACCCTATTATCTATTGTCAACCGTTTAGGGTCGGTTTAACAAAATCTTCGAATTTTATAGAAGCACTTAACTCATTACTGCAATTGAATTTGTCCCTGAGAAACATCTTGCTATTTATAATAACAATATGTATATATATATATTTCCTTATATTTATTTATGGTTCACGCCCTGTGGGCTATTTTCGGACATTTTTCGAAGGCCTTTCTAATTTCTCCCACTTTGTAATTTGTTTTCCCACTTAGCGAAAACTTTATATTTCTACAATTTTGTCAGTTAACAAGCAAACTTCCAACTCGAAACATGTACCAACACGCGTTGCGTTTTTCACAAAATGTACCATATTCAAATCTTGACAACTTTTAAAATATATGTATTAACTTAATATAGTTCTATTCATTTTTTATCCTGGTCAATTATTCTAAAATTAATGATTGCGATTACGTATGAGAATCTCTCAAACGTATAAGCATTAATAATCTTTAGAAATACACAAGCTTTTACGTAAATATAAAATGACTTTAATAAACGAAAATTAATAATTTAAAGAAACACTTATATCCTTACAACATTCTGTAAATGTTAAATTTAAGATAAAAAAATATTAATGAAGAATTTTTATTTTTAAAAATTCGGGACTTAAGGACGCTTATACCCTCAAGTGGTTCTCATTTTATCGGGCATATTCAATATCTTAATTTTATTACTTCTTACAATTTGGTTTCTAAATAGTATTTAATAGTTAAAAATAAATCATTACCCAAACAAATTTTGTTAAAAAAAACTTTTTTTCTTAAGAACTTTAAGGTATTAAAATTTCTTACCTGATTATTTCAAAAAGAAAAGAATTACTAGCCTTGAATAACATTATCTTAACAACTGTACGGTAAATTAATTAAATATTGTTGTAAAAGTTGTTTTATATTTATAGTTTAAAATAAATTAATTTCTTTTTTAAATTTGTAGAACCTTTTTTTTAATAAATTAAAATATAGTCATTTTGAGCGTTTTGTTACTATTTCCATGTAAAAGTCCTAACTTTATAAGTTTATATCTTAAAAACAGAACTGTAAATTTTAATAAAATTGTAAACATAAATGTAAAATAATGCATTTAATATGTCATTAAAATTTTAAAAGAATCTGTAGAAAATTGATTTTTGTATAAACCATTATCATTAAAAAGGTCACTCTGATCTAAATTTGCTCGGATTTTTGTTTAAAATAAATATTTTAAATTTCCCGAAAATCAGACACTTTTTTTTAAATCAATTTTAATGCAAAATTCAAAAAAATTTCGTCCAGAGAGACCTTCATAATTATAGTTTTAGGTCAATCTACCAAGTTTCGCGATAAAATATTCAGTATTTTATGAGAAAGTTTATAGACAAATTTTGCCTTTAACAGTGACGTCATACTCCATCACATGCCCCTAACCAAGAAGATTACAAATTTTAATATTTTTTTTTATAGAAGAAATTGCCAAAATTTTTAAATTCTCTAATTATTATAAACTTTAATTAAAAATAAATTGCCTTAAGTCCAAAAAGCATTCTTGTATAAATAATTTTGTATATAAAATAGTTTTTCTAGTTTATAATTAACTTTAGAGGTTATCGGCGAAAAATACGTAGAAATACACTAGAAAATTGACTCGAAAAATTTTTTTTTGGGTTTTTCAGACATTTGTTTAAGATTATCTAAAAAATGTTAGCCAATCTGGTTATTCTGATTTTAGATTCAGATTCAGTAATTCTTTCCACTTACTATTTTCTCTTTTTCACTTCTTAGATAAATTTAAAGTTTACAATAATTCTTTTTTTCTATTATTTGGTTATTCTAAAAAAAATTCTAGTTACTTTATTCTAATTTTCTAGTTGTTTTTATTTAATTTGCAGTAAATTTTTAATTTTTAATTTTATTTATTTACTTTATATTAGTGTTTTTCGTAAGATTATTGGAAGTCAAGTTCATATTTTTCTAATTCTAATTATTTTTTTAATTTATAGTATTTTTTCGTTACTTTCTAATTATTTTTTATTTTCTAGTAATTTGTCTTTAATTTGTGGTTATCCTTCTTTAATGCCCAGATTTCTTTTACTTTAGAATAATTTTTTTTATCATTTTCTAGTTATTATTCAGAATTTCTATTCTACTTTTCTTTCGCTTCTTTTTAATTATTATTATCTTTTAAGATTTGTTTTCATTCGCTGGTTATTTTAAGAACTTAAAAACTTTTCTTTACTTCCTAGTTGTTTTTATCTTATTTTTAATGAATTATTAACTTTTCAATTTATTTATTAACTTTATAGTGTTTTGTTAATTTTTAAAATTAGTTTACATCAAGTTTTAGTTGTGTTCCTTTTTTTCTAGTTATTTTTTCGTATTATAGAACCACTTTCTTACTTTCTAGTTATTTTTTATCTTTTACTTTAATTTCTGTTTTTTTTTTTTCAATACTCAGATTTAGCATAATTTACTTTTTTTCTCTTTTTCTACCATTCTAGTGTATTTTTTTATTTCCTAGATTTTTTTCATTTGATAATTATTGGCTCTCTTTTTCAAAAACGCATACAAAAATACAAGATGGCGGCATCAATATGGTGACTGAAGTGACTTTTTTTTTAAACATTAGCCTAGTGTAACAAATCTTTAAAAATTGTCTGAATTTGATAAAAATTGGTGCCCTTGAGTTTTTAAGGTACTTGAGTACCAACCTAAAGTCATTTTTCAAAACTTCAAAATGGCGTATCCAATATGGCGGACAAAAATTCAATTTTTTTTTTAATTTTTACGAAATTTGGTATGTAGCGGTTTTTGGGGTCTCTGATTTTGAATCTGAAGTCGCTTTTTAAAAATTTAAAATGGCCGATCCAATATGGCGGTCGAAAATAAAGAATGTTAATTTAATTTTATTAAACTTGGTATATAGGGGTTTTTGGGGTCTCTGATAACGAATCTGAAGTAATTTTTCAAAAATTCTAAATGGCGGATCCAATATGGATGTCGAAAATAAAAAATTTTAATTTTATTTCATGAAACTTGGTATATAGGGATTTTTGGAGTCTTTGATAACGAATTATTTTTCAAAAATTTAAAATGGCGTATCCAATATATCGGACAAAAATTTAATTTTTTTTAATTTTTACGAAACTGCATATACAGCGGTTACAACTTTTTACATGTTTTTTATAATCAAATTTTGATAACAAAATCTGAAAGAGCGATACATTTTACGTTGAAAATAATTTGATTCAAATTTTTAAGATTTTTTTTATTGTCTAGAAATAGCCTTAAAATTATGGTAAAATAGTATAGTGATTTTTCTCATTAATCGTTGTTTTTCTTTGATCTCTAGCTACTTTACAACAATTTTGATTTATATTTATTTTTCTTCAACTAGTAGACTTTTTCTGTCACTTTTTCTCTCTTGTCTAGTTATTTAGATTATATTTCTACTTACTTATCTACATTTTCTCGTTATTCTTCACTTTCTGCACTTTTCTTTATCTTTCATTAATTTTTTCTTTTCCTGGAAATAAGTAGAATCAATTATTAATCCTTGTTTTCTATTATTAACAAAATTAAAATTTTACATTTTTGCCTTATTTTAATCTATCGCTTCCTCTCTAAAAAGCTTGTTTATTATATTATTCACAACTGTATCTTATATTTATTAACCTTGCGATATATTTTGAAAAAAATCACAAATAATTATTTCAATTTCACCCTAAATTATCGTTTAATTGACAATTTCACGTAAGGCTGAAAATTTAAACACAATATACGTTGTTTCATTTAATTTTGACGTTTAGCAGAAAATGGCAATTTTCTTTGAAATTTTCAGTTTGCGCGTGATTTAGCGAAGCCTGAAAAATAAAGCAGTGGTAGGTTTACCAGATCGTAAAAATGTCCGCAAAGTAAAACATGTTTCTGGAGTCAAAGCATAGTGCTTGCACGACCGGCGCCTGCCACACCACTTTCATCGCTACACAAGAGTATTTACGCTGCGGTTTTCCCCCTCTTGTACCTCTGTATACGTATGCTAAATACATGCATCATACACAGAGAAAGTTCGATTGTTTTAAAGCCAGCGCATTTCTAGTGGCAAACCTCCTTCTATCCAAAAGTTAATTACGTATTTCTTGCTTCTAAAATACGATTATTTATGACGTCCGTAAACTATTATTTTCATAGTTACATATTCTCGGGTACTTTTTATTTTAATACACCTTCAACGACGCTCAATAATCGTTTTCCTTTTATCCTCCAACCAGTTAGAACTCTTTGCCATACATTTTTATGAGGAATAATTTCTCACTCGCAACCGACCAAATTGCTGTAATTGTACAAAAAAAAAAAAAAGAGAATATATAGCTTATTAATGTTACAAAGTGGAAGTTGTTCTTTATGGTGAATCAGAAAATTTTTGGTCGGACTAGCTGACAAATTACTTTAATAATTTTGTAAATTTTTTTTTTTTTTTTTTACTGTGGCAAATGTGGATGTAAAGTATATTGAGGGATTAAGTAGAAAATTGTAGTCTCCGGCAGACTGAATGGTTTTATCAAAACTTTTTAGGAGAGTTTTTAAGTAGAAAAGGATATTCTCCGTCAGACGGCTTAGTTTCCGGGAAACGGGCCAATTTAGATAAGAATTTCGGTAAATTTTTTAAGATTCTTCCTAATGTCTTAAAAAAGGGAAATTATGGCTCGTGGTGAGTTTTTATTTGAGATATTTTGAATATCATGTTTAAAAAGAAATAAAAACGATAAAATTTGTAAAATTTTTGAATTATACAAAATTGCAAGAAATAATTGAGATTTAATAAAATAGTTGTAAATTTTGCCAATTAACTGACAAAAAATAATGAAAATAATTTTACAAAATGGCGAAAGTAATTTTAAAAATCATGGAAATATTTTAAAATTAAAGAGAATAATTTATATTTGAGAAAAATACTTGAAAATCTTAGAAATAAATTGGAAAAAATTAGAATAATGGAAAATTGGAGAAAATGATTAAAAATTGACAAAAAATGATTAAACTTAAAATAAATAATTACAAATTTAGAAAATTAATTTAAAAATAATGAAGCTGATTAAAAATTTAATAAAACAATTAGAAAATAATACAAATAATTTTAAATTGAAGAAAAATTTTAAAATTTGAGAAAATAATTGAAAAAATTATATTATATATTTTAAATTAATAAAAGTTAAACAAACTTTCAGAAAAATACGTGAAACTTTCAAAAATTCAGTGAAAAAAAAGAAAATAATTAAAAATTAGAGAAAATAAATGGAAATTTAAAATTGAAGAGAACAATTTTTAACTTTAAAGAAATAATCGCAAAACATACAGAATATACTTAATATACAAGAAAATTATAGATATAATTAAAAATTAAATAAAATAATGGACAATTTTTAATTCCAAGGAAATAATCGCAAAACATACAGAATATACATAATATACAAGAAAATCATAGTTATAATTACAAATTAAATAAAACAATATCCAAAAAAAACTTTTTGGAAAATTAAAGATTTATATTTGAGAAAAATACTTGAAAATCGTAGAAATAAATTTAAAAAAAAATAATGGAAAATTGAAAAAAAATGATTAAAAATTGACAAAAAATTATTGAAATTACAATAAATAATTACAAATTTATAAAATTAATTAAAAAATAATTAAACTGATAAAAAAATAATATAAATAATTTAAAATTGAAGAAAATAATTAAAATTTGAGAAAAAATAAACTAAAAAATTACATTGCAGATTTTAAATGAAGGAAAGTTAAACAAATTTTCAGAATAATACTTTGAACTTTTAGAAGTTTAGTGAAAAAAAGAAAATAATTAAAAATTAGAGAAAATAAATGATAATTAAAAATTAAAGAGAACAATTTTTAATTTAAAAAAAATAATTGCAAAAAATACACAATATACATAATATACAAGAAAATCATAGATATAATTGAAAACTGAATAAAATAATGTAAATATCCCAAAAAGAAAAAAGCTTTTTGGAAAATTGAAGAAAATAATAAAAAAATAGTATAAATAATTGAAAATTGAATTAAATAATTAAAATAGCAGATAAATAGTTTAAAAATTTTTAAATTATGAAAAAATTAAAAATAATTAAAAATTGAAAAAAGTAATGGGAAATTAAGGTAAAATATTTAAAAGTCTTAGAAAATAAATTTAAAAAATAGGAATAACTAAAACTTGCGGAAAATAATTGAAATGTGATTTTAAAATTTGGAACTTTAAAAAATAATTGAAATATGATAAAAACAATGATAAATTGAAAAAAATAAATGAAATTTGCAATAAAGAATTTAAAAAATTGCAGAATTTTGTTCAAATAAAAAAAAATAATGTAAATTGAGGAAAATTATTGAAAATCTTAAAAATTAATTAAAAAAAGTAAGAATAATTAAAGACTAAAGAAAAGAATTGAAGAAAGCTAAAAATAATTGAAAATGAAAATAAAAAGAAGTTGAAGAAAAAAGTTTTTATAAATTATGAAAACAAATGAAAATAATTCAAACTTGCAGAGAATAATACGAAATTAAATTTCAGAAAATTTGTTGAAAATATTAAAAAATAATTTTAAAAAGTGAGAATAATAATTAAAAATTGAGGGGAATAAATAAAAAATGATAAAAATAATTTAACACTGGAGAAAATAATTGAAATATGATGAAAATTATTAAAAATTTAAAAACATTATTTATATATGATGAAAATAAATAATTTATTAAAATTTCAGATAAATAATTGAAACTTTTGAAAATTATCCCTAACGAATGAAAATAATTAGAAATTGAAGAAAATAATAGAAAAATTACAGATTTTATTTTGAAGCGAATGAAAATAATTAAAATTTCATTTAAAAAATATAAAACGAATAAACAAAAAACAAACAAAATTTAAAATTGAAGACATTGTATGAGAGTATTATTATTATTATTATTTTTTTTTTTTTGTATAAATACTTTGTATGGTTCTTATAATTGTCTATTTTTGACTCCGAGATATATTATAAAATAAATAAATAAATGAGTCCATAATCTAAATTGAAGATAATAATTGACAATTTAAAAAAGTAATTAAAAACTAATTAAAATAATTATAAAATGGAGAAAATAGTTGCAAAATTATAAAAAAATGAATATTGAACACAATAATTGAAAATTGAAATATATATTTGAAAGTTTAGGATATTAATTCAGATACAATGAAAATGTTTTTAAAAATTGAAGATAATAGTTGCAAAATACAGATAATAATAGTATATAAAAAAAAATGAATTTAAATTTGCGATAAATAATATAAAATTTAGCAGTAGATAATGAAACTGTTGTATTGTCGAAGAGAAAATAATTAAAGAGAAAAGAATTATTAAAAATTTAAGAAATTTCCAAATCACTGTAAATTTAGTATATTTGAATAGTCGATTAATTAAACTTTTAATCAGTGCAAGTTCAAATGAACAGAAATTGGAAGAAATTAATTTTGCTAAAAATTTAAAATTTGATAAGGTTTTTAAATATGATATAAAATTAAAAAAAAAAAATTTAGAGCCAAACTTCACACGTGGACAGAATAAAAGAATTAATAAATAAGGGATGAATGGAAATTGTAAATTATTATTACAAACTTTAGTTAATTAAAATTTTTATTCTTCAAAATTTCTATTAATCCAAAGTTTAATTTTTTAAACTTAAGATACCTCCAATGAAATGTTGACTCAAATTTATTTTAACGTTATTTATTCAAAGTTTTTAATTTATATTAAGTAATTTAAATTTTTATAAAATCAAAGTCTCAAGATTTTTATTTTAATCTTTTACATTTGCAAATTAAAATTTTTATACTTTATTTTATTTATACCTACGATTTTAAATTGTTCTAAACTTTAATGATAAAAATTACAAGTAATTCATATTTTAATATTAGGTAAAAAAATAAGTTATTTTAAACTTTTAATTCTTTAATTTCGAATTATTATAAACTTTATATATTTTTAAAATAAAACAATGAATATTTTCATTATTTTAAACATTAACCGTTATATAAAAACTTCTAATGCATTAATCAATAAAAATTTGAATGAGTTGTTATTTGTAAAGTTTTGATAAGAGGATGCAGTAATTTATGGTTATCATGGTTTAATTAAAATAAGTATAAATTAAAACTTTTATTTACCATTTGAAATTTAAATTTAGTTGAAACTTTAATGAATTAAAATTTATATAAATCGATGCTCAACTATTAATTTAGATATCCATTAATAAATAATTATTTTGAAATTTTAAAGATCTCAATTTCCAATAATCTAAATATGAGTCAATTTAAACTTCTACGCAAGAACATTTTAAGTAATCTTTGTATTCATAGAATTAAATTTTAATTCACTAAAATTTTAGTGTATCGAAATATCAGTTCAATATTTTAGACTAAACTATATTTTTTATTAAACTTAGTTTCTTCAAAAGCAGTAAATTGTTTCTCATCAAAATAGACTCGAACTTTAATTAATATCTTTTACGCAATTTTTACCGAGGTATTAAATAACTTTAATAATAATTTGCTCATGCAATCAAAAGGAAGCATTTTAAGAACTAAAATACAAAATTCATTTAAGAAATTAAATTTAGTAGGTTTCTTTTGATAAAAATAACGTAGGAAGTTTTGAAACAAAGAAGAAAAATTAAATTTTATTAAAAAAATTAGTTTAAAACATTTTTTTTTAGACACAACTGCCTTGAAACAAAAAAAATATTAAGTGCCAAACTTCAAGTGTAGACAGAATAAAAGAAATTGGTCTAATTTTTATATTTTTTAACAAGGTGATGAAATGGTCATATTTTGCACTAGTGATAAAAATAGCCATTTTTTCCACAAGAAAATTCGGTTAACGGAAGAATTTTAGACGGTGATACAAAATTGAAAAATCGTTTATAATTTTTGAATTTTCTCGAACGAAATCTTTGATAAAGTGATAACAGTTAGCTACTGCTTAATTTCGTGCTTAACTTTTTTGCTCACATGCACCGAAACATAGAGCGATCCCACAGGTCATTAACCACAATGACGAAATGGAAGCTCAGGGGAAATTAAGCTCGCTGCTCTGTCCTTTAGTCAGAAGAATGTTGAGATACCGTAAAATGACATTAATTCAATTCTTTTAGCAAAAACTACAGCGTTGACGTGATCCCAGTGCGATTTAATATTTTCCATCAAATATTTGTTAAATGGAACTAATCTAAAAATCTAAAATTCAATTTCTCTGTGTATTAGACTTTTTAATTGATTCAAAATACACGAGAAAAAATAATCTAATTCTTTTTACTGTTTTTTATTTCAGGGGCTGACGTTTCAAGGTCGTCATTTCTATTACTGATCATTGGTTATCTAGCCTCCAGGAGACAATAACATTAATGTATCGATTTAGAGAAATTATGTTTATAATTGTGAAAAATTACGCCAGTAAGTTTTCTTTATTTTAAGTAAATTAATATATATAAATTATTTCGTACAATTTTTATAAAAAAAATACTTTTTGTTATTTCAAACATTCTTTTGTCTGGTTACCAAAGAATTTTTTAGAAATGAAAAACAGTTAGACAAAATTTATAACACATCTCTAAAAATTGTCAATAACTTTGTCAGTAAAACTAACGTTGTCGTTTCAACTGTTATCGCATTTAATTTAAAATGATGTGAAAAGATAAAGCGTGAAATGCTGTACATGTCACAAATTTGTAAATGTCAATTTGCGAGACAACTTTAATTGTTTTAAGTTTTGCTTTTTATTCTTATTATTGATTTTTACCATCGGGCTTGCGATTTTGATAAAAGTGAAAAATCAAGCTAATCAAAATCATAAGCTTGATTATATATGATTAGTGAAAAGTGCCTAAGCTTATTGCCTAAGCCTAAATGGTGTAATTATAATTGCAAAAAGTTTACTCATTAAGCATTTTGTTGCTTAAAATCAAGCGCTGCACAATTTTTACTTTATAAACATTTTTGAATAATAATTTTTTATTTAATTGGATATTTAATACGTGATAATAACAAAACAGATGAAAATTAAATTTATTTAATAAATTTAATGCTTGATTTAATTTTGTATTGAGTATATTACGAATGAAAATTTGATAAGGAGTTTGTAGATAATGTGACTTGAGTCAATACTTTGTTTCTATAGCTTTAAATGGTAATTAATTATATTTTAAAAAGAGACATTCGCAATTGAAATGATTTTAATTAACTCGGATTTTAATTGAGTTTATTAACAAACGAGAAATTTAATTCAATATAAATTGAGTGTAATTATAAAAACTAGTTTAAATGATGACATGCAAACAATATTAGATTATAAAAATTAAATTCTTAGTGAGAATAATTTAGAAATTGTTTAATTTTTTATGAATTACCAGCATTTATATCATATCATCGAATCAAATTATCACAAATACGAAATTTTTGTAAAAATTCTCAAAAGTTCTTTTTTTTAATAGAGATTAGTTTTAAGAAAAAAGTTCCTTGAGCATGTGTCGATTTTTTAATTAGCGATGCGAACATTAAATTTTTGTACAGAGAAATCGTGATTGTCTATAATTGTCAAAAAAAAAACAACAACTGTCGGTCTTAATTATTATAGGTAAAATTTAGAAAGCAATTAAATACAATGTATATAATATATAAAAATAAATATTAAATGGACACAATTTTAATAATTAAATATTTATGGATGTTTGTGTGAAAGTGGAAATTGTGTACAGAACTGAGAGAATAGTGTTTGATGCAGGGTACATATATTTATAAAAAGTCTGCTAAATAAATGTTTAAAAGCTTATAAATTTCTGCTAAATTGACTCAAAAAGGGTCGACCTGATACAATTTAAAAAAAAAAAATGTCAAAACTTTTCATCATGGAAAATGTATTATAAATAAATTATGTGTAATTATAGTGTTTAAGAATAACAGATTCAATTTTATGTACCCTTTATTACCAAATAAGTTATATATACATGCGATATAAAAAACAAATTTCGTTGTATAGTGTTCAATTACACTAAGGTGTTCTATTTATTTGAAGCGTGAATAAATTTATCCTGTTTATATATTTCATTATTCTTTATTCAAAAATCCCTTCTACTCAAGTTTAAAATGAAAAAATATTGCTTTGGAGTATCTGCATCTGTCGGGTAAGTATATATATATATATAAGTATAAATATCAAAATTTGGATAAAAATTTATTTATTATCGTTTTATATTTACCTTTAGTTTTAGAAATACCGGTAAAATGTATGTTTATAGAAAGAAAATTTATTTAAAGAAAGCAGATATAGATTTTGAATTCCGAGCTATAAAATTGGTTTATATTCGCAAAGAAAGATTTATTTTCAAAGTGACTTTTATGGAGATTTACGTTGAATGCATGACAGAAGAGAAAATTTTCGAAAAAAAAATTGAAATCTCAGCAGTGCGTGAAATGAAGCTTTTTATGTAGAAAGATATTCATTTTTCTATTATCTTGCATAATTATCTTTCATTCCAAATGGCAGAAAATTGAATCCTATCAAAGAGGAGTAAAAACAGAAATAATAATAAGGTCACTTTTCTCGACAATCAAAACACACAAATTTACGATTTTTATGGGGGAAAAAACTGTTAAAAGATCTTAAATAAAAACAAATTATCAATTAGAACATTTCAAGGAGCAATAAAGTTGAAAGAACATCATAGTTTTCAGCTACTTCAATATTAACTTTGAGAACTATATTTCAATTATTTATAATTTTCACAAAAGCATTCTAATTAAAAATATAATTAAGCAGGTGCTTGTTAACTTAAATTAGACGCGAGAACATACTGAATAGGAAAATTATTTTCTGATTAACTTCAAAGCAACAATTTCATTGCTTTATAATTGTGTGTTTATTATATAATTTTCTTATTAAATTGGCCACAAGTTTGTTATTGTATTTGAAACGAGAATTTGTGTATAAATTGAGAGTTTGTACAAAAACAGTAGGAAAAGCAAGTGCTCTGATTAAGAATTTCGAAGGTGCTTGTATAAATGGTTTTTTAATCGAGATCATTAAAATTTATTTGTATATTGATATACTACAATATCCAGTATAAATTTAAATTTTTCAAGAACCATAAACCGGTAAGTATTTTAAAAACTACTGTAATACTGTTTGGAACTAGTTTTAAAAATTGTTTATAAGCAGTTTCAGAATCGCTTAAAGTAGTTTAGTATTTATTTAAAAGTTTTAAAAATTAGTTAAAAATATTTAGAAAAAGTAAAAAAAAACTATTACGAACTTGTTGCAACTATTGGATGTGTGTGACTGACGGATGGACGGACAGACGGACATATGAACGGACAAACGGACGGACGGACGGACATACGGATGGACAGGCGGACAGCGTACATATGGACAGACAGACGAACGGACAGATGGACAAACGGACAGACTGACGGACAAAAGGACAGATGGACGAAGGGACAAACGGATGGACAGACGAAGAGAAGGACAAACGGACAAATGGACAAACGGACGGACATACGGGCGGAAAGATGGACAAACGGATAGACGGACGGACAGATGGACAAACAGAAAGATAGACAGACGGATAGACAGGCGAAAAAATGGATAGATGGACGAACGGACAGACGAACGAACGGACTGTCGGACGAACAGATAGGTGGATGGACAGACAGACAGACAGACAGACGAACGGACAGATGGACAAGCGGGCAGACTGATGGACAAACAGACAGATGGACAAACGGATGGACGGACGGACAGATGGACAAACGAACAGACGGACGGAAAAATGGACAAACGGACAGACGGACAGATGGATAAACAGAAAGATAGACAGACGGATAGACGGATGGACAGGCGGACAAATGGATAGAAGGACGAACGGACAGACGAACGAACGGGCAGTCGGACGAGCGGACAGGCGGATGGATAGACGGACAACGTACATACGGACAGACAGACGAACAGACAGATGGACAACCGGACATATGGACAAACGGGACGGCGGACGGCCAAATGGACAGACGGACGGACAGATGGACAAAAGAACAGACGGACGGACAAATGGACAAACAGAAAGATAGACAGACGGATAGACGGACGGACAGATGGACAAACAGACAGATAGACAAACGGACAGGCGGACAGGCGGATGGACAGGCGGACGAACAGAAAGAGCTTGCACAGAGTAAGAGAGCATTAATTTATTGTCATATTGTGGGAACATTGATAGCGTTAAAACTTCAGCTAGTTAAACAGTGGCATGAATAATTTATAATTCCTAAATTATACAAAAAGTGACAATTATTGGGGAATTAAATTGTTATGAAAATAGCTTGATGGAGGTAATTTGACATTCTGCCCGCAAGCTATGTCGGCTATTTAGCACAAGCGGTATTTTAATAGGCAGAGGCAATTTATAATGTTGGTACAAATATGCGAGAGGAATTTTAACATGTTGTCTTGATCGAAATAATCAATTACTTCCGTGATTTGAAAATTGCCGTTGGGCTGGAAAGTGCCACTTAATAAAACTAATTTTCCTGATCTAATGCGCAACTCTATCATGAAACGTTCAAGTGCCAGGCTTTTATCGCTGTTACATTTAATTGCCAAAGTCTTGAAACTTGAAGATTTAATGAATCTTTACGACAATTAAAACTTGATCTTACCTCGAATCCCCAAATGAAAGATTCAAACTAATTTATGGCCCATAAACACTTGCACTTTGTCTGACAATTTTCTGATATAGTTTTGACAAAATTGGATTAGTCAAATTGCTTTCTCGACCGTTTTAAAAGTAGTCTGTCTCTAATGTACAGGGTAAACATTTTTATATTTATGACTCTTTCTTTTCTGTCTGGAAAGTTATCGTTTTACGTTAGATTAGCTGGATAAATGGTTCTGTGACCAAAATAGGGAATATGTCGAAATGTCATTAATAAGTTGGAGAAAAGTAAAAAAAAAAAAGAAGGAACTAAACATGTCGCTTGTTGGCAGTTGTCTGATTTGTAGTTATATGGCACGCTTGTTGAAACTGCCTACATGCGCCGACTATAAAATATTCTCAAGCTGTACTTTAAAGGGGATGCTCAGAATGCTGACTATAAATGAACCACCCGAAGTAAAGACACAGCAGCGACAAGAATAATAAAAATATAAATATAAAAAGCGAGAATAATTCAAACTTAGAAAGGAAACACAAGTTAAATCAATTTTCTTATTCTTTGCAAGAGGTGCTTCATTATAAACGCAGAAAGGATTTTTTTAACAAAAAGAATAAGGGAAAAGAACATAATTTTCTCTGGCTTTTAAAATTTCTTGGATAATTAATTTATTTACTTTTCTCATATTTAATTTATTTACTTATTACATTTTTTAAATTCAATTTTCAAGTTTATGCAAATCTTGCCAACTTTAGCACAAACAATGTTAACTACATTTTTAATTTAGAAATTCGACAATATAAAATTAAAGCCCGTAGCCCGGAAATTAAAAATTGATTGAATAGATGGTTTTTACAATTCGCTTAATAATTTTGATCAAAGGTTTAAGTTGTTATTTAGAAATCTCCTTTTTGGAGATAAAAATTTTATTTTTATCTGTTATATTGCAGATTTCTATCGTTTGTAGTGTAAAATGCTTAATTTATTTATATGAACATATATTCTTGATTGTGACCTAATGAGGACATGTAAATATCGAAACATGTTGTCTATTAAAGAAACATCCAATAAAATTATTTAAAGTTGTCCTAAATTTATTCGTAATAAGGTCTCGTTAAAACTTTCATCAAAATAATTAAAAATTGACTACTTCAAACCTTATGTACTGTCAGGATAATTACAAATTTAAGCAATTTAAAATTCCAAAGTAAAGAAATCGGGAATTCTAAAGCAGCGTAATTAGTAATTTAAAAATGCGGCGATACGTGACCTAAAAGCACAGTGATGTTTAATTTAAAGACGCTTCGAATTGTAATTTAATTGTACAACGATTTGTCACTTTAAAATTCAGGATTTTCAACTTAAATATATTTTTAACGTGCGTTTTTAAATCGCAAACTGCATGAGGATCTAATCTTTGTTTTTGAAAGATTTATTTTTAATTAAAAAATCGTACACTACAGTCCGGATTTGTCGGTACGATCGGTACGCGGACTGAGAAAAATGACTACTGACTTTAGAAAATGATAATTTGAATTAGGAAAAATATAAAGATTTGAAACTTAGATTGTTTGAATGCTTAAAGAATTCTGCGTTTATTGATATATAATTGAAAAATTTTAAACCTTCTAGAAAGATTGAATCACTAGATATGTTTTAGAAAATAATTTTTAAATTTTCCCATTTGTTTGAGGCACTGCATATTCTAGAAAAATTGAAAGAAAAATTTGAAACTTATATAGAATTAAACAGTGTAGTATCAGCTTTAAAAAAAGTCTTTGACAATTAAAAAATATTTATTAGTTCTTGAGTTATACAAAAAAATGTCCGAGCATATTTTTTAAGGGTCAGTCGTCGGCGTCGATGCGGCAATTTGAACCTGATGAAATTTCCCAAATTCACCAGAGTACAATTTAGGATAATTTTCCACTTGAGATTCGTGTGCTTCAAAAGCTTTCTATTATTAAGATTTCGACAAAAAACCTGATGAAATAATTCGTCCTTGTGTCAAAGGACAAAATAGTTTAGTTCAAGAACATAATTAAACACTGCACTGTAACGATAATTATAAAGAAACTTATGTTACAAACATTTTGCATCTAATTTTCTAATTAGAATTTTCTAATCTAATTAGACTTTAATATGTAAAGTCAATGATCGGAGTTAGGCGAACACGATGCGCAGTAGACTACTGTATCGATAATAGAGTACGTCTACACCAGCGGAGAGGTATTAGCCAATCAGCGCGCGTTCCGTTCTGCGCAGCCGCCGCGTCAGGTATAAATACGCGTGTCGCGCGGCTCGGCTGACAGATCTGTGAAAGCATTGACGCCGCTCAGATCTCCTCTTTGCGTTCCAGAGAATATGCGTCTTCGGTATTTAGAAGAGATAGAAAAAATACAAACAACTTTTTTTAAAAAAGTATTGAAAGTTCCACAAAACACTCCTGCGTATACATGTCATTTGGAAATGGTTTCTTATAAGTTGGTCTCCGTTGTTTTTAAAAGAATATTAAACTTTAGTAAAAAGATTTTAAATATGGAGGAGAATAGATACCCGAAACAGTGTTTTTTAAGATTAAAAGGTTTAGTATAAAGTAAACCTCCGTTAAGCAAACGCAATTGGTGTGTTCAAGTAAAGAGTTTATTGTTTTAAATTACAGGAGTTATTAAGTTGAAACGAGTTATCTGTCCCCTTCCTGCCTAATAATACAACTCGAAAGATAAAAGCTAATTAGACTATATTATATGCGGAAGATTTAAAAAGAATGTATAATTCACAATCGCTAAGCATTTTTCCAAATTTGATTTGGTATAGAGGAACCCAGAAATATCTTTTGGCGAATATTCCGATTGATCATAAAAGAGTCGTAGCACAATTAAGAGTGTTAAATAAATATCAAACTAGAGTTTTAAAAGATAACAAAAATTTTAAATTCAATGAAACTAAAATTTGTGATAAATGCGGAGCGATAGTAGTGGATGATGGATTTCATGTGTTAATAGAATGCTCATTTTATAGTGAGGAGAAAAAATTGTATAGAATTCAATGTTATCAAACAATTAATAAATACAATTAGCAATGTTGACTTATAATTAAATAAGAAAAATACAATAAACGAAATATAAAGGAACAAAATTCATGGGAAACAAGTCCGGACCCATTTTTATCTTGATTGTTTTTTATATTAAAAGTTACTTTCTAAAAATAAAGAGTACCAAAGATTCTATACGATAAAAAGTTTAAAACCTTTTAAACCAACTTGAAATTACTTAAACTCTAACATTTTATAAAATCACATTTCAACCCCTCCGCTTCATCACCAGACAATATTTTCATTCAAAAGAATAGTGTTTCTATCCCAGCTTTGAAGCGCCCCAGAGTAATTTTCACTTTCATCTTGTCTTATCGAACAGTTTTTCATTAAAGCACACATTCATGGGCATTCTTTTGATCCCGCGCAGGTGGAATTTACTAGTATCTTATCCGGGCAGTGTAGCTTCACTGTAAATTTATATAGAAGCTAGACTCCCGGTAATTCTCGAGCAGTGAAATTACCTGTCAGATAAATTGGCGAAAAGGTGTTAAATTAAGCAACCCGCGATGTTTACAGTGGGTCAACTCTCTGAGCAAATTGTTCTCATTCCCACTATCTGCTGGGTGAATAAACTTGCCAAGAATCGCATCGCATTGCAAGGCTCTTGAAGGGAGAACTGTCGGAAAAGAGAAATCGTCAAATGTAATTTTCGGATAATCGTGACGATTATCGGGTGTGCTTAGTCGCAGCAGCAGAACGCGTGACAAGATTGGGAGGAATTAATGCTTTTGGTGATAAAGATCGGACGTTGAGGTTTATCTATGTATTTCCGCCCTCAACCCCCACACACGATGCTCACTGAAGATTGCATGCATACCTCGCATAAAGTCGTAGAATGGATGTATAAGATCTGCACAGTACTTTAATTAATGAGTATTCCTTCCTACATCTCCCATATTAAAAGATCCTTTATACGCACGTAAGGATTGGACTTGATTCGTTACTTTACGCTACCTAATGTCCGACTAAAGTGTGTGCTTTTAGATTTGCAAAGCGTGTAATCCTCGCCATGTGAGTGACTGGTTAAGGTTCACCGCAAGGGATAATGATTTCAAAGCTGCGCTTTAATGTCTTCATTACCAAGCAGACGAGTGAATAATTTTAAAGCATCGAATTACGAATGTGTCTCGGGCATTATTTTGTTACTTTAGAAATAGCAATAGGTTTGGAAACTTTATGAAAATTCCATTAAAATTATGCAAGAGGTTAATAAAAAGAGGTTAACGACTTATGGTTGAAAATTAACTTAACGTCACTTCAAAGTCGGTATTATGTATTTTAAAAAAATGTTAAAGCAATTTTCTAACAATAAAGGAAAAAATGCGTACCCTATTTACGGAAAATTTAAATAATTCTTATCTACCTATTAATACAATAATTTATTGTATGATATATTATGCAGCAATTTCAAAATATGACAACTCTTTCCAACTGTTAGGAATCTTTTATGGTATTTTCACAAAAAAATCACAGCACTTTTATTTTTACATAATATAGTTTATTCTTATTAAAATTATTGAATACGTCACATTTGTACACCCGTTATGAACACAAAATGAAGAACCCGTCAACAATCCGTCGTTAAATGCACGAGAAAAAGCGCCCGATGTGAACTCTATAAAAGCCAAAACGGAACTGGGCGCCATCATCTTATCAGACCCTCGCTGACTGACCCAAAGGAGGGGGAGAACTCCTACCAACGATTCGAGTATCATCTGGTTGAGAGAGAAAGAAAGAGAGCAGACAAGGCCACCGAACAAGAAGAATCTGCAAGAAATCTTCCTTATAACTTTAACAATTTTAAACACCAACTCTTTGGAATATTTAGTTTTTTATTTAATATTACATTAAATATGAGTGCATAGTTACTGGGTAATAGGATAGTTGGTTAAAGAGGAAAATAATTGTTATCACATAAAATTCTATTAACAATAAACAAAACCAACTATTTATTAAAACATAATTAAATATAATTTTACAAAATCAAATTTCGATCGCGTTTCTAGGCTGTAAAGAGATAACTGAACTCCACAAGGCGAAAAGCAAGCTAAGAACTCTTCGATCATTCTTAAAGGTCACTAAGGTGAATTTTACCTTTATTTATTCAATTTTTCGAAACAAGATTTAGCAGAAAATTGAGAACCGAGAAATTGTGATTAAGATCAGTTGACTTTATTTACAGAACTAAATTTAGAATTTAAATTCTAAACACCAACGTATGTTACGACTTCAACATACCTAAATGTCTTCTCCATGTAAAAACCTGAAACAGAATAAAATATATAATTAATAAAAATCGAATAAAAAATCTTAAATTCGAATTTACTCTACAAATTAATTTAAATAATAATTAATACAGAATATATTATTAAGTCTTCAACTTATGGTTTAATTCTAATTATACGCCACCAATGTTCTATTCTACTTTTACTTATTTATCCGTGTTTTCGTTTCTTTTGTCTATTTTGTTTTCTTTAATTCTGGTATTTGCACCAATTTGCACTTATCTCGCAAGAAGTTCAACGGTTTGCAATTCAAATGTTATCGCGGTACTCGGCTGCTTAAGGAGCTAGGTTCAGAATAAAATTTCAAGCCAGAGAAGATCAGAAAAAGTCTGCGAAAGTCGTGAACATACACTTCTTTTTATCTGGACAGAAAATTGAAAATTAAAAAATAGAATAACTGTTTTCTGCGTCCGAGATAAATGCCATTTAATAAAACAAACGTGATATAAAAATAAATCTGTAGGTTTTTCTTATATTAAAAAAGTATTGGTATTTTAATTTACTTGAAATTGATTAATTTCATGGGACAGTGAGTTTCAAACTATTTTTTATCAATGTACTTTTTCCAATTCAACATTATTCGCTCCACAGAAAGTGAAATATTGGAAAAAATTTTCTTGAAAAGGAATCATTTCCTTTGGAAAATCCATCCCATGATTTTCAATTGAAAAAATGTATTCTTGACGAGTGGAAATGATAAAGTTGAATGAAATAAAAAAGATATTCAATAACTTACATTTTTGAGGAGGATATGTATAGTTAAAAGTCAAAAACTAAAAATATACTGTTTCTCAAGAGAAACGAATGCTCATTAAAGAATTAAGTACTAAGTTGGCAATATTTTTACCCGATATCTGAGTAATTTAATTTTATAACTTTAAAAAAAATATTATATAATTATGACTTATCGGATTTTTTTCTGGATACAACGATCGGAAGATGGAATCCCGATGAGCCGGAGATGCAGGGAAGTCGATGGTCACTCCATCAACTTTTAACGGTTGAAAATATTTGCTACAACAAATAAATATTTAACCAAATTGACAAATAAAAAAATTAGAAGCTCAATTTAAATTAAAAAGGACAAAAATAGAATTAAAAGAAAGAAGAAAAAGCTCAAAGACCAAAGAAACGATTAAGAAAATCATAACGACGCGTTGGTCGCAATTAGCCGAATTTTTTCTTAGGTAAAAGTGTAGATGGGGAATTGATTATTATTAATAAATTGTTTTACATCGGCATCATAATATTTTGGTCTCAACGGAATCTCTCCTGGTATTTCTTGAATGAGCACAGAGAGAGGAATTAGTGGTTCTGTGTCGAATTTTTAAATATTAAATAGATGCAGATTATTTTGGTTATATAATAAATCTCATTAATTTAATTAATTCCCGCTAATTTCGAATGTAAACGAATTATAAATAATTTGTTTGATGGCCTGCACTGGTTTGTAATGTTGTTTATTTATTTAAAGTCAACGTTTCGGTTGGGATCCCAACCCTTTTCAAGACTATAAAAAACAATATAAAATTTTAAAATATATAAATTTAAAGAGGTTATACATTTTTTGAAGGTGTTTGAATTATAGCTACCTTTAATATCGTTGACAAAAACACTTTTATGGACTTATTATTATAATTTGGATATAAAATCCAAATTATAATGTATCTACATTTATTACATTGTGATAAATTATATAAATTTAAGATGAAAAAAAACCAAAAATCTTAGTTATTTAGATACAATCCATGAGTGGTATAGTTAAAACCTTCATTAATCAAACTATAGTAAATTTGGTAAGTGATATATTACGCATGATTCATATTACGTTTGAAAGCAAATTATGTAAATTATTCAAAATCATCTTAAATATTAGAAAAACAGATAGATAATAATTTTATTTTATGAACTTAATAATATTAGAATAAATATTACTAAGTCCATTTATGTCTGACCGGAAATTAATACTATTTTTATTTTGAATATAAACCATTTCCAAAAAATTTAGTTTTCTTCTGTTTGATTCATAATCCAAAATTTTTGGTTCATTTAAATCAAAATTATGATTAAAGTATGTTGCATGTTGTGCAAGAGCTGTATTGGTTTTTTTATTTTTTATGTTACGAGAATGTTCATTAAGTCTTTCTCGAAAATGTCTAATTGTTTGACCAATATAAGATTTTTTACATTCATTACAGGTTATTTCATATATTATATTAAATCTTTGTTTTATAGGTGTTATATCTTTTGACGGTATTAAAATTTTCTTTTGTATAGTGTTTGTAGCAGTAAAACCTATTTTTAAATTAGTGGTTTTAAAAATTCGATAACATACATTTTCTATTTTTTCTATACAAACTATTAGTTTGTAACGTTTAAATATGTTTTCGTTTAATAAATCTTCAGGATAGCCATTTTAGTTAGTGTTTCTTTTACAATATTTAAATTATTTATATGATATCTATTATCTGCTAGTTTAATTGCTCTGTCTGTTAAAGTATATATTATACCAATCTTAGTAGCAATACTATGATTAGAGTAAAAATTAATATATCTGCCAGACCATATTTCCTTTCTGTACCAATTAGTTATTATTTTATTATTTTCAATAATTAGAGTTAAATCTAAAAAATTAATTGAATTATTATTAGAAATTTCTAAAGTAAAATTTAAATAATTGTCAGCTTTATTGAATCTAGTTAAAAAGTCATTAATATTATCTTTATTTAAGCAAATAAATGTGTCATCTATATCTTCCGTAAAAGGATATATGATATGGCAGATTATCCAGAATTTTATTTTCAATTCTATCCATAACTAAATTAGCTTATACTGAAGACAAGGGTGAACCCATTGGTAAGCCAAAAACCTGTTGGTAGAACTCGTTATTAAAAGTACAGTATGACGATCTCAAGCAAAACATTAATGCTTCATCAAAATCTTTATAAGATAATGGTGTATATTTTTTAATAAATTTCCATTTTTCTTTGATAGTTTTTTTAATTAAATCCCATGAGATGTAAGTATACATTGACACAATATCAAGTGATATAAGTATATAATTATTGGGAACATCAACTTTATTAATCTTTTCCTTGAAATCCCAACTGTCTTTTATGTGATATTTGTTCATACCAACAATCTTCTGTAAAGGGTTTGCCAAGAATTTTGAAAAGTTATATATAGGTGAACCAATAAATGATGTAATAGGATGAAGAGGCATATTTTGCTTATGTAGTATAGGTAAACCATAAAATTTTGGAGCTGAGCATATGTTATTATGCAAATAATTATGTGTTTTGTTTTCAATTATGTTTTTATTCAGCCATTTATTAAGCATTGCTTTTAGTTCATTATTAATTTTAGATGTTGGATTATTTTTTAATTTATTATAAGTAGCTGTATCATTTAGCAAATCTAGAATTTTTTTTATTATAGTCAGATTTATTTAAAATAACAGTTTTATTAGTTTTGTCAGCTTTAGTTATTGTTATGTCTGGATTATCTTTAATAAATTTATTTGTTTCAATGAGGTTTTTTTCCAGAAACAAATTTTTGTTAATTAAATTATTTGCATTGTAATACCAGTGCTGTATCCAATATGAGATATTATTTCTTACAGTATTTCTATCTTGAACTGGAACTTCATGTATGCAAGATTCAAAAATATTAAACGAATTATTACAAAATATACTATCAAATAGCATAGTTAAATCAGGTCTGTAATATCAAATTTAAATTAAGGTCCTCAAACCCTTTCTTGGTTTTCAATTTTATCCAGGAGAAAGAGAATCCGCTGCATCTGGCAAATCTCACAGAGCTTTTGGTTCAGGTTCCTTTTTCTCTATCTAACAAGGCTGATCCTTAAGTTATTGTTGGTAGGAAAATCGTCTTAAGAGTTAGCCACAAGCTAAGAAGAAACAAGCTCGGGACTTTACAGAAGAAGCTGACGGAAATATGCTCCAAGTTTACTTCCGGCAGGATTATGAAATAGCCTGGTGGACCCAGCTGTTACCAAGTTTCAGTGTTCACGACAACTGCTGGGCGCCTCGATGATAAACAACTAGGTGATACTCCAACGGGTATTATGACTAGCAAAACAAAAGTGCTGTTATTTCAGATGAGCGCATTTAATATAGAGTTGTATTTGTCATCGCCGCGGCGCCGCTGACACGGCCGGCGTCGCTTTAACTTTCAATGAAAAAGAACGATGAGAAGAAGAAAATAGTACAGTGTACGTATAGAACAGGACAAAGGTGGCTTTCAGAAAAAGACCAAGAGAAAACTAAAGTTACAAACTCTAGGTAGTTATTTATCGCAGGCAAAAGTCTTATTGGACTTCGACTGCCTTTCGCTTCACTGTTCCGCGTCTGTTATCGTTTAGGTTGAATGTCACCCCAAGTCTTTATTAGTTGCCAGCATTGTCCTTCTAGTTCACTCCTTTTAAATAAACTTTTACTTTTTACTGATATTGACAATTTTAAAACAAAGATCTCTTTTATAAATCAACTTTTTTTTTCTTTTAACCCTGTATTGGGTTAATTAATGCTTTCAATATTAGGCGTGCGTATTGTGGCGTCCCTTAACGCCTTTTTTATAATTTATTTAATAATAAATAAACACGCTGATCCTTCTCTAATGTTCAAATTATATTTTATATTTTCCGCTCTAATTAAAAGATGCTGCGAATTTGGTAATCGGATGACCTCGGCCTAGATACGAAAGGGACCGAAGGTCGTATCATAGATCACGGTCGATGTCTCGTCAGAGAGACGCCGTACGTCGTGCAATTAGCACCTAATTTGTAAATCAGTTTTCCACGCTTTTCGTGGTTTCTTACTTTTGTTTTGTAATTGTGCGCTTTACAGCGATTATTTTTTATTGAATCAATCTGTGTTTTGTTAAACGACATTTGGACTTTGTTCTTTGTGTATGGGCTGTAAGTGGTGGCCTTTTCTTGGATAATTAGCCATATTAGTTCTCTCTGCCTTGTTCCGCTGCAAATATCCAACACCACCAGACCACGCCGGATCACGGATTATTTGGTATCTTGCGCCTGTGATCAACGAATTGGTAAGTTTGTGTTTTCATCAATTCCGCCTTGTGCTTCGCCATGCTCGTTTTTCTCCTTTCGTAAAATTTTGACTTTTTTTAATTAAAATATTTAATAGTTAAAATTAAAAGTCTTGGTTAGATTCGCCACAGTGTATTGGTTAAATTCGAAAAGTGCAACCATTGACGATTAATTATGTGTGGAGTAGGAGAAACCTCGAGGAGAGAAGCCTGCTTAGTCTATTATCAAATTTCATAACCAGAGCAGTGGTATTCATTAAAATATATTAAATTTAAATTTGAAAAATATTATAATTCCTGAAGTATCAAGGCAAAATCTACCATTGTTTGTGAAGTGCAAAATAAATATAAAAACGAAGAGGTTTTTATTCTCAAAGCCGCAAAGCACCAGTTCCAAATGACTGTTTTCGGAAAAATATGAACCACAAAATGACATTATTGAGGTAAGATTTTAATTACCTTTAATGCATAAAGCAACTAGATGGCCACATCAAAGCCAATGTAAACGGAGACCGGACGGTCCATGTCGCGCTTAATTATTGGGTAAATCTCAACACTTGAGGTGTCTCATTTCAGCTTTACTTTGATCTTTTTTTTCATAATTTTATACTTTAGGAAATTGCGTTAGGTGATTAATTAGCGCAAAGCGCTAAATTAAAAATTCTGAATTTACATACCTCTTCGCGTCTGAGTCAAAAGGAAATACTGGAATTAGATTTTTTAAGCAGGACCAATATTTAAAAATATTTGAATAACTTGTTTTCATCATAAAACGAGAGGCTATTTTTAAAAAACTTATATCCGGGTTTTTTTTAAAATTCTATTAAAGACCATCCTCTAATTTATGTTTCATCAAATTTTCAAAAGAACAACAAAAACAAATGTTATGCTAAAAATTATCTAAAATCACATAATATAAACTATTATAGTTCTGTAAATCTGTAATTAAATTTAAACTATTCTTTCTTTCTTTTTTAATAAAAAAACATTTAACCTACTAATCTTTAAAATTTATGTTTTTTAATGTAAAACCTTAATATTATTAAAATAAAATTCATGGGTAAAACAAGTATTAATTTTATACTTGACTTTATGTTGTGAGATAACATTATGATATCACAAATGTTCAATTTCGATATCTCATTTACAAAACCAAATGCATTTTTTATATTAAATTTTGGTACCTGTAGTGAATTTTTTAGCATATCATTGAACACTTTAGACATTACATATGTCGGTATATGAATCTGATTTTAATAATAATAATAAGGTTTTTCATAAAGAAAACTACGAATTTAAAAGATTAGTAGGGGAAATGTTTTTAAAAAAAAATGCCATCTTCCTCGGCATCTTAACCTTAAATTTCAAAAACTGTCCAGAGAACAGAAATCCATATGGCAAAATTACAGAAAAAAAATAAATTTCTTAAAAAGAATGTAGATAAATGAATTTACAATTCGAAGAAAATGATTAAAATTTAAAAAAGAAAAACCATATTTTGTAAAAGTAATTGAAAAATGACGAAAGAAGTTGAAAATTAATTAATAAATAATTTCACGAAGGAAACAATTAAAACTGAAAAGGTTTTATTTGGAAAAGTTAAAGAATAGAATTGAAACTTACGTAAATTGAATTTAAACATTTGAAAAAAAAAATTATAATGGAAATAATTAGAAATTGAAGAAAATTTTTGAATAATGATAAAAATAATTGACAATTGTAGCCAATAATTAAAATCATATATAATAATTTTAAAATGACTATTCTTGAAGATTAAAGAAAAGAATTAAAACTTGGGAAATAGAATTTAAAAATGAAGGGGGAAAATGAAAAATAATAAAAATAAAATTTAAGAAAATCTTTGAAAAATGATAAAAATAGTTAAGAAATTTTTAAATATAATTTTAAATTTACTATTCTCAAAGAGTAAATAAATTAAAATTTTAATTAAAGAAATTTTAAATTAATTCAAGTTCGAAGTTAGAAATATATTCTGTAATTTTATAAAATATTATTTACAAATTTTTATTATTTTCTACAATTTACAATTATTTCTATCAATTATTTTATTATTTAATTGTTTTTTCATTTAATTTTCAATTACTTTTTGTCATTTTCAATCATTTTTTTACAAAATTTGTAATTTTGTAATTATGTATCTCCAATTTTAGTTATTTTTTCAATTTACAATTATTTTCATAATTCTGCAATTGTTTTTTTACATCACAAATATATGTTGTAATTTTTTTGAATTATTTTTCACAAACTAAAATTATTTTCTTCAATTTTTAATTACTTTTATTACTTTACAAATATTTTTCAACTTTTTATTATTCTTCAATTAATTTCCCAGATTTTAAAATATTTTTCTTAAATTTTAATGTTTTTCTTCACTTTTCAATTATTTATCTCATTTGCTAAAAATTTTTTTTAATTTTTATTTTCTTTTATATTTCTGCAATTATTTTCTCTAACTTTTAATTAGATATTTAATTTATTTTTTAATTAATTTCCTAAATTTTTGCTTATTATCTCCAATCTAAGTTACTGTATCTACGTTTCAATGTAATACCGAAAATTTTAATAATTTATCTCAAATTTCCATTATTTTCTTCAATTTACAATTATTTCTATTATTTTTCCATTACTTTTGGTCATATTCAGTTATTTTTTAATTAATGTTCAATTTTTACATAATTTATCACAACTTCCACTTATTTTTTCAATGTACAATTATTTTTATCATTGTTCAATTTTTTTCTTTCATTACAAATATATGTTTGCAATTTTTGAACTATTTCTCAGAAAATAATATTATTTTCTTTAATTATTTTTATTACTTTGGAAATATTGTCCCGAATTTTTTTATTAGGTTCATTACTCTTCGATTAATTTCCTAGATTTTAAAATATATTTCTCAAATTTTAATAATTTTCTTCAAATTTCAATTTTTAATATTATCATTTTGCAATTAATTTCTGCAATTTTTAATTATTCTCACTACTCATCCCTCAATTAAATTCCTAAATTTACAATTATTTATCTCATTTTTCAATTATTTCTATAATCTTGTAATTATTTTCCTAAGTTTAAAATTCCTGAAATCATGTAGTAAAAAGGTACTTTCTGTTACTTCACAAATATTCTGTATTTTTTAAAACTATTTTTCTAAAATTGGATTTAATATCTACAAATTTCAACTATTTTTATCATTTTCCAAAAATGTTTTTCAAGGATTTTCATTATTTTTCAATTTTTCAAATAAATTTTAAATTTAATTTTCGGAAGTTTCAATTATTTTTTTAATTTTTTTAAATAAAACCTTTTTTAGTTTAAATTAATTCCTTCAGTATCAAATTAGTTTAATTATTTATTAATCAACTTTCAATTTTTTTTAACATTTTTCAATTATTTTAAAAAATATGATTTTTGTTCTTGAAATTTTGAATATTTTAATCATTTTGCTTCCTCATGGAGGAAGCTTTGTGATCGTTAAAATTTTCGATTTTCCAAAAATAGTCTAAATCGACTCATTTTCATCTAAAAAGCGAAAATTTTCATTCCTAAGCAAATGTCCAGATGTATGATAAATAACTGTTATCATTTGAATTTTATCATTTTATCATTTTATCATATCATTTGAATTTTCGTTTTCAATGTGATGTAAATATCGATAAAATCTTCCTGAATTTACGAACTAAGAGTCGATATAGTAGGTGTCTTGAAGGCACGAATTGTATGTATGTGTGTGTGTATAGCGTTTTTTGTGTACAAGAGATCTTGAGAACGCTTAAACGGATTCCAATAAAATATAGATGACTTATTAAGCTCACGAATATCTAAATTTGGACACAAGGATTTTTGAAAATACCCAACCAAATTTTTTTGAGCACCTTTTTTCATCGAAAAAAATCGTTTTTTGCCAAAAAATTTTTTTTGCTAAAAATACAACTTAATGAATACAAAAAGCATATTCCTTATCTCAAAACGAATCGATTGACCTATATAACTTTTATAATTGATCAAGAATTCGTAAAATAATTCATCTTTTGGCATCATTTTTTTGCATTAAAAATTTTTTTTTAACAACTTCCCCAACTAACTTATATATTATTAATTCCTTGCTTCCTCTACGAGGAAGCAAATTATTTTGCTTACTTGGTTTCAATTATTTTTCTTAAATTTCAATTAAGTTCGTCAATTTTTAATTTTTTTTTTAACTTGCAATGAGTTTTACAAATTCCATATTATTTTGATTATTCGTTTATTAATTCCGAAAATGTACTCGAAATCACATGAAATTGTCAACTTTTGCGTTACAATAATAATTACCCTACTAAAGAAACTTTTTAATTTATTATTGTTTTATTTCTCCCTCCCCTCTCCCCTCGTTCAATATTAAGTTTGCAGATGGCGCCCCTGTTCCCAGACATTAAACCAATTTTCATATTATTCCCGATTCTTTCTAAAGTTAAAAAAAAAAAAAAAACCTGAAGAGTTGTCGGAAATTGAATTAGAATTTTTTTAAAAGTAAATGAATGTCATTAAAGTTTTTTTCGATCCCTTGAAATGTCGCTGGATATTAATTTTTATGAGGAAATGAAATTGCGAAACGAAAAATCAAATTTCCGGTAAGAGAATACAAAGGAGGAGAGTCCAACGTGTGCTGAAGTACAAACGAGTCGAATGGAGGGCAATTCGAGAAAAATCTGAGCCCGCATCGCGCACGTGTGAGACGATGAGGTTCTGATTTGTCGACTCTGGCAGAGCAAACAACCAGTGGGTGAAATGAGAGTCTTGGTGGTCGGGCAACTTTTCGCGCCTCAGGCTACTTCCTCTTCTGGCGATTAAAGTAAAAAAAAAAAAAAAAAAAAAAAAAAAAAAAAAAAAAAAAGTCATGTAAAATGAAGAACAGTAAACTGGCAAAAATCAGATAAAATTAACTCAAATAAACTCTCTGTTCTCTATAGAATCTAATCTTCTGAATAATTAATTATTTTCGGATTCTTTCTCTATCCCGGTTTGAAAATTCTCCTAATATTTATAGACACAATAGCGATATATTTAATGAATAATATCAAATATACTAAGAAACATTATACTTGAGAAGAAACGACATATAAAGAGTGCGATAAATTCAATTAACTCGAAAAATCTTCTCTTTGAGTGTTCAAGATGAAAATTACGATAAATTGTATCACGTTTTGTAATCTGAAACTTTTCATGCAGCTCTTGTCTGCAATTTTAATTCAAATTCTTAAAGCAAGGTTGGCATGGGAATATCGATCGCGAGGCTTAAGTACCAACGTTTAAAGTTTCCGACTTGCACATTATGTAGGTAATCCTGGAATTTATATTTTCACTGCTCCACTTAGTTACATAGGAACGAAGAGAAAATGAAATGTACTACTGAGTCAACAACTTAATCCCGCAGTTGATTCGAGAGCAATTTGCCAAATCGTGAAATAAACAGGCTTTTTGAACAGGCTTTTGTTTTTAAAGTCATTCTAAAAAATTATGCAATTTTGTTTTACAAACAATATATTACATTATTTTGTCCTGGTACCTTTCTTGATAATAATATTTTTACCCTTATCTTCTTTTATCAGACGAAAAAACTTACCAAGAAATAAAAACGAATCCATAAGAAACATTACGAAAAAACACTTATGAAATTTTAAAAGATTGGAATGATAATAATTTCCTTAACTGAAAATACCGTAATGACGATTTAACACAAACTGACACAAATTTAGCCAAATGTACCATAATACATAATACCACAAGACCATGTACTAATCAGCTTAGATGTCATTTCTTTATATACTAGTGTTGATAAACAATTGGTAAAAAATAGCATTACAGAACAACATCTTTTTTAAATTCAATTACAAATATTATCAACAAAAGTTTGGTACACCTATGGGATCACCAATCTCAGGTTTATTTGCTGACATAGTCATGGACGATTTAGAAACCGAATGCCTAAATTTATTATCCTTTAAACCAATTTTTTTCTCAGATATGTAGACGATATCATTACTTGCATCTCTAAAAACAAAATTAACGAAATAGTAGAAATTTTCAAGAATTAGAACAAACATTTACAATTTACCGACGAAATAGAAATAAATAAAAAAATCAATTTCCTAGATATATCATTAATTAGAAGTGACGATAGATTGATTACTAACTGGTGCACAAAACCGACCTTTTCTGGTCGTATACTAAATTTTAATTCAAAACATCCCTTATCACAAAAAATAGCAATGATTTATAATTTAGCCGATAGAGCAATAACACTATCAGATAAAAATAAAATTACCATATATTAATAATTTCTATGAAAAACTTTCTTACACCTTCAAAAAACTTAATATCAACGCAATACCAACAATAAAAAGTAACCGTAACTATTTGGTAAAAAAGATAAAAGACAAAACTGAAAAAAATTACATAACTAATACAGTATACAAAATCAATTGCAAAGATTGCCCTGCAACTTATGTAGGACAAACAAAAAGAAATTTAATTAAATGAATTAATGAACACAAAACGAAAAAAGACTCAGTAATAATAGAACATAAAAAATCAAAAAACAGTAATGACAAATCGAAACACAAATTTGATTGGCAAAACATAACAATACTGGATGAAGAACCTTCTAAGGAAAAACGTCTTGTTTCTGAAATGGTACATATAAAATTACAAAAAAATTCTATTAACAGAAAAAAAGATATTTTAACTTTAAAAAAAAAATATGATTCTATAATACGACAAATAAAATTTAAAATTAACAGATAGTAATTTCACTAACTGAAATTAAAGTCATTTTCGTTCTCCTTGTACCACTTAGTAAATAAAAACAATAACTTGTAATTAAACCTTCAGTTAAATATGGACCTTCATACAACTAAGTCCAATAAATATGAGAATGTATGACAAATTTATAATTATAATTATCAACATATTGTAAAAAGAAAACTTTTTTGTAAATTAATTATTAACGTTTAGAATTATCTTAAAAATTAATTTTTATAAATAAATATTACAGTTCTGAAGAAGACTACATAGTTAGTCGAAACGTTAAAAAACAAAAGATGTTTTTAATTATTGACTAAACCATCTTTCTACTTCTGACTCGGAGAAATTGATAAAATTTTCATCTCTACTTAATAATAATAATGGATAATTTGAAGTAAAAATACATATGAAATAATAAAAATGAAATCAAAGATACTGAATCAAGAATTTGTGGGTTTTTAATCATCAGCTTTGTTAAAAATGTAATAGCATCGAAAGCATAATTATTTCGCGCATTAGATTAAACGTTGCAAGAACAAATTCATTGTCTTCTGCCTCAAACACGTTTCCGAAAGTTCATTAAACCTTACTCTGAATTTTGATGAAACTTGGTAATGAAATATACCACCCACCGGAGTGAATTCACACATGAACTAGGAGTTCTATTCCTTTGTGCAGTCTTGAGTATAAATAGATGCCAGGAATATTTACGCTTGACATAATGCAAAACTAAGAAATTTCCTTTATCTTGAAAACGACTGATTGTAAACTCTCAGAATGGAAGAATTAATTTGAATTCATTTCAACTTCCTTGACAAAAGTAAACGAAAAATCCAATATTTCAGAAGCTCCGGTTAATAAACTGCTCGGGGCTTAAAATTCAAAAACTATTTTTTCATTCATGCGAAAAATATATTTTAATAAAAATAATAATCTTTTGTTAACTAAAATAGTTATATGACATTAAATAAACAGAGAATAATCAATAAAGTATAACGGATTTATGTTTTTATATGCTCCAAGTCTAGTGAATTTAGAATATTTCAAACAGTACACGGACAGAAACTTAATTATTAATTTTGTAAAAGTGTTTTACAATTTAGGGAACAAGGATCAAAACGAGAAAATTTTTAGGTTGATCATTTCAAACTTAAAAAAATTATATTAAATTAGCTATAGGGATATTAAAGTTTAAAATTAGTTAGTAATTATTTGAATGGTTTTTCTAATGCTTAAAATTAATTGTATGAAAATTTAGCTTTTTGGCACTTTTTTCCTAAATTATAAAACATTTTACGATAATTTATAATTAATTTCTTTTACGTGTACTTGAAGTTTATTATTTCATGAACTAGACTATACAACGATTAGTTACGACAACTCGAGTTATCAACAATTATACATATTTTGAAAATAATAATTATGGATAAATAACAGAAGATTTATTTATATATGACTAAAGTTTTAAAAATTTCAGAATCTTTAAATCTGAATTAGTCAAAAACTACTAATAAAATGATGAAAAATCGTCCACAAAATGAATTAGTTAAAACTTATACCAAGAATTAGTAAAAAATTAATTAATTAGTAATTTTTTACTAACAAATTGCAATTTTTTACAAACAATTCGTAATTTTTCACTAATTTATTTTGGGTACGACTTTTCACCATTTCATTAGTCTTTTTTTTCTAATTCAGATTTAAAGAGCAATAACAAAAATTAAAGAAAATAATTAAAATTTAAAAAGATAATTGCAAACTAATTGAAATTTGAGAAAAATACTTAAAAACCTTAGAAATTTATTTTATAAATAAAAAAGTAAATAAATTACGGGAAATAATTGAAAAATGGTAAATCTAATGAAAAAAATTTAAATTTTTTGCAATTAATTAATATGAAATCAAAATAATAAAAAATTTGAGAAAATCATTGCAAAATCATAAAAATAATTAAAAACTAGAGAGTGTAATTGAAATTTAAGAAAAAATTACAAATTTTGAAATTAATTAAAGAGTAACTAAAATAACTCAAAATTGCAAAAAATATTGGAAAAATGGTAAAATAGTTGAAAATTTAAGAAAATAATTAAGAAATCACAAAAATAATTTAAAATTGGAGAAAATGATTGAAATTTGAGATAAATAATTAAATTTTTTTTATTTTAATATTAAATAATCAAAATAATATAAAATATGATAAAAAATGGCCAATTCTAGAAACTAATTAGAAAATGATTAAAGAACTAAAAATTGGAGGAAAAATTGAAACAATTGTAAAATATATTTAAAATAAAATAAAATAATGCAAGAAATTGAAAAGTAGAGACAATAATTTAGAATTGAGATTAATATTTAAAAATTTAGGAAATTAATTGAAAAATAATTTAAATATTTCAAAAGTGAAGAAAATAATTGAAAAATAATTATTAAAAATTGATAATTGATAATTAAAGAAAATAATTTTAATTTGAGAAAAATGAATTAACATATTGCATGTTTGAATTAAATAAAAACAAGCCGAGGATTATGTTCATTAATTTTATAAACATTTTGCTTCCACGCCTAAAAAAGATTTCCTTCCTTATGGAGGAAGCAAAAAGTTAACTTTTAATTTTTACAAATTTTAAAATTGCGATTTCTTTTTTAAAATTGTTTAAAAAAAAAAATTTCTCAAAATTTAATAAAAATGTTTTAAATTTTTATTTTTAAAAACCCTTGTGTCTGAGAAAACAACAAGATTTATTTATATATCACAAAATTTTTGAAATTTTAGAATCTTTAAATCTAAATTAGTCAAAAAAAAACAACTAATGAAATGATGAAAAATCGTCCACAAAATGAATTAGTTAAAATGTATACCAAGAATTAGTAAAAAATTACCAATTGTCAGAAAAAACTACAAATTGGTAGTAAAAATGACTAATTTACATTTATAAGAGTAACTAATGTCAATTAGTAATTTTTTACTAACAAATTGCAGTTTTTACAAACAATATGTAATTTTTCACTAATTTTCAAAAAAAAATTTTACTTATTTATTTTGGGGACGACTTTTTACCATTTCATTAGTCGTTTTTTACTATTTTAGATTTAGAGAGTAATATCAAAAATTAAAGAAAATATTTGTAATTTAAAGAAATAATTGCAAAGTAATTGAAATTCGAGAAAAATACTTAAAAACCTGAGAAATTTATTTTATAAATAAAAAAATAAATAAATTACGGGAAATAATTGATACATGTTAAATCTAATAAAAAAACAGAAGAAAATAATTGAAATTTCAGAAAAATAACTAAAAAAGTTACAGAATATAATTAATTGAAATAAAAGAAAAGGTAATACCAAAATGATTTGAAAAGTTTTAAATTGAAGAAAATAATTAAAACAATATACAAATACCTAATTGAAAATAGAACAAAACAATTAATATTTGAGATAAATAATTAAAAATGTTTGCAATGATTTAAAATGAAATCAAAATATTATAAAATTTGAGAAAATCATTGCAAAATCATAAAAATAATTAAAAAGTAGGGAGTGTAATTGAAATTTGAGAAAAAATTGCAAATTTTGAAAAACTTTATTAAAGAATAACTAAAATAAATTGAAAAGTTTAGACAATAATTCAGAATTAAGGTTAATATTTAAATTTAGGAAAATAATTAAAAAATAATTAAAATATTTCAAAAGTGAAGAAAATAATTGAAAAATAATTATTAAAAATTGATAATTGATAATTGATAATTGAAGAAAATAATTGAAATTTGAGTAAAATCATGGAAAATTTAAAAAATTATTTAAAGAATAAATAAATATTAAAAAAATGGAGAAAGAATTTGGAAAATGATACAACTAATTGAAAATTAAAGAAAATAATTTTCCTTTGTGAAAAATAAATTAAAATATTGTAACATATTTTTGAATTAAATAAAAACAAGCCGAGGATTATGTTCATTTTTTAAACATTTTGCTTCCAAGCCTGAAAAAAGATTTCCTTCCTCATAGAGGCAGCAATAAGTTAATTTTTAATTTTTACAAATTTTAAAATTGTGATTTCTTCTTTAAAATTTGGACAAAATATAAACTTTATTTACATCAATCGATTTTTTTTAGCAAGGAATATATTTTTTTATATTAATTTGAATTTATAATTTAAAAATTATAAATATGGGACAGCAATAATTGAAAATGTTTGAAAATCTTTGATATTTGATGTAAATAAGTGAGAAAAAAATTGCCGAATATATTGGAGATGAAAGAAAATAATTGCAAAATCGAAGAATATGATTCCAATAATTTAAAATTACAATTGTGTCAAGAAAATTAATTAAAATTTAATCAAAATTAAAGTAATGAAATAGTTTTTGTTAAGTATTGACAACTATTTGAAAAAGAGGTTAATTAAGAATATTGAATCGGATATTTGCAATTACATTTGCAAAAATAATTCGATAGTAAAGAAATTAATTATATAATTTAAAGAAAATAATTGAAAAATAATAAAAGAAATTGAAAATAAATACACTGAATAAGTAATGAAATTGATTTAATCTTGAAAAAAGTAATTGACACTGAAAAAATAATTGAAAAAATTAAAGAAAATAATTAAAATTTGCGGAAAGGACATTTAATATTTTGGGAAAATTTAGAGAAATAATGAAAATAATCAAGCAACAGAAGAGAATATGTAAAAAATGATAAAAATAGTTAAACATTTTAGTGAGTAATTGAAATCATAATATAAAAAAAGTGTTAAAAATTGCAGGAATTTTGTAATTATTCTGAATTAAATATACTTAAAGCGTGAATTAATTGAATGTTCAATGAAGTTATTAATTATAATAAATGTAAATAATGAATTAAAAAATAAAATATTTAATTCATTATTAAAAATTAGAGAAATTTTTATTTTCTTTAAAATAAATAAATTAAATAATTGTCAAATTTTTAAATACTTTGATGATACTATTCAGAAAATTTGAGGAATAAATATTAAAAAAGTAAAATTTTTTAATCAATTTAAGGCTATTAAATATTATTATAAATAATTAAAATCAAATAATTATTAAATCAGAAATAAAAAATAAATTTGTTATCATTTAAATTTAAATAAATTGATTTTTGGGTTAATATATTAATATCAATTCAAGTTAAAATTAATTGAAGTTTGAAAAAATTTAAATTTTTATAAAAGTTACACTTGACAAAATTTTAAATAGGTGTAAAATGATAAATGATTATAAAGGTAAAGCAGACATCCCAAAATTTGTAACGTAAAAAAATAATTTCTAAAATACTGTTTTTTGCATCCAAATTTATGAAATAGAAAAAAATTATAGCTCTGTTTTGTAGCAAATTAAACGGTGTTTAATGTAGTGGGTTTGATTTTTAAAATTAAATTAATTTTTATTTAGAAAAGTGAAAATGAAAGATTTAAGATCATTTTTCATTTAAGAATTTTCTTACAATCGCTTAAAAAGTAATTTAAAGATTGGAGATTTTGTATACATAATGACAGCTTTTATAGTTTGATAGTTATTTAATTTATAATATCTCGGTAATTTACATAAAAAATTTTTGGATTTGTGGTTAAATATTTTCGAAATAAATGGTAATGTTTAAAAAAGAAAGACTTTAAATTTAAATATCAGTACTATTTTTAACTTATTTAAATTTATATCCGTAAATGATAAATATTTTAATCTTTTATGGATTTAATTCTTTAATTTATTTATTCTTAAAAGATTAATAATAACATATTAATCTTATACGGATATAAATTTAAATAAGTTCAAAATATTACACATTTTAAAAGTCATTTTGTTAAACAATATAACCGTAAACACTGTTAGGTATACATTAAAAAACTTCTGACCCAAAATCAAAAATATCTGTATAAAATACCAAGTTATAAATTAAAAAACTATTAAACTATAAAAAAGCTGTCATTCTAGGTATACAAAATCTTCAATCCTTAAATTATTTTTTAAGTGTTCGGAAGAACATTTTAAAATAGTCAAAGGTCATGGGAAATGTACTCAAATCTTTAATTTTAAAAATCAAACCCACCACATTAAACACCGTTTAATTTGCTACAAAATTTACAAAATTATCTACTAATTAAAACAGTGAAATTCACTATTTCAGTTAGTAGAAATTTCACTATAAAATTAGTAGTTTTCTACTAAACATGAGTAAAACATTCACTATTTAAAAGTGACCAATTTTTCTCTAATTCATTAGTGAAAAACCACTAATTCAGATTAAGAGAGTATAGAATATTTCAAAAAGTACTTCAATTTTATTATTTCTTGAATTGTGCATTATTTTTGCAGATTTTCTTGTTGGCGAATTTAAGCTGCTGGAAGTTGACAGATGCTACTAATGAGTTCACTTTCATTTTGATGAAGTTTGTTAAATTTCTTCCTCATCGAAAAACTTTAATTCAGATCGGCGTCACGTCACACTTCCTCAGGGCATCATAACCTCCGTTATACTTTCACCAGCTGTGAGTCCCTATCAAAACTTCCTACCGGTATGAATCTTACAGCTTCAATCAACCTATTTCATTCACCGGATACTCTGAGAATTTAATTATTCAAATGGAATTCAATAGAGCTACCACTGTAATTGCATTATTGCAGCGGGAACAACAAACGATGAATATAATTTGCACATTGTATAGCAGACAATTATAATTGTTATTTGTATCCTGCTTATCTTAAAATTGAATCATAAACACTCTTAATCACTAAATTTAATCTTAAACTCTCTTAATCTTAAATATTTCAAATCTTAAATATTTTTAATCTTCAACATTATGAACAATAGAGTAACATATCAATTGCATAAAAAGTTGATTGCGAAAAAGGATCAAATAGTCGCAGTACGTGACTTGGAAGATTAATAAGTTTTGGCACGACAGTAAATCGAGAATAAAATGAACATTTTGATCACAGCGTCAATTTAGAGAAACAATCATTTATCGATTTCTTAAAAAATCAAATGCTCAACTTTCAATAACGCAAAACATCTCTATATAATTTCTACTCCTTTCAAAGAATCGCGGAAACGATTGGCAATTTCTTAATATTCAAAAAGTCTTCAGAATTACAGAGTGTAATACAACCACGCAAATTAGTGAAAGTTAAGAAAGTGTGGAATTCTTGGTAATTTTTAAATAAGAAATAATAATTAATGAATCGAATGTAAATCGTTGTTTGGCTGAAAATGAAATTTTATATTATGTAAAAATAGTACCACATGTGAAATAAAGGAAAATTAGTTTTTAAGTAAGAAATGCAAATGAAACTTTTTTTTTTTCATTAAACAGAAAAAAAAAAGGAAAGAATAGAACGGGACAAATTACTAGAAAATGATAAAGTAACTAAAAATTAAGGAACATAAGTTGATAGAAAATAAATAAAAATTTCAAATCTGAAATTTTTTAGGCAAAATAAGTTTTAAATAAGTTTTAAAACCTGATATTTGGCTATTGATAACATTTTTTAAATTTAACAATATTTTATTTGAAGGAATAACAATAATATAATAAACCTTGACGTCTTGAAATTAAAAAAGTACATTTTTAAAACAGTTAACAATTTTACGATTCTTTTCAAAAAATGTATCTTTAATTTATATCTCAAAGCAAATTTTTAGATTTAAAAAAATTATCTTCACAGAATCGTGAATATGTTCTTAAAAACGACATTTGGAAAATTTTTGTCATTTGGAGTAATAAAAAGTTGTACTTATTACAAACTTTAAGAAACGTGGCATACATTTAAAAACGAAAATATAAATGAAATAAAATTATCTTCTTAAAATTGAAAAAACATCTTTCAAATACCTAAATTCATACAATTCTTGTGATAAAAATTTTGGCTTCTAATTTATATTATAACACAATATCACTTATTTAAAAAATTCTACAGTTTTACGTTTTTTAAAAAATATTATATTCCCTAAACCGTGAATAAGTTTTTAAAGATGACATTTGGTAATTGATAATTTTCAAATATATATTTTTATTTGAATTAATTAAAAATTTCACTTAATCACCAATTTTACAAACTTTAAAAAACCTAGTTTATCTCTAATGGTCACAACTTTAATGAATATTTTCAAATTCTTACTTATAATAGTTTTTTTATTTTCTCGATTATTATTTGTCACACTATGTAATAACTAAAATCTTCAATTAACACTTAACTTCAATTACCTTCAAATAACTTTTTTTCAATTAACACAGTTATATTGTAATTGAGAATTTTGAAAAATAAGCAGATTTTACTAAAATAATAGTAAATAAAACTTAGAGTAGGTAATACTTTAATAATTTTAATATTATGAAAATAATTTGTGATAGAAGGTAAGTTTTCCAAAAAGTCACAAATAAAAAAATGAAGAATTTGTTAAAACATATATCTGTTTTACCGTAAAAATTTATAATTTTTTTTTCAGATATATTGTTATTCTAAAATTAATAAAAAGTTGCAATTTAAAACGATAGTTTTACAAACATTCAATAATCCAATGTAAGAATCCAATTATATATCTAGACAAAATCTCTCCTGTACAAAATATTTTCTGTTATTGACATTGTTTGAAAAAAAGTACCTAAGTTTTTCAAAAAGCCACAAATAAAAAATATCTGGTTGAGCTAGTTTCATAAAAAATTTTGTTAAAACATACTCGTTTATTTATTGTAAAATGTAAATACTTATGTTTTTTAAAAATTATGTATAAAATAAATAATAAAATTTATGCATAAAAAAAATTCGATGAGTTCTTATAACTTTTGATCTAGAAAAGTGAATTTTTTTATAATTGTATATGTATTATTGTTTAGCAATACATTGAAAAGAATAAAAATGGCAACCATAACGGAATAGTTTTTTTGAGGATTATTTGCTTCTTTTTACCAAATTTTGGTTAGTGCTGCAATCATTGTAGTTGGAATATAAAAAATGATTATTTAAACTTTCTGGTTAGTTTATCAAAATAATTTGTTGACTAGGCTTTCGTTGACCAAAACAGAATTTTTTAAATAGATAATTCATTCTAATTTAATTAATAGTTTAATCAAATAAAAAAAAACAATGTAATAAAACTTGTTGTCTTGAAATTAAAAAGTACATTTTTAAAAGACTTAAGAATTTTACAATTTTTGTTATAAGAATTTAATCTCAAATTGATATTTGAAACATAATTTTTACATGTATAAAAAACTTATATAAACAAAATCGTGAGTAAGTTCTTACAAACGAAGTTTGCTAATTGATAATTTTTTACTGCTAACATTTTTTTTTTATTCAAAGTAATAGAAAGTTGTAATAAAAGCGAAACAATTAAAATTTAAGAAACGTGATTTTTATTTAAAAAGTAAAATATAACTGATTTAAAATTGTCTTCTTGAAATTAAAAGAAGAGTATTAAAACACTTAAATTTTCACTATTCTTATCGTAAAAATTTTGGTTTAAAATTTATATTAGTACAAAATATTACCCATATAAAAAATTCTATGGTTTTATATTCTTTTGAAATTATTATATTCCCGGAATCATGAATAAGTTCTAAAGCACGACATTTCGAAAATGATAATTTTTTAAAACAAACATTTTTCTTTTGTTTGAAGTAATAAAAAGTTGAACTAAAAAAAGCAATCTTCAAACTTTAAATAAAATCCTTTTCTTGAAGAAATTTTAAATATATTAAATATATTTAAAATATGTATTTTTAAATATATTGAAAATTGAAAATTTTTGCATTTTAGATAAAACTGAGTTGATTAAGACTATTTTTGAAAAGTAGAAAATTTTGACGATCAAAATTATAAATATATTACAATTATAGATATTATAGATATTTGCAAGTAGATAATTAAATCAGAAAATTTTTTTTCTTATTTTTACTTTTTAATAAATACCTACATAATGTTTGTGACACGTGTCGTTTTCTAACAGTAACCTTACTAGTTTTATGTTAGTTTTATAACAACTTCACGACACAACATAATATACAAATATTTCGTGATTTTGCCATTATATTCCTAGAGTATATAAACTCAAACTTAAATTATATTTAACAAAGCTTGAACTGCAAACAATATCTTCAATTCTTGAAATAGTTTGTGACAAAAGGTAAGTTTTCTGAAAAGAAACAATTAATAAATATCTGCTTATGTTATTATATATAAAATATAAAAAATATATAGAAAATATAATTTAAAATATTTTGTTTGCTTCTTTATTGGGTTAATATTTTGTAAAAATGTTATTCGTTTTCTTGAAATAACAATTGTATTTTTCTATTATTATGAATATGTTCTTAGATTTTCAACTATTTTTATCATTTTTTAATATAAGAACCAATGACATTTTTGCAATCATGTTAACGGTAACTTTGCAGTTTGAAAAACTAAGACTATCTCTAGATTTAACCAATTTTCTTAGTAGCTATTTACATTTTAAATCATACAGATCGAATATTTTCAAAAATAAAAATCATTTTTAACATGCTTTTTATTGTTTTTTAAGAAAAATAAAGGAACACGTATTACTTTGTCTTGAGAAAAAAGAAATTTAGCAGAATTACGAGTATTTGAAAGATTAAGGGCAAAGAGTGGTTTTTAAACGAAAACGCTAAAAGTTTTTTTTAAAATCTCTCTAAGTTTTCAAAAATTAATATTTCGCTATTTTAATTCTTTTTTTGTATTTACTAGATAAATAAAGAAATTAAAAATTACATTTCTCTAAATATAAAATAATTTTTTTTTTTAAAAAAATTTTCTTTTACACAGGGTCGGGAAAAAAATCGCTTTGTGGAATTCCAAATGGCAAAATTACAGACAAAAAAATGAATTTACAATTCTAAAAAAAAAAGATTAAAATTTAAAAAACAAAAATATATTTTGCAAAAATAATTGAAAAATAAAGAAATAAAGTGAAAATTAATTAATAAAAAATGGAACTAGTTTGATATTGAAGGAAATAATTAAGAGTAAAAAAGTTTTTTTTTTTTTGAAAAAATTGGAGAAAATAATTCAAATTTGCGGAAATTTTAAATTTAAAGTTTAGGGTAAAAATTGAAAAATAATTAAAATAATTAGAAATTGAAGAAAATGTTTTCAAAAAATGTTAAAAATTGTTAAAAATTGTAGTAAATAAATGAAATCATAATAGAAAAGAATTTTTAAAAATATAAAAATTGAAGAAATTTTAAAATACTTACTTACTGTCAATTTTAAATATTCGAATTTTTATATAAGTCAAGTTTTGATTATTTTCTTGCATATCTTATGATAATAAATTTATTTTCAAATTCTTACTTATAATATTTGTTTCTTTTCTTGAATATTATTTTCTAACTAAGCTTTTCTTTTTTTTTAATCAACACAGTTATATTATAATTAGGAATATTAAAAAATAAGACCAAAATTTTATTGAAATAAAAGTAAATAAAATTCAGAGTATGTAACTTTAATAAATGTAAATAAATATTTTAAATACTGTAATGAGTAATAATTGTGAAGTTTGAAAGCTTTTGAATTGGGAAAATGGTACATAAATCCATATATTTAAAAAATGTTGTTAAATCCATTAGCACAAATGAAAATGATTTAAAAAAGATATAGAAGATAAAAATTGGAATTTTAAGATTTGGTTATTTCTAAATTTTTATTTTAGATATAGATTTTGGTGACTCTTATTTGAGTGAAGTATCTCTATATTTTTAAATTTTTTTCCTTCATTGGAAAAAATCGTTTTTTCTTTAACTCTGATTACTTTTTCGGATGGATATCAAAGATCTGAGAATATCGCCCAAAAAAGAGCTACCCTAATTTTGATATTTGCAAGTATTAAATAAATAGAAATTAATTTTGTGACACGTGTTGCATCCTAGCAGTAAGCTTGCTAGTTTCATGACAACGTCACGACACAACACTATAAATGTATAAATATTTCGTGATCTTGCTATTAAATTCCTAAGGTATATATAAACCCAAACTAAATTTAGGTTTTAACTTTTAACAAAGTTTAGTCTGGACAAAATATCTTCAATTATTGAAACCGCTTGCGACAAAACTTAAGTTTTCTAAAAAGCCCTAAATAAAAAATATTTGCTTTAAGAAACGTATTTTTAATTCATTACGATTTATTTATTGGCAAATATAAATAATTGCGTTATAAAAAAATTAAATTTAAACTTTTATGAATAAAAATAAATATTGTTTTGTAGAAAAATATTTTTAAGTTTTTATAACTTTCGATGTAAAAGAAAATAGAGATTTTTTGATGAATTATTAAATACAAATTGGTGTTGTTTAAATAATCAAAAATATTTTTAAATTTAATATTTAGAGTTTTGCCGGATAACAACTGTTTAAATAAATTCTGTATCTAAACCTCTTTGTTGTGATTTGAGAATAATTAAATAAGTAAATCTTATTATCTTATAATTGTATATATATATATATCTGTATTAAAGTTTGTAGCAATACATTAAGAAGAATAAAAATGTAACCATTACAGAATAGTTTTGTTGAGGATTATTTGCTTCTTCTTACCAAATTTTGGTTAGTGTTGCAATAAAAGTAGTTGGAATATCATAATTAATTTCTTAGAAATTTTCAAATTTTCTTGTTAGTTTCTCAACATATTTTTTTGACTAAGATTTTTTAAAAGAAGAAAACAGAATTCTTTAAGAAGTTGATTCATTCTAATTTGATTAATAGTTTAACCAAATAAAAAAAAGAATCGTGAATAAGCTTTTAAACAAGAGATTTTGAAATTGATAATTTGTTAATGCTAACATTTTTCTTTTATTTGAAGCAATAAAAAGTTGAACTTGAAAAAGCAATTTACAAACTTTAAGGAACGTGAATTTTATTTAATAACGAAAATAAAAATATAAATAAAAATTAATATCTTCTTGAAATTTAAAGAATTACTAATCAATAATTAAAAACTAATATTACCTATATACAAAAATTCTATGGTTTTATATTTTTTATTGAAAATATTATATTCTCAGAATCGTAAATAAATTCTTAAATATGATATTTGCATATTGATAAAGTTTTTTGATAAAACAGTATTTTAAATTAAGTAATAAATATAATGTAATAAATTTGTATATTTCTTGAAATTGATTGATTTATTTATTATAATTATAAGTTCCTAGGGCTAATTAGCCCTTCTAGGAACCAAAAAAAGTGTACACAAAGTTCATACAGATGATATAAACCTAATCAAAGATCAATCGCATAGAAAATAGAAAAATAGCTATAACCTGTAACTATATATAAAAGAATTAGAACATAACTTTTTCTTTGTAATTAAACTTAAACTTGAAGGTGACCTAATTAAAAATTAAAAAGTAAAAATTTAAAACACTTGAAAATTTTACAATTCTTATCTAACAATTTGATCTTATTAAAGTGATTTTTAAAACAAACTTTTTCACGTATAAAAAGTATCTATATTTAAACAGAATCGTAAATAAGTGCCACGATTTTTGAAAATTGATAATTTTTTAATACTAACATTTTTTTTTTTTATTTGAAGTAATAAAAAGTTGATCGTAAAAAAGCAATTTTCAAACTTTAAGAAACGTGGATTTTATTTAAAAATTTGTTCAAGAATGAATGTTGTTGCTTTTTAGATGAAAAATTTTTAGTTTTTTGAAATTTTTTTTTATTTACTAGATAAAAAAAGGAACTAAAATTTACATTTCTCTAATTAAAAAATATTTATTCTTAAAAAAAAAAAAATTCTCTTTTACACAGGGTGGGCAAAAAAATCGTGGAATTTCATATGTCAAAATTACAGACAAAAAATAAATATCTTAATAAGAATGTGGATAAACAAATTTACAATTCTAAGAAAAAGATTAAAATTTAAAAAACAAAACTAATTTGATATTGAAGAAAAGAATTAAAAATGAAAAAGTTTTATTGGGAAACATTAAAGAAAATAATTGAAACTTGCGGTAATTTTCAATTTCATATTTAGGGTAAAAATTGAGAAATGATGAAAATCATTAGAAATTGAAGAAAATGTTGGAAAAATGAATAAAAATAGATGAAAATTGAAGGGAATAATTAAAATTATAATATAAAAGAATTGTTAAAAATATAAAAATTGAAGAAATTTGTAAATATTTTTAAATTTATTACTCTCAAAGCGTGGATTAATTAAAATTTTAATTAATGACGTTTTAATTAATTGAAATTCGAAGAATTATAATATATATTTGTAATTAAAGTCTTAAATATATTAAACATATTTTGTATTATTTTCTTCAATTTACAATTATTTTTATCAATTATTTTTTTATTAAATTTATTTTTCAATTAATTTTCAGTACTTTTTGTCATTTCCTTTTATTTTAGATAAATTTTCCAATTTTTTTTTTTTATTATTTATCTTAAATTCTAGTTATTTTTTCAATTTACAATTATTTTCATCATTCTGCAATCATTTTCTTTCATTACAAATGTATGTTGTGATTTTTTCAATTATTTTTAACAAACTAAAAATATTTTCTTAGGTTTTATTATTTTTATTACTGTGCAAATATTTTCTTTACCTTTTAATTAGATATAATAATTATTTTTGAATTAATTTCCTAAATTTTAAAATATTTTTTTCAAATTTTAATATTTTTCTTTAATTTTCAATTGATATTGTTATCATTTTGCAATCAATTTCTTCAATTTTTAATTATTTTTACAATTCCTCAATTAAATTCCTAAATTTTTATTTATTTATCTCATTTTTCGATTATTTTTTTCAAGTTTTTTAATTTGCAATGAATTTCACAAATTTTATATTATTTTAAATATTTGTTAATTAATTCCAAAAAGTTTAATTATTCATCTCAAATTGTTATTAGTTTCTTTAATTTACAATTATGTCTATCATTTTTTAATTACTTTTTGTTATTCTCAATTATTTGGTAAATAATTTTCTAATTTCTCTTATTATATCTCAAATTCTAGTTATTTTTTAAATTCAAAATTATTTTTATCATTTTGCAATAATGCTGTTTTATTACAAATTTGTGTTGTAAGTTTCTAATTATTTTTAACCAACTAAAATTATTTTCTTTAATTTTTAATTATTTTTATTACTTTGCAAATATTTTTTCGAATTTTTTATTACTTTTATTATTCTTTTATTAATTTCCTTTGATTTAAAATATTATTCTCAAATTTTGATAATATTCTTTAATTATTATTGTTATCATTTTTGCAATCAATTTCTTCAATTTTTAAATATTTTTATTATTCCTCAATTAAATTCCTAAATTTTCAATTATTTATCTCATTTTTCAATTATTTTTTTCAATTTTCATTTTCTTGTTTTTTTGCAATTATTTTCTCTACCTTTTAATTAGAATCAATTAATTATATTTGAATTCATTTCCGAAATTTTTATTTATTATTTCAAATTTAAGTTACTGTATCCACTTTTCAATGTTTTAATCATTCTTCAATTATTTTTCTCAAATTTCAAGTTTTTTTATCAATTTTTTAATTATTTTTTTTAATTTGCAATGAATTTCACAAATTTTATATTATTTTAAATATTTGTTGATAATTTCCAAAAAGTTTAATTATTTATTTCAAATTTCCATTGCTTTATTCAATTTTCAATTATTTCTATCATTTTTCAATTACTTTTTGTCATTTCCAATTATTTTTTAATTTTTTTTATTATTTATCTCTAATTCCAGATATTTTTTTAATTCAAAATTATTTTTATCATTCTGCAATAATTTTCTTTTTTTGCAAATGTATGTTGTAAGGTTCTCAATTCTTTTTCACAAATTAAAATTATTTTCTTTAATTTCTAATTATTTTTATTACTTTGCAAATATTTTCTCGAATTTTTTATTACTTTTATTATTCTTTAATTAATTTCCATTGATTTAAAATATTTTTCTCAAATATTTATAATATTCTTCAATTATTATTATTATCATTTTTGCAATCAATTTCTTAAATTTTCAATTATTTTTACTATTTCTGAATTAAATTCCTAAATTTTCAATCATTTATATCATTTTTCAATTATTTTTTTTAATTTCCATTTTCTTGTTTTTTTTTGCAATTATTTTCTCTACCTTTTAATTAGACATAATTAATTATATTTAAATTAATTTCCGAAATTTTTATTATTATCTCAAATTTAAGTTACTGTATCCACTTTTTAATGTTTTAATCATTCATTCATTCTTTAATTATTTTTCTCAAATTTTAAGTATTTTATTAATTTTTTATTATTTTTTTTTTAATTTGTAATGAATTTCACAAATTTTATATTATTTTGAATATTTGTTGATAATTTACAAAAAGTTCAATTATGTATCTCAAATTTCCAATACTTTATTTAATTTTCAATTATTTCTATCATTTTTCAATTACTTTTTGTCATTTCTAATTATTTTTTAATTTTTTTTATTATTCATCTCTAATTCTAGATATTTTTTGAATTCAAAATTATTTTTATCATTCTGCAATAAGTTTCTTTAAATTACAAATGTATGTTGTAAGGTTCTCAATTATTTTTCACAAATTAAAATTATTTTCTCTAATTTCTAATTATTTTTATTACTTTGCAAATATTTTCTCGAATTTTTTATTACTTTTATTATTCTTTAATTAATTTCCTTTAATTTAAAATATCTTTCTTAAATTTTGATAATATTCTTTAATTATTATTATTATCATTTTTGCAATCAATTTCTTAAATTTTCAATTATTTTTAGTACTCCTCAATTAAATTCCTAAATTTTCAATTATTCATCTCATTTTTCAATTATTTTTTTCATTTTTCATTTTCTTGGTTTTTTGCAATTTTTTTCTCTACCTTTTAATTAGACATAATTAATTATATTTGAATTAATTTCCGAAATTTTTATTATTATCTTAAATTTAAGTTACTGTATCCACTTTATCTTATTTTTTAATTAATTTTTTCAATTTTTATTTTCTTTTATTTTTTTTTGTTTGCAATTTTATTGTGTCCACCGTTTAATTAGATATATTAATTATTTTTGAATTAATTTCCTATATTATAAAATATTTTTTTTAAATTTTAATATTTTTCTTTAATTTTTAATTGATATTGTTATTATTGTTATTATTTGCAATCAATTTCTTCAATTTTTAATTATTTTTACAATTCCTCAATTAAGTTCCTAAATTTTCATTTATTTACCTCATTTTTCAATTATTTTGTTTCAAGTTTAATTTTCTTTTATCCTTTTTCATTTATTTTCTTTACCTTCTAATTAGGTATATTAATTATTTTTGAATTAATATCCTAAATTTTCATTTATTATGTTTTATTAAATGATTTATGTTGTAAGTTTCTAATTATTTTTAAACAACTGAAATTATTTTCTTTAATTTTAAATAATTTTTATTACTTTGCAAATATTTTCTCGAATTTTTGATTACTTTTATAATTCCTTCTTTCCAAGTCCTTAGTATGGTTTTTCTCGACATTTGCATATATTTATAATTACAATTTTACCCTATATACAATTTTGAAAATAAAAATATTTTTCTATTCTGTATAAAATGTTCTTGTAATTGTGTACAATTTAACACAATACAATTTTAAAAATAAAACATATTAACTCAATTTTCATAGAGTTTATTTATCCGAAATTTATTGTTCCGATATTAGACACCAAATTAAATTTAAGAATAAAGAATAAAAAATCGAAAAATATCCAATTAACTGATAAATATAAGAAACTACACAATATATTAAAATTCCCCGACATCCGGTGATTGGCACAATTTCTATGGAACACAAACAAGTGAATTATCTTCCGTCGTGACCGATCTTCTGGATTGGTAATTATTAGTTGCCGTTTCTGCGATGAATTTGAAGATTTATTACCGATATCATCAGAAACTTGATGCGCAATAGGAAGAAAAAAAAAAAAAAAAAGGAAATGCAGCGAATTTCTACGCTTTCATTCATTAAAAATTCTTTAACGATAAAGTAGGAAATTAGAAAACGAGATTTAACATCGTTTCCGCATTATTCAATTAAAATTCCACTTATGCATTGGCATGCCTCCTGAATCGGCATCTCTTGACATTTAAAATCATTGAACTCTTATAATTGATTAAATTAAGCTTCTATTAGCAAAAGTAAAACACAATGTTCTTTTAAAAATTGCACGCTACTCTTAAATTGCACGTTCTTGTAAAAATCATGCTCTTAAGAAATGGTGTAACTATACCAAAGCTTGATTATGGTCGTTATTTTGAAATTGGTTTTCAAACAACCCTCCCGAGTTCTTTCAAGAAACCTTGTAATCACCACAAAAGTGAATAAAATCCTTTTTTTCAAACACAAAGAACAGTAATTCTCACAGAATCCTAAAGTCGTGTCACTTTAAGCGTTTTTTATCTTTCTTGAGTAAAACTTCTCAATCATTGCTGATTGAATTGAAGAACTATATCTATCGATTATTTTTCAAGATTTTTTATTTTTTACAAATTTTTTTTTTATTCTTTACAGACTTTTTTAATTTTAGAAGATAATTTTGATATTTTTAGTACTAACCCGATTATCCGGATCTGTTTTCCGCATCTACGATTATCGAAACAAGTTTAGACTTTTATTTCTAAACTTTACAAGATGATATAATATATTTTTTTTCGTCTGTTAGACGATGTTATAACATCTTGTGAAAAAAAGGAAAAAAAACTTGTTATCGTAAGTCGGGAAAATGAGGTCCGGATAATCGGGTTTCTAATGATTTAATTTATTTTGCGTTTTACGTTTGTGAAAACTCATTTGCAGTCTGACCAAGACTGTCTTTCACTACTTGAAACATATCTTTCAATCTATTCACTAGTCTTTGTATTTATTTATAATTTATTTATTTATTTTTGTTTTATTTTTTTTTTTATTTATTTGTACTATTTTCATTTTATTTTAAAAGATATACTGCCAATCTGAATTTTCATTAAATCCTGTTTTCTAAGTTATAATCATGAATGTAATTAAGCCAACGATCGATGAACTTTCTGGCCAGTTTCCTTTTGATTATGAACCTCCTCTCGTCTAACTTGAGTTAATTAGATAGACTTAGTTTGACAAAGAGTGACAAAAGGAGGATAAATAAAGCACGAACTGATCCTGAAAATGACTAATGGGGAAACAGGTGACACTGGTCCAATTTACGATATTTCATTAAACTTGAAATTATGTTGGAAATAGGTAATTTCTGGTTATTCTTGCAACTTTCTAATTTTGTCTTATTAAACATAATTGAAAAAATTTCCCGTTGTAAATTGTCTGATTAGCAATAAATGACGGAAATAATACACAAATGCAAATTTAATTGGATTTTTTTTTTTTACTGTGTTAAACACTAATTAAAACGAGAGAGTTTTTAACAGGAAATTTAAATATGAAAATTCAATTTCACGATAAAATTGATAAGTAGGAAAAAAATATGATCGCCTTTTTGATTTTATCTTCCGGCATTGTCCTTCGATTTAAATCAAATATTCTGTCTGACGGGACAGCATAGAAACGTCCTCTCCATATCCAAACATTCAATCAAGAGAAACATCAGACACGTGTTTACAATTTCCTGTAACGTTAGTCTGATCGATTAACTACCATTTACAACTCTGTTTAACTTAGACTTTAAACTCAAATATTTGCGGCAGATATACGGAAACAGGGTCAAAAACTAATTAGAGCATATTTCGAACTTCAATAGAAAATTAATATTCTCGATGTTAACTTGAAACTCAAGTGGGCAAAATTATTTAGACAAATTTCGGAATTATTTCAGTAAATTTGGAAATTATATATAATAATTTACAAGTTTCATTCATTCATTTTTTTCGTTCTGTCTACAAGTGAAGTTTTTCATGTTTTTTTGATTTAAATATTTACATCATATTTCACATTTCAAAATGGCCTCAAAATTTAAATTAATAGCAATTTTAATTTCTTCAAATCCCTGTTAATTTGAACTTGCATTGATTAAATTCATTGTATAAAATATTGATTTGTGAAATGAAAAAAGCGCACCTAAGATATTTTAAATAATTATTTTTAATACTTACTTTTTTCTTTCTTTTAATATTTAAAAATTTAATATTATTAATAAGAATAATTTTAATTTATTTAAAAAAAAATTTTATTATTAAATGATTATTTTTTTTTTTTTTTGTTAATAAATTAAAATATAGAAATTTTAATTTTTTTCACTTATTAAATATAGTAAATTTGAAGTGATTAAAAATTCTCTTCAATTATTAATTAATTCTTTCTCTTATGATTTCAATTACTTAAATTGCAATTTTCAAATCTGGTCGTTTCCATTCTAATTCAGACAGGCTATGTATGTTTACCGATTTGGTGAAAAAGTTTTTTAACGAAGTTATGCGGATTTCAATTTTTTAAGTTAGAAAGTGAGATTACAAGGAAATAACGTTAAAATTTTTTTAAATTATTATATCCTTTTTGCTATTGTATATATTAAAATGATTATTTCAGTGTCTAATTAGGGCTTTTATGTTCTTTTAAATTCCACAAGTGAATTTAAAATATTTTCAAATTTAACAAAATGACGGTGTTTTTTACAAAAAAATAAAAATTCATATTTTTTTAAAATCCCCACCGTATTTTTCTCTCTCGATTTTTTTACTACTTTCTGAAAGTATAATGATGATTTTCAACAAGAATTTATTCGAGTCCCGCTTCCTGGGAAAAAATAAAAAATTTTTTTCTTTTTAAGAAAAGAAAATTCAAAGTTTTTTTGAACCCTCTACTAGATACAATAAAAGTCCAAATTGGAAAAATGCTTCTCTTAAAAAGTGGAGTAAAAAGAAAGTAGTAAAAAACAGTGAGAGAAAAAAACGGTAGGGATTTTAAAAAAATGTTATTTTTATTTTTTTGTAAAAAACACCGTCATTTTGTTAAATTTGAAAATAATTTAAACTCACTTGTGACATTTAAAAAAACATGAAAGCCTCAAATAGACACAGAAAGGATCAATTTAATGTATACAATAGCAAAAAAGATATAATAATTTTAAAATAATTTTTACGTTATTTTCTTGTAATATCACTTTCCAACTTAAAAAATTAAAATCCGCATAACTTTGTTAAAAAATTTTTTTTTCAAATCGGGAAAATACGTGTCATTTAAAATTGTTTGAAAAATAATATATTTTAATGAGAAATGATTCCCTGACTTTATCATACATAGCCTGTCTGAATTCAAATTGAAAGAACAAACTATTTTTATCATTTTTCAATTATTTTCTGCATTTTTTAATTAATTTCATTATTTCTCACTTTTATGCCTTAATCTGAAATCTACCTGCCGCAAATTTCAATTATTTTCTCTAATTTTTAAAATCACTTTTTCAATTTTAATTATTTTTTTTTTTCGACAATAAAACAATTTCATTATAAATTGATAAATTTTTATTATTTCTAAATTACTATCCTGAACTTTCAAATATATATATATATATATATCTCAATTTTCAATTATACTTTTTATCATTTTGCAACTATTTTCTCCATCTTTTAATTATTTCAATTATTTTTCGATTAATTTCCTAAATTTTCAGTTATTTTCTCAAATTTAGATTATTGTCTTCAACTTTCAATTTTTTAAACAAATTTTCAATGATTTTCTTTTTCTTAAAAATAAATTCTGTATTTTTTCTATTATTTTCATTCTTTTGGCATAATTTTCCAAAAATTTCAATTATTATTATTTTTTTTTTAAATTCTGCAATTTTTTCAATTATTTAGAATAAATTTTATTTATTTTTTTCAACTTACCTCATTTTCAACATATTTCATTTATTTTTTATAAGTTTTAAATTTTATAATCATTTTTGAATTAATTCCCCATTTTTTAATTATTATACTGAAATCGGAAACAGTACTAGAGGTTAGAAGAAAGTTACGTTATTCTTGATTTATGAGGGAGTTACGTGGTTCTAGAAGTAGAAGGCACAATTTCCAAAAATTTCAATTATTTATCTAAAATTTTAATTATTTTCAACATATTCCAATTTTTTTTTTAATTTCAATTATTTTCATCATATTTATTATCAGTACCTAGTGTACAAAAGAGTGTTTTTTTGTACTTTGACCGTTTATGTAAAAAATAAATAAATAACTAAATATTTCAATTATTTTATCGTTTTTCAATTATTTACCTCAATTTTTAATTATTACTCTCAGTTTCTAAAATTATTTTTTAAAGATTTTTAAGCATTTTCCTTAAATTGCAATCATTCTCTTAAATTTTCAATTATTTTCATTTGCTTTCATAATTTCAACTTTCTTTAATTCTTTTTTTTAATTTTTAATTATTTTCTTTTTTTTCATTGAATTTCTAAGATTTTTAAGTACTTTTCTAAAATTTTAATTATTTCGTTCTATTTAAAAAAAATTCTGAAATTTTTCTATTATATTTTCCAATTTCTAATTATTTTTATTCTTTTGGCGCAATTTCCAAAAATTTCAACTATTTATCAGAAATTATAATTATTTTCAACATATTTCAATTTTTGTTTTTAATTTAAATTATTTTCATCATATTTATTATCAGTACCTAGTGTACAAAAGAGCGTCCTTCTTTTTGTACTTTGTCCGCTTATTTAAGAAACAAATAAATAAATATTTTAATTACTTTTTCAATTGTAAATTATTTTTATCATTTTTCAACTATTTTCCTCTCATGTTGTAAAATTATTTTTTAAGATTTTTTAGCAGTTTTCTTAAATTATAATCATTTTCTTCAATTTTTAATTATTTTCATTTGCTTTCACAATTTCCAAAAAATTGTATTAATTATCTTAAATTTCAATTATTTTTAGTTTACTTGAACTATTTTCTTCAATTTTTAATTATTTTTATTTTTTTCATTGAATTTTTAAGATTTTCAAGTTTTTTTTTCTAGAATTTTAATTATTTTCTTTTATTTAAAGGAAATTCTGTAATTTTTGTAATTATTTCTTTTAAAAATACTTAAATTTTTTTTCAAATTATTTTTGTCTTAATCATATTTCAATTATTTCCTTCAAGTTTCAAATTTTAAAATCATTTTTCAATAATTTTTCCTAATTTTTAAATACTTTTCTTCAATTTTTTTTATTATTTGCAAATTTATTAAGTATTTATCTAATAGTTTAATTATTTAATTCAATTTTCAATTACTTACGTTCTTTTTCAAAATTTCCAAAAAGTTTTTTACTATTTTTCTAAAATTTCCATTATTTTATTAAATTTTCCATTATATCTACGATTTTATTGAATTTTATTTTACAAAAAAACACTGATCTCAAAATTCAGATACTTTAAATAACAACATAGAATTAAAAAAGAATAAATATAAAAATAATAGTAATAATTGATTAATTAAAGTCTGTATTAAATTTACGTTTGATTTGATTTAAAAATTTTAAATTTCTATAAATCCTAGCTAATAATTTTTTATTTTCAAATAATTTCAAATTCTAATGATTCCAATTTTTATTACTACAAATTTTAGTCATTAATAGTTGAATTTTTAAGCATGAAATTTAGATTGATTAAAGTTTTGTTTTTTGTGCATTGTTAGAATCTTAAAATATATTAAGTTGATAATAATTTATACTTGAATTGATTAAAATTTCATCAATGAAGAATTTTAAATAACTGAAGTTTATTAATATTGAAATTTAAATAATTCATGGTTCATACGAATTAAATTTTGAGACAATTTAAATTCGTATTAATAAACTTAAGTTCAAGGTTTTTAATATTTAATCTGTAAAGGTGAAAGATTAAAATAATTTTTGTTACCACCATTATGAATTAAAATAAAAATGAGTTATAAACCTTCAAACTTTGGTTATATTGCAATTTTGATTAATTAAAGTTTGAAATAATTTCAATTTAAATAGATAAAAATTGAGAATTTTTTGATTTGTAAAAAATAGAATTTATATTGATGAAATTTTGAAGAATGATTTGTTATCAATTGAATTTCGTATTGTGTGAAGAAATTTTAAGAATAAGGAATTCTTATCAACAGAAATTTAAAATAAATTAAGTAATTAAGTTTTTGTATAGAAGTTTAAATATATTTCTTAAAAAAACTATTTAAAAAAATAGTCTACTTTATTGTGACATACTATAAAAATTCTTGTTCTCAATTCAGGAAGAAAATGTGATTTATTCTCTAAAATTTCTTTCTATTAATTAATTTGTAACAAATTTTAATAAATGATTATTGCTAGTTTATAATAATTTCGAAAATTTCTAGGGATAATTGACAAATTATTAAAGTTAAATTGCTAAGAAATGAGTTTGATTAAATGTCTAATTTTAACTTTCTTCAGGTTGAAAATATCCGGAGAATTTAAACAATTGAAAAGGAAACGTGCCAATCATTTTCGTCGTAATTTCTAATTTGTAGGATAATTTTCATTTGTTACTCGAATCACAATTGAATTCTTGATTTGAAATTGTGCTAAATAGCTTTGTGGAGAGATCAGGGAACAATTGTTTCTGCATTCCTTGAAAGAAATTGCTTTATCGAAATGTAGTAATAAAAGACATAAAAGACACCTAGTATGTGAATTTAAACTGGAAGAGTGAGAAAAGCACGTACAGAGGCAGAGTGACAAAAACTGTCAACGTGAAAAGAGAAAATAAAAAAAAAAGTCGAGAAAGGAGGTGGCAATATGAAAAAAAAAGTTACAGTTTAAGTCTTCGCGAATTGACAATGAGTCATTTCTGAACATTTTCAAGCATTGTAGAGTAAAGGACATTATTAATAAGGGTTTTTAAAATCTTGTAAAAATTGTTTCATTTTTATAGAAAATTAGAATTTCTATTTCTGCAGCAAAACTTGAAAATTAGAAGTTAAATTCAAAATTTTTATTTAAAAATAGAATTTATCATTTCTGCTTAAGAAATGAGAAACAGAAATTTCGTGTTTTAAAAATGTTTAAAATACTTAGAAAAATAGCTAGGGTATAAAAAAAACTTACTAGAAACTAGTTTTTTTTTGAAAAAATAACTAGAAGAAAAAAATTGGTATAGAATGTTGAAAAATAACAAGGAAATAAATGAAGAAAGTAAAAATAGGAAAAATTACTAGAAAGTAAAACAATCACTAGAAATTGATGAAAACTTATTTAAATCTATTAGAAAAACTAGAAAATGTTAACAATAAGTTGAAATTGAAGAAAAAATATAATATTAGAAATAAATAATGGAAAGTGAACAAAAGTAGGTGAAAATTTAAAAAAAAATTTTGAAGAATAAATTGTATTACATAACGCGAATACATGTATAGTTAGAAGTTTTCACTAGAGATTGAATAATATCACCAGAAAATGACAAGAATTACTAGAAATTGGAAAAATTACTACAATGTTAAAATCTAACATACGAAGGAAAAAAAAGTAAGCTGTTTATTTGACAAAATAACTGTAAATCAAAAAATTTTTTACATCAAAAAAGAGTTATTTTAAAGTTAATATAAAGTTACTAAAAATTGAAAAAATTACTAGAGATTTTCATTTAAATGAGAAAAGAAAATAAAATAAGATTTCAAAAAAAAATATCAAATAAATTAGTTTTACTTAAAATTTACAAATATTTACGAAATAAAGATGTGAAACTAAAAATCTTTTCTAAATTACTAGAATGTAATTAATTAGTAAAAATTTAATTACTATTAAATAAAAATGTAAACTAAAAAAAGGAAAATAAAATTACTGGAAAATTACAATTTTTCCATACTTTACTGGAAGCTAGAAATTTAAGGGAATTAATAAAAAATAAAGAGAAATTAGTAAAATCTTTTTTTGACAATGTGAAAATAATTACTAGAAAGTCACAAAAATTAGTAAAAATTGATAAAAGTTACTGTAAAGTAAAAAAATTAGTTGCAAATGAAAGAAACAACTAAAAAAAATTACTAGAATTTAGAAAAACAACCTTGGAAGTAAAGAAAAAGTCTGAATATTAAATAAAAACAACTGAAAAAATGAAGAAAATAATCTAAAGTTGTTGAGTTACCTATAAAAAGTAAATAGTAACTAAAAAGTTAAAAAAATTTTTAAAAAATACAAAATAACTAGAAAATGAAGAAAGTAAAAAGAAACTATAAATTGATTAAAGATAATGCAAAATTTAAAAAAAAAATTACTAAAAAATAAAGAGAAATTACTAGAAACTTATTTTGGAAATATAAAAAAGAATTACTAGAAAATTAAAAACGTACTAGAAATTGGAAAAATTACTATAAAATTTTAAAAAAATAAGAAGCAAATGAAAAAAAGAATTGAAAAATAAAAGAGATTACTGGGAAATATATTTTTTTTAACTAAGAAAAACTATTTAAAAATGACAGAAATTAATTGAAAATGACTAGAAATGGAATAAATTAATATGAAGTCAGAAAATGATTAAAAAATAATTAAAACTTCACTAGTTCAATTAGTAAGCATTGTTTTAATAAAATATTAGTTTTATTGTCATAACCTAAAAATGACTCGAATTAATAATGAGTTATTTTTTACTAATTCAGATGTAGAGAAATAATAATAATAATAATAATAATAAGTTAATAATTAATTGGAAATAACAAGAAAATTAATAAAAAATATTGTAAACTAAGTAGTAAACTTGCCAGAATTAACTGCAAAGTTAAAAATATTTAATATAAAATAGAGAATTACTCTAAATTAGTAAAGAAAAAATATGTACAATTTTTTTCCCCTATTTTGAAATATTTAATTTAACAAAAAATTTTTCAGCTACGTTTTCTCTAAATCTAAATTTTTTAAAAATAACTAATTATTAGTAAAATCGTGACTGAATTTTTGTTTAATCAGTTAGTAAAAAATAACTAAATATTTGTAAAATATGATTAATTATTTGTAAAAAAAATGGAACTAAAAAGTTGTTGAAATTTGTTTAATTATATTAAAATATTATACAGTTCTTTTTAAAAAACCTAGACATGAATTTTACTGATAATTAGTTATTTTTTACTAAATAGTTAGTACGTAGAATCGTAACTTTTTCATTTAGTAACTGAATTTTTTCTTTCAAATTAGTTATTTTTAATAAATTCAGATTTCGAGAGTTGACATTTAAAATATTTATAATAAAATTGACATAAGGTAGAGGTACATTGGACATTAGTTACTGGACTTAAATTAAAAAAATTTTAAATCCAGTTATTAGATTCCCAGTTATTGGACTCATCAGATTATTTAATATATTTGAAATTTAAGTGTTGCGGTTTAATTATTAAACATAAATATTCTTAAAAATCTTCTAAACTAAAGAAGAATTAAGAAATAATGAAATAAAATAATTAAAGGTATAAGAAAATTTATGTTTATTAAACAAAACATTTTTAGGTTATAATTAAATGTAGAACATATCAATATCATTTCTAAATGTCTTCTTTTATACTTACTAGGAAAAAAGCGCATTTTTTGAAGTAATGTTTTATTTATGTATAATTATGTGAAATGAAAGAAATTCATAATATAATAAAAAAAGAAAATTAATGATAAAAAGACATTGGAATAAATTTAAATTAATGTGATCTTAAAATGAAGAATATGAAGATTAATTATAAAAAATTATGATATACCTAACACCATTTAGAGGACTATATAATTTGTCAAAATTCCTGTAAAAAATAAAGCTGTTTTTATACGAAGAGTAAACCTAATGTTATTTTATTGGAAAAAAAATACGTCCTTACAACTTGTTAACGTTTCTAGCAGTTTATTTTATAAATTATATTTAATGATATCTAAATTAAATTATTATCTGCAAATTTGCTAAATTAGGTCTTGTAAAATATATTTTAAACAACAAAATAAGTCTCTTATTATAATTATAAAATAACTCTTAATATTTTTTTGTTTTTGTATATCTTATTATTTATTATTGGACATTTATTTATTTACTAAACACTTTTCGTTCACTTATTCGTATGTAACAATATAAACACGAATTTAAAACTATTCAATACAAACTCTTAATAAACAAAATACATTAATAGACACTAGGTATACACTTTCACATTAAACACATTTCTGTTAAATATTTAATTATAAATGTATAAATATACTACATATACTAAATGTATTTATCTCTCATTTCATTATAGCTCGAAAATTTTGTCTCTTTTCCTAAAACCATTAACCCTCATTATGCAAGGGTTCGCTCGAATAATGATGAGCTTAGCAAGTAGTTTATTGATTGTATTTTTGTATTTAGAAATAAAATTCTAATTTGAAGAATATTTGTATAATGAGGTAAAATTTCAGAGAAAGAGAAATTAAAATTTAAAGAGTTTTTAATGAGGTGAGAGTCTCCTTTCCGTTAAATTTTAACGTTTTGCCTTCTCCCTCTTACTCACGAAACCAATACAAGAGTTTCCTTTTCCGTTAACTTTTAACATTTACCTTCAGTACTCGTTTCTCACATAGGACTATTTTCATAATTTTAAGCTTTAATATTAGTAAAATCAAATTTATGTGTAAATTTACTGGCATCGTATGAAAGACCTGTATTTAAAATTCTATTTTCTGTATTATAATTCATATTCATTCATTTTTTCCGTGTTATTTAAAAAAGGTTTCAATTTCTTTAATAAAAAATACCACAGACAATTTGTATCAAAATTATCTAATTACATAAATCATATTGCATTAATTTTCCAAGCAGTAACTGCTTCAAAAATAAATCCCAACTTTTATCGCATATTGAAGAATTACATCAACATCATTTGAATACCGGCAAAATGTTCCAGTTTATTATCAAGAAACAATACTCTTCTTTTTTCCACTCTAGCGTGCATCCTGACAGAAATGATAATTTTCACGCGTTTATAATCTCCCACTGTTTTTAAAAACATCGGCAAAGTTTGCGAACAATAAGGAAGCAATTGCAGCAACTTTCTCTGATCTTATGAGGCATAAGCGAAAGCATTGTTTCTTGGGGAGTGCCTTTTTGGCGACAGTGTATATTTTGCCCCTCTATTTCAACAATGCACCAAGTGCACAGCACTCACACACACATTCTCCGAAAGATCGGGAGACATTTCGAGGAGGATGTTGGGGGTTCTCTCTGGAACTGGCAGCAACCAGCTCTTCAAGTGGTGTGGGGATAACTGGAGCTTTGAGTTAAGTCAAGTGGATCGCGTCAGGGCGAAACAGTGTTTCGTAGAGTGCGTATTCGACAAAGCCTCGCAGGATCGCGTAAAGAGGAACAGTGCACCGTCTCTTCTATCTTCTGTTTCTAGAGATCGTGAGAGGTTCGAGGTCATACGTCTTCCGTCCTGTTAAACCTATCACAAGACTCGTTCATGCGTAAAGGCGGAAGATATGCTGCTCTACTCTGTAAGTTTCTCTGTACATAATAGGATATTAATCGTGACTCTTATAATCGGACTTACAGTGTTTTGTACCAAAAAAAAGAAACATCGGTAAAAAATACAAAAGTGATGCCAATGAGTAGATTTTCACTCGATTAAGTTGATACAGTGTTTCCTATATTTTTAATTAAAGATTTTGTGTACCTTTCTTTTGGGTCTTGTATAGTTTGATGTGTTTATAGTTTTTAGAATGTGGGGATCCTATGGAAAGATTAATTATTGATTTTATAAAGTGGAGAAAATAATGAAAAATTAGTGGAATTGATTATGGATTATTATGTTCTTTTGTTATGCTGTTTAAATCATTAAGTTCCTTATTAATCTGGTTGTATTATTATTAACGTGTAAATTTTGGTTGGGATTTTTTAAGTACTGTTTTGTTGTTCTTTGTGTTGATATTAACTTTTCGGGAAACAGGTAAAATTTTATTGATATTAGTTAAGGAATGGGTTTTTGGATGATGATTGGTTGTTTTGAAAATACAATGAAAATTGAAAGATACTATTAAAGATATGTATACTGAAAAATGATAGAGATACTAAATAGATAGAGATGTTAAAGAAGGTACAAAGTAGAAGATATAAAGTAGAAGATACAAAGTAGAAGATACTAAAGATATGGATAGTAAAGGTAATAAAGATACAGGTGCTAATGATAAAGGTACTTAACATACAGAAGATGATAATACCAAACATACAAATGCCAATGATAAAGGTACTAATCATAAAGATAAAAATACTAAAGATACAGATACTAAGGATACTAAAGATACAAGTGGTAAAGAGACTGATACTAAACATACAGACGATAATAATAAAAAACTTAGCATACAAATGTTAAAGATAAAGGTACCGAACATAAAGATAAAGATGTAAGAGTTAACGGTACTAAATAAAGTGCAAAAGACACTAAAGGTAAAGATACTTAACATATAGATGTTCAATATGCAGATACAAATGGCAAAGATGCAAAAGATAAAGACACTAATGATAACGAATTTAACAATTTAGATGCTAAAGTTACTGGTACTAAACATGCAGATCATAAACATAAAGATAAAAATGCAGATAAAGATACAGATACTACAGATAATGGTACTAAACATAAAAATAAAGAAACAAAAGAAAATAATTTGGAACATGAAGATAAAGATACAAAAGTTACAGACACTAAAGATGAAGATACTAATCATTCAGATGCTAAATATGAAGGTACCAAACATAATGATACAGATACTAAAAATACAGATACTAAAGATAATGATACTAAAGTTAAAAAGAAAGATAGTAACGATACAGATACTAAAAATAATGGTACTAAATATAAAAATAGAGATAGTAAAGATACAGATACTAAAGATAATGGTACTAAGCATAAAAATAAAGATACTAATGATGCAGACGCTTAAGATAAAGATACAAGTTATGCAGGTACAAAAATACAGTCACTAAAGATAACGATATTAAACATTCAGATGTATAAAATAAAGATACTAAACATACTGATGTGAAAGATAAAGGTACCAAACTTAATGATAAAGATACTAAAAATATAGCTACTAATTATAATGGTATTAAGAGTAAAAATAAACATAATAAAGATACAGATGTTAAAGATAGAGATACCAAACATAATGATAAAGATACTAAAACTATCGGGACTAATAGTAATGGTACTAAGCGTAAAAATAAAGATACTTAAGATAAAAGTACTAAACATAAACATAAAGATGCAAAAGATAGTGATGTGAAACATAAAGATAAAGATACAAAAGATGCAGACACTAAAGATGAAGATACTAATCATACAGATGATGAACATAAAGGTAAACCTAATGATAAAAATAATAAAAATACAGATATTAAAGATAATGGTTTAAACTTTAAAAATAAAGTTACTATATAAAGATACAGATTCTAAAGATAATGGTACTAAAGTTAAAAGAAATATACTAAAGATACAGATACTAAAGATAATGGTACTAAACATGTAAAAATAAAGATAAAAAAGATGCAGACATTAAAGATGGAAATATTGAACATTCAGATGCAAAAGTTGAAGGTAATATAATGATACAGATACTAAAAATACAGATACTAAAGATAATGGTACTAAACATAAAAATGAAGATACTAATGGTGCAGACGCTAAAGATAAAGATACAAATTATGCAGGTACAAAAATACAGTTACTAAAGATAACGATATTAAACATTCAGATGTATAAAATTAAGTTAATAAACATACTGATGTTAATGATACCAAACATAACGATAAAGATACTTAAAATACAGCTGCTAATTATAATGGTATTAATAGTAAAAATGAAGATACTAAAGATACAGACGTTAAAGATAAAGATACTAAACATAATGATGATAAAGATACTAAAGATAATAGTACTAAACATAAAGATAAAGATGCAAAAGATAGTTATGTAAAACATAAAAATAATGATACGAAAGATGCAGACACTAAAGATAAAGATACTAATCATACAGATGATGAACATAAAGGTACCAAACCTAATGATAAAAATTGTAAAAATACAGATATTAATGATAATGGTACTAAACGTAAAAATAAAGTTACTATATAAATGTACAGATAGTAAAGATAATGGTACTAAACGTAAAAATAAAGATACTAAATTTACAGATGTAAAAGATAAAGATACTAAACATAACAATAAAGATACTAAAAATACAGGGACTAATGATAATGGTACTATACGTAAAAGTAAAGATGCTAAATAACACTAAACATAAAAATAAAGATTCAGAAGATAGTGATGTGAAACATAAAGATAAAGATACGAAAGATACAGATACTAAAGATGAAGATACTAATCAAACAGATGATAAAGATAAAGGTACCAAATATAATGATATAAATAATAAAAATACAGGTACTTAAGTTAAAATGATAGATACTAACGTTACAGATACTAAAGATAATGGTACTAAACTTAAAAATAAAGATACAAGAGTTGCAGACATTAAAGATGAAGATTTTTGACATTTAGAGGTAAAAGATGAAGGTACCAAACATAATGATACAGATATTAAAAATACGGATACTAAAGAGTATGGTACTGAACATACAAATAAAAATACAAAAGATGGTGATATGAAATGTAAAGATAAAGATACAAAATATGCAGACACTAAAACTAAAGATACTAATCATATACAGATAATAAAGATAAAGTACCAAACATAATGATAAAAATAGTAGAATACAGGTACAAATGATAATGGTACTAAACGTAAAAATAAAGTTACTATACAAAGATACAGATACTAAAGATAATGGTACTAAACATAAAAATAAAGATACAAAAGATGCATACATTAAGGATGAAGATATTACAAAAGATGAAGGTACCAAACATAATGATACAGATACTAAAGATAATGGTACTAAGCGTAAAAATAAAGATACTAAAGGTAATACATAACATAAAAATAAAAATACAAAAGATAGTGATGTGAAACATAAAGATAAAGATGCAAAATATGCAGAAACTAAAGATGAAGATACTAAAAATTCAGATTCGAAAGATGATGGTACCAAATCTAAAAATCAAGATACTAATTTTACAGATGCTGAAGATAAAGATACGAATTATGCGGGTACTAAAAATGAAATCACTTAATGTAACAATAGTAAACATTCACATGATAAAAATAAATATACTAATCATACAGACGCTAAAGATAAAGTTACCAAACATAATGATAAAGATACTAAAAATCCAGATAATAAAGAAAATGGTACTAAACTTAAAAATAAAGATATTAATGATAAGGATACTAAAGATACAAATACTAAAGAAACAAATACTAAAGATACAAATCCCAAAGATAAAGATACTGTACAAACAGATATTAATGATAAAAATAAAAATAGTATAAATCCAAATAATAAAAACACAGATACTAATGGTACAAACACTAAAGATAAAAATTCTTAAGAAACATGTAGCTACACATAATGACTAAACAATATTAAGTCGAAATTATTTAAATTCAAAAAATTATTGAATAATATTTAATAAACAAATTGAACATAAAGTTAGATAACATTAATAAAATTCCAAAATTACACTTGACCCAATGATTCGTAATTTACTCAAAATTTAAATGCCATTAACGGAAGTAATTAAATTATTGTGACTGGTACATTTTTCCCTAGGCATGTTTTACTCGAGTAACTTTGTCCTAGAAGCAATTTTTTTATCGAACTTGTTCGACTAGATAAACCTCGTTTTCTTCGATTATTTTCTTCTGCCATTGCAAACAAGCTTCATCTTTGAGTCGGGACATTCAGCCCATTGGAGAAAGTCTTCATCTCTGATCGCAATATCCCGATTTGTAAAATGAAGATCATGGACAAGAATCTCTTCAACCAATCCGCCAGACCCAGTTAGCTAACATGGAAAAGCGGAAGTGAGCAAAAGCCGCAATTTGTGCGTCTTTATTCATCAAGAACGTAAAAAGACAGATAAACGAAATAAAAGAGAAAAAAAGAAAAAAAAAAGAAAAAAAAGAAAAAAGAGAGAAAAAAGAAAAAAAAGAGAAAAGCAAAAAGAAGAAGAAAGCAAACGTGAAAGGTCAATGAAACAAAGATATAAAAATTAATCGACAAATGCACTAATTGTTAATTGATCATTAAAGTCTCAATTATTTCAATAACCCCTTGGATTCGTGGTGAAATTACCATTATGATTTTCACCTAAGAACAATTTGAATTTAATGACGTTGTGTATTAAAAACTGAATTGTTTATTGGTAGCTGAGAAATTGATTAATAAAAATAATTGATACAATTATGTTTTTCCAAACTTACTTAACATCACTCTCGCTTAAATTGCGTGAACTTTCCATCTCGAATGCTGCCACTGTTGGCATACAGTTTATTTTACCGCAAAGTCAGCATCATAAAGTCAATGATAATGCTCACTTTCTTGTAAAGCATTAAATAATATTGATAGTAAAATGAAGCGTTGCAGTCGGCGTGAATCAAGCGCAGCGGAAAGTATGTCAGGAATCGGAAACATTCTGACTTTCCTAACCCATCAAAAGAAAGGCTGAGTTTCCCACCAGACACTTCTCGCGGTTATATTCGTGGTTTTGATTTTCACTTTGTTAGCATGATAGTGTTAAGAAAAAAAAAAAAAGTCAGTTGACTGAAAACAGCAGAAAAAAGGGCAAAAGAAGCTAATTGAATTTTCAACCAATTTGTACTTTCAAATATACTCTGGTGTTCTCATTTCTTGGAATTATAAAAACCTTGTCAGTTACTTTAATTCTATTAAAAGAACTCTTTAAGGGGTAAAAAAAAAAAGTAATTTACTATAGGTAGTAAATCATGGGAAAATCGATGTTTCATAAAAAGAGTTCAAATTACGAAAAATATGAGACTGATCTCGAATGCTGAGGTGTGATATTGGTAACCCTCAATTACATTACAAATTACACTTTGGATAAACACAAGGGAGAAAGCTTTTAATGATTATGGAGTAAGTTCTATAGTGTAATGGAGTCTGCATTTTACTCCAAACAATGCAGAAAATAATTAAAGTAATTGTTTCGGGTTGACGTGAAGATTTAAAGGGATCAATCTGCGGTCCCACAATGTTTTCATAATCGATGCACTTTACTGATTGTATCCATTTAATTATATTAGTCCCCTGAGCCGGGTTTAATTAAGTCCACTAATTAATATCAATAGTTTACCGAATCTACATCACCATCAAACCATATAACCATGATTTATTCAAAGCTGCTCAATTCGATTATTTCATTAAGAAATCAATATTTAAAATAAATCTCAGTGGGAAAGAAACTCTTAAGCCTAGTTAAAGTCACGAAATTTTTCTGCCAGAGTATTAAAATACGAGATATTAAATTTCTAAAATGTTACAAACTTAGAAAAAAAAGAAAGCTTTATTCACTCATTCTGTCAACAACTGAAGTTTGTCACTTGTTTTTTATTTGTTTTATTTTTTAAATCATTTTCCACCAATTCAAAATTTGATCAAGTTTAAAATTTACAACAATTTTAATTTTTTCAAACATTAATTACTTTAAACTTACTTTGATTAAAATTAAATCAATTCACGCTTTAAGTAAGTTAAATGTAAAATGATTAAGAAAATTCTGCAATTTTTAATAATTCCTTTTTATTATGATTTTAAATACTCACTACAATTTTCAATTATTTTTATCTTTTTTTTAAATATTTTCTTGCAATCTGAATTATTTCCATTATTTTTCAATTTTTTCCCCAAATTTCAAATCCACTTTCCGCAAATTTTAATTATTTTCTTCAACATTAAATCAACTTGAATATTTATTCGTTATTTTATTTATTTTTCAAATTTATTTATCATTTTACAGTTATTTTCTTTGAATTAAAATTAATTTATTAAGTATCGAATTATAAATGTAAATATAAATATTGGCTCTAATATTCTCAATTACTGTTTTCTATAATCATTTTCTAAATATTTTTAAAATATTTTTAAAAAACTGTTCTATTACTTCAATTTTTATTAAATTTCTATTAAATTTTTTTTTACTTTTCTTGAAATTTTATTTGTAGTTTTCTATTTTTCAATTATTTGAATGATGTTTTTTGATTTTCAATTATTATTTTTTTTACTTTTTAAATATGTATTATGTAATTTTTCCAATCATTTTTCTCAAAATTTAAAAACTTTCATCAATTTTCAATTGTTCTCCCCAACATGTAACATTTATATTATTTTCCAATTTATTTTAAAAATTTTCAATTATTTATTTTTAATTTAAATTTTTTTCAATATGCTTTTATTTTATTTTATTTTAAATAATCTAAATAATTTCTTCAATTATTTTTCACAAATAAAAATTAATTTCTACAATTTTCAACTATTTTTATCATTTTACAATTATTTTCTACAATTTTCAAATATTCCTATCATACTGCTATTAATTTGCCGAATTTTAAATTATTTTAATTATTATTATTATTAACTGCTAAAATTTCTAGAATTTCTCTCAAATCTCATTTATTTTTTTCAACTTTTAATTATTTTTATAATTTTTCAATTATATTTCCCAATCTTAAATTATTTTCATTAATTTGGATTTTGGAATTAATTTCCCTAAATTTTTAGTTATTTATCTCAAATTTAAATTATTTTTTTCAATTTTGAATTGTTTTTATAAATTTGCAATATTTTAAATTATTTTTCTCAAATTTGCAATTATTTCCTACTCTTTTTTCCAATTTTCAATTATTTTCCCCAATTTTTTATTATTCTTATTCTTCTTTAATTAACTGTTAAGATTTTCAAGAGTTTTTCGGAAATTTCAATTATTTTATTCAATTTTTAATTATTTTTATATTTTATTTAATTTTTAAACTTTAAATTATTTTCATTATTTTTCAATTAGTGCTCCTGAATTTTTAATTACTTGCCATCATTTTTAATCGTATTCAATAGTTGTCAATTTTTTTAATACAGTTTTTGTTATTTATCTTAATTTTTAATCTATTAATTTCAATTTTCGAATATTTCGATCAATTTTTAATTGTTTACCTCAATTTTTTCTGATACTCCTTCTTATTTTCAAGAATTTTTCCTAAATCTCAATTATTTTTTTCAATTTTTTATTATTTTTATCATTTTTCAATTATTTTTTCCAATCTTAAATTATTTTCACTTATTCTCAATTAATTTTAGTAAATTTTTAGTTATTTTTCTAAAATTTTAATTATTTTTTTCAATTTATAAATTTGCATTTTTTTAAGATGTTCAAGAGTTCTTCTGAAATTTCAATTATTTTCTTCAGTTTTTGAATACTTTTTCCCAATTTAAAATTTTTTACATACTTTTTTAACTAAAGTGCTCCTAAATTTGCAATTATTTATCTCAAATCTAAATTATTTTTTTCAACTTTTAATTATTTTTTCATATTCTAATTATCTTTTCCAATCTTAAATTATTTTAATTATTTTGCAATTAATTTTCCTAAATTTTTAGTTTTTTATCTCAGATTTTAATTATTTTCTTCAATTTATAATTTTTTTTTTATAAATTATTTTTCTCAAATTTGCAATTATTTTAAATTATTTTGACCGATTTTCAATTATTTTCTTAAATTTTTTATTATTGTCATTCTTCTTTTAACTGTTAAGATTTTCATAATTTTTGTGAAATTTTAAATTATTTTATATTTTTTAACTATTTTTATCATATTTCAATTAGATTTCCCAATTTTAAATTATTTTCATTTTTTTTCAATTATTGATCCCAAATTATTAATTATTTGCCACCATTTTTAATCATGCTCATTTGTAGTCAATTTTTTTTCATAAATTTTTTGTTATTTATCTTAAATTTCAATTATTTTCTTTAATTTTCAATTACCTCGATCAATTTTCAATTATTTTCCTCAATTTTTTCTTACTATCCTTATTCTTCTTTTCAAGAATTTTTTTTTAATCTCAATTTCTTTTTTTTTTCATTTTTGAATTATTTTTATGATTTTCAAATTATCTTACCCAATCTTAAATTATTTTATTTATTATTCAATTAAATTTCCTAAATTTTTTAATATTTATCTCTAATTGTAATTATTTTTTTCAATTTGTAATTGCTTTTATAAATTTGCAATTTTTAGATTATTTTTTTCAAATTTGCAATTATTAACTATTATTTTTACCAATTTTCAATTATTATTCCTAATTTTTTGTTTTTCTTATTCTTTTTCAATTAACTGTTAAGATGTTCCAGAGTTTTTCTAAAATTTCAATTATTTTCTTTAAATTTTAATTATTTTTCTAATATTTTAATTAATTTTTCAATTTTAAATTATTTTAATTTTTTTTCAATTAGTGGTCCTAAATTAATAATTATTTGCCACCATTTTTAATCGTATTCAATAGTTATCAATTTTTTTAATAAATTTTTTGTTATTTAACTTAAATTTTAATTATTTTCTTCAATTTTCGAATATTTCAATCAATTTTCAACTGTTTTCCTTAATTTTTTTCTTACTCTCCTTCTTCTTATTTTCAAGAATTTTTCTTAAATTTCAATTATACTTTTCGATATTTAATTATTTTTATCATTATTCAATTATCTTTTCCAATCTTAATTTATTTTCATTATTTTTTAATTAATTATTCTTAATTTTTAGTTATATCCTAAATTTTTATTATTTTTTTAAAATTTTTAATTTTTTTTATAAATTTGCAATTTTTTCAATTATTTTTTCCAGTTTGCAATTATTTGCTATTATTTTTACCAATTTTCAATTATTTGTCCAATTTTTTATTATTCTTATTTTTCTTTAATTACCTGTTAATATAGAATCTGTAATTTTTCAATAATTTTTGTCAAATTTTCAATTATTATTCCCAATTTTAAATTATTTACATTTTTACCAATTTCCAATTATTTTACCCAACTATTTATTACACTCATTCATCTTTAATTAACTGTTAAGATTTTCGAGAATTTTTTTCAAATTTTAATTATAGCCTTAAATTTTAAAATATTTCTATGATTATGTCAACTACGTGACCCAATTTTAAATGATATTTATTATATTTCAACTATTTTCCTCAAATTTTCCATTACAATGCAAAAACAGGTGTCCTACGGGTGTTTTATTTTTCGACATACGAAAGTGTCTTACAGTATTAAGTATTTTATTGAATTAAATTAAAATTATTAAATTTTTAATTTTTATTCTTAATTTTTAATTATTTTCTTTATTTTTTTATTATTCTCACTCATCTTTACTCAAGTGTTAAGATTTTCAAGAACTTTTCTCAATTATTTTCTTAAATTTCAAAATATTTCTATGATTTTGCAATTATTCGACCCAATTTTTAATTGTGTCGAACAGTTTTCAATCTTATTTATAAATTTTGATAAATTTAGTCCTATATAAATAAAACTTGTTCTATTTATATTTAAATATTATATTTAATTTGTTTATTTATTTAATGTACAGTATACGGGTATCATAACCCATTAAATGTCGCTATAATAGTTTGCTTTTATAAGAGTCAGTTAAAAATCGAATTATTGCCGAAGTTTATTCTATGAAAGAAGACGCAGGATGGAAACATATAACTAAAAATGCGAAAAAGTTAATGGCTAACAGAATCTAAGGACAATTAATAATACTGTTAATAATCTTAAACATACAAACAAGAGATTATTATAGGATAATGATTCAAGTACAACAGAGTTCGGATCACATTGCTCCTCAAACACATTAAAAATATTTATAATTGTTAATAGCACAAGCTTTAAAAACTATTCGTTGCTTAATCTAGTCGACAAAATAAAGCATGTCGTAAAATAGTAGAGTATAGCTGGCGAACGGAAGTGGAGAAATTTAAAGATATTGATATCCGTATTCGGAAAACTATTACATGGGTTTCTTGTCGATTTGTTCGGTAAAATCACCGAGGTCCGAGAAAAATTATGACTGTACATCTGGATTTAACGGCAACTCGGACGCGTCGTAAAGGGAAATAAACGTTAGCAGTGCGACTGTCCAGTTGGAAGCTATCAAGTATTTATTGGTCCAGTACCTAATGTCGATCGTCTCGGGGAACGAGAAGCCGGACTAATGTCAATTTGTAATCAGTAGAAGTGATCTATATCAGTATAAATGAAATGTAACTTGAGGCTCTTGTAAGAGGACTTGGCACCGCAAAATAAACTGAGATTGATTGCATTTCCCAATCGCCCTACCCAGGAGATTTTTCTCCTTATTTTTCCAAGGCTATATCCTGTTCCTCTGAATTGACTTCTCCGCACCATTTTTCGCTTTTTCTTAGTTTCATGTCAATTATTCACACACCAATCCACTTTTATCCGTATCAAGTATCGAAAACCTATCGCCTCACCGGGAAAATAGATTCTAAATCAAAATACCAGTAAGACAATCTTAAAAGCTTACTCTCAATAAAGCTTTTATTTGAAAATAAACATTTTCAATGTATGAAAAAAGATTAATCAAGAAAAGAAGAGAGAGATATATATATATAAAAAGGATATTTGTAAGAGTCAGAAAAGATCTTTAATAAAAAATAAAAATATTAAATATATCCATAAGAATACTAAGAATTTGTAATAGGCTACATCTTTTAGTGAAATCTATAGCCTTAAATAGTAAAAAGTTTAGTCCTTTGGAATTGTAACAATTCTCTTTTTTTAATTGTACATAAATTTTTATGATTTTAAATCTAGATCCATTCTATATTAAACGATGATTAAATTTATATAAATATAATAATAAAATTTGATTAAATGGCAGAGGACTATCACGAACAAAAGTATGTTGAGATCAAATAACTAGTAAAGAATATGAAATTCCATACAAAATGGTTTAATATATTCAATATTGACATAATTCAGTCAGTTTAACATAATAAAATTTAATTAACAAAATAATGTTTATAAAAAAAATACACGCACGCTTCAGGATTGAAATTATCCTTTTAACAGTTCACGAGAATGATTGGCGAAAAAAAGACAATAACAATTTTAATAAATCAGTCAATATAAAATATAAATTTAATAAAGAAAGCGATGATCAATAAAGTATGAGTCAATATTAATATAAAATAAGAATGATTAATTATGAGCCATTAGAATTCTAAATCATAAATATAAAGTGACTTATCCCAAAATTTGGAGTTGATGATAAATGATAAAATCACAAGAATTGTCTCTGTGCGTTGCCTTTAGCCAGATTCTAGATTCTAGATTCAGTCTTCAAATATTGTTAGAAATAAATTAAATAACCGAAAAAGAATATCTCACATGACTATGTACTCCTTCAGAATGAAATAATAAAAGTTTATTGTTCCTTCGAGAGCAATTATATTGGGGAATTCCAGGTATGACGATGACAGTACAAATTTTGAATTTTATGGAGAAGGGTGCTAATTGTCTTGTAATGGTTTAAAGTGTTACAAGGGAAGTTAGTTCAGTTCTGTATCTCGTCGCATTGTGAAATAAAATCGTTTTGTAAAGAAAGTCTTGAATTTAAAGTCTGTTCGGCAAGTGTTGGTATCATTTTCAGTGAGCTTGGCTTCAATTATTTTGTTTTAAAAAGACTTTGCAGAGAGGCAAATGCTTTAAGTAAACTGAGTAGGTTTCTGTTTAATTGATGCCTGTGAATATAGCGGCTAATGTAAAATTTTTTGATTAATTTTTAATAAAACTTTTTGTTCATTTTATAATTGTTAAGCAATACCAATATGGTAACAGTAATTTAGGATTTAATCTTGTTAATCAATTACTAAGATATATTTACTTGTACTGTATATACAAATCATTTATAATTTCCTTTTTTTCTCTCTCATTTTAGAACTATATATACGAAAGAGCATTTTCTTTGTAAGCCCGTTTATACACAAATAAATAAAACAAATTTTCTTATATCTACTGACCCGTTGATAATAATATTACTTGGAATAAAGTGGAAAACAATAATATAAAGAAAAACAGGAATAGAAAAAAACTATTTTTATAAGTGAAGAAAGAAAGTAATAATAAAACGAGAAATATAATTAAAAAATAAAAAAATAATGAGAGAACGAAATAATTAATAATAAAGGAAAATATTATCCTGGGTATAAAAAAGACGAAAACTAAACGTGTTTATTGTCGTGTAATTAGGGATTTATGAACTAAATATCGTGAAGGAAAAAAGCGAGGTAATAAAGAGTCGAAAACTTTTACTGGGAGTGAAATGTAAGTACATTACTTTCACTAAAAATTGCACGAAACTTTAAAGATATGAATAATTGGATAAATATGGTAATTAGAGTATCATAAAGTAAGATATTTGTAGTTAAATCACAAAAAGTACAAGAGCGGAATTAAACGAAGAATGCTTCCTGTAAATTAGCGGTTTAGACTCAATTTTTGCAATCGTTAAATCTTTCCAAATCTTTACTATTTTTATGCACCGTTACTTTTTGATGAAAAACGTTAAAAATCATGTCTAATGAATCTATATCTGCTAGTAGTTTACAAACGCGAATAATAGCTTAATCAATTTTTAAGAGAAAGAATCATTAAAGTGTTGTCTGTAACCAGAACTAAATTCTTCATTTGATAAATTGAAGACATCTACCTTTTTATTATAATTTTTTTTTTATCTTTTTATATATCTTTGGACTTTAGAAGCTGATAAATCGCATGTACACAATGAAGATTAAAAAAACGGAATCTAGGATATAAAGCGAGTTAGTTGAAGAAAGCTGTACCGTTTTATAGTTTGCAATCTGATTTGCGCATGAAGCTGAAAAAAGTATAAACAGCTTATGCTGCAAATCCTCTATTACTTTCACTAAGCTTGCAACTTATACTAGATAAGTTCTTAAGAAACTTAAGACTCCTTTCCTCCAATCACTATAAAATCTTCTTCGGTGCTCAAAGTGTGATTATTGGAAATTTTCCAGTAAACTACTTTTTTCCGAAAAAATATAGTTTAAATGTCGTCCTTAACTATCTCGAAATTCATTCATTCATTTTTGGTATAGCAATATTATTCAATTATTTTGTAATTCGAAACTATTGTTTAATTTATTATTTAAATTATTAAGAATCCTTCGAGTGGTAGATTGCAATTTATTTAAAAGATTCTTCGTAAAAATTTCTTGACATACAGATTGCTCTGGAAGTATTAATATCTAAGCTCGAAATGAAAAATTCCAAATTTTTTATAATATTAATAGCATCTTGTTTGGAATTTTGAGACTACAGTTCTCACCCAAAGAACTTTTTGAGGGATGTTAATATCACTCAGATTAATTAACCAATTGGTATTCTTTTTTAAATTAATGTAATGACAATTATCCTTCTGTTTTGATAAACAAATTAAATTTCTTAAAAAGTCCTTCATTACATTTTGCACGGATAGAGATACATTTTTTATTTGAAAGAGTGCAAAAATTGTCAAGAGTAGTTGTATCAATTGACGAGTTGATAATTTTATTTTTTGTTTTATCTTTATTATTCGTTTATTTGTTTTGGGACTTTTGTCCATACAAAGAGGTTGCATCTTTTACATAAAAATTTCTAAGAAATATATTAAATATTTGCATTTCATCTATCAACTAAAGAGTTAAAAAACAAATATGAATTTCTAACTAAGTCAGCACGAGGACTATCCAATATATCGCAAACAGCATTTTTTATAGTCATTTCTTCACACTCATTACAGATAAATTTCTTTCTTTCCTCATCATAAAGTTTACACTGGACTAACATATGATAGATAAAGCTTGTACTATATGAGAGTTTTAATTTAATTAATCTATATTAAGAAACTTTTTTTTATAAGACTTACTATAAAGAGATAGATGTTGAGAATGATTACTTATATGTAAAATATGTTGTGGTATGAGATCGTTGCTTCTGCACCTATTTTCAAATTCAATTTTGCATTTTCCCCATAAAGATTGGTTCTGAAAATGTGTTTCGTGTTGGTTCTGCTGATAACTAAATTTAATCAATTGGACTAAAGGGTCAGAGGTGGGAAGAGTGTTTCGACTAACAACTATATAACGGGCGAAGCCTTAGCCGGCTTTGTAATTGTTATCAACACCGTATCCTCTCGGTTAAAGAAGAGTTGGTCTGTGGAGGGCTGGCCAACAAGGAAATTGAGATTCGCCAGGAATTTGGGAGTATACCGCGATTTGCATAGCGGCCCCCATTGCAGCCATAATCTTGTCGAGGTTTTGCTTTGTGGCCGTAGGCACGTACATCGGATATAATATTAGGCTCTCTGCTCCGCTCTGAACCGCACTGTTATGGAAATTTTCAAGGGATATTCTTTTGGAAGGATCGCTCCTTGGAAATCTCGAAGAAGCGCCATCGCAATTCTGTGAATTTCTTGAATAATGTACAACTGTATATGTGCTTCCCTTCAGCTCCTATTCTCAATGATATTTATTTGCTAAAAGCATCAACATGACGAAAAATTCATTCTTCACTTCCTGCATTTTGAATCTGGGTTCTTCTAGATATTTCATATTTTTAAAACGTTTTTTTGAAGGAATTAACAATTTTTATTTAAGTAAGGATTCCTGAAATGTGTTCATCATTTTCAAAAGGTATTCTGATATTATTCAAATTTTATATTTTGATAGTAAATATTAAGATAAACAAAACCCTATAATATTATTGATACAGGCAGATTTCAAACTTGAAAAGTTTTCAAGTTTTCGTAGTTCACGAAATAATAAATTCTTCAAGAATTTCAAAATCTAAAAATATTAATTTAACTACCTCAAATATTTAAACATTTAAACTCAAAATTACAATTAATATTTTTCACAAATGATTATTTGAGAAAATTACAAATGTTAAATCGTCACACAAAATATAATAAAAAAGAACAAAATTTAAATGTAAATAATTATTATTATATTTTAAACCTAACTCAGTTGTTTACTAGCGACGCAACATAAAGAAACAAACAAAAGATATGGAGAGTATATTGTTGTTGAAAAGTTTACATTAGGAATTAAACGGTATTTCTTTTAACAAAGTTAAAAGTATCTTATTCGTACGATGTGGGCCCCAAAATTTTATTTTTGGGAAATGTGAACAATTGTATACAGAATAATATTGAAAAAAATCAAAACAAATTGCATGCGTTTTTAAAAAAACTTTTAGTGTTTCGACAAGCGCCAATTTTTAAGTAATAGTTCCAATTTTTATAACATTCTCTTAATTAGAACGGAAGCAATTGGATTGTTTACAAAAAGCTTTGATTATTAATAACTATCGAAATTGCAACATTTTTTAAATAATATTATAGGGTTTTGTTTATCTTAATATTTACTATCAAAATATAAAATTTGAATAATATCAGAATACCTTTTGAAAATGATGGACACACTTCAGGAATCCTTACTCTTACTAAATGTTTGATCGCTTTTCATAGTTTATAAAATTCAGAAAAAGGTCGATTGGTAGGAGCCAATATGTGTAGGTGTAAATATTTCACTTAATTTGTATGATTATTAATCCAAAAAAGAAGAAACAAAAAACAGTGAACATATTTTCAAAGACAAATGTCTTTTGGCTCAAGGTACAGAATGAACCGACAAGAATTATAAAGTCAATGATAAAATTGAATAGATAACTTAAAAACTAGCAATTAGAAAATCGAAAAAATTTTGTATAACAATTTGTTGTTAATATTATTTAAATTATACATGTTTTCTTTTTTATTAATACTATTTGGATCGTGGTTAATGAAAATAAATGACAAACTTGAAATTCGAGAAAAATAGTTGAAAAAGTTATAGAAGATATATGAAATAAAATGAATTAATTGCAAAGTGTTTAGAACATTGATAAATTGAAAAATAATTTAAAATTGAGTTAAAAAATAATTTTTTTCTGCATTAACTAGGTCTTAAAACATACAAGTAGGTCAAAAAGATAAAATCTAAACTTTTAACCAGTATAGAATTTAAAATCTTAGAAAATTAAAATTTTTAAAAATTAAATTTTTCTTTTATGTTTTAGTACTTTTGATCGACAATTTTTTTAAACTCTTTTTTAATGATTTTTTTGAATCTCTTGCATGGAATCAAGGAAAATTTTAATTTTTCTAAAAATTCAAAAATTAGCAAAAAATAAGATATTTTATTTTTGATCAATCTGCGTGTTTTCAGGACACAAAATATGTAAAAAAATATAGCTTACTAAAATCATTAAAATTTAAGGATGTCAAAACAAGGGATGTTGCTTTTCCTTAAAATTTGATATAAATCATTGAAAATTAAGAAATCGAATTTAAAAAAAAAATTGAAAAAAAATTGAAGATTATAATTAAAATTTTAGAAAAATATTTAAAACTTTAGAAAGTAATTGAAAAATTAAAAATAATCAAAAATTAAAGGACATAATATTGAAATTTGAGAAAAATAATTGAAAAAATTGCAGAGTATATGTGAAATAAAATAAATTAATTGTAAAATGTTAAAACCCAATGATAAATAGAAAAATAATTCAAATTATTCAAAATTGCGAGCAAAAATTTAAAAAATGATAACAATATAATGGTAAACTGAACAAAATTATTCAAATTTCATGTAAATCATTAAAAATTTAGAAAAATTAAGTTAGTAATAATAAAATTAAAAAAAGGAAAGTAAATAATTGAAATTTTAGAAACATACTTTAAAAACTTTTAAAATAATTGAAAACTTTAAAATAATCAGAAATTAAATAACACAATATTGGAAATTGAGAAAAATAATTGAAAAAATTGCAGAATATATATGAAATAAAATAAATTAATTGCAAAATGTTAAAACCTAATGACCCGTAAAAAATATTTAAAATAATTCAAAATTGCGGGCAAAAATTTAAAATATGATAAAAACATAATGGTAAACTGAACAAAATAATTAAAATTTGATGTAAATCATTAAAAATTTAGAAAATGAATTTAGAAATAATAAAATTAAAAAAATGAAGATAATAATTGAAATTTTAGATTAATTCTTTAAAAACCTTTGAAATAAAAAGAAAAGTTTTAAATAATCAAAAATAAAATAACACAATATTGGAAATTGAGAAAAATAATTGAAAAAATTTCAGAATATATATAAAATAAAATAAATTAATTGCAAAATGTTAAAACCCAAAGATAAATTAAAAAATAATTCAAATAATTCAACATTGCGGGAAAAAATTTAAAATCTGATAAAAAATAATGGTAAACTAAACAAAATAATTACAATTTGATGTAAATCATTGAAAATTTAGAAAATTAAATTAAAAATAATAAAATTAAAAAAAGAAAGTAAATAATTGAAATTTTAGAAAAATACTTTAAAAACTTTTAAAATAATTGAAAAATTTAAAGTAATCAGAAATGAAATAACATAATATTGGAAATTGAGAAAAATAATTGAAAAAATTGCAGAATATATACATGAAATAAAATATATTAATTGCAAAATGCTTAACTCAATAATAAATAGAAAATATTTAAAGTAATTCAAAATTGCCGGCAAAAGTTTAAGAAATGATAAAAATATAATGGTAAACTGAACAAAATAATTAAAATTTGATAAAATTTCAAGTTAAAAAAATAACTGCGCATTGGGGAGAATAAATAAAGAATCATAGAAATGTTATTTAAAATTGAAGAAAATAATTGTAATTTTAGAAAAATACCTGAAAATTTTAGAAAGGAATTAAAAAATTAAAAATAATAAAAATTTAAAGAACGTTATATTGAAATTTGAGTAAAATAATTGAAAAAATTGCAGAATATATATGAAATGTTAAAAACAATTATAAATTTAAAAATATTTAAAATAATTTATTATAGCGAGCAAAAATTCGAAAATGATAAAAATGTAAAGGAGAAAATAATTGAAGAATAACCGAAGAAAATAATTAAAATTTGATAAATCATTAAAACTTTCTAAGATTAATTTAAAAATAATAAAAATAATAAAAAATTGGAGAAAATAGTTGAAAGAATTTGAAAATAAGTTGAATTTTAAAAATTGCAGAATGTATCTTAAATAAAAGAAAATAATAAAAAAATAATTCTGAAAATTGAAGACATTAATCTAAATTTGAGATAATTGAAAACTTAGGAAATTTTAATTAAGAAATAATAAAAATAATATTAAAAAAAGATAAATTATTGCAAAATGAAAAAAATGAATGGAAATTGAAAGAAGATAATTGAAAATTGAGGAAAATAATTGTGCATCTGGGGAATTAATTTAGAAATAATGAAAATGATTAAAAATTAAAAAATTCCTAAAAGTTTTATTTTATTCAAACCAAAACTAAAATCTAATTCGCCTATGTATGTTATTATTTATTGTTTTTTATTATTTCTCTTTTTTTACTACCTTTTACATTTTCCCATCTTAAAGGGCACTGTATTTTTGTAAGCTTGTTTGTAATTCTCAAATAGATAAATAAATAACAATAATTGACAAATTATAAAAAATGGTACATTGAAAAAAATAATTAAAATTTGCAATAAACAATTGCAGAATACAAATTACATTTCAAGAAAATAAATGTAATTAAAATTGAAGCAACGAAACATTTTTTTTAAACTGAATAATATTGAAAAATTATTATAGAAGGAAGTAATTGAAAATATTCAAATAGATAGGTCATTAAATTTGCATGAATAATTTTATACTGATAATTTATACTGATGAAATAATTTAAAGAAAATAATTATTTTTTGAAAAATAATTATAATCTATAACAAAAAAATGAACCTCTGAAAATATCACCAGAAAACTGGTTAAAACATTCTTTATTAACCATATTTATATTTTGAAGGTAGTGATTTAAAAAACAAATTAATAAAATAAATAGTACCAATTATAATTGACCCAAGTATGCTTTCTTGGATCGGAAATGTGTACTTGGATAAAGGATAATGATTCTTGAACTAAGTATATAATTACTTTTAATCCAAGAATAATTTTTTTTAATAATAAAATTCTTAATCCAAGAATCTTTATTCTCGTTCAAAGTATAAAGTCCAAACATATCTTTATCCTTAATAGAAGAAATATTTTCTTTCAGTAAAGGTTGAAAAATTTGATGGTAATTTTGGGTTTCCAAAAAATAATAATTTTTATTATTTTACTTATATTGTAAAGAGCAATTCTTATTTGACGAGTCTATAATTGTAGTATATCAAATCAATTACTGCTTATCGGGAACTGTTTCAATTTGATTACAGGTTGCAGTAATCACATTGGTGGCAACTTCAATAGCTACCCAGCCTTCTGGCTACATTAAACAACCGGGCAACGACAAGGTATGAATTTCAAACATGTGTATTGATCACACATCAAGTGATGAACATTGTCACTTGATAATTAGCTCTCTTTATAGAAAATGAATATCAACATTCGTTATGAATTGTCACAATTGATAAAAATTATCATCACGTTCTGATATTATAGAAGTCGCGCTTTTGTTTGATGTCACATTTCATACATCAATTATTTTCAATTTTTCATATCATTTATCATTCTTCCAATTATGTCAATCAATATTTGTTTAAAAATTCCCTGATCTTTGTCTGATTAAAATAATTTTTCCCCTGACTTTTTACACGTGTTATTATACGATAAATGGGTATTCCAAAAATATAGAGGAAAAACAATTTTTAGAAATTTTATACTTCGACCCCTCAGATTTATTGCAAATTGAAAAAATACGCTTATTTTTTCTTTTTTTTAAGTTAGACTATATTTAGAGGTTTAAGAAAATAGTATTTTATACTTTACTATTTTTTGAAATTAAAGTTATTTTTATGCAATTTTAAAAAACTTTTTTTAAAACTTTTTTTAAATACAAAACAGGAAAAAAATTCTAAAATCACATATTTGATTAATTTATTTCGGATTATTCGCTACAATTGTTGGAATTAGACAAACTACAAATATTAAATAGTATTTTAATGTTTTTTTTATTTGTTTAAATAGCTTGTTATTATTATTATAACAATTATTTAAATAATCCTAAAGTTGTAGTTTTTTCTGAATTTTTCAAGTTTTTATTTCCTTAATTTCTACGTTAAATTAATCCCAACAATCATTAACAGTTTTTTAAACAAATAATTCAAATAATTAGTTTAAACAATTAATATTGTGGATTGATGTTGTAAATTAACATTTCTTCTATATTTAGAAACATAAACCATTTTACAACTTATGAGTTTTTAATAATATTGTAAATACACTCATTTTACAATTATTATTTTCATAATTTTTTAAACAAATAATTGTTATTAGTGCCAATTTTTAAATTAATTTGGTCAATTTTCCAACCCATAATAAAAAATAAAATTTACTTCTGGTAAAGTAATTATTACTCTGAGAAAAATAATTTAAATTTTAGAAAAAATTTAAAATCTACTCAATCAAATAGTGAAATTTGACTATAAATTAGTGAAAAATTTCATTAATTGGAATTAGTGACCGATTTTTCACTAATTCAGATTAAGTGTAAGATGTAATGTTATTTTAAATAAATATGAATAATTAACAATAATAATTTGTTTAAATAATAATCAGCCTAATTATTAAATAATTAATTTAATATCTAAAATATTCCATGAACAAAATTTTCAACAAACTCTTATTCAAATAATAATTACTCTCCAATCAGTGTTTTTACATTATTATATCGAACTCGATAATTTGAAAAATAGTTTATCTTTTCTAGAATATAAAGAGAAGAAATGTTAATTTACAAAATAAAATAGTTTAAACTAATTGTTTAAACGATTGTTAAGGATTGTTGTGATTAATTTAACACAAAACGTTATTATTATAAAAATAAAACGTACAGAAAAAAAATACAACTTTTTAGGATAATTTAAATAATTGTCGCATAAAATAATATTAATAATAATAATAAAAATAATAACAGTAACAAATGGTTCTCGATATCTCTGTGGTAAATGGTAACGTCCGTTACCGAATATCACAGAATTGCCTGACCGGCTAGGTCAGGTAAGATGCCCTCTTCCGAACACCAAGGAAATATTTGGTCCACTTGACCAAGTGTTTGAGTGGCATCTAAGATGGGGTTTCTGACATCTCAATCGAGCGCCTCCCCAGGTGGCGGATAGGGGAAATCCTCCCAGATATGGGTGGAACCGGGCAATTCAAATACCCGGGGCGGACCAACGTCAGATAGGGGTGGGCACCCGATATAATTGTCGACTTTGTGTTGGGCTAACCACTCACACAGAGTTTTTTGCGGTTACGACCACAGTAACGCGCAGCGCCACCCACAATGGGTCTCTCTCGGATGGAGACCAGGGTTCAGTTGGGAGTGGCAATAGGATAGAACCCAGGCAACGACCAGGCTTCGACCAGGGACAAACTCGTACACGTTTAAAATGGACGGACCAACTTCGAAGGGACATCTTAGACTGTTGGCGACAGAGCTCTCCGGACCGAAGAGGTTACATGTTGAGGCTTCATGAGCGATGGAGCAATATGCATCCCCAATACGCACAAATGAAACCTCAGTACTTACGAGATCAGGTATCCTTTTTGCGAAGGAAAGGCCATGAAGTTCTTCAAGAAGAACCCTCTGAGAACATACCATCAGTTCTCACAACAACACCTTTGCAGACAGTTGAGTATGTAAACATAAGAGCAAGGGAAACCAAAATCCATCTCAAGGTTTTCATTAAAATGGACAAAATGGCTGAAGCGAATAGAGAACTCTCATTACTTCCAGAGGATGTAGATCTCTGGACATTGAACTGTGCAGTCTATGAAAAAGCAGTTTCCTTGGTTCGTGACAGTAACAGAAAATCTGTTTCAGAACGCGTTGCCAAGACCTGTAAAAGAATTAGGCAGGTTCAGTTCAAAATTGGGTTGGCTAGACGGAATGCTTCTCACCTTCAGAGTGTGATTGCTTATCTGGAGACGAATCGGAGATTTACACCTAGAGTGTTAGAAATATCCCGATCTCTGAAAAGATTGCATCATACTTTGAATAAATCTAAGCTGCAGACCATCAAGCAGCATTGGACTGAGAAGATACGTTCTCTTGTAGTCATAAGAGAACGTTTAGAACGTCGGGTTAAGTGGATAAAACAAAATAATGTTTTCGAAACTAATCCTTCCCGCCTATTCGGTATAACATCGCCGGTCGTTGACAGACCACCATGTCGCGAAGAGATCGAAAACTTCTGGAAAAACATCTATAAAACCTCATATTCGTTGAATGAAGAAGACGCTTCTTTGCCTCTTTTCCGTAGCTTTTGTCTTAGACAAGGGCTTGACCATCATGCGGAGGAATGCCCATCAATTACTAAGGAGGAAGTGAGAAATGTAATTGCTAAAACTAAAAACTTTTCAGCGCCTGGGCCGGATAAAATTAACAACATGTGGTGGAAGAAGTTTACTTCAACACACCAACACCTGGCCCGCCTATTCTCAACTTTTCTCAACGGAGAACATCCCGTACCACAGTGGTTGGTGGATGGACGTACGGTACTATTGCCAAAATGTGGAGATTTGACTTGTCCAAAGAATTACAGACCAATAGCTTGTCTTAACACCTGCTACAAGCTATTTACTGGTATCCTTAAGGAAAGAATTTTGTCATCTATTCAACCAGTATGGAGTACAATAGGCGAACAACGAGGATGCAAGAGAGGTCTGGCAGGTTGTAGGGAGAACCTACTGATTGATAGGTGTGTCACCCAAGACTCGATATTTTATCGACGAAACTTGTCCATGGCTTGGATTGACTACCGTAAGGCGTTTGATTCCACCAGTCATGAGCTTATTATTAAGCTTCTTGAATGTCTTGCGGTACATCCAGACATAGTGAGATGCTTGAGAGAGCTTATGCTTTTATGGAGAACAAGGTTTGTATTAACATCAAACAAGCAACAGGTGATGACTGACGTCATCATCTACAAAAGAGGAGTTTTCCAAGGCGACTCTCTTAGTCCTCTATTGTTTTGTATCTCCCTCTTGCCTCTGTCTGTTGTGCTTCGTGAAAAACACTCTGGATACTTGTGTGGCAAACCAAGACATAGAGTTCACAAGATTAACCACCTGTTTTACATGGACGATCTTAAGCTCTATGGCTCCAGTAAGGAAGCATTAAAAATTCTAGTGTTTGCAGTGGCCAAGTATTCCAGTGCAATTGGAATGAGCTTTGGACTTGATAAATGTGCTGTTGTCCATATAAATAGAGGAAGACTGGAAACATCTGAAACATCAGGCGATTTAGACGATCTTCAGCTTATTGGTGGCAACACCATTCATCATCTTGGTGAAGGAGAAACTTACGCATATCTTGGAATTCCACAATCGGAAACTCAAGACGTGCGTGGGCTTAAAGATCAACTCCAAATTAAATATCGAGGTCTTCTCAGAAAAATTTGGTCATCCGAATTATCAGGGAAGAATAAGATACAGGCCACAAATGTATTAGCCATTCCTTTAATACTCTACACATTTGGGGCTGTTAAATGGAACGTGGATGAGCTGAAGATACTGGATAGACAAACGCGCAAGATGATGACAATACATCGATGCCATCATCCAAGGTCTTCCGTAACTCGAATATACCTTCCACGAGATCAGGGAGGAAGAGGGTTACTAAGTTTAGAATGTCTTCATCGCCATATTGTACTGGCTGCGGCATGCTCAGTGATGAATAGTACGGATCCTTTAATGCAATTTGTCCATCATCATGAAGTTGCAAATAATGGGGCATTTTTATATCAAGCGGCAAATAGAGCGGCAAAGGAACTTAATCTTCGATTTGATACAAATAATACCGAACATGGAATAGCGTCATTACCACCTTTGATGCTCAAAAAACATGTAAAGAATGCAGAACATGTACTTCTTTTAGAAAAACATGTTAGTAAGCCTGTTCACGGACAATTTTATAATATCGTCAGAGAAATGGGATTGTCTGTAGGTTTGTCTTTTGCATTCCTTAAATCGGCTGGATTAAAATCGGAGACAGAGGGATTTTTGTTCGCTTGTCAGGATGGAGTGATTAATACTTTGGTGTACCGCAGCCGTGTGATGCATATACCTGTTGACGATTCCAACTGTCGTGCATGCAAACAATACCCGGAGACACTTAGTCATATATTAAGTGCCTGTCCGATTTATGCATGTAACAGATATATAGAAAGACACAATGCTGCACTGAAGGTTTTGTATTACCACCTTCGTCACCAGTACGGTATAGATAAGGAGCCCATTCTGCCGTATGCCCAAATGGATCAAGAATCCGTTGTAGAAAATGACCAGTGCAAGATCTACTGGAATTTTTCTTTCCCCACCACTCATCATATCAGTGCCACCAAGCCTGATATGGTCCTCCAAGATCATAAAAGTAAGATCATTTATGTAGTTGAGTTTTCGGCTCCTGCCGACAGAAACATCATTAAAAAGGAGGATGAGAAACGGATCAAATATCAAGAGCTCTTATTCGAATTGAGTAAAATGCATCCAGGATATAGAGTCCATTTGATTGTTTTAATTCTCGGCTGCTTAGGAGGGATGAAGGCTTCATTTGTGAGCCAACTGAAGAAGATCCCAACCTGCGAACGTCAAGCCAATTTGTTAGCAGGTAGAATGCAAAAAGCAGTTCTTTTGAATTCTCTTTTTGTGGTCCGACAGCATTGTTCCTTGTAAAAAAAACATCTTTAAAGGTAGCTCTAAAAAAGCATCCAACAATTTCATGTCGGCCGCATAAGAACATCGGCGGCAATGGACATGAAGACCCAAAGAACAGAATGCTGAAACTGTACAGAGTAAAAAAAAAGAAACTTTTGCTTACCTTCCAGGACGGAAGGAGCAAAAGTTGATAAGAGTATGTAAAGCAAGAATTGGGAGAGGTTGTTTTAGTGCGGTATTGCCACAGGATGTGGTCGAGTCCCACACGAACAAGTGCGTAAATGCATTTTTTCCTCTCCTAAACTTGTTTTGTAAAAAAAAAAAAAAAAAAAAAAAACAAATGGTTTAAACAAATGAAAATACACTAAAATGTTAGTTAATATTGCTCATTTTTGTCAAATTACAACAATTGTAGTGAATAATCCAAAATTAATATTAAAGTGATTTTCGAATTTTTTCATTTCTTGCATTTATTGTGATTTTTTAAAAATGTAAAACAAATACTTTGATTTCAAAAAAATAATTGATAAATTATGAAATACTATTTTTTAAACAGTTTTTTTTCCGGTTGATAAAGTGCTTATTCAATTGTCAAAAATATATGATTCTAATTCGAAGCTCAGTTCCATATGAAGCTAATTCGTGGTCCGTGTAATATAATTCCTTTTCAATGTTCAGAATAATTAAATTCTAACTCAAAGTTTCGTTTAAAATAATTAAAATTCAGTTGTAAATACAGTTAATAATAAAACACTAATTTAATTATTATATTACATAACTCGTTTTCGTCTTTAGATGTTAAAATAATTTAAACTTTCCTGTTATAAATAATTTAATAAATGATATTTCTCATTATAAACAATAAATTACGTGAAATTAAGTTCTTAAACTTCTATGATTCATTCACTAGATGGAATTTAATTTAAAATTAAAACAAAGCTTACAAATTTTTAAATATTTTGATCTAAAATATTAAGATTTTAGACAAATTTTTAGAATTGTTATTTAAGATTATAATAAACATGGTAAAAATTTGATATAATGCTAACTCAAAATTGCGTTTAATATTATTCAAATTCATGTTTAAATACAATAAATAATAAAATTCTAATTTAATCATGATATTATTCCCCACTTTTTCGTCTTTAGATATAAAAGTCATTTACTTTTTCCTGCTATAATTTATTATATTTTATTATTTATTTTATTATTTATTTATATTTTATTATCTCAAATTTAGATTATTTTCATCAATTTTCGTTATTTCTGCAATTTCTCTCAAATTTTATTGAATGTTTTCAATTTTTCATATTTAAATTATTTTCATCATAATTCAATTTTCTTTCTCAATCTTAAATTATTTTTAGCATATTTCAATTATTTTTTTCAATTTTGAATTAATTTTATCATTTTTTAATTATTTTTCTCTATTGTTAACTATTATTCTCTTTTTCTAAAATTATGTTCTTAGATTATTAAGTATTTTTCTGAAAATTCCAATATTTTCTTCAATTTCTAATTATTTTCATTTGTTATAAGAATTTCAAATTTTTTTTATTAATTATCGTAAATTTTAATTATTTTTAGCTTTCTTCCAGACTTTTCTCCAATTTTCAGTTTTTCTCATTTTATAAAATTAATTTCTAAAATTTTTTTCAAATTTCTATATTTTCTTCAATTTTTAATTATTTTTATTTGTTTTCATAATTTCAAATTTTGTTTATTAAGGGCATGTGATGGATTATGACGTCACTGGTATAGGCAAAATTTGTCCGTAACTTTTCTCTTAAAATATTAAATATTTTTTCAGGAAACTTGGCAGAATTACTTAAAATGTCATTATAAAGGTCTCTCAGACCCGAGTTTGTTTGAACTTTGTCTCAAAATTGATTTTTAAAAAAGTTTGCAATTTTTCGAAAATTTCCCAAAATAAGGTTTGGGCCAAAATATAAACAAATTCGGGTCTGAGAGACCTTTATAATGACATTTTAAGTAATTCTACCAAGTTTCATGACAAAATATTCAATATTTTAAGAGAAAAGTTGCGGAAAAATTTTGCTTATACCAGTGACGTCATAATCCATCACATGCCCTTAATTATTGTAAATTTCAATTATTTTAGCTCATTTCATCAATTTTTTTCTCAAATTTTTAGTTATTTTCTTTTTTTTAATTGATTTTTAAGATCTTCATGTATTTTTTTCAAATTTTAATTATTTTTTCTTTATTTAAAAAAAATTCTGTGGTTTCTTTAATTATCACACTTAAATGTCATTTATTTTTTACAACTTATCATTGTTTGTAGCATATTTTAATTATTTTCGTCAAGTATTAAAATTTAAAAACATTTTTCAATTATTTTTCAAAATTTATTTTCTTTTAATTTTTAATTTTTTACATTTGTTTCATAATTTCAAAAATTGTTTATTATTTATCTGACTTTTCAATTCTTTCATTATTTATATTATTTTTTATATTATTTTCTTCAATTTTCAATCACTTTCGTTTTTTTTTATAATTGCCAAAAAGTTTTTACTTATTTCTCTTTAATTAAAACTTGTTCTGTTCAATTTTAAATTATTTTTATCTTTTTTCATTCATTTTCTCAAATTTTGTTTAACTTTCCTGTATTTAAAATATTTTATGTAATTTGTTTAATTATTTTCTCAAATTTAAATTATTTTTTTTTTAATTTTTAATCTTTAATTCATTTATCTCAATTTCTAACCATGTTTTTTCAATTTTCAATTATTTTCTCTAATTTTTCATTATTCAATTTTATTCTAATTTACTTTTAAGATTCTCAAGTATTTTTCTCAAATTTTAATTATTTTCTTCATGTTTAAAACATTTTTATGATTGTTTAAATTAGTTTTCCCAACTTTTAATTGTTTTCATTTTTTTTCAATTAATTTGCAAATTAACAATTATTTTGTTAATTTTAATTATTTTTTGCAATTTTTTTTAATTCTAAAATATTATAAATTTTGTCCTACATAAATATTTATTTTATTAATTGATTTTTAAATATTATATTTAAAATATTTATTTCTTCTTATTAGATAAATAGTATTTACCGATTTTTTATATTTATTATTGTATTTTATAATGTTTAAAATGTATGAAACTCGCAAGCGCGTGTTTTATTATACTTATAATAATCTAGAATTAATTATACTAAGATTTGTCTAAAATATTGATATTGTTAATTAAAAACTTAAAAAATCACTTAGTTTTTTCAAAAATTCTAAATCTAAATTTCATGTTTTTTGTTTAAAAACTAGAAAAATCAGTAATTAAATTATTGATAATAATTGAAAAATTTTTATTGCTTTTTCACCTAAAAATCAAATATTAAAGCTTAATTCGCATTTTTAATATTTAATGTAAGCAAACTTGAATTTTAATTATTTTAAACGAAATTTTGAGTTAGCATTATATTATTCTGAACATTTAATAGGAACCATATTACACGGACCACGAATTAGCTTCATATGGAACTGAGCTTCGAATTAGAATCATATATTTTTGACAATTGAATAAGCACTTTATCAACCGGAAAAAAAACTGTTTAAAAAATAATATTTCATAATTTATCAATTATTTTTTTGAAATCAAAGTATTTGTTTTACATTTTTAAAAAATCACAATAAATGCAAGAAATAAAAAAATTCGAAAATCACTTTAATATTAATTTCGGATTATTCACTACAATTGTTGTAATTTGACAAAAATGAGCAATATTAACTAAAATTTTAGTGTATTTTCATTTGTTTAAACCATTTGTTACTGTTATTATTTTTATTATTATTATTAATATTATTTTATGCGACAATTATTTGAATTATCCTAAAAAGTTGTATTTTTTTTCTGTACGTTTTATTTTTATAATAATAACGTTTTGTGTTAAATTAATCACAACAATCCTTAACAATCGTTTAAACAATTAGTTTATACTATTTTATTTTGTAAATTAACATTTCTTCTCTTTATATTCTAGAAAAGATAAACTATTTTTCAAATTATCGAGTTCGATATAATAATGTAAAAACACTGATTAGAGAGTAATTATTATTTGAATAAGAGTTTGTTGAAAATTTTGTTCATGGAATATTTTAGATATTAAATTAATTATTTAATAATTAGGCTGATTATTATTTAAACAAATTATTATTGTTAATTATTCATATTTATTTAAAATAACATTACATCTTACACTTAATCTGAATTAGTGAAAAATCGGTCACTAATTCCAATTAATGAAATTTTTCACTAATTTATAGTCAAATTTCACTATTTGATTTAGTAGATTTTAAATTTTTTCTAAAATTTAAATTATTTTTCAGAGTAATAATTACTTTACCAGAAGTAAATTTTATTTTTTATTATGGGTTGGAAAATTGACCAAATTAATTTAAAAAACGGCACTAATAACAATTATTTGTTTAAAAAATTATGAAAATAATAATTGTAAAATGAGTGTATTTACAATATTATTAAAAACTCATAAGTTGTAAAATGGTTTATGTTTCTAAATATAGAAGAAATGTTAATTTACAACATCAATCCACAATATTAATTGTTTAAACTAATTATTTGAATTATTTGTTTAAAAAACTGTTAATGATTGTTGGGATTAATTTAACGTAGAAACTGAGCTTCGAATTAGAAACTTTTTGGACCACCCTAATAAATACAAACCAAACAGAGAATTAAGAATATATACACGGAGAAAATGTTTCAGATAAAGTTTACCATGTTAGCATGATACACCTCGGATCAAAGTGATTTTTAGAAAACTTTACCATTCAATTTATAATAGAAATTATTCAAGAATTAGAAATTTTTTATACAAAAATATGGATACACATCACTCTCCAGCATGGTAATTTGATGGTCGGAGGGCGATTCCTCGATTGCCAGAAAGTTGAGTAGTATTATACACAGCACGTGGGAAAACTTTACCATGCTGGATGACAAGGCGCTGAGCTCGAATTCTTGACAATGTTCTTGTCAAGGCTCCTGCTCACCAGCATGGTAAAGTTTTGCCAACTAGATGATCTTTTCTATTCAACCAAAAAATAAAAAGATTTCCTTCATATTAATTACAGATTTATTTCCTATAGAGATTACTTATTTCGCTAATTATAATTACATTTAACGATACAATCACGATCATAGTTTTAACCTTAAGATTAATTTAATATTCTTTTCAACTATATACAAGACGCGATTTACCTAAACTAAACTTACGCCGCAATATACAAATATCTAAATACACATTCACGCACACCGAACACGCTCGAATACATTTGGAATTAGAGATTCAAACTTTCCTTATATACTAACTGAGTAGAATTGTATCCCTTTATGAGAAACGGTTTTAATTCTTATATCTTTAGACTGAATAATTTTAATTTAAAACAATTATGTGTTAATTATTGCTTCCTTCCTTGATCAATTTTTTATATAAATCAAGTTTCAAAATTTTGGTAATTTCTATTAAATCTTTCTTTTTTGTCTTGCAATAATCTGTGAATCAAATTCAAAATGTTAATTTAGAACTTATTTTGTATTTTAAATTCTAAAAAGTACGACCAAAATATTATATTAATGTCAAATAGTTTTTTAATTTAAAAAAAAGTTTTATTTAATGTATAAAGTTATAATTATGCAGTTCATTAATTAAATAAAACTTAAAGGTCTTGTTATAAAAATAACTTGTAGATATTTTAAAAAATATTTTTTATAATGTGTACAAATTTAACAATTATCTAAATATTAAAAATAGGTGTAATTAACAAAATCTTTGACTTTATCTTTTATTCACTTTAGATCAATTTCACTTGTGTTAATTTCGATTTCCGAGACTCCTGTATTATATAATTTTTAAATAAAGTAATTTAATAATTAGACAGAAAATTCTTATTTATTAAAATTTTAATTCTTACAATGTTTAAAAAACCAAATATTCATTTATTAAAAATATATTATATGTATTATATATAAAAATATTAATATAAATGTTATTTAATATAATAATTTTTATAGAAACAAATTTGTATTTTCTGCATTAAAAGTTTAATAACCTACACTGCAAAAACAGGTGTCTTAAATTCTTCAAAAATGTCTTAAAACAAGACATTTTTCGTGTCTTAGACACCAAAAGTATCTTAATTTAAGACATTTTTGGACAATTTAAGACACCATTTTTTTGCAGTGTAGAAAATCCTATCTGTTCTTTTAATCTGAATTAGTTAAAAATAATTAATTATTAATAATAATCAGAATTTTACTAAAATATTATCTATTTTGATATAACTTACAAATAAACTAAACTAATAATTATTTATTTTTTACTAAATGATTAGTAGAAATATAGCTATTTGAATTAATAGCTAACTTTTTGATTTCAAGCTAGTTATTTTTAACTAGCTCAGATTTAGAGAATTTGTTAAACGTTATTTACGAAAATAAATATTATTTTGAATAAGAATTTGAATAAATAAAAGTTATTACAACTAAAAATTGAAAGTAATGAATTAAGTAGATCTTATAAAGGTATAATAAATGAAAAGTAAGAAAAATAATAATTTTAAAAAATGACATTTAGCTATTTAAAAATAGTAAAGAGTAAAAATTACCATAATTGAAAATTTTCAAAGCAAGAAAGAAACTTTAAAATATAAAAAATCTGCCTTTAAATTACAAGAAATTTTTATTTAAAAAAATTTACAAACATAGAAGTTTAGAAGTTGTAAAATATATGTTTGATAGTTTAATTTTACAATGATAAAAAAACCAAGAAAAGCATCATATCTGAAATATTTTAGGTAATTTTCTTTTTAATTAATGTAAAATACAAATATTGTTTAATTTATTATAAAATTTATTATTTTAGTATTAAATGTAAATAAATATTAAGAATTAAACTATTTACAGAAATACACAATTAAAAAATCAAAATATTATAAGAATTTAAAAAATAAACTAATTGAAAGAGTAGTCAGTAAAATATGAAATATCTAACAAGTTTTCGTTTAAAATTTGTTTGTCATAGTTGCATGTTATATAATTCAACGTAAGCTAAGCTAGCCTCTAATATAAGTATTAAAATTAATAATTTAAAGATCATTCTTTTTCCTTTTAATAGAAAGAGTTCTTGTGGAATTAACAGACAAATAATAAGTGATCGCATCTGCAAATTAAAAATGGAAAAAGAGGGAGAAAGTTTGATTTATCATGCGATAGGAATAAATTGCGAGTTTTGAGGAGAGTTTACCATGCTGGAGAGTCATTGGACTTGACGCTGAGCCCGAACTCCGATTACCCGTAGCATGGTAAACTTCTGCACATTTCTCGGCAAACTCTTTTCAACTTTAATGCACATTTTACAGCTTTAAGCGAGTAGTCTTTTTCAGTCTACTTTTGACTCTCAAGTACCACGTATATGGGAAAATTTTTCTTATTTTTTGAAAATAACTATCAGAATTTTGAACACAATATCTCAATTGTAACTTTGATCCGAGGTCCTGCATATAATATGGGAAAGATTACCTCAAACGTTTTCCCCGTGTATATATAAATATATAAATTATGAGCAAAAGTGATGAAAAATTATTGTAGGAAGTTAATAAAACTACTTTCTTCAATTTACAGCAGGGTAATGGTTTCCAAGGCGGTTCTTTGTGAAAAGTAGAAACGGCGAGAACTGAGGAGTGCAGAAAAAATGTGCACATGCATATCCAGCCCGGTTACTGTGGCAGAATGCAAATCCTTGATATCCCCGTTTTAATTAAATTTTCCATTTCAATTAACTGGAAACCTTACCGCAGTTCACCGACATTTCTGCATGTATAGCCAACTTCCCAAATATGCTGCAATTTCTGTATCTGTTACGAACTGCAACTGCGCGATATATGCGCATATATTTTATTCATGCGGAAATTATCACTTTTTTTAATTAACTCCGAGAAGAATACAACCTTTATATATATATGTATGCGTAAGGGAGCGGCAAGTCATTTGGAGCAAAGGGTGATTTGGCACTCCCTATTATCTAAGAAATTCCTATCTTCCAGGATCTAGAAATAGTCAAGACTGAGTACAAAAGTAACTAGACTTTTTAATTAAATTTCGTCGTTACTAAACGTTTTAACAGTTTTACGTTTAGTTAAAGATAAGATGATATTTTTATTTTTTTAAAAGTAGTAAGTAATTTGTAATTAAAAGAGCAGAAATACATATTTTTCTATTAAATTCCATTATGCTAATTGAGTTAAATAAACAAATTTAACCTGGAATGGATGCATAAAGCAGAAACTGGAATTTTTTTTTTTTTTTTTTTTTTTTTTTAGAAACTGCATTAAGGAACGGTAAACACATTGTCTTAAGAACGGATAGTTTCTTTTTGCTCCTCCTCTACTTTGCGTTAAGGAGTATTTAATTTGCATGGCTGGAGATACTAGGAGGAAATTTGCATATTAACAAGCTCGCGGATCTCTTTGTGTATAGATTGTCACCTTTTTAGAGAAGCAGTCGCTCTGCTAAATCGAAACTTATCAAAATAGAGTGTCAAATGCGCCGGGATCTCTGATTTTCTTTGCTGATGATATTGACTTAAGTTGAGGTTAAATAGAACTTCAAGTGAATACTATTGTCTACTAAAGTTAATTAACTGAGTCTTTCTCTAAAGTGCTACACTAACCTAGTAGCTTCCCAGAAAAGTAGTACGCTGAAAAAACGATTTTTTTCTCTCTGAATTTTTTTGAAGTGAATTTTTACTACATAAAGAGTGAAAATTTAGCTACTTTAATCAGAGTGAGAAATCCACTCTAAAAAAGGTGAGACTTCACTCTAAAAAAGTGAGATTTCATTTTAAAAAAGTGAGATTTCACTCTCATAGAGTGAATTTTTACTCCAATTTAAGCGGAATTGCACAAAAAAATTACAGTGTTTACTTCTTGCTTGGAGTGTGTTTTCACTCTAATTTGAGTGAAAATTCAGAAAAATTCAAAATTCACTCCCAAATATTAGTCTTTACTTTTTGCTTGGAGTGAATTTCTAATCCAAAAGAGAGATCTCATTTTTATAGAGGGAAATTACACTCCTGTTTGAGTGGAAATTCCCTCCAAAATTACAGTTAGTGTTCACTTTTATCTTGGAGTGAATTTTCACTCAAAAAAGTGAGATCTCATTTTTATATAGTGAAATTTCACTCTAGTTCGAGTAGAAATTCACTCCAAAATTACAGTTAGTGTTCACTTTTATCTTGGAGTGAATTTTCACTCTAAAAGAGTGAGATCTCATTCTTATAGAGTGAAATTTCACTCCAGTTCGAGTGGAAATTTAATTAAAAATTACAGAGTTCACTATTTGCTTGGAGTCTATTTTCACTCTAAAAGAGTCAGATCTCACTCTTATAGAGTGAATTTTCACTCCAATTTAAGCGGAAATTTACTCCAAAATTACAGTTAGTCTTCACTTTTTGCTTGGAGTGAATTTACGCTCAAATTGGAATAAATATTCACTCTATAAAATAGAAAACTCACTTTTTTAAAGTAGGTTGTTTTACACTGTTCGAAGTGGCTCAATTTTCACTCTTTGTAGAGTGAAAACTCTCACTAAAGGAATTTATATAGAAGCTTCCAGGAATTTTGTTTTAATTCTAAAAAATGGTAGATAAATCCCAAAAATTTCAATTTTAATCTCATATTCTTCATTAATTTGAAAAATTGAATATAAAATGTTCAAAATACTATTTAAAAATTTTTGGGGGAAAGAAAATCAAAAGTGATATTAAATTTTCAATAATTCCAAGTCCTTTTAATTAAAATAAATTCCAAACTCCAATCACATCAAATTTTAATTACTTATTTAAACATTTAAATGTAATTAACTTAAGTTTCAGTAATAAAAAATAAATTATTTTGCAATTAATTTTCTTACTTCAAGATTTTCAACTTTTTCTAATTTTCTAACTTTATCAATAAACTGTTTCCTTCTTTCAAGATTTGTTTTCCTGTTATAGATTTTTCTTTAGTTTTCATCTTTTTACGAAATTTATTGCAATTATTTTTAAAATATTTTGTTTTTAAAACATTTAGTAATTTTTGTTGACTTTTTACAATTATTTTAAGATTTTAACAAAAAAATAAGTTTTTTGTAATTTTTTTCTAAAATGTCATAATTTACACATTTTTTAAGATGTTTAGTGATCTTTTTTTTAGTGAGATTTTCCTACTTTGGTGAAAAATACAATTTTTTCTTCAATTTTATGATTGTTTTTTAGATTTAATCGTTTTCTTTTCTTTTTTTTTGCCAAATTTAATTTTCTTTACATTGTATAAATTTTTGCGCAAATTCTCTTTTAAAAAAAATTTTCAGTTTTTAAGATTAAAAAAAAAGTTAATTTGTTGTAATTCTTTTAAAAATACATCAAATGTTTTTTTATTGTTTTTTTAAGTTGTTTTCATATTATGTTTAAATTTTCTTCGTTTTGAAAACAATTTCCTTAAAATTGTTACCTTTTAAAAAAATTTGTTGTTATTTTTCTCTTTTAGTTTATTTACTTACATTTTCTTACTCTATTCATACTGTTTATTATTTTTCAGTTTATTTTCCATAATTTTATTATTTCTGATCATTGCTTCTTAATTCTTAACTTTTTCATTGATTATATTTTATTCACTTTTCAAAGTATCGCTTTATTATCTTTTATTTATTGTTCTTAGTTCTTCCATTCCTTAACACTTTTTTATTTTATCTTAAATTTATTTAATTTTCTATCAATTTATTTCTTCAGTAGCTATTTTCTTTTATTCTCTTTTTAAACTTTTAATAATTTCATTAATTTTCATTTTATAATTACTAATTTTTTTTAAGCATTTATTTGATACATTTTTCGGTATTTGTTGCATATTTTATTAATTCTTACAATTTTTTAAAGATTTTTCTTCTTTTGTTCTATTTTATGTAAAATTAATCTTAAAACAAATTTCTCATTTTATCATCATTTTTCTATTTTTTAAAAATATTTTTCCTTTTCTCAATTTTCAAAGCTGAATTCGTTGTTTTCTACTAATGAATTAGCGAAAAGTGATCTACTATTTAATAGTAAGAAATTTACTATTTTTTTTAGTAGAAAACTAGTAATTTTTACTAAAAAATTAGTAAAATTTTTATTATTTAATAGTAGCTTTCTTTTCGCTAATTAGTAAAAAAACCACTAACTCAGATTTAGAAACAAAAATGTTGAATTACTTTTTTTTATAAAAAAAAATTATTAAAATTCTTACTATTTAATAGTAGCTTACTTCTCGCTAATTAGTAAAAAAAACCACTAATTCAGATTTAGAAACAAAAATGTTGAATTACATTTTTTTAATTTTTCATTGTCAAAAATTTTTAATTTATTCAGTATTATTTTCCTTCATATTCAAAAAAATGTATTTAATTTTCTTTAACATTAGTAAAATTATAACGTTCTTTATAGGTTTGTTAATTTATTTTCTTAAGTTGTAAAAACAATATCCGTAAATTTCTCAAACTTTTTAAAAAAATTTCTTTTTATTCCTATCTAGTTTTTATCGCACAGTGTCTTGATTTAAAATAAAACCAATTAAAAATTTTTTTTTTACTTTCTAATATTTCAAGATATTATATTTCTGAATTTTCCGCCTATTTTCTCCATAATTTTTGTTTACGCATTTTTAATTTTCTTATTTCAAAGTAGATTATTCTTAACTTTCTCATTGTTTTGTAGTTTTTAATAGTTTTTGTTCATTAAATCTTCCCACTATTTTTTACTTCCTCAGTATTTTTTGCTTTTTTCTGTAATTTTTTCTTAATTTTTTTTTTTTATTTTTTTCGTTTTTTCATAGCATTTTTGATAATTTTGCTTCCTCATAGAGGAAGCTTTGTGATCGTTAAGATTTTCGATTTTCCAAATATAGTCTAAATCGACTTATTTTCATCTAAAAAGCGTAAATTTTCATTCCTAAGCAAATGTCTAGATGTATGTGTGTGTGTATGTATGTATGTATGTGTGTGTGTATAGCGTTTTTTTGTGTTTACGATATCTCCAGAACGCTTTAACGGATCCCAATAAAATTTAAATAACTTATTAAGCTCATGAATATCTAAATCTAAATTTTTCCAAGCTAAAAATACAACTAAAAATTTGCAGTTGTCTTTTTTTACCCGTGTTCTAAAAAACGACACGGAAAAACGAAAAATAAATTTAAAAATTGTATTTTTACCTCGAGAAATGACATTAAGAATTAACAATACCGAATTAAAATAATAATTGTGCCTTGACGATGATATTAATTCGGAAAGTAAAACGTATCAGGTTTAATGCTCAAAGGAGTGAGAGGTATTAATGTCACTGATTTAATATGCTAACTAAGACATTATATGTTAATATCCAACCCGAGTAATTTTAGGTTGTCCCGGATCCCGCGAAACTATTTCAGCCTGAATAGAGCGCCGAGTTTCATAACTCTGCCAACCCAGGGTCGATATTATCTTTGCGCCTGATTTAAATAATCATCAAGACATCGCCGCATGATGAGAGTAGTTAAAAAAAATTGTTTTTTTTTTTTCCTTTTTCACCTGTACTTGTACATCAAAGATGAAAGGGACATTTTTTTGTTTTTTTCAATGGCACAGACAGACAAACAGACTTTGCGAATTGACGCCTCTGAGAACCACTGCCCGAGGACAGGTTATTTTCTCGTCGGGTAGAAAAGGCCGCACCCAAAGAAAAGAGGCTTCATGTTCGAAGAGGAGTAAACGACAGTATAAACTGCGAACGAGCAAGTTGCTAGTAAGTGAAATGCGGGCCCTCTCTCTGCCAGGCGAAATACAACATTCTCCGTATACTTTACTAACTCTTGCGCGCGATACTTGATGTATCTCATCGTCTGTGCTCGCCGACGTCTTTTCACGTGGTAGATAGGAAGCTTGAACGGTTCTGGAGCAAGCAGATCTGGGTTAAAGATTTCTATGCCCGAAGGTCGAGGGCGTCGGTGTAGAGTGTGTATAATAGTATGCGGTGTACCAAGTGACTTACCCAGCAAGAAAGTCGACATTGAAAAGAATTAAACAAATTTTTTTATAATTTTGAATTCCTTTTTCTGAATGTACTTTTAAACACATTATATTAGGAACTATGATTAGGGAAATGTGGATACCAAATAAGCCAATAAGGTAAATGTCCCAATTAGAATAAGAAATTTTTTTAAATTTTCCCATTCTAACAATTATTTTAAGGGAACGTCTAAGTCACCTTCAAACAATTTTCCAACATCAGACATGATATCAGAAACGACATGAGAAATGAGATCCGATTTTAAGAATGAAAATGATGTCATTTCTTATGTCATTTCTTATGACATTTCTAAAGTCATTTCTGATATTATTTCCGATGCCATTTCTGATATTATTTCTATTACACTAGTTTACAAAAAAAAAATTTTTATGTACATGGTCGAGTCCATACCACGTGATCACACCAATTTCAGTCATATTGAGTAATATTTACGAAATTGATATTTTGGGTTCCTTTAGGAGTAAAAAAAATAAATTTTAATTATTTTTAAAAAATTCAAAATATTTTCGAAAATATTCAAATTCGAAATTTTATGTACTATTTTTTTTGTGTTATCATAACTTCCGTAATTTTGAAGCAATTGAGATCATTTTTTTTTTAAATTACTCGTATTTAAATACTCTTTCAAGAAAAATTATAATAATTAAGAAATTGTTTATAATTAAATTTTTATTAAAAAAATTAAAGTATTTATTTAAACAAAATCTAAAGTATATCATCGTTCTTTTTCAAAAAATTCATAAACATAGCCTATAATGTGCTTAAAAATTTAAGCCAAAGAAAAAGATGGTATGTATTATAGTTTTTGAGAAAAAAATTATTAAGTTATGCTAGCGCGGCGCGGACCGGTGTCACCGCTACTCAACGCGTAGTTCCGTAGTAACCGAAATGTATGTATATTTTTACATAATGTAAATATAGTTAGTGTATTATATTTAAATTATAAGCTTCAGAAAGTCACACTGATCTTTTCATAGTACATGGACATCAAACTTTAGAATTAAAAAAATCGGAGAAAATAATTAAAGTAAAAAAAAGTAATTAAAAAATTGGTAATTTATAGAAAAATAATAAAAATAACTAAAAATTGGGAAAATTATTAAAATTTAAGAATAATAATTGAAAATTTGTTAAATCAATTGAAAAATAATTAATATAATTAAAAACTGGTAAAAATAAGTGAAAATAAGTGAATAATTTAAATAATTTAAAACTGAAGAAAGAAAAATAATGGACTGGTAAAATTATCAAAATTCGCGATGTTCAGGGGTGTTAATTTTTTTTCTTATGCAATTTTAGACCTAAAATTATGGGGTAATGTCAAAAATAGAGAAACAAATAATTTGCGGAGTTTGAGAAATGTATTCTAAGAAAAACTTAAATTTTAAAAATTAAACCTCTTTCACAATTTTCATTTTTTCCATCGACAATTTTTTTGTGGGATTTTTAAATGATTTTCTACAATCCATCGTATGGATTTTGAAAAATAAAATTTCGAAAATGACCAAAAAAATATTGTTTTTTAATTTTTATGTAATACCATAATTCTACATCTTAATTGATGTAAGAAAAAAAATGACACCTCTGAGCATCAAAAATTTTGTTGAGTTAAAATTTCACCTATCTCTCCCCTTAAAGAATGATAAAAATAGTTTGAAAATAGTTGAAAGAAGCAAGTTTACAATGACCATTAAACAATCAAATTGTTACTCCTCTTGACTTATACGAGTGGGCAAAATCCAGTTTAGAGAAAATTAATGTAGAATTTTGTAATTACGCAGAATATGAAGCTGAAAAACAATTGTTAAGTGAAAGATTTAATCAAGCTATGACCATTAAAGGTACACAAAAATTTCATTCCTTCGTACCCCTTGAGAATAAAATTGAAACAAAAATTTTTTCAAATTCTGTGCACAGCACAATTTGTAAAATAAAAAAATAAACATGACGATTAACTGTATTTATATTATGTAATAATATACATACATTTCGGTTACTACGGAACTACGCGTTGAGTAGCGGTGACACCGGTCTGCGCCGCGCTAGCATAACTTAATAATTTTTTTCTCAAAAACTATAATACATACCATCTTTTTCTTTGGCTTAAATTTTTAAGCACATTATAGGCTATGTTTATGAATTTTTTGAAAAAGATCGATGATATACTTTAGATTTTGTTTAAATAAATAATTTAATTTTTTTAATAAAAATTTAATTATAAACAATTTCTTAATTATTATAATTTTTCTTGAAAGAGTATTTAAATACGAGTAATTTAAAAAAAAATGATCTCAATTGCTTCAAAATTACAGAAGTTATGATAAAACAAAAAAAAATAGTACTCAAAATTTTGAATTTGAATATTTTCGAAAATATTTTGAATTTTTTAAAAATAATTAAAATTTATTTTTTTTACTCCTAAAGGAACCCAAAATATCAATTTCGTAAATATTACTCAATATGACTGAAATTGGTGTGATCACTTGGTATGGACTCGACCACATTTAATGTCACTATTTTTTTCTTATGTACTAAGCTTCTCGTTACTTAAAAATGACATTAAGAAATTTTTCTATGGATAGTTTTTCGAAATATGAATTTTTAAAATTTTTTTACGTTTTTTTCGGAGGTGACTTCACGTTTTAGGCCGTATCTCGAGTTACAGAAGTCCGATTGAGTTTTTTTAAGTGTCAAATTAAAGGTTTCAAATTAATTTCAAACAATCGCTTTTAACATTATTTTTCAATTGGTTAAATATTTTAAGTGATATAGTCCAAAAAAAAAATAGAAAATTTGAGTTTTTGGCCCAAAATCTGAAAAACAAATTCATTCTACCGCCATGCAAAAATAGAAAACGTCAAATTATGTCCAGTTTTAAATTTTTTACATATATGGCTCACTTTTAGGAAGAAAAAAATGTATGGATGAAAAAAATCTATGGGTAATTATTGAAGTTATAAGCCAGGGTACTGAAATTCTCGTTTAACGCCATTTTGGTATTTTACCTCCTTTTATAGTGATTATGTTGATTAATTTAATGACTACAATATCTAATTAGAAAATTGACTTTTTCACAGATTTCAAATAATTTTCAGTGCTTTACTAATTCAAATTTGACTGAAAAATTTTTTGGAGTTTTTGACAAAAAATTCTGAAGAGGCACAAATTGATTAAAATCTGCTTTTTTGACAAGTTGAAACAGATTTGTTGAATTTTGTTCGTTAATAGATGAAAAAGTTTAAAATTAGATATAGAAATATGAAAAATAAATGATATTTGACTGAAAAATTTTTTGGAGTTCTTGACAAAAATTTCTGGAGAGGCATAAATTGATTAAAAGTTGCTTAACTACTTTGTGTAATATAATACAATTTATGCTTTTCAGAAATTTTTGTCAAAAACTCCAAAAAATTTTTCAGTCAAATTTGAATTAGTAAAGCACTGAAAATTATTTGAAATCTGTAAAAAAAGTCCATTTTTTAATTAGATATTGTATTCATTAAATTAATCAACATAATCACTATAAAAGAAGGTAAAATACCGAAATGGCGTAAAACGAGAATTTCAGTACTCTGGCTTATAACTTCAATAATTAAACACAGATTTTTTTCATCCATACATTTTTTTCTTCTTAAAAGTGAGCCATATATGTAAAAAATTTAAAACTGGACATAATTTGACGTTTTCTATTTTTGCATGGCGGTAGAATGAATTTGTTTTTCAGATTTTGGGCCAAAAACTCAAATTTAAAATTTTTTTTTGGACTATATCACTTAAAATATTTAACCGATTGAAAAATAATGTTAAAAGCGATTGTTTGGAATTTGATTACCTTTAATTTGACACTTAGAAAAACTCAATCGGACTTCTGTAACTCGAGATACGGCCTAAAACGTGAAGTCACCTCCGAAAAAAACGTAAAAAAATTTAAAAAATTCATATTTCGGAAACCTATCCATAGAAAAATTTCTTAATGTCATTTTTAAGTTTAGAGAACCATAGTACATAAAAAAAAATAGTGGCATCAAATGTACATTTTGGCTGTAAACTAGTGTTATCACTTTTATTTATTTATTTATTGCTAAAAATTATTGCATTTACGAAATTGACGATATGGTTCTTCTTTTAGATAAATTGATGGAAATTAACATAGGAATTGTGTCATTTTTAACATCAGAAATAATATCAGAAATTACATCGGTAATGATATCAGAAATGATATCAGAAATGATATCAGAAATAATATCAGAAATTACATCGGAAACGATATCAGAAATATTATAAGAAATTATATCAGAAATGATGTCAGTAATGACATTAGAAATTACATCTTTCCCTATAAAATTTCCGATCAATTTATTCAGAAAAAAAACTGAAATATGACAAGTTCGTGAATGCAATGCGTTTATGGAATAAATAAATGAAAAAAAAATGATTTTGGAATTGACATTAAAAGTCGCATCTGATTTAGGGGATAGAAATTATGCCGTTTATAATATCATATCTTCTGTCATTTCTGATATCAATTCTAAAGTCGTTTCTCAATTTCTGATATTATTTCCGATATTATTTCCGATGTCATTTCTGATATTATTTTTAATATCATATTTATTTATTTTTATTATTATTATTATATCAGAAATTATATCAGAAATTACGTCGGAAATGATGTCAGAGATGATGTCAGAAATGACATTCTTCCCTATATTATTTCCGATCAATATATCCAAAAAAGAAATTAAAAAATGTGAAGTCGTAAACGATATGCGTTTAAGCAATAAATAAATAAAAAATAATAATTTTGGAAATGACATCGGAAGTGACATCAGAAATGAAATTAGAAATGTCATCTGATTTTGAGATTAGAAATGATGTCATTTCTAATATTTTCTTGATGTAATTTCTGATATGAATTCTGATGTCGTTTCTCAATTTCTGATATTGTTTCCGATGTCATTTCTGACATCATTTTTTATATCATATTTACTTATTAATATTATTATTATATCAGAAATGATATCAGAAATGATATCAGAAATGATATCAGAAATTACGTCGGAAATAATATCAGAAATGATGTCAGAAGTGACATTCTTCCCTTCTTATTTCCGATCAATATATCCAAAAAAGAAATTAAAAACTGTCAAGTTCATAAATAATATGCGTTTAAGCAATAAATAAATAAATGATAATAATTTTGGAAATGACATCGGAAGTGACATCAGAAATGACATTAGAAATGGCATCTGATTTTGAGACTGGAAATGATGTCATTTCTGATATTTTCCTGATGTCATTTCTGATATCAATTCTGACGTCGTTTCTCAATTTCTGATATTATTTCCGATGACATTTCTTATATAATTTTTAATATCACATTTATTTATTTATATTATTATTATTATTATATCAAAAATGATTTCAGAAATGATATCAGAAGTTACGTCGGAAATTATATCAGAAATGATGTCAGAAATTACGTCGGAAATTATATCAGAAATGATATCAGAAATGATGTCAGAAATGACATTCTTCCCTATATTATTATCGATCACTATATCCAAAAAAGAAATTAAAAAATGTCAAGTTCGTAAATAATATGCGTTTAAGCAATAAATAAATAAATAATAATAATTTTGGAAATGACATCGGAGGTGACATCAGAAATGACATTAGAAATGGCATCTGATTTTGAGACTGGAAATGATGTCATTTCTGATATTACTTTTGATATCACATTTATTGATTTATATCATTATTATATCAGTAATGATATCAGAAATTAAGTCGGAAATGTTGTCAGAAATGAAAACAGAAATGATATCATTTCAGATATCAGAGTTAATTTCTTAGATAATGTCAAAATTGATGTTACAAATGACATCAGAAATTACATCAGAAATGACATCCTTTCCTATATCATTTTGAATCAATTTATCCAGTATTTATTCAGAGTTTATTTAATTTATTCAGAAACTGAAAAATGTCAATTTCGTAAGTATAATGCGTTTAAGCAATAAATAAATAAATAAATAACAATGATTTTGGAAATGACATCGGAAGTGACATTAGAAATGGCATCTGATTTTGAGACTAGAAATTATGTCGTTTCTGATATTATTTCTGATATTATTCTTAACGTCATTATTAATATCACATTAATTTTTTTATATTATTATTATATCAAAAATGATATCAGAAATTACAACGGAAATAATATCAGAAATGATGTCAGAAATGACATCATTCCCTATATCGTTTCCGACAAATATATGTAAAAGAGGAAATTAAAAAATGTTAAGTTCGTAAATGCAATGCGTTTAAGCAATAAATAAATAAAATAAATGATTTCAGAAATGACATTAAAAGTGACATCTGATTTTGAGACTAGATATTATGTCATTTATAATGTCATATCGGCTGTCATTTCTGATATTAATTCTGATGTCGTTTCTTAATTTCTAATATTATTTCTCATGTCATTTCTGATATCATTTTTAATATCCCATTTATTTATTTATATTAGGTATTATTATATCAGAAATTATATCATAAATTATGCGGGAAATGATATTAGAAATCATATGAGAAATGATATCAGAAATGATATTAGAGATGATATCAAAAATAATATTTGAAATGATATCAGAAAAGATATGAGAAATAATATCAGAAGTGGTATTAGAAATGATATCAGAAATGATATCTGAAATAATAACAGAAATAATATTATTTCTGAAATTAGAGTTAATTTTTTAGATAATGTTAAAATCGATCTTACAAATGACATCAGAAATGAGATCCTTTTCCTATATCAGTTTCGATCAATTTATTCAGATTTTATTCAGAATTAATACAATTTATTCTGAAACTGAAAAATAACGATTTCTTAAATACATTGCGTCTAAGCAATAAATAAATGAATAAAAATGATTTTGGAAATGACATCGGAAGTGACATCAGAAATGATATCCTTGCCTATATCAATTTCGATCTAATTGTCCAAAAGAAGAAATTCAAAAATGTTAATTTCGTAAATGCAATACGCTTGTCCAAAATGACATAAAAATTGACATCTGATTTTGAGACTAGAAATGATGTCACTTTTGATATCATTTGTAATGTCACTTCAAATATCAATTTTGGTGTCGTTTCTGATATTAGTTCTGATATTATTTCCTATGTAATTTCTACTATCATTGCTAATATCAAATTTATTTATTTATTGCGAATAATTATTGCATTTACGAAATTGACAACATGTTTTAGTTTCTTCTTTAAGATAAATTGGTCGAAATTGACATAGGAAATGATGTCATTTCTGACATCAGAAATAAAAAAAAAACATTGGAAATGATACCACAAATGACATTAGAAGTTACATCAGAAATGATATGAGAGATTACATTGGAAATGATATGGAAAATTATATCAGAAATGATATTAATTATGTTAACAGAAATGACATTAGAAATTATGTAATTTCTAGGCTAAAGTCAGATGTCATTTCTAATGTCCAATTTTTCAATTATCCTTGTTTTATTTCCAATTTCGCTGATTAATTGACTCACATCTTAGTTATTATACAACTCAAAATTACGTAAAACTTCTTATTCCTTATCTTAAAACTTTACTGAACTAATTAAAAAAAAAACTTGTAAATCGGTTTAGTAGATTAAAAAAAAAGTGTACCGAAAGATACGAAAAATTAATAAATCATATTATAGAAGAGAAGTATAACGAAAAAGAACGAAAAACTCATGAATTTCAGAATCAAATAATTCAAATTTTATGAAACTGTGTATACTGGAGTTTTTGAGGTCGCCGATTTCAAATTCAAAGTCAGATTTCAACAATTTTAAATATGGGATACATTACGGCAAACGAATTTTTAAAAATTAACAATAAATATTTTTAATTTTCAATGACTTACATGAAAAACATAGTCGTAATGTCATCTGAAAATACAATTTTTAGGTTCTGTTAGGTTAAATTGCTTAATTTCAATTTTTACTAGTTTCAATGACAAGCTTAATATTTCTTAATTTAAATTAGTAAATATAATACCATAATGTACACCATATTGATTTTTATGTATTTTTAGGTTAATATTAAATTAACAACCCATAAAGGACGTGTCTCATAAATTGGTACCCATTTTGAAAAGTGAACTTTATTATAGAACAAAGCAATTCGCTGTCCCACAAATAAATTAATATAAGTGTTTTAACTAGTAAAATAGATTCTAGTTTGCTTTTATTTGCAAACAAATTATAATATAACTTTTCTCAATTCTGTCTCATAATAGGTGAGAATTTGTTAAATATCCCATAATTGGTACTGTTACCTTACGGGTGAGAAGACGATGGATAAAATGATGATTTTCGACTTTAAAAATTGTTTTAAAAATAATTTGTTTAAACAAATTGTTATAAATATTCATACAATCGAATAGCGCTATTTAATTTTGATAGTTTTTAATTTTCCCCTATTTGTTGAAACTAATCATTTGTTAAACAATTTTTAATGTCAAAAATCATCATTTGATCCACGGTCCTCAAGCAGCAAAATTTATTCCTGGCAATACCGTTTTCAAAACTGCAATTAAAATTTTCAATTATTAAAAAGCATTAAAGATCAGATTCGGATAGAATGGGAATTCTTTTCACTAGCTATCAGCACGGAATTCAAAAAAGGGATTCAAAAAGATTAAAAAACTTGCGTTATCATTCAAATTTTTTAATTTTTTAACCCTTTTCAATTTTGGTCTTTTTGTTGAGTTTGTATCCCATTTCAGGAACTCATTCATTGTCTTATACAACAAGGTGTCAATTGCATCTTATACCAATCTTCTTAAATCAATTCGTCATATGAATCATCATCAGACATCATTCATTTTACCTCGGGTATAGTTGATCGCTACTCATACTGTCAGCGCGCGCTGTCTCCTTCCTATATGTCCCTTTATGGAAAAAGAAACTGTGTACCAGAAGAGTTCATAAATGAAGACCTGAGAATGAGAAACTGGCCTATAATTCATTTTACAGACTGCAGTAAAAACAGAGGATTTCGCACGAGAGTGACGGATCGTGTGTCTCTTTCTCTATTTTAATATAACAGGCAATTAAGGTCACTGGTAAATCTCGAATTTGCATACATTATCGGAGAACTGATTACAGAATCACTCGGCTTAAATAAGTCGTAGAATTCAATTAATATGTTATTTCAAACGAGTAATTGCAATTTTAAGGATTTTTTTTTAATTTCTTCTTCTTTTTCTCCTTTTTTTTTTTCATTGATTGTCACTTTTTATTTTACGTTCCGAATTTTCACGAGGTTAAAAGGTCAGGGTATAATTATTTTTTCTGATTTTTCCATGTTTTTTAACAAGATTTCTTGAAAGTATTTTTCCAAATAATCACAGATTAGAATTGTTAAGGTTGTGGAAAAAAGGTGATGTGGGAAATTAAAAATTCACAAAATGTTGACATGCGATATATTTAGAAAAAGGTGTTGAAAAAGAAAAATTCTTATGGTAGAAAATAAACTTTTGAATGGCGGAAAAAATCACGTGTAGTTCTGTAAATTGTTGTTTAAATAAATAGGACACTATTTATTTTTATTTTTATTTTTTTCATCTTCTCAATGAAAGGAATTTAATAATTCTGACTCATATTCTTTCAATTGGGTTATAAAAATTTTAAAATATCTATTTTAGAATCTCGTACTCTAAAATTGTTTGAAACCCCTTGAAAAATAAAAGGAACTGGAAAAGAACGAAATATATCTAGAATGTAAAGAAAAATTCTTAGAAAGTAAAACTTTTTCTGGTAACTGAGAAAAATAACTGGGAAATAGAAAAAATCACAAGAAGTAGAAAAAGATATCTAGAATTTTTAAAACATAACTATTTAAAGAGAAGAAATAATTTTTGTAAAAGAAAAATACTAAAAAGTAAAACTTTTTCTGGCAAAATAAGAAAAATAACTAGGAAATAAAAAAAACTTTTAAAAAGTTGAAAATGAAATCTAGAAATTTTAAAACATAACTGTAAAGGGGAGGAATAATTTTCAAAGAAAAACAACTAAATGAAAAAACACAAGAAGTTAAAAAATATCTAGAAGTTTTAAAATATAAATAAAAAGTGAGAAAACAATTTAAAAATCAAAAAAGTAACCGCAAATGAAAGAAATTACTGGAAAGTTTGAAAAATATCACAAAAATTAGAGACTGCTAAAACATTACTAGAAAGTAAAAAAAATAAGTAGAAAAAAATTAAAATTTATGAAAAGAAATTATAAATTTTCAAAAATAACGTGGAACTGAGAAAAAATTAGTATAAAATAAAGAAAATAACTATGAATTTTGGAAATAAAAAATCAACTCCAAGAAAGAGGTACAAATTTGAAAAATTAGTTTAGATAACTAGAAAATAAGATATAGTTACTAGAAACTAAAAAAATATTTAGACTATTAAATCACATAATTAGAATAAAATAAATTACTAGAAAAAACATCTAAAAACTCAAAAAGTTACTTAAATTTGAAAAAATAATTAACAAACAAAATAAATTTAAAAAGATTTTTTTAAAGTTAAAATCTATAACATTTAAAAGAAACTGCAAAGGAGAAAGTAAAAATAATATTAAAAATTGACTAGAAAAAAAAGACGTTTTCAAAGTAAGAAAACAAAACAAAAAAGGAAAAAAGTCTTTTGAAATTAAAAAAAACGTTTAAAAATTAAAAAAAATTCCTAAAAAGAAAAAAACCAAAAAGGCAACTGAAAAATGAGAAAAATTGTAATAAACAATGAAAAAATGTCGAAGAAAATGTAAAAAATAAGAAAAAATTACTTATTTAATTATTGAATCAATTTAATAAATTACAAAAAAAAAAGCTCAAAAATTTATGATTTATAACTAAATTTTTTTTTAAATTATAGGTAGGATAAAAAATGAAAATGATAAACTAAATGAAACTAAAAAAGAGTATAAAATAAAAAAAATTCTAAGAAACTACAAAATAACTAAAGAATGAAAAGAGAATAATTAAAAGCAAGAAATTGTTCACTCTATAAATCTGAATTAGTTAAAAATAACTAATAATTAATAAAATCGTGACTTAATTTTTATTTTAGCAATTAGTAAAAAATGACTATTTATTAGTGAAAAATGACTAATTGTTAGTAAAAAAAAATTACTAAAAAATAGTTAAAATTTGACTAGTTGAATTAGTAAACAGAATTTTACTAAAACATTTGTTATTTTGACATAACCAAAAAATGAATTTGACGAATAATTAGTTATTTTTTACTAAATGATTAGTAGAAATATAACAATTTGAATTAATGACTAGCTTTCTGCTTTCAAATTATTTATTTTTAACTAATTCAGATTTAGAGACCAGGATTGTGAAAAAGTAACTAAATTTTTTATTTTAATTAACAATAAATAAATAAATGAAGAACTGAAATTTTTATAAAATATCCCAAAAATGAACAATAAAATAAATGTGTACGAGAAAAATTAGGTTATAAAAATTTATTTAAAAAAAAAGTATAACTAGAAAGTAAAGAAATATTATTAGTGATTAATTCTAGTTACTTAAGTAACTAGAAATTACGGTAAAATACTTGTAAGTGACAAAATAACTAGAAAGTTATAAAGTTTGGAATATAGCTAGAATTAAAAAAGTTACTAAAAATTTAAAAGGTAACTAGGAAGAGAAAATAGAGAAAAAATAATAAAGTGAGTCAAAAACTGGAAATTAAATTAAAACAACCAGAAAATAAGAATAAAAGTGAATATAAAATTAAAAAAAATAACTAGAATCAGAAAAAAATCTGAAAAGTTTCAAAATAATTAAAAATTCTAGAAAAACACTTTTAAAAGATCAAAAAATAAACACAAGGAAAAAACTATTTGGACATTAAGAAAATATAATCAGAAAATAAATAAACATTATCAGAAACTAAAATAGTATTTAGAATTTGAAACAACTGACTAGAAAAGGAAGAAAAATTACTAAAAAACTAAAGTTAAAGTATAGAAATTAAAGAAATAATATAAATATGTTTTTTTTCGACTTCCAACCATGACAGCTTTTAAAAGAAAATAAAAACTTTTTGCTTTAAAAAAATGTAATTCCACCAGAGATTTTATGACAAACATCAGCATAAAAAAATATTTATAAAACCACACGCACGCACTAAACTTTTTCAAATGACAAAAGTTGTTATTGTATTTATTTCTCGTAAATCAAGCAAATCGAGAAAATCCTGTTCCACATATAAGAAAAACTTGACTGACAGAAAAAAGCCATAACTAGAGCTATCAACCATTTTATGATCTATTTTGCATTTTTTCATCGTGAAATTGATGAGAGACAGGGTCGAAATGCTCCTTGCAAAGTGCACTTTAGAAAGATTTTCAAGTCGTGATAAGATATCCAATTACTATAATCTCAGTAGATTAAATCACAAAAGATTTTCATTCAACTACTGTAAAAAGCTCGAGAGATGTCAGATAAACAAATAGAACTTTTATATATACGTTCACCTGCTGAAGGTGGCAGTATCCTTATATCACTTCATTTTTCCCTTTCGCCATTCTTCATCTTTTTTTTTTCTATTCTTTCTTATCCCGAGTCGAGAGTTTCAGAACATCCCTACAACTCGGAGGCGATATGCCATAACTACACCTTTCTCTCATCTTGACCGGCACGCCTTTATTTTCCAATGTTCAGTCGATTCTATTTTTTTTCTTTTTTTGCTTTTATTGCACCGGGCTTGATTCTAACCCAAGTCAATAAAGTAACGGAAACGAGAGTAAATGTCAGAAAATTACGAATCGGTCACTACCAACACTCGAACTTTTACAATCGCTCTATAATTTGATGACTAATCAAAAACTTGTCGAAAGAACTGTAATTCCTTGATTGCCATTCCTCTTCAATTTAACGCACTTTTTCTCGAGAAAAAAGAAGAGAATAAATTCTTCAGAAGCTGGGCTTTCAATTAAGAGATTTCTTTGTTAAATCGTGCATTGATATTTTGTACTATTTTATGGGGACGGACAAATGGACAAATGTTAAAAAAAAATGATTTTTTTGTATTTGATTAAACAGCACTTCAAAAATATTTTTTTGGCTCACACACTAAACTAGTGTTTGCTTGGGTATTTTTCTCCAAATAATCCGAATTTAAAGTGCAAATAAACAGATTGGATACAATTTTTTAGATAATCTCAAAAAACTGCTCAAAAACCCGGAAAAAAACAAAAAAAAGTTTTTTCTTTTTTTTTCAGGACACTAGGTTCGTGTATTCCTACGTATTATTTTTCTCTTAATACAACTCCGAAATCAAAATAACTTGATTGACTATAGTTTTTAAGTTAATCTCAAAAAATTGCGCAAAAACCGGAAAAAAAAACCGAAAAAAAATTTTTTTTTCCCGGACAAGAGGTTAGTGTATTTTTACGTACTTTTCTGCGCTTAATCCAAATCCGAAGTCAGAATAACCTTATTGGCTGAAGTTTTGTATATAATCTCAAAAAATTACTCAAAAACCGGAAAAAAACCACGAAAAAATTTATTTGTTGTCCGGGACAAGAGGCAACTGTATTTCTACATATTTTACTATACTGAATCCGAATACGAATTTAAAATAACCAGATGGACTGCAATTTTTGAATTAAACTTTAAAAATTGCTCAAAAATCCGAAAAAAAATCCAAAAAATTTTATTTGTCGTCCGGGACAAGAGGCTACTGTATTTCTACATATTTTACTATACTGAATCCGAAAATAACCAGATGGACTGCAATTTTTGAATTAATCTTTAAAAATTGCTCAAAACCCCGAAAAAAACCCGAAAAAATTAATTTGTTGTCCGGGACAAGATGATATTGTATTCCTACATATTTTACTACACTGAATCCGAATCTAAATTTAAAATAACCAGATTGGCTAAAATTTTTTAGTTAATCTTAAAAAATTGTTCAAAAACCCTAAAAAAAAACCCCGAAAAAACTAATTTGTTGTCCGGGAGAAGATGCTTACTGTATTTCTACATATTTTACAATACTGAATCCGAATACGGGTTTAAAATAATTAGATTGGTTAAATTTTTTGAGTTAATCTCAAAAAATTGCTCAAAACCCCGGAAAAACCCCGAAAAAATTAATTTGCTGTCCATGATAATAAGCGACTGTATTTCTACATATTTTACTATACTGAATCCGAATACTAATTTAAAATAACCAGATTGGTTAAACTTTTTGAGTTAATCTAAAAAATTGCTCAAAAACCCGAAAAAACTCCGAAAAACATTAATTTGTTGTTCGGGACAAGAGGCTACTGTATTTCTACATATTTTACAATACTGAATCCGAATACGAATTTAAAATAACCAGATGGACTGCAATTTTTGAAGTAATCTTTAAAAATTGCTCAAAAACCCGAAAAAACCCACAAAAAAGTGAATTTGTTGTCCATGACAATAAGCTACTGTATTTCTACATATTTTACCATACTGAATCCGAATACTAATTTAAAATAACCAGATTGGGTAAACTTTTTGAGTTAATCTAAAAAATTGCTCAAAAACCCGAAAAAACCCCGAAAAAAATTAATTTGTTGTCCGGGACAAGAGGCAACTGTAATTCTACATATTTTACTATACTGAATCCGAATCCGAATTTAAAATAACCAGTTTAGCTAAAATTTTTGAGTTAATCTCAAAAAATTGCTCAAAAACCGGAAAACCCCCGAAAAAACAGGTTTTTTGTCCGAGACATTACGTTAGTGTTTTCTTACGTATTTTTTCTCGCTTAATTCGAATTTCAAGTCAAAATAACAAGATAAGCTACAATTTTTTAGATAATCTCAAAAAATTGCTCAAAAAACCGAAAAACCCCCGAAAAAATTAATTTGTTGTCCGGAACAAGAGGCTACTGTATTCATACATATTTTACTACACTGAATCCAAATCCAAATTTAAAATAACCAGATTGTCTAAAATTTTTGAGTTATTCTCAAAAAATTGCTCAAAAAACAGGAAAAAAACCCAAAAAATTGTATTTGTTGACCGTGTCAAGAGGGTACTGTATTTCTTCTTATTTTTCTACGCTGAATCCAAATTTGAATTTCAATTAACCAGATAGCCTAAAATTTTTGAATTAATCTTTAAAAATTGCTCAAAACCCCAAAAAAAACCCGAAAAAATTAATTTGTTGTCCGGGACAAGATGATATATTGTATTCCTACATATTTTACTACACTGAATCCGAATCTAAATTTAAAATAACCAGATGGGCTAAAATTTTTTAGTTAATCTTCAAAAATTATTCAAAAACCCTAAAAAACCCCGAAAAAACCATTTGTTGTCCGGGACAAGATGCTACTGTATTCCTACATATTTAACTACACTAAATCCGAATCCGAATTTAAAATAACCAGATTGGCTAAAATTTTTGAGTTAATCTAAAAAAAAATGAAAAATTGCTCAAAAACCTGAAGTAAGTCCCAAAAATAGTTTTTTTTGTCCGAGACACTACTTTTCTGTATTTTAACGTATTTTTCTGCGCCGCATCCAAATCCAAGTAAAAATAACCAGATTGGCTAATATTTTCAAGATAATCTTAAAAATCTTCTGAAAAATAGGAAAAAATCGATTTTTTATAAGTTTATCTAAAAAATTTTAGCCAACCTGATTATTCTGTCTTCGGATTCGGATGCATCGGGAAAAAAACGTGAAAAAAAACACTAGCATAATGTCCAGGACAATAAAATTTTTTTTTGTCTTTTTCCGGTTTTTGAGCAACTTTTGTAAGAATAACTCAAAAATTTTAGCCAATTTGAGCACTTTGACTTTGGATTCAGTTTCATCGGGAAAAAATGTGAAGGAAAACACTAGCATATTGTCTTGGACAAAAAAAATTTTTTTTGTGGTTCTTTTCCGGTTTTTGAGCAATTTTTTGAGATTACCTAAAAAAATTTATTCCATCTAGTTATTTAGACTTTGAATTCGGATTTAGCAAACAAAAATACGTAAGAATACAAAGCATAGTGTCCGGAAAAAAAGAAAAACATTTTTTTGGTTTTGATTTGTGTTTTAGGATTTTTTTTTTTAGATTATCTTAAAAATTTAGCTAATCTTTTATAAATAATTAAATAATCTGATAATTTTGAATTTGGATTCTGGTTGTTCTGACTTTGAATTCAAATCTCGTATTTTTATACTAAAAAAACTAAGTTCTTAATACTAATAATCCTGTAAAATTGGATTTATTAATTTTTTTATCTTTCTTTACACTTTTCTCAAAAACTACTAAACCGATTAACAAGTTATTTTTAAATTTCTTCAATAGGGTTTCAAGACAATAAATAAGAAGTTTTTTTCCATTTTGGTATAAATGTTGATAAAAAAGTATCTATTCAAGATAGCGTTTTAGAACTTCTTTTTCACATTATATTTGTTTATATTTGTAATGAAATAATAAAAAAACGCTACTGGATTAATAGTTTTCGATAAAAGTGTACCGAAAATTGACTATTTTTGCATTGTTTCAAGGCAACTTAGGCGTTCCTTTAATAGCACTTGGATTGAAACATTAAAAAAACTTTTTTTTTTAAATAAAATCCGTATTTTATTCTTCTCTCCGGTCGTTAGATTGTAAACTAACAGTTTTAATGGTTTCCAATTGATCGAATTGACAGAATACAAAATAGGTCATAGATTCGATTCACTTGAAAGACGAAAAGCTATTTTTCAATCGGGAAGGTAGCTGAATGGAGAAACTTGTTTGTTAAACGGTACACGTCATTTAAGCTGTGAACTTTTATTTTATTTTTTATTTTTCTATCTATTGCAAGTTCAACAAAGTTTTATTATCAAGACGTTTATTAAGGTGGAGTGGGAGATCGAATTTCTCATACCCGAACCTCCAAGCGACGCAACATTATGATTTATTGCCACACCGACGGAGGATTAATAGTGCACTTATAAGATATTATTAACGGTGGCTTACTGTCTTCTTAGTGCACGGAACATTAATAGCGCTCCCATTGGAGACTTTCAATGATGCTGCACAATGGGATTTAGGAAGTTTATTTTCCGATAAGCATATTCCATAGAAAACCAATTCCAATAAAATTCCCAATTGTTTGTAGACGTCTGCATCTCGTAAAAAGTAATTTCTCCTTTCTTATTGTATCCTCTATTCTTACTTCTTGCAATAAGGTTGTTATCGATTTGACATTATAACTTATAATTAATCATGATTATATTCAAATTAAATATGTGTATCTTTATTTAAATTATTGATTTTTATTAATTATTTATGTTTAGTGAGATCTATTACGTTTCCGAATTGACATTTTAATTAAAGATATTGAGAAATAATTTTAATTATTTTATATTCTCATAATAAATGCTACTTTAATTAAAATAAATTAAATCAATTGAACTAAATTAATAATTAAACATGAAGATATTGATTACTTTAAAACACGTTTTATTATTAAATTAAAACTGTATGATAAATTCATAAATCTCTAATTAAAGTAAGTCAACTTGAAAATGAATTAATTTTTAAAATACTTATCGAATCAAATTAAATTAAACAGAACGAATGAAATAGAGAAAAAGAAATTGAATTAAGTCAGATTTTAAAAAAGAACAAGTCACTTCTCTGTTAAATAAATTATACTTGTGTCATTCAACTAATAATTTATCTTAAATGAGCTGTCGATTTCTTTGGTTAAAAAAAGTAGCTTATAATTTAAAATCACCTTTTGCTTGTAATGAATAGAATAATAAAAAAATTAATAACCTACTGATTGATAACGTGTACTTATATCGAGTAACACATCACCTTGAATGGTATATTAAATAATAATACAGTGTCTTGTAATAGAAAGATCATAACGGATAAAATATAATTAACAAGAAGAAATTAATTATAGACGTTTTACAATTGAAAAATAACTGTGGATAATTCAAGTCATGTTACCATATAATCATAGTGTTGAAATATAATACGAAAATATATAAATTGTAATATGAGAATTCTGTTCTCTATTTTCCTGTATTTTCTCACACACACACTTTATAAATTATAGAGAAGAGAGCAATGTCAAAGAGTTGATATTTATATATTCACTCTTAATAGTGTAAAATATGTTATAATGAATATGCTCTTCTACATCTCTTTGAGCACTTTTTTTTTTATCTATAAACACGAAATAATTTTTACTAAAATGTTACGAAATAAAAACGAAAATAATATAATACGAAATGTTTTACTAAAATGAGATTTTCTAAAATCACATTTCTGTAGATGAATATTTTACTGATGTTGGATAAATAATTGTGTTAATATGATAAATAAATATCTTAATTACAATACTGCTAAATAAATAAATTACCGATTATTAGATAATATATAAATAAATAAGTAAATTACACTCTAAAAACAAGTGTCTCGCAAATGTCTTATTTTGTTCTATTTTTTGGTATAAGATCCAAAAAGGTGCTAAAAAAAAATTTGATTGTGTATTTTCAAAAATCCCTGTGTCCAAATTTAGATATTTATGAGCTTAATAAGTCATCCAAATTTTATTGAAATTCGTTGAAGCGTTCTCGAGATATCCAGGTGACAAAAAAATGTAAACACATCACACATACATACACACACATAACACATACATCTGGACATTTGCTTAAAAATTAAAAATCAAGTCTACAAAAAATTTTTTTTTTTTAGATATCGGAGTGGTTACCAATGTATTTTTGTACTCTGAACACGATCCCGGATTCCAAAATTGTGTATTAGTTCAGGATTTTGAGAAAAGAGGGGTTAAATATCCCAAAAATGTGTTTTTAACGGTTTACAGTTTTGTTTTTCTCTCCTTAACCTAAAGTTAGTAACTTCTGTATAACCTTAAATTAAACCTTGAATCGTACACTTTAAGACCCATATGCGCAAGCTCAAACAAAAATTAGCATATTCAGAAAAGTGGGGGTAAAGTACACAAATTTTTTTATTTTTTTATTTTTGATATGGGAGTCGTTTTCAATGTATTTTTGTGCGCTGAACACGATCCCGGGTTCCAAAATTGACTATCATATCAGCGGACAAAAATACATTGAAAAAAACTCCAACATGTAAAAAAAAAAGAAGTATTTTTTTGTAGACCTGTGAAATTTATAGTTTTTAGATAAAAATTAGTCGATTTGGACTATTTTCCGAAAATCGAAAATCTTAAAGAGGCAAAATTGGACGAAACAAGACACTTGTAAGACACTTATTGTTTTTAGAGTGTAGTGCACTTAAATTAGTATTTTAAAATTAATATTAAGTAATGTGGTATATGTAATATGTTACAGAATTCTCAAGATTATCAATACAATTATAAAGCTGGAGATGATGAAAGCAAAAGTGAGGAAAAAATCGAAGCAAGATCTGGCGATCGGTATTACGTGAGCTCTGACCAATCTTCCGCAGACGTCAAATATTTTGCTGACGAGTTGGGATACCATCCGCTCGCGAAGTATAGGTTTTCAAACGAGAATAGTGCTGCAGAAGCGGCTCTTTCTATTGGAGTTGATGTCGTAAGTATTTTGCAGCTCTTTTAGCGTTTTTCTAACTACGCTAAAAAATAATGTTCTCCGGCCGAGCATGATGCAACCGGATTAATGCTTCCATAAATAAGTCAATTTTTCTCTCAGTCAATCAAAAGTTTATCACGCCAATTCGATTTTATACCAAAACTGGATTAAAGTCTATTTTGGAAAATAATTATTGATCCGGAAAAAATAAAAAATAAACAAAATTAAATGAGATGATTAAAAAAAGACTAAAATTTGTTTATTATAAGTTATTTTAAAGTAAGTAACTTTAAAGGTAAAATAAAATCTCGGTTTATTACATTATTAACCCAAATGTTAATTTAGACCATTTCCAATTGATATAAAGTGAATTTTAATAATTTTCAATTGATCGAAAACTAAATTTGGCTCACTTCCAATTGAGCCAACCGTAAATTTACCAGATTTGGAATTTAACTAAATTCAACCGTACCCGAATTTAAGTTTTTCCAATTGACTCAGAAGTTATTTTACCCGATTTCTAATTTTACTAAATTAATTCTCACCCGAATTAAAGATTTTACAATTTACAATTAACCCAAAAGTAAATTTTCCTAATTTGCAATTGATCCCAACGTAAATTTCCCCGATTTCAAATTTAACTACATTTAATCTGACCCGAATTAAAGATTTTTCAATTTCCAATTGATCTAAACGTAAATTTTTCCGATTTCTAATTTAACTAAATTAAACCTTACCCGAATTAAAGATTTTACAATTAACACAAAAGTATATTTATCTAATTTCCAATTGATCACAACGTAAATTTCCCCGATTACTAATTTAACTAAATTTATTTTAACCCGAATTCAAGATTTTTCAATTTCCAATTGATCTAAACGTAAATTTTTTCGACTTCTAATTTAACTAAATTTAATTTTACCAGAATTAATAATTTTCCATTACATAATTCATCCAAACGTAAATTTTATTAATCTCCAATTTTTCCAAATGTAAGTTTAGCCGATTTCTAATTTAACTAAATTAAACTTACCCGAATTAAAGATTTTACAATTTACAATTATAGTAAAAGTTAATTTTCCCGATTTCTAATTCAACTAAATTAATTTTTGACCAAAATAAAAATTTTCTGATTTCCAATTGAGCCAAACTTAAATTTACCCGATTTCTAATTTAACTATATTTAACCTTACCCGAATTTAAGATTTTCCAATCTCCAATTACTCTAAATGTAAGTTCGACCGATTTCTAATATAACGAAATTATTTCTTACCCGAATTTAAAGTTTTCCATTACATAATTCACCCGAAGGTAAATTTTATTAATCTCCAATTGATTTAAACGTAAATTAAACCGATTTTTAATATAACTAAATTTGTCCTACCCGAATTAAAAATTTTACTTTACATAATTCATTCAAAAGTATAGAAGCTAATTTCCAATTGATCCAAACGTAAATTTACCCGATTTATAATTTAACTAAATTTAACCTTACCCAAGTTTAAGATTAGGCAATTTACAATTAACCCAAATGTCAATTTAGCTAATTTTCTAATTATCCAAATGTAAATTTACCTAATTTTCAAGATTTTCAAGATTTTTTAATTTCCAATTGATCTAAACGTAAATTTTCCCTACTTCTAAATTAACTAAATTAATTTTTACCCCAATTAAAAATGGTCCATTACATAATTCATCCAAAGATAAATTTTACTAATCTCCAAATACTCCAAATGTAAATTTACCTGATTTCTAATTTAACTAAATTAAACCTTACACGAATTAAAGCATTTACAATTTACAATTAACCCAAAAGTAAATTTAACTAATTTCCAATTGATCCCAACGTAAATTTCCCCGATTTCTAATTTAACTAAATTTAATCTAACCCGAATTCAAGATTTTTCAATTTCCAATTGATCTAAACGTAAATTTTTTCGACTTCTAATTTAACTAAATTTAATTTAACCAGAATTAATAATTTTCCATTACATAATTCATCCAAAAGTAAATTTATAATTGATCCAAACGTAAGTTTGTTTGTTTTGTAATTTAATTAAATATAATGTTACCCGAATTTAAGATTTTCCGATTTCGAATTACTCCCAATCTAAATTTAATCAAATGTTAGTTTAGTTTAATTAAAACTTGCACTCGTTGATATTTTTTCGATTTTTAATTATTCAATTCATGCAGTTCCTGGCCGATCTAAATTGAAACCTATCTAAAATTAGTTTTTTTCAATTTTAATTTTTTAAATTTAAATGTATTCACGTAAATTTATCTAAATGTAAATTTAATTGGTTTTTAATTCATCAGTAACTAAATTATATGTTCCCAATTTTCAATTGATCTAAATATAACTTGTCAAATTTGAAGCATTTCACACAAATCAAATTAATTAGTAATTATCTTTATGATACAGAACATTCTTTAAAATTTGTTATTTTGTACAAACAAACAAACAAACATTTGATAATAATCATTATAAATGATTATTGCATTATAAATTTTTATAAACCTGAAAAGTCACCTGCTTCCATAACTAGGATCCATAATTTACGATACTTTCATTTCCTTAACGATTAGTTATTAAAATCTACTCATTACGTAAAAACTCCAAACAGAGTAATTACAACCTCATCATTACTCCTAACAGAGTACTAACAATCTTTTACCATAAATAACCGTCTTATCATCATTCTCAATGCAGAAATAAATTTTCCAACAACAAAAAACCAGTGTTAATAAAAAACCAACTGTTTCTAGCTCGGAGCATCCGTAACATCTCCAAAGCAACAAAATATCCAGCCAGTTCAACTCATTCAGCCATACACATTACATCAGGAAGTGGACGAAACTTCGCAAATCGTAAAACACGATCAGTCAATACTCGCCGACAACGGGGATGTCAAACCGAGGAGTTTACTCGAGTCAAACATCTCAGAGGAGTCTCGTAACATAAATTACGTAAATCTTCCGCAACGACAGACTTTCCAAGTAATCTCGTCGAATGGAATTCCCTCTGGAGACGGATCCACAAGCAGCCATTCCACAACATTACCAGTGATCGTCCAGAGTGCCGTCACACCAGTCCAAACGTCGCCTGCCGACGTCTCATATGTCAGTGATTCTGGGGACAACAAGAACGATTTATTATCTGAAATCAGCGAGGAGCAGTTGTTCGTCGAAAACGCCGGAAGTTTTGGACAAAGACTCGGAATTCCCGCCAGTGTCTCACACGAAAAGGACTCTTCATATTCGAGCACAACAGCTGCCACTCAATCCAAGAAAAATTCCCAGAATAGTCACAACTTGGCGAGAAACCGATACCCCAGCAAATTGTCGACAAAGAAGAATCGCAAAATTCAAGGAGTACGTTTATACAATGTCGGCTTCTCAGGTCACGTGGATCTCGCAACACAAGAGTCTCCAAGAGATCTTAATGCATTTCCCTCAACTACTTTTAGTCCAATAGTGACGACAGCCATAGATCAATACTCCAGCCTCTTACCCACTTTCATCAATGCCATTGAGACCAGTCAAAAGACAGTTTACTCCCCCACCGAATATCCCAAGGAATCGGAAATCGGATTATCGAATCCACAGCAGATAAATTATGCACTACTCGCGAGTGAGGCAAGTCAGTTTAAAAGTTTTGGATTATCCGCTCCAGCTAATGAAAACTCTACACTCCAAGTCGACAGGAACAGCAACACCAATTGGGTCACACCCCATCCAAAAACAACCCACGGATTTTCCAAACCAATTGTCGTTCCGGAAATACCATTCGAGTACAGCACCACCTTCGAGTGTGATGATAGTATACCCTCCAGCACACCAAATACACTCCATAACACAAATTTACGATCATTGGGTTCATCTAAAATAGTCCCAACATCAAAGGCAGATAATAATGGATACATATCGTCCCTTATACTCAATCCTATTCAAGCCGGTGTTGCTCTAGTTAATGCCGGCAAAGAGCACCTGATTAGCAGAACTTTCAACAATTTACCGTTTGTCGAGAAAAAAGTTGATAAGAACCTGGCACTCAACGACGAGGAGAGTAAAATTTATCCCTTGCGGATCATTTTCGAAAAAACGGATAAGTCGGGAATGGAGAATTCCCGAACTGATAATTCCGGGACGGGGAATTCCCGAACTGATAATTCCGGGTCGGGGAATTCCCGAACTGATAATTCCGGGACGGGGAATTCCCGAACTGATAATTCCGGGTCGGGGAATTCCCGAACTGATAATTCCGAGAAAGAGAATTCTCGAACTGATAAATCCGGAACAGATAATTCCCAAACCAAAGAAACGGAAAAGAGTCCGAAAGATGAGGGAATTGAAATTCAAAAGTCGATAGAGATATATCATAATGCGCCGGTTCAAGAAATACATTATCCACCTCAAATGTTCTCTCAGGTAATTCACATCGATCAGTTGCGAGGAGGGCAACGATACATTGCGGAGAATGTGCAGAATGCGAAGCAGGTTCAGCGTTCTGACGCAACTAATGCTCCTTATGAAATCAATCACGAAGCAGCAGCCAACATAAACCAAAATATCCCCGAGGACAAGAATCCGCAATCTCATGTTTTTGCAATTAATCAAGAATTTGAGGACGAGAGCGGAATGAATAGTATTTTCCAATCGGGAGGACAGAGATATTATCAGATTTATCCGAAGCTGCAGGAGAGTCGAGATTTGAAAGGTTCCGTTGAGTCAAAGGATGTTCGACACTCGGACAGCGCGACTCGGACAGAATCACAAGTTGACGAGGCGAGCTTTCAGTCTTATCGATCGCAGGATAATAGAGCCTCTTACTCGTCCGATATTAATCACGCACAGCAACAGATTGCAGTTGCCATGCCACTCGGTATAGTTCAGGTACAGTCCGAGCCAAGAGATTATCAAGCACCGTATCAGCTCAGGGATTACGAAATTCCCAGCTATCAGATCGATCTTGAAAAGTCCCTCCAGCAGACAATTGAATTCGAGCTTAATCAAGCGAACCAGCCGAATTTTGATATTCAATTGCAACAGCTCAAGAAACTCGGCGAGAAGCCGTTCGAAAAGAAAAACCCGCTTGACAAGAAACTCGACAAGAAAGCACCTGAAAAGAGTATTATTCCTCATCCCTATCCCGTGCACATTCAGATTCCCGTCGAAAGAATTATCGAGAAGCGCGTGCCAATCCCGCAGCTATTCCCGATTCCCGTGGAGAAGATGATCGAGAAGAAGATACCAATTCAGAAAATCGTCCCGCAGCTAATACCCGTCCCGGTTAAGGTGCCACAGCCATTCGCCATTGAGAAGGTTGTAAGAAATTTCTTTTATTGCATATAATATTGTAACAATTTACTTTTTATTTAAAAAAACCAATAAATGATCTTAGGAAGGTAAAATTGAATAAAACTTCAACAGTTACGTCAAATTAGCATAGCGACGTTTCCTTGGCTAGGTTTGCCAACCTCTTCAGGCTAAAATATTTATTTAAATTTGTTTAATACACACTTCACTAACAAAATAGTTTACAAACATGTTTCAAAATTTTTTGAGATAATAAATAAATAACAAACATGTTTACCTTCATACACACAACACATAAACTTCCGTCACTCTACGTCAAAAAATTCGTTAAACATTAAAATTAAATTCGTTAAAAATTATTTTAAACTCGTCAAATGTTTCAAAGACAACCATCCTTAGTCGACGAAAAGTGACTACTGAAGACTGACTTTAGATTTGGAGTAAAATGTAAATTTTGATACAGATACAAATAAAAACAAAGTCAATGAACTTAGACGTAAATACAACAGACACAAGGTACAATCGTATTATTTTGTGGTCAAGAATTTAGTCTATTTAGTAAAGGAAAGAAGATCTTATTTAGAGAGCAATACGTCGGGTCATGATTTTGATTGGGTGAATGCAAAAATTTTAGACCGAGAATCTAACTGGATGAAAAGAAGGGTTTCAGAAATGATTCATATAAATTCAAACTCTAATACACTTAATAGAAAGGAAGACTTTAGATTTGGAGTAAAATGTAAATTTTGATACAGATACAAATAAAAACAAAGTCAATGAACTTAGACGTAAACACAACAGACACAAGGTACATTCGTATTATTTCGTGGTCAAGAATTTAGTCTATTTAGTAAAGGAAAGAAGATCTTATTTAGAGAGAAAACATCTTCCTTTCTATTAAGTGTATTAGAGTTTGAATTTATATGAATCATTTCTGAAACCCTTCTTTTCATCCAGTTACGTCCAGTTTACGTCAAAGTTCATTGACTTTGTTTTTATTTGTATCTGTATCAAAATTTACATTTTACTCTAAATCTAAAGTCAGTCTTCAGTAGTCACTTTTCGTCGACTAAGGATGGTTGTCTTTGAAACATTTGACGAGTTTAAAATAATTTTTAACGAATTTAATTTTAATGTTTAACGAATTTTTTGACGTAGAGTGACGGAAGTTTATGTGTTGTGTGTATGAAGGTAAACATGTTTGTTATTTATTTATTATCTCAAAAAATTTTGAAACATGTTTGTAAACTATTTTGTTAGTGAAGTGTGTATTAAACAAATTTAAATAAATATTTTAGCCTGAAGAGGTTGGCAAACCTAGCCAAGGAAACGTCGCTATGCTAATTTGACGTAACTGTTGAAGTTTTATTCAATTTTACCTTCCTAAGATCATTTATAGGTTTTTTTAAATAAAATAATATGGAAGAATTTACCTCTATTTTAACTAATTTACTTTTTAATTGTACATAAATATAATCTAATTATTCAAAATTTAAATAACCATTTAAATAAATCTTAAAAGTTACACATTATATGTTTATAAATATTAAAAAAAATACTGTACACAAGGACATTTAACGAAATATTATAAGAAATTAGAGAATGAAATTTTCGTCCATAATACTTTAATAAATAAATCAAAATTATTTCAATAATAACACAAGTTAGTCACGCAATAAATTAAAGAAATTTCGATATAAACAATTATCAACAAATATTCGCACGTTTCAGGCCTGAATAAGAATGAGTTTGAGATTACAGACAAAATCATACATGTAGTAAAAATACGTTTCATACAATAATAAGATAATAAAATCAATTACAAGCACAGTACCATAAATATATAATTTTATAACAATAAATAAATGACTTCACTCATCCAATTTCCCTCTTGAGACTTTTGTCCAGAACTTTTCACGTAGGTTGATCGGGGATCAATCGGGGATCAATTATCCCATCATTTGATTCTATAATGAGATGAATTACATCACCCTTATTTTAAAGAATCCTGCACCTCATTGTTAACAGCTTCAAGTTGAATCATCGTCAACATAAGACAATTGGGAATTGGCGATTGAGTCTTGATCAATCTTTCGATATCAATTTAAAACCAAAATTAAAACACCACACAACAAAATAAAATCACAAAATGTACTGTTAAAACATTATTTTAAACTCAATAATAATTAGAAACTCACACAATCTACATACCTCCAAAATACTTTGTAACGTTTTTAGAGTGTGGTGCAAATTGTACTGTTTTCTATTAACGCTCGTAATTAACTGAATAGTTTAATTTTTCCCTTGCGACCTGAAGCGTCTCTATCCCCAATTCCTAATTTGCCCTTTCCAACTCAATTACCAATTCATCAATTCCTTCATTCTTACTAATTATCTATAAATACATGAATCTTTTGAGTAAAAATAAAACGACTTTTAATAGTCGACAAATAATAATTTAAATAAGCATCTATATCCTTACAATATATTTATTTATGTATTAAGCACAATTCCCGTGGTCCTATTTAAACCAACTAAAAAACAGAAAAAAAACAATTACTATGTAATGACACGTTTTTTATTGAATGCAAACTAATCGTAACAAAATGAAAATAAATTATTCACAATAATTTATTTTAGTTCAAGTTATCTATTTAAATATTATTTCAAATTTTAATTTCAAATCAACATAAAATGTAAATATAAATACTCAATTATAATCAAATAATGATGTCCTCACACTGGTAATTATCAAAGACCGAAACAAAAGAACTATCGACAATCACAAAAATAATGACTTCCGAACACCAATTAAAATAAGATTCAAATTGGAAAAATTAACAAAATTTTTCAATATTCCATCAAAATTAATTTATTTTAAACTATATGATCAATAATCTTTTTCATACTAATTTAATACTATTATAGAATCCTATGGCTCGAATTTTTCAATTTTCAAATTATTCGTTATTTTCTGATACCAGATTTAAAAATTTACTTATCAAAGTTAAACAATCATTCATACATATAAATACATTCATTAAATAGTTATACAATTTAAATTAATAGGAACAAAAATTTCCTTTATAATATAAGTTGATGAAGAAATGTTGACCAATGATATAACAAAAAATGAATTCCGTAAATTAAAAAAATTGTAACAATCAATATTTATATAGACATAACAATAGTAAAAAAAATGCTTGAAATCTTAATAATTTTCTCTTTTGATTATTTTATGAGTTTATCTTACTTTCAGGAAATTAGCAACCAACTAATTTACTTAGCTTTGTCAAAACATATTGCAAACATATGACCACTCTAAACAAACAAAACTTCAACCGAATAAAAAATAAGGAAATTTCAAATTTACATAACGTCAAATACTTTGTTTTCACGATCGAAATTAACATACCTCTAAAAGCTTCTCAAAATATTTGAAGGGTGGTCCCAGAAGTTACTTCTTTCACTTTTAGTTTCAAGATTAAACGAGAAAGAATCCTACCAAATTTGAGTATTTAAGAGCAGTAGTCCCTCTAGAGTCTCCACTATACCCTTAATAATTACTCATGTGACGATTAGTACCCCTTTCCCCACTCAAGCCATTCCGCATAAAGTTTATCGTTCGCTTCAACTAATTGCAAAAAAGAAAATTAATTTCAAAAAATCGTACCAAAATAAGGTACAACCAAAATTTCCTTCTCGAACTAAAGCTCACCAATGTATTCTGTATAATTATATCTCTCTCGCACTGCCAGCCATCACTACTTTCTCTCTCGCACTAACAGTGAGTACTTTGTCTCTCTCAATCTTTCAGCAACCTAATACATTTCGACGCGTCCCATTGATAAAATGCTTATTAAATTGTCAAAAATATATAATTCTAATTCGGCGCTCAGTTCAATATGAAGCTAGTTCGTGGTCCGTGTAATATCATTCCTATTCAATGTTCAGAATTACTTAATGCTAACTCAAAATTTTTTTTTTAAATGATTAAAATTCAAATTTGCGTACAATAAATATTAAAATGCCAATTAAACTATAATATTGTTTTATAATTTTTTATTTTTAGGTGTAAAAGCAATAAAAATTTTCCAACTATTGTCAATAATTTAATTACTGATATTTCTAGTCTTTAAAAAAATAACATGAAATTTAGATTTAGGATTTTTAAAAAAACTAATTTTTTAAGCTTTTAATTAGAAATATCAACATTTTAGACAAATCTGAGCATAATTAAATCTAGATTATTTTAAGTATTTCAAATGTTTGATATTAAAAAAATGATTTTTAGTAATTCTTTATAAAAGGTTAACAAATATAAGTTTAATAATAAATTGTATTAATTATGGAAATTATATATTAAATATCAAGCATTTAAAATACTTTTAATAACCTAAAATCACAATACCTAAATACAATGCAATACCATTATCTAAATTGTTATATTTTTAATTAAAAGATTTAAAAATTAGTTAACTTGGTTTTAAATTTAAGAGTTTAGGATCTAAATTTAATATAATTTGTTTATAAACTAGATTCCATACTTTCAATTATTCAGAATAACAGGAAAAAGTTAATTATTTTTATATCTAAAGATGAAAAAGTGGGAAATAATATCATAATTAAATTATTATTATTTATTGTGTTTAAACTTGAATTTGAACATTATTGAACGCAATTTTGAGTTACCATTATGATATAAAATTTTTACACTGTTTATTATAATCTTAAATAACAATTCTAAAGATTTTTTTAAAATCTTAATATTTTAGGTTAAAATATTTAAAAAATAGTAAGCTTTGTTTTAAATCTCAAATTAAATTTAATCTAGTGAATAAATCATAAAAGTTTAAGAACTTAATTTCACATAAGTTATTGTTGATAATGAAAAATATCATTTATTAAATTATTTATAACAGGAAAATTTAAATTAATTTTACATCTGAAGACGAAAACGAGTTATACAATATCATAATTAAATTAGTCTTTTATTATTTACTGTATTTACAACTGAATTTTAATTATTTGAAACGAAACTTTAAGTTAGCATTATATTATTCTGAACATGGAATAGGAATCATATTACACGGACCACGAACTAACTTCATATTGAACTGAGCTTCGAATTAGAATGATACATTTTTGACAATTGAAAAATTATCAAAAATTCTTTCATTTTTGAAAGAAGAATGTAAATGATATTTTGAAAGATAGGCGAATAAAAATTAAAACTTTTATTCCTTTGTCAAAAAAGCAACGTTTCGTCAACCCAGGTTATAATGTACAAAAATAAAAACTAATAGGTACCAATAACTCAAAAGTAAAACAAATCACTGTGGCCCAGAGATATTGAGTTTATACATTTAAAGCAGATAGTACAGGAAAATAAACTTTATTTACAGAAAAGGCATCTTCCTTTTTGTTTATAGTGTATCGAATACTATTTATATGAATGCTTTCTGTGATAATTCTTTTTTTCCAATTTTGTTCGAAATCCAATATTTTAACATTATCCCAATAAAAATTATGATCAAGGTGAATCAATTTGGATTTGATTTTTTTTCTTTTAAATTTTAAATCATTTACCACTTACGTTAAATTTTGTCATGTTTGTTAATTATAACAATTTTAATTCTTTGAACTTCAATTAATTTAAAATTCCATTGATTAAAAGTTTATTAAAACACTTATTAACTTTGAAATTGTTTCAAAATTTCTTCCATTTTTGACAATTCTTTTCTATTATGATTTCAATTATTTGCTATAATTTTAAACTATTTTTATCATTTTTTAACAATTTTCTTTAATTTCTAATTAGTTTCATTATTCTTTAATTTTTCCCCTAAATTTTAAACTCAATTTCCGAAATTTTTGATTATTTTCTTTAATTTTTCTAAATAACATTTTTTTAGTTTCAGTTATTTTTCTTCAATATCAAATTAGTTTCATTATTCATTAATTAATTTTCAACTTCTTTTGTCATTTTTCAATTATTTCTACATAATATGATTTTTGTTTCTCAAATTATAATTTTTTTCTTCAAATTACAATTAATTTCATCAATATCGAATTATTAATACCAATTTGTCAATTATTTAATTATCAGTTTCACTATTTTTATCGTTTTTCATAATCATTTTCCAAATATTTTTCAAAATTATAAAACCTGTTTAATGCTTCATCAATTATTATTAAAAAAGGCAAATCACTAAATTTTTATTTATTGTTTCTAAATTTTAGTTGTATTTTTCAAGTATTTAAACGACATTTTTCTATTGTCAATCACTTTCTTTTATACCAAAAAAATTCTTTAATTTTGTCAATTTTTTTCTTAAACTTCCTTAATTATCTTTAATTTCCAATTATTTTGATCATTTTTCAAATTTACCTTAAATATATTCTGTACTTTTTTATTAAATTATATTTTACAAATTTAATTTATTTTCTTCAATTTTAAATTATTTCTATCATTTTCAATTACTCTTTGTCATTTTTAATTATTTTTTAATTGATTTTCTAATTTTTAGGGTTTCGTGGTTCGGGACCAAAACCTTTATAGTGAGACTTTGTCGTCCGTCCGTCCTTCCGTCCGTCGTTCACAGCCAATAACTGTCAATTTGCGGTTGTGTGCGAGAGAGAGGGAGATAGTGAGAGACAGAGACAGAGATAATCGGTAATCGAAGAAGAGAGTTACGTGGTTCTTGATGAATAAGGGAGTTACGTGGTTTTAGAGGTAGAAGGGAGTTACGTGGTTCTAGAGGTAGAAGGGAGTTACGTCGTTTTTATGAATGAAGGAGTTACGTGGTTTTAGATGTAGAAGGGAGTTACGTGGTTCTTGATGTATGAGGAAGTTACGTGGTTCTGAAAGTAGAATAAAGTTATGTGGTTCTTGATGTATGAGGGAGTTAAGTGGTTTTAGATGTAGAAGGGAGTTACGTGGTTCTAGAGATAAAAGGGAGATACGTCGTTCTTGATGGATGAGGGAGATACGTGGTTTTAGATGTAGAAGGGAGTTACGTGGTTCTAGAAGTAGAAGCACTTTTTTGCATTTTTTTAGATCTTTTTAAGACAGATATTTAAGCTTTAAAACGAAAACGTATTTATATCACACCGACGAAAAATACAGAACTGAACTCCCTGACTCGAATTATTTCAAATCATTACAAGACAATTAGCACCTTTCTCCTTCTTCACAAAACTCAAAATTTGCAATTATCGGCATACCTGAAATTCCCAAATATAATTGCTCTTGAAGGAACAATAAACTTTTATTATTTTATTTCAAAGGACCAAACCTTTACTATTTAAGGCTATAGATTTCACTGAAAGATATAGCTTATTACAAATTCCGAACTTTAATAATCTTATCGACATATTTAACCCTTCGAGCCCGGACGTATTTTCGGCACCTTCGGAGCCCGGACCTGGGTCGTTTTCGTCCTGTCGTGTTTACAGGTAGAAAAAATGCTTAAAAAAATTGAAAAAATTCATAGATCATCACCAATCCTTCTAATTAAAGTAACAATTACGTTTTTTAAAAAAAAAATTTTTTTTATTTATTATTATTAAAAAATAGACTTACCTCCTGAAAAATTTCTACTTCACTTAAAAAATCATAACTTTGAGCCAAATTGAGATATCGAAAAGTTTAAAAAAGATAATTAAGGCTGAAGAGTGTGCCTTTCACAAAAAAAATAGTAAATTTTATTTTCTTACAAAAAAATGATTAATTTTTTGACCTCAAAAATGGTAAAAAATTACTTCAAAGTTTTCAATAAAATGCTATATTGACTTCTTTTAATGACAAAAAATAATTGTAAAATGGGTATAAATCAGTAAAAACTCAACATTTTAGTAGAAAAGAACAATTTTATTTTCAAGATAAATTTTATTTATCAAGACAAAATACAATTCTATGATCGTCGCAAGTTGGTTTCGCGCATTTCGCGCAACAATAATTTGTTTTTCGGTCTTTTTTGGTCGGACAAAAGTGGCATCGCTTTCTTTTTGACATTTTTTGAGAGATTAGATTTAAATTTTCTTTCTCTTCAATGTTTAAAAGATAACGGATGTTTTGACTAACATACGCGGATAAATCGCTGTCTTGGTCCTCAACAGCATCTACCTCTTCGTCTGAATCGTCCTCTCCGAAATAATTGAATATTTGACGAGGACGCAATATTCTGAGGGACTCCTCGCTCGTTCGTGGACCCTCAGACATTTTTTATAAAAAACTGCAAAAATCATTTTTTTAAAATACTTTTTACTTCTTTTATTTATTCCATTATTTTTAAAATACTTTTTAATAATAAAATACAAGCATTTTTATCTACAAACTACTAAAAAATGTCAAAAAATTTTTTTTCGATTAAAAACAATTTTTTTATACTTTTTAATTATTTTCAAAACTTTTTTTAAATTAAAAGACACATTTGTACATTAAAAAATCTAAGTTTTAAAAGAAAGAAAAAAAATTACTTACACTTTTCGCACCTTCGGAGCCCGGACCTGGGTCGTTTTCGTTCACACTCAAGTTGACACACCTTTCCTGAAGGCTCAAGGAGTACTACTGCTCTGCAATTTGGTAGAAGGGTTCGCACGGACCCTAACTTTTTTTACGAACGGGTAGTTGCGCCACTAGCAGCCGATTTTGGAAATTACAGCACTTTTAAATTTCGACTGTGTCGTTTTCGACCCAGGTCCGGGCTCGAAGGGTTAATATTTCTATTTTTCTATTAAAGACCATTTCTGTCTCTCACAAATACACAGCTTTCAAATGTTATCAACACAAAGTTGATTACTCAAAAAAAAATATCTTACACGACTATGTACTGTTTCCAGGTGGTCGAGAAGCACATTCCCATCCCGGTGGAGAAAATCATCGAGAAGAAAGTTCCGCAACCCTATCCTGTCGAGATTGAGAAGATAGTCGAGAGGAAGATACCCATTCCCGTGGAAGTAACAAAGTACTTGGAAAAGCCTGTACCGATTCAAGTGCCGTACGGAGTGCAGTACGGTGTCAGTTACCAGCAGATAATGAAGCCTCAAAATCACAACTTGTACTCGGCATCAGCGTCAGTGCCTCTCTATGGCTTATCTATAATCAAGAATCAACAAGTTTACAATTACACGCAGCCTCATCAGGGTCACCTCTATCCGAAACCATTTCTGCTGGACGGCAAAAGTCCCAACACTTACTTTGTCGGGAAGAATTTGAATCCGGGAAAGAAGCAGTTTATGTCGCATTTCACGTTCGCGGCTCAGCCATCAATAATGCAGGGATACTCGATTTATAATCCAAGCCATCGCCGGAGGCACACTTTGCATCGAATGTCGACGAAAGAGAAAGCGGAAAAGGACGGTTACTTTGGTCCAGTTCCATCGGGCCTTCCGCATCATAACCAAGGTCAGCAGCACGGATTTCAGTCCAAGACGTCCAACTTTCATTCGACGTCGGCCACACGATCACCTTCACTGGTCACTACACTGAGAAAAGTGAAGCAGGCTGATCATTATCATCCGGTTGGTAAGGGCAGCTTCCGACAGTCGAAAATGGAGTATGGATTCAAGCCGCCGATGATACCGTCTGTACAGTACGACGAGAAAACTGCCACCAAGGTCGAAAGTTGATTCTGAATTGTGATCTCGCTCGTGAATTCCTCGGGGATTGGGAGGAGATCGCTCTTTGTTGAGGGACGGCTTCATCAAGTTACACGTCTCGTGTGATATACGCGAATATGGTCTGAATGTGTTACAATCGTGGTTCTATTGTCCCTGCAAATGTTGCGTTTTATGTTTAGGAATAAAGAAATTGTGAGACTGATATGTAAGAGTGAGTATTTTTTTTTTGTAATTATAGGTTTTTTTTAATCTTACCTTATATAGGAAATAAACTTTTTTCGATTTTTGCAAGAAAAAAGACAGGCTATTATTTTTAAAAATTTGACAATGTTTTGGAGGATTGGTTTGATGCCAGTTCAGTTGTCATATCTCTTTTTGACATTGGACAGTCTAGTAATTAAGCTATGCAATTTTTTAAAAGTAGCTAGGGGATGTGTGGAGGTTCCCCTATCTCAGTTCTCAGGTGTATTGGATTAAAAACAGAGGCTTTTTTGAAATCTTATAAAGAACTAAAAATTATTATAGCTTACCAGTTTCACCATTTACACGTGACCGAAAAGAAATCCGATGACAATCACCACGTGCAGTACAATAAAAAGAAATATCAAAACCTTAAATGGCATAAATAATTATGATACTTAAAGAAAAAAAAATAACATTGAAATAATAGAACTAAAAAACAGATAATTTAGTTACAAATAAAATAAAAAGAAATAAAAAATTATTACTATTATTATCATTACTAACCTGTCAGAAACGAATGCCAATGTAAATAGAACATTATTTTACTCAAAAAAAACTATAACCTTAACAACTTTACTAAAATCACTGTCACTTCTTAAACTATCACTCCTTAATTATTACAATTTCATTTATTTTTAATTTATTATTATTTCATAAAATGCAATTATTTAATAAACGAAGATTTTAAGTAAATTAAAAAATACTACAAATAAACGTCTAAACTGTGATGTTGTTGTTGACAAAAAATATCGAAAATCTTCTAGTTAATCAGAAGCCCGATAAAACGTGTTACACCTCTGAAGGTTGAAAGGGTTCTCGTATAGGAAAGTCAAGGTCAAAGCTAATTTCTATGTATTAATTGTTTTAATAAGATTTTTTGTTATTTTAGATTGCTAACATTATAAGAAATTTTTAAAAATAAACTTGAAGTTACTATATTTAATTAACAGATTTTAATTCGTCTGCAAAACAAAAAATCGAAACTGAAAACTATCGATCGTGAGGTTTGATATGTACTGACCAATGGGAGACTCGGAAATGGAGTTACACGTCTGAAGTTAACCACAACGTCTGTTCTTATTAGAATAGAATTGCAAAAAGAAAAAAAATTTGTGCGATATTAATGGATTTTTGAAGGTGAAAGAGATTTTCAGCAGATTTTGCCCACCCTTCAGAATTTTTGTCTTTACAAAAAGTTTTATATTTTGTTAACCAATAAAGATAAAACAATAAAAGAGAACTTTTTTTTAAAGCTTATGTTCTCTACTTTTAGGATATCTAATGAGCGAAAGAAACAGAAAAATTGTTTCATTACTTAATTACTATAAACAATAGTCAAAAAATTCCACTTTTTTGGGTAATTTTTAAACTGATATATTTTATAAAACAATTATCACATTTTAAACGCAGACAATGCATTGGAAAGATAATTTTATCACCTTAAAAAAGAAAATTTTAAAATTGTTTTACGATTTTTTTTTAACAAAGATATCGGTAATTGTTGAAAAAAATAGCACTTTTTTTAATTAGGCATATGTCGAACGGTTGATTTTGAAAAAAAATTCTTAAAAAAAAGCTGCCTTCTTATGTGTAGAATAATAAAAAAATATATAGAATTAAAAAAAAAATTTTTTTCTTTACCACATGTTGAGTTTTTACATTTTTTTTTAATTAGTCATAAGTCCAAAACGGTTAATTTTGGAAAAAATTATTAAAAAAGAAAATGTGCCTTTTTTGTGTAAAATCAGTAAAAAAAAATATTTAGATTTGAAAAAAAAACTTTTTATCTCATTTCAATTTTTAAAAAAAAAGTGGAATTTTTTGACTATTGTTAATAGTAATTAAGTAATGAAACAATTTTTTCGTTTTATGTCGCTCATTAGATATCCTTAAAGTAGAGAACATAAGCTTTAAAAAAAGTCCTCATTTATTGCTTTATCTTGATTGGTTAACAAAATATAAAACTTTTTGTAAAGACAAAATTACTTTTTGTAATTCTGGAGGGAATTGTATAATTTATTTTTTTATTTTTTTATTAAAGTGACCTGATGATGGTGTCAAACATAACCTCCGAAAAATCGTCAAATTTTATAAATAGAAATCGTGTCTATTTTTTTAACCTTCTTCCAAAAATCGAAAAAAGTTTATTCCTTATACTGTTTTTTGTGTGTGTTTCAATTGTAATTGACGATTTTTTCACGATACTGTTAAAAATGTTGATAAATATTAAACTGAAAAAACGTATTCTATTTTTGAGAATTATTCTTAGCGTCAATATAAGAATAAAATATCCTTAAAATTCAAAATAAATATTCTTATTTAAAAAATATAATTTTCTTAAAATAAGAAAAGTATTTTTATATTAAGAATATTTTCTTTATTTCTTAAAAATATAGAATTGATTTAAAAATATGTTTGTTTATTTTAACGATGTTAGATTCCTAAAATTTTTTAAGTTAAGGATAAATCCTAAAAGAAGAATATCATTTTTTTAGTGTTTGAAAATATTGCGGAAAAATGTAATTTTTTTAAAGTGTGTGAAAAATTTTTTTCTCACCTGTGCTTTTTTCATACTTTTGACGAAAATATTACTTTCAAACTTGTGAAGGCATTTAATTATAATGTAAGATACTTTTAAGAAAAATGAAATGAAAATGAAAAAAAAAATTTTTGTATTTGAAAGCAAAATGCCATGAGAATGACAATTAAAAAAATTATAAAAATTGAAAAAATAATTGTTCATAGTTTTAAAAAAAATGTTATTTTTTAATGTCAGAAGGCAAATATTGATTTCCGTGCATCTAAGGACAATTATAAGTATCATTTTTCACACTTATAATAGAAATGCCATTTTCATATTTGAATTAAAAACACCATTTTTCATTCTTCTTAGGAAAATATCATTTTCGATACTTTGAAGGAAAATGTCAATTTTTCATACTTCGTGGTAAAACATAATTTTCCATTTTTTAAGAATACTGACGTTCTCTATACTTCTAAAGAAATAGTCACTAGTTCCGTACTTCTAAAAAAAAAATTCCATTTTCCATACTTGTTAGAAAAAAATTTTAATTTTTAATACTTTCAAGGAAAATGTCCTTTTCTATACCATGATTTTTTATACTTCTAAAGAAATTGTCATTTTCTATACTTTTTAAAAGAAAATTACACTTTCCATACTTCTAAGAAAAATACCATTTTCCATACACGTAATAAAAATATCACTGTCAACACTTCTATATAAAATGTCCTTTTTCATACTTTTGAAGAAAATCTCATTTATCACACTTCTAAAAAAAAATATTATTTTCTATACTTCTGAGAAAAATGTCAGTTTTTATACTTCTAAGGAAAATATATAGTATATTTTTTATTAACAAAGAAAATTTTGTAAAAATGTCAATAAATGAAAATAAAAATGTTGTTTTCATACTTTGAAAAAAATGTCATAAATGACAGTAGTAAAGTAATAAAAAAAATTTCTATAATTCTTTGTAGTGTTTTAAAAATGGAAAAGAATTATGATAAAAAATATTATTTTTCATATTTTTGTCGAAAATGCCATAAAAATAAGGATTTGTTACACAAATATTTTTTATACTCTTAAGAAAAATGGAATTTTCCCGACGACTGAGAAAAAGATCATTTTCCATACTTGTAATGAAAATGTCATTTTCCAAACTTCTTTATAATCATTTTCAAAAAAGCGCATTATTTACATCGTTAAGAAAAAAAATGATTTTTCATAATTCTGAAAAAAAATTCTTGTTAAATTGACATTTTTTACACTTCTAAGGAAAAATGTAATTTTTTACACTTTGAAAAAAAAGTCTATTTTTATACATCTAAGGACAATCAGAAGTATCATTTTTCATTTTGGTAATAGAGATGACATTATTATATTACAAATTTTATTTAACATGTTTCTAAAGAAAATATAATTTCTATACTATAAAAAAAGTCACAAAAACAATCATGAATTGTAATAAAAAAAATTTTTTTTTTAAAGAAAATGGCATAAAAATGTCAATAAAGGGTATTTGAAATTATATTGAAAAATATCGTGCAAATGACAATCAAGGGTTAATTAAAAAAACATAATTTTCCCTACTTCTGAGAAAAATATCATTTTCATATTTTTAAGGAAAAAGTCATTTTTCATATTTTTAAGAAAAACTCTCATTTTTCATATTTTTAAGAAAAACTCTCATTTTTCATACTTCTATCAAAAATATCATTATCTATACTTCTACGGAAAATATTCCCCATACTAATTGAAAAAAATATAATTTGCGTACTTCTTTGAAAATGTCATTTTCCACACTTACAATAAAAAAATTATTTCTGCAGTGTAAATTATAATAAACCCTTTTGCAACATTTACTATAATAATATGATTATAAAATCTTCTTCTTTTCCAAATTTGTCAAATAGTAAATAATAATTTCCTAAAATTTATTTTTTTTCAAAATTTACTAAATATGCGAGTGAGTAATGGCAACTTGTTGAAAGACAGATTTTTCAATTGAAACATGCCGCAAGACGTGTTCTATGTGGAACACGCGCAATTCGTAAATTGATGAATGAGTTAATTAAAAACTGAAAATAAAACATTCGATTCTCGAGAGTGACTCGATGGTATGATTTTGAGACTTATTTAGTACTTTGCGTAATAAAAAAAAAATGAATTATAATTGCCTTGAACTTGCGTTCGAACTTGTTTATTAAAAATAGGTGTTGTTACAGGGCAATATATGTTCTCAATTGTTGTATATAAATAGTGCTTAAGCGTTTGTCAATAAACAATTTACATACGTTTAAAAAGTGTTTTTAATTTATTAAAAATTTAAAATAGTAACAATGTAGAATTTTCATAATCAGAACATTCCACACCCACACAAAAATCCCTTTTAACCTTTACCAAACCGATTATTTAAAATTAAATTAAAGAAGGGTAAGGAACGACTTTATTCATACACGTGATAACCTTTCAGAATGAAAAAAAAAACAAATCAGAACAGATTTTATTATTCAAGAAGGTTATACTGATTCTTGCTCCGTATCAAAACTTTATCTAAGTAAACTAGTTTTATTCGTATCGAGCAAATTCAGAAACGCACCAATCGATGACACGACCCGGTTAGGAATAAACTTTCCTGGCTTGTCCTCATTTGCGCAAATATCCCAGAAAAGTCCAGATAAAAAATTGTGAAAGGAAACGTGTGGTATTTGAGTGTATCATATATCTCGAAGCTTATAGGAAGTTTACTATATATAAGTTTATATATATATATATATATATCGGTATCTGTTAGTGTTCTAGCGTTATTTCTTCTCACTCTCATCTGATGCTGCGTATAGAGGAAGTGAAGCCCATCTTATGAATGTGTTTCTACAGCAACTCGGCTAATACTGCCGTCAATAACCTTTACACCCTCCCTTAAAGTTGTATCCGCCAAAGCTTTAATCGAATTGGCAACGCACACTGCGGTCCCCTTATCCTCTATTTTTATTTATTTACTATTCTTACATAAAATGTATTATCTTCTTACTACTCCCGGCCAATCTTGAAAATATTTTTATATTCTTACTGTCTGGATAAATATTGAGGATAATAAAACGAAAGTTATTTTTAAAAAAACCAAGGTAAAATCAACTTTTTGTAAATACAGTACAGACCTGAAATATAGGAAATTATATATTAATAACTAGAGCCCCTTAATAAATAATTAATAATTGCAGGCTTGCGAAAAAACATTGCATTGTTTCTGGTAATTTACAACTATAAATTTTTGCAAATACAAATTATATTAATAAATTAATGAAATTTGTTATTAAAATAAAATTAATTTTTTAGATAAATATAACTTTCATTCTGTAAAATCGTTGCCGACTTCAAGAAATGAAAAAATAAGTAAAAGTAAATAAAAAGTGTTTTAAAAAAGCACGAATTTTCTAAATTTTTATTTACAAAAGGAAAAGTAATAAAAAGAAATAAATAAAAGGAAAAAATAGCGCAGATAGGTACATTACAAAAAGCTTAAATATTTTTGTTGAAAGAATAGTTTTTTGGACAAAGTGTATTCTAACCTCTATAATTCATACGAAAAAATTTATATTCTTCAAAAGTTCTAACAACTCAAATTTTAATTTTTTAAAACTTAAAGTAGTTCTAAACTTAAAACAGTTTCAACGAAAGGTTGACTCAAATTTATTTTAACTTTGATTAATTCAAAATTTTATATATTACAGTCTTAAGATATATATTTAATTCTTTTTTGCCTATTTATTTTAATCTTCTACATTTACAAACTAACATATATAAACCTAATTTTATTTATACGATTTTAAATTGTTTTAAACATTAATTAGTATTGGAATTACAAGTTGCTCATATTTTAATATTATTAAACTTGAGTTATTTTAAACTTTTAATTCTTTAAATTTGAATTAATCAAAATTTTAATTAATTCAAATTTTAATTATTAAAAACTTTACACCTTTTCAAAATGTAACAATGCACACTTAAATTATTTTAAATTTAAACATTAACCATTATATAAAATCTTATAATTATACACGACCGGCCAAAATTGTGGGGCCACTTACAAAAATGAAAATAATTCTTGAAGCAATTTAAAAATCTCTTCAATTTTTAATAATTATTTTATATTATATGATTTCAATGACTTAAACTACAATTTTCAACCATTTTTAAAATTTCCAATTATTTTAATTATTTTTCAATTTTTCCCCTAAATCTTAAATATACCTTTAAATCAATTCCATAATGTATTCTTAAGTTTTATATTATTTTTCACAAGTTTAAATTAATTTTTTTAATTTAATATGATTTTTGGCATTTTGAAATTATTATCTTCAATTTTTAATTATTTTGATTATTTCTGAATTAATATCCTGAACTTTTAAATATATATATATCAATATTCAATTATTTTGTTCAATTTTCTTTTCTTTTTATCATTTTGCAATTATTCTCAACACCTTTTAATTTTATTTTTCAATTAATTACCTAAATTTTCAGTTATTATCCAAAATTTAGATTATTAATGTCTTCAATTCTCAGTTTTTAAGCGATTTTTCCATTATTTTGATTTGCTCAAAAATAAATTCTGTAACTTTTCTATTATTTTCTCCAATCTCTAATTATTTTTAATCTTTTGGCATAATTTTCCAAATTTTCAATTATTTATCTAAAATTCCAATTACTTTTGTCAATTATCAATTGTTTCTGGGATTTTTTAATTATTTTCTTAAATTGAAATTTATTAATTAATTTTGTAATTGTTTTCTTTTTATAACATTTATTGAATCATTTTTTCATTTTTCTCTCAAATTTCATTTACTGTTTTGAATTTCTGACATTTAAATTATTTTTTTCAATTATAAATTGTTTTTTTTTATTTTTCAATTATTTTCTTTAATTTTTAATTATTATTCAAATTTTGAAAAATTATTTTCAAAGATTTTTAACTATTTTCTCAAATTTTAATTATTTCCAACAATTTTTGATAATTTTCATTTTTTTCAAACAGTTTTGAATATTTTCAAGTATTTCTCTTAAATTTCAATTATTTTTGTTTATTTAAAAAGTATTAGATATTTTTTAATTATTTCTCTCAAATTGCATTTATTTTTTCAAGGTATCTTTTTTTGTAAAGATATTTTAATTATTTTTTCAAATTTTAAATTTTAAAACTATTTTTAAATTATTTACCCTAATTTTAATTATTCTTATTTTTTAAAATTATTTTTTAAGATTTTTAAGTATGTATTCAAACTTCAAATTTTGCAAATTTCCATTATTTTCTTTAATTTTCGAATATTTTTATTCCTTTTTTATGATTTCCCAAATGTTAAACTATTTATCTTAAATTCCAATTATTTTATTCAATTATCAATTATTTCTATTATTTTGTTATTCTTTTTTTTAATTTGCAATTACCTACTTTAGTTTTGTTTCATAGTTTCCAAAATTATTTAAACTACAATTTTCAACCAGTCTTATCATCTTGAATTATTTTCTACAATTTTGAATTATTTTTCTATGTTTTCCATTAATCTTAAAATCTAAAATTTACCTTACGCAAATTTCAATTATTTCCTTTTATTTCTAATCATTTTTTCAATTTTAATTATTTTTTTCTTCGACATTAAATTAATTTTATAATTTATTCCTAAATTTTATATTATTTGTTGCAAGTTTAAATTATTTTTTTACTTTAGGAATTTTTTTTGGCATTTTGCAATTATAAACTTCAATTTTTAATAATTTTACTTATTTTTGAATTAATATCCTGAACTTTTAAACATGGTTCTTAATTTTTAATTTTAATATCTTTTTATCATTATTTTCCTTTTATCATTATGGAATTTTTCTAAACACCTTTTAATTATTTTTCAATTTTTTTCATTCTTTTGGCATAACTTTCAAAATTTAATTTATTCAAACATTTTTTCAATTATTTCTCTCAAATTTCATTTGCTGTTTTAAATTTCTCATATTTAAATTATTTTTACCATACTTCAATTATTTTTTTTAATTTTAAATTGTTTTTTTCATTTTTCAATTATTTCCTTTAATTTTTCATTATTATTCTCATTTTGTAAAATTATTTTCAAAGATTTCTAAGTGTTTTTCTCAAATTTCAATTACTTTCTATCATTTTTAATAATTTTCATGCTATTTAAACAATTTTGAAGATTTTCAAGTATTTTTCTCAAATTTCAATTATCTTGTTTAATTTAAATATTATTCGGTAATTTTTTAAATTACTTCTCTGAAATTGCATTCGTTTTTTTCAACTTATTTTCTATTATTTTCTTCAATTTTAGATTATTCTTATTTCTTCTTTATAATTTCCTAAATGTTATACTATTTATCTCATATTCCAATTATTTTATTCAATTTTAAATTATTTATAATATTTTTTTATTATTTTTCGCAATTTTAGTTACTTTCGTTTTTTTTTATAATTTCCAAAAAATGTTTTGGTAATTGTTTCTCTTAGATTAAAAAATTTTCTCTTAAATTTTGAATTATATTTATCTTTTTAAATTTATTTTCTCTAGTTTTCAATTATTTTCTTTTTTTTTCAATCAAGTTATAAAAGTTTCATGTATTTTTCATAAATTTTCTTCAACTTTACTTTATTTAAAATATAATTATGTATTTTTTTTTAATTATTTTCTTAAATTTTAAATTATTTATATTATTTTTCTATTATTTCTTAATTAACTTTCTTTATTTTTAATTATTTATCTCAATTTTCAATAATTTTTTTTAGTTTTCAAGTATTTTGTTTAATTTTTCATTATTCTAATTTTTTCAATTTATTTTTAAGATTTCCAAGTTTTTAATCGCAAATTTTGTTCATTCATTCATTTATTCACTCTATTCACTCTCTAAATCTGAATTAATGATTTTCTACCAAATTAGCAGATATTTCACTGGCAAATAAGTAATTTTTTACTAAATAATAGTAACCAATTTTCCTCTAATTCATTGGTAGAAAACCAATAATTCAGATTTAGAGAGCACATCTGAAGTTTCTCACTTAAATAGATATTTTTTGTTTTAAAAATCATCTACTTTTGAAAATTTGCATTTTTCTGTAAATTATAATTGGTTCAAGTTTGATCTAAATTTGAGTTTGAATCCATGTGAAATTTCCAAGTTTTTATAAATTAAAACTAATAGTTTTCCAAGTTTCAATTAATCTCAAGTTCCATTAATTCTAATTTTTGTTCATACAAATTTTAGTCAAATTATTAATAGTATAATTATTCATCACAAAATTTGAATTGATTAACGTTTCGATACAGTGGGAATTTTCTATAATTGGAAGTTTTTAAATATTGGTTAAAGTTTAAAGTACCTTATTTGAATATTCATTTTTAGAATTGGAAAATACTAAAAGTTGATAATAATTTTAACATTAATTGATTAAAATATGAATTATTAAAAGTTTTAAATAATTGAAGTTTATTATCATTACGATTTGAATAATTCATAGTTCCTACTAATTAAGATTGAAAACAATTCGCATTAATAAAGTCAAGCTTAAAATTCTTAATTTGTAAATGTGTAAAATTAAAATACTTGTTTTAATTTTTTTGTTGTTTTTTTTTTTAATAAGTGGTTTTTAAATCCCAAAATTTTGGTTTAATTGCAATTGTGATAAATTGAAGTTTAAAATTTTTTAATTTGCAAAAACTGAAATAAATATATTTTGTTCAAAACACTATTAAAAAAAATTATTGCAACTTTTTCTAACCTTCTATAAAAAAATTTATTTTTAACTCAGGAAGATAATCTAATTTATTCTCTAAAGTTTCTTTCTATTTATTAATCCGTCACAATTTTTAACAAATAAAAATTTAAATTTAATCTAATAATAATTAATTTATTCTAAATAAATTCATAGTTTATTATTTTGTGCATTCAAACTACTAGCCAATAAAGCTTATAATTCTTACTCGCTTATTTTTTGCTAGTAACAAATAAAATAAAGCAGATTTTTTGGATTAGATATTAATAAAGTTCTGTATTGAGGATGGTTGAACGAGGTCAATTTCCTCAACATTTGCTATATCAGCAGCAGATTTCAATTTTCGTTTGATAACGAAAAAAATGAGCAAAAGTGGCCGCGTAAAATTTGTCTCGAACCGTCGCTATCACCTGGTCCGATTCACACTTTTATTTCATCGACAACGAGAGCAAACGTTGTATGAAAATTTCAATTTCCGAATCCGCGTGGTAGAACGTCTGGACAGGAGCCAATTCGAAAAACACTCGGTGCCAGTTTATATAAGCGTTTCGTGCGTTGAATAGAGGTAAATATCTTGAAGATATTTCTGCCCTGGAAAAAGGGAAATAATATTCATCGAATGATCTCTGGTTCCCAGGAGGAGGAAGTGTTATCAATTGGTAAATTCAATTTCAAATCCAATTTTCAATTTGTCTATTGCTGACAAGTCGAACACACTATCCCAATGTATATTTGAAAAATGTATACTCTGTATTTTTTCATTATAAAGCGATATATCACTAAGTGTTTATTTGCAATTGATGATTTATTTGCTGTGAGTGAAAAAAAGAAACTGTCCAAACTATCGGAAAAATGTAAATATTGTTAAATTTTAATTTAAATGTAAATCTAATAAGTGTTTTATCCTGATGTAGAAAATTGAGAATTTCACGTCAGAATATCAGAATGTGAAAATTGGGTAGAGTTTGATATACTTCTCAAATTAAAGCTAGTGTTCGGAAAGCATAAATTTTCGTAGACACAGGCTTTTAAAAGGGATTTAGATTTTAATCCCTCTTGCAATAATTTATACGCAAAACTTAAACGCAGAGTAAGCCTCCTGTAATAATATTAGATAAAGGTAAGCTTTTGGGGAAGCGATCTGTTGGTGAAACTCTCAATTGAAAGCGATGGCAAACATTTAGCGTTGCCTACAAAGGTATCATACTTTGGCCTCTGGAAATTTAGTAAAACTCGGAGAGATAATTCGTTTATCTCGGCAGTGAATTAATTACTACACTGAAATGGCAGTGAGTCAGAATGAAACCGTGCCGCTCGACTCTTACTGTATCGTTATTAAATTTCTCACTCAAGTGATTCCAGATTGTGCTCGGAACAGGGAATAATTGTCAGAGCCAAACAATGTGCACATTACTGCTGTCTTTATCTTTCGCAGAATGACCAAAATCCAAATTTCACAAGTTAGTATATATTTCAGGAATGTCTTATCGTTCATGTTTAAAACAAGAGAGTTGTTGTTTCATTGAAGGGAATTGTTGTTTTATTGGAGAGAGTGAAAAGTGGTGAGAATAAAAAATTAGATTTTGTGTAGTGTTGTTGTAATGAGTTGAAGAGATAGGTTGAAAAAGAGAAAGATGAAAATGAAGTAGATGTAGATGTAGGTGATGAAGAAGATGCAGAAGAAATGAAAATGAAGTTTAAATAATGCAAAAGATGAAGGTAAAGAATATTATGATGAAGAAATGAAAGCAGAACAAGATGAAGTAGTAAAAGAAGCAGAAATGGAGAAGAAGAAGAAGAAGAAGAAGAAAAAGAAGATGATAAAAGTAAAACAGTAGAAGAAAATGATGAGGATGAATCAGAAGATTGAGGAGCTTAAGCTGCTGAAAATGAAGCAGAAGAATCTAAAGATAAATCAGAAAATAAAGAAGAAACAAAAAGAGATAACACCAAAAAAAAGAAGAGAAAGTTTATTAAAAAGATTATGATGAAGAAATAATAGATAAAGATATAGAAAAGCAGAAGATAAAAAAGAAAATGAAGAAAATGAAGCAAAATTATATCAAGAAGAAGAAATTGATAAAGGAGAAGCATAAGAAGATAAGGATAAAGCAGTAAAATAAAAAAGAAGAAAAAGATTAATATCAAGAAATAATAGAAGAAGAAAAAGATAAAGAAGGAGAAGTATAAGATATAGAAGAATCAGTAGAAGATACAGAAGAAAATGAAGAAAAATTATATCCAGAAGAAGTAAAAGATAAATCAGAAGAGGATGATTCAGAAGCTTAAGAAAATTAAAATAAAGCAGAAAGAATTAAAGATAAATACGAAAATAAAGAAGTAGCAAAAATAGATAACAACAAAAAAGAAAAAGAAAAGGATTGTTCAAACAGTTATGACGAAGAAATAAAAGAAAAGGATTATAAAAAGAATTATAAAAAAGATTATGATGAAGAAATGAAAGAAGGAGAAAAAATGTAAAAGAAGGCGAAGAAGATAAAGAAGAAAATGATAAAGGAGAAGCATAAGAAGATGGAAATAAAGCAGAGGGAGGCATAGATAAAGTAGAAAATAAAGAGGAAGCAAAATGAGATAACAACCATAAGGAAGAAAAAGATTATGAAAAAGATTATGATGAAGGAATAAGAGAATAAGAATATAAAAAAGATAAAGCAAGATGATATCCAGAAGAAGTAAATATGATAAAGCAAAAGTATAAGAAGATTATAATAAGGCAGAAAGAATTAAAGATAAACAAGAAAATGAAGAAGTAGCAAAAAGATATAACAACAAAAAAGAAGAAGAAGAAAAGGATTGTAAAAAAGATTATGGTGAAGAAATAAGAGAAAAAAGAAGAAGAAGAAGAAGAAGAAGAAGCAGGAAAAGCTAAAGAAAATGAAGCAAGATGATATTTAAAAGAAGTAAATGATAAAGGAGAAGAATAAGAAAATGAAAATAAAGCAGAAAAAATAAAGAAGTAGCAAAAAAAGATAACAAACAGAAGAAGAAAAAGATTATGATAAAGAAATAAAATAGTAAAGGAAATATATAGAAAAGATAAAAAGATAAAGGAGAAAACGAAACAAAATTATATCAAGAAAAAGAAATTGATAAAACAGAAGCATAGGAAGATGAAGATAAAGCAGAAAATATAGAAGAAGAAAAAGATTATGAATAAGATTATTATGAAGATAGAATTGTAAAAGAAAAAGATAAAGAAGAAGAAGAAGAAGAAGAAGGAAAAGAATAATATATAGAAGAATCAGTAGAAGATAAAGAAGAAAATGAAGGAAAATTATATCAAGAAGAACGTAAAGATAAATCAGAAGAGGATGATTCAGAAGCATAAGAGGATAAAAATTAAGCAGAATAAAATAAATATAAAGCCGAAGATAAATAAAAGGAAGCGGAAGATAATACTTTCTCTTTAAGGAAGCAAATACAAGTAAAAAAGAAAATGCTGATGAAATTACAATGAAGGAAAAAAAAGCAGAAGCAAAATATAAAACAAAGAATATGTCGATGTAGAAGAAAGAAAAGCAGAAGAAGATGAAGCATTAGAAGAAGTAAAAAAAGAGAAGAAGAAAAAGAAGATGATAAAGAAAAATTAAAAAAGCACAAGAAAATAATAGAGAAAATAAAGAAGAAACAAAAACAGATAACAAGAAGAAAGAAGAAAAAACGATATAAAAATAATTAGCGACAAAAAAGAAGAAGAAAAGGATTGTAAAAAAGGTTACGACGAAGAAATAAAAGAAAAAGATTATAAAAAAGATTATGATGAAGAAATAAAAGGAGAAAAAAATGTAAAAAAAGTCAAAGAAGTTAAAGAAGAAAATTAAACAAAATTATATCAAGAAGAAAACGACAAAGGAAAAGCATTAAAAGATGAAAATAAAGCAGAGGAATGCAGAGATAAAGCAGAAAATAAAGAAGAAGCAAAAAGAGATAACAACAATAAAAAAGAAGAAAAAGATTATGAAAAAGATGATGACAAAGAAATAAAAGAAGAAGGTGAAGAAGAAGAAGATAAAAAAGATGAACCTAGATGATATCCAGAAGAAGTAAATATGATAAAGTAAAAGTATAAGAAGATTAAAATAAAGCAGAAAAAAGTAAAGATAAACAAGAAAATAAATAAGTAGCAAAAAGAGATAACAACAAATAAAATAAGAAGAAAAGGATTGTAAAAAGGATTATGATGAAAAAATAGGAAAAGAAGAAAAAGAAGAAAAAGAAGAAGGAAAAGATGAAAAAGATGAAGCAAGATGATTTTTAGAAGAAGTAAATGATAAAGCAGAAGGATAAGAAGCAGAAGAATATAAAGAAGTAGCAAAATGAAATAACAAAAAAGAAGAATAAGATTGTGAAAAAGGTTATGAAGAAGAAATAAAAAAGGAAGAAAAAGATATAGAAAAAGCAGCAAATAAAAAAGAATATGAAGTAAAATTATATCAAGAAGAAGAAAATGATAAAAAAGAAGCAAAAAGCGATAACAACAAGAAAGAAGATGAAAATGATTATGAAAAAGATTAAGTTGATAGAAATAAGAAAAGAAGAAAAAGATATAGAAGAAGCAGAAGAAAATAAAGAAAATGAAGCAAAATGATATCCAGAAAAAGTAAATGATAATCCAGCAGGATAAGGAGATAAAAATAAACCAGAAAAAAAGAAAAAGTAAACCAGAAAATAAAGATTTAGCAAAGGATTGTGAAAATAGTTATGACGAAAAAATAAAAGAAGAATAATAAGATATAAAAGAAATAGAAAAAGATACAGAAGAAAATAAAACAAAATTATTGCAGAAAGAAGAAAATGATAAAGCATAAGCATAACAAGATAAAAATAAAGCAGAGAAAGATAAAGATACAGCAGAAAATAGAGAGGAAGCAAAAAGAGATAACAACAAAGAAGAAGAAGAAGAAGAAGAAGAAGAAAAATATTATGAAAAAGATCATGATGAAGAAATAAAAAAAGGAAAGATATAGAAGTAGCAGAAGAAGATAAGGAATAAAATGAAGCAAAATTAGATATATCAAGAAGAAGAAAATGATAAATCAGAAGCACAAGAAGATGAAAATTATACATAACAATAAGATCAATTTAATGTTAAAGGTAAAGATAAAAATGAAGATAAAGCTAAAGCTGAAGAATGTGAAAACATTGAAAAAGGTACAGAAGTAGTAGCTGAAGATGAAGCAAAAGAAAATGATAAATTAGAGAAGAATGAATCAGAAGGATAAGAAGATGAAAATGAAACTGAAGAAAATGAATGAAAAGAAGAAGATAACAAAAAGAAACAAGAGATAATACTTTCTCAGGAAACAAATACAAAGTTATGATAAAAACTGAGATGAAATTAAAATGATGATAAAAAGAGCAAAAGCAAAAGATGAAAACAAAGAATATGACGATGTGGAAGGAATGAAATCAGAATAAAAGAACAGAAGAAGAAGAAGAAGAAGAAGAAGAAGAAGAAGAAGAAGAAGGAAATGATAAAAATAAATCAGTAGAAAAAAATGATTGTGATGAATCAGATGCTTGAGGAGAAGCATAAGAAGATAAAAATAAAGCAGAAGAAGTTAAAGATAAACGAGAAGCCAAAAGAGATAACAACCAAAAAGAGATAACAACCAAAAAGAGATAAAAGATTAGCATGAAGAAATAAAAGAAGATAAAGAAGAAAATGAAGCGAAAAAAAAATTTGTAAATTGAGAAATTGGAGATTTGGTTATTGGAAAATTGACAAATTAAAAAATTGGAAAAGTAGTTATTCGAAAATTAAAAAATTTTAATTTGGTAAATTGAAAAATTAACAAAATAGAAAAATTCGTAAACTGATAAATAGAAAAATTGAAGATTTTTTTATTAGAAAATTGACAATTTAAAGAAATTGGAAGTTCTAGTAAAGCAAAAGAAAATTATAAATCAGAAATAAATTAATAGAAGCAGAAGAAGATGATAAATGATGAATCAGAAGCATAAAAAGATTAATATAAAACATAAAATGAATATAAAGAAAAAATGAAGACAGAGAAGTAAAAAATGAAGATGAAGATGAAAAATGGAAATAAGATGAAGATGAAGCAGGCAAAGATACAACAGAATATTATAAAGCAGAACAAGATGATGAACCAAAAGCATTGGTAGATTAAAATAAACCAAAAAATGAATATAAAGCAGAAGATGAAGACGAAGATAAAACAGAGGAAAAAAGATGAAGATCAAATAGAAGCAGATAAAGATGAAAATTAAGATAAAAGAAGAGAAGATAAAGAAAATAAAAAAGAATGAGTAAACGAAGATAAAGCTAAAGAGAATGAACAAGAAGAAAGAAGAATAATTTAAAGCAGAAGAAAATGAAGATATTGTTGTCTTTATCTATCCCAGGTAACCTTATTCTCTCTTGCTTATAGAACCGCAAACTGTGAACTCTCATTGCGTTTCGCACTCTATTCTTGTCTTTATCCATCCTAGGTAAATTCTATAACTTATCCTCTCTTTCTTTCTGAAAAGCATAGCAGTATACCTATATTTATAACAAACTAATTTCTTATATAGGATAATAATAATAATAATAATAACACAAAAGCGCACCACTTATTCTGTCTATTTAGATAAGAGGAAAGCAATAGTCATTATGATAAACTGTAAATTATGACTTTTGAAAACGATACCGAAGAAAACGTGTCATGCATAACCCATTTAATGCAGAGTGCTGCAGATAATTAAAAAATGACTTACGACCAACTGTTAATCTTTTTTACGAGTTTTCACCGATTAACGTAAATCACTTACGACATTTGTACTTAACAAAAATACCTGCATGCATATCAGATGGGGTACGTTAGTACAAGTAGTATAACTTTGTAATTTTGCTGCTTCTCTATTCTCTCTTAAGATCGTTTCCCATTTTGACTTTACTCCCATAAACTTACATTCCGCCACGTATCTAAATTACCATGTAATAAAAACTTTCGAAATCCAATCTAGACTAAAAAAATGCAACATCTTTAAAAAATGTTACATTACCTTTTAAAAATTTACCATCAAATTTGTATACAACTCTTAACACATAATTTCAAAATGTAAAGTAAATTTAAAAAAAAAACCCAAACAAATTGCACGATATATTTTCGAAAAAGAACTGCATATTGTTGGCGTTAACATGAGGTTAATTTGAATACGAAATATTTGAAGCTCTCTTGGGTATTCTAAAAATCGTTAATGCTCTGTTTTATTTAGACCTTCTTTCAGCTTTAGGCGGACGTGCTTCCACATAAAACAAAGTACTATGAGAAAATCCGTTATTCTCCAACCATCTAGATGTTTCCTAAAAGAAGTGTAACAGCGAAACATCAGAAGAAAAAAAATATCTTTTTTTGTTTTCATTTCAAAGTGCACTTGTTGTTCATTATAAAAGCTTAACCAATGTTTGTCAACTATTTACTTTCTGTTAATTTTACTCTTTTTATACAACCAAATAAACTTGATCGAAATGTAATTCATATATATATATGTATATGATTCCAATATAGTGATATAGCTTCCGTTTCAGTGAAAAACCATGAAATGCAACTTAACCGGAGCTTACTATTATCCAGAGAGAAAATTCCTTTTTTCCGTTTTTATAAATTCATGAGAAAACTGTTGGTTTGAATAATGCAGTAACATGGTTCTTCCCCCCTCTTTCTCTTCATCTTTTCCTATCTGCAGAAGGGTTGCGTCCTATCTCCTTCTTTGTCCGCACTATGCAACTCCTCTCATAATACTTCACCCTACCCTCTCATCTTACTCGACCTTTCACCCTTGTGCACTTCATCCCTGTCTTCTTACATAGACCCTCGCGCATCCGTAGATACTCTTAATGCAGAATTTCCTTCCTTTTCTGGCACCCAAGCGCTTCAAGTCGTTTGTTTTGAATGAAACCGCCGCTCTGGCACTTAAACTTACTTATGAAATGCAGCTTTTATAAAACGATTAATGCACTGCAATGACTAAGTCGATATTATATTAAACTGAAAGGAACTCGGCTCAAATGACGAGGAAAAGCCGTCCTAGCTTTATGGATATTTCGAATTAATTAATCTCGTCTCTCTCCTTTGTTGAAAATACACAAAAATCCTTTGTATTTGAGTAAGAATTCCTGAAGTGTGTCCATCACTTTCAAAAGGTATTCTGATATTATTCAAATTTTTTATTTTGATAGATAAATATTAATATAAATGATAAATATTAAGATAAACAAAATCCTATAATATTATTTAAAAAAATGTTGATATTTCAATAGTTATTAATAATCAAAGTTTTTTGTAAACAATCCAATTGCTTCGGTTCTAATTAACAGAATGTTATAAAAATTGGAACTATTACTTAAAAATAGGCACTTGTCGAAATACTAAAAGTTTTTTTTTAAAAACGCATGCAATTTGTTTAAATAATCAACACTTGCTATAAACAAATTAAAAATTAAACCTGTTTATAATGAGACATTGACTTCGTTCTTTTTCAATACTATTCTGTATACAATTGTTCACTTTTCCCAAAAATAAAATTTTGGGACCCACATTGTACGAATAAGATACTTTTAACTTTGTTGAAAGAAATACCGTTTGATTACTAATGTGAAGTTTGCAACAACAATATACTATCCATATCTTTTGTTTTTTTCTTCGTTGCATCGCTAGTAAACAAATGAGTTAGGTTTAAAATGTAATAATAATTATTTACATTTAAATTTTGTTCTTTTTTATTATATTTTGTGTGACGAACTAATATTTGTAATTTTCTCAAATAATCATTTGTGAAAAATATTAATTGTTATTTTGAGTTTAAAAATGTTTAAATATTTAAGGTAGTTAAATTAATATTTTTAGATTTTGAAATTCTTGAAGAATTTATTATTTCGTAAACTACGAAACCTAGGTCTTTCTACCTACCACTCTTTCCCTCAATTTTATGATTTTGCCCCCCACATTTAAAAATGCTACGTTGTCAAGTCTCAGGTCAAAAATGCAATGTTGTCAGATCTAAAATTTGGTATTTTTCTTTGTATTCAACATTTTCGCCAGTCTAGCCAGGGTCACCGATCTAGCAATATCGACTCTCGCTTTTTAAAAAACCACACTGTAAAATCAATTTCAACTACTATTATCAATAAATGTTTAATCATTGTTAATATAAAAAGTGATACATTTATTTTAAAACTACTTCCTTGATTGCATGCTAAGATAAAACACTTTAAATATGCTGAATCGTCAGAAATTTTTAAATTGAGAAAAGCAAAATACAAAAGTTATATTAATTTCTAAAATAAATATTATGAACAGATACAGTATACACATACGATTCAGTTCAAGGTTCATTTAAATCAATAAACTTTTATTAAAATTTTTTCATTTGATGGAAACATTTCTACGATTTTACGTAATCATTTTTTCAATATTTCGTTAAAAAAGAAAAATGTAATTTCTTTACGGTTTTACGAATTTTGACCCAATTCATTAGAAAGTCTTTAAATAATTTTTAAGTAAAATTAGATATTCTGAATAAAATTTTTCTCAATTAATAAAAATTAATAAATTAATTTTTAAAAGAAAGTCGGGGAAAAGCTACTAAAAAATGAGAAAATGATAAAGACCATTGAAAAAGGTATAGAAAAAAAGAAAAATACTTTGAAAATAAAAAAAAATTGAATATTATTTTAGAATTGGGAAAATTAAAAAAAGTCACCCTAAAAGGATTTTTAAAATCTTAAAATTTTATAAAGTTCGACAAAATCCTGATACTAAAATTTGAAAAAAAATCAAGAAACCAAACGACAATCTATAATTTGAGAAAAAAAATAAATAAAAATACGTAATGTTCCTTAGTGTAAGGAAAACATTTTTTTGAAACAGGAAAATTAATTAAAAAAATTTTTTAAATGAACTAAAATGAATATTTTAATTACGGTAAATAGTTGATTAGTTAAAAAAAATATCCTACTTCTTTCTCTCTTAAATGAGCAAAAGTAAGAAAACCATAAGTAAATCTAAGAAAAATTGATAATAATTAAAAATAATGAAACCTAAAATTAGGCAAGAAAAAGAATTTTAAAAATAAAAAAGTTAAGACATTTAAAATTGAACAGATTTTAAAAAGTACAAAAGTCTTAATTGATATAATTTTAAAAATCTCAATACATTATTAAGCTCTACGAAAAAGTGTAAAAAAGTAAAAGGGGCTTTTTAGCCCTAAGAACTTACTTTGAATAAATCCAAATCTAAATCTAAAAGAAATACATAAAAGGAAAGAAAATATTTTTTTAAAGAACTGCTCAATCATGAGAAAATAATAAAATTACAAAAAAGAATTAAAAGTTTTATAAACTTTTATGAATACTACAGGTAAAAACATCTTTTTAGATAAAAGAAACTGTAACCTAAGAATATTAATAAAAAAAAAAGAAGAAATTTTAAACTGTACAGAAGCTATATTGAAAAATCCTTCAAACATTTAAAATTATTAATAATTTATAGAAAAAAGCCAAAGCACTTCAATAAAAAAAAAGTAAGTAAAGATACGAAAAATTATAAGAGTACAAAAATACGTGAAAAAGAGAAAAAGTTTGTCTTGGAAAAATCGAAAGAATTTTCTTAAATATCTGAAAATGTTGTATACGAACTGCGACAAAATTTAAAAATTGAAATGTCTCTTAAAAAATGAGAAAATAAGAGTAAAAAGACTGGGTGAAACCAATTTTTTTAAAAGAAATTAATAAAAAAAAAAGCTTTTGAAAATATCAAAAAAATGAGAAAAGTTATTAAAAGACCTAAAAACTTAAAATGGAAATAATTTACGAAAAAGTAAGAATATTGTAAAAAATTAGAATGAATTTGAAATTTACAAAGAACAAATTAAAATTGCTTGAAATTCCAATAAATCAAGGTTGAAATGGATTGAATATGAGGTAGATTAAAACTCGAATGAATTAAAATTAAAATCAATTAAAATTTGAATGCAATAAATATTCATTTAAATTTTCCAATTAAGAAAATTATTACAATTGAAAATTTCAATGAATTTAAATTTGTAATATTTGAATATAAATCCTTTCAAATTGTAATGGCTTGTATAGCTAATAATTTAATTGATTAAAATTGAAGTATAAATTGAAAATACGAACGTATGATTTTAAGGTTTATATTAAAATCAGAATTAATTGTAATTATGATCATGTAGAATAATATCCGTCAATTAAAATTTAAATTAATTACAAAATTGCAAGCAATAAATCTTTTAACTATAATTTGATTACTTTTCAGCTGAAATCTACATATTTATTCAATTTTAACTGGATTAAAATTTTAATTCAATTAAAGCTTCTGTCAATTGAATTAATCTTCAAAAAAAGGTGAAAAAGTTAAAAGATCGCTAAATTAATTGAAATAAATGACAGAATTTAATAAACGCGAAAAAGTACCAGTTTGTGAATCCTGGAATTATATTTAAATTTACACTTTTTCATCCTGTTCCCAGTTAAAGTCAGTTTCGATCCGTGTCCATAATTTGTTTTAAATTTTTTTTTTGACAAATTCCTATGTTTAATTTTGAAACTTTTTTCCACTTTGTACTGTATTTAAAGTTTTGCACAAATCAGTGTTAAAACGCAAAAAAAAAATTGCTAGTAACTAGCCCTCTGTTAAAAAAAAAAAACAAGTAATAAAAGAGTATAGGAAAATACGAAACTTACAAAAGATCTAAAATAATTCTTAAAAGCAGAAGGAAATATCCAATTTTTGTAAATTGAGAAATTTTCGAATTTCACTGGTATTAGAATTTAGAATACGGCTTTTAGTAAAAATTGGAATTAAGGTAAGAATTCCCAGATGGCCTTTTCACTTTATAGAAGGGAAAACCTCGTGTTCGTGCAAATTGCACAGTTCATGCAGACATTTTCCTTATTAAGGCAAGTTCCTCGGAAATGCTTCTAGTGGGTGAGAATCCGCAAACATCTGTATTATCTATAAGATTTATTTACGCCGTGCACTTACTCGCGGTACCGGGTCGCCATTTAGTTCATTAGGCGTGACGTAAAACATATCTGTATATGTGTACGGTAAACTTCGTTTCTCAACACAAGAAAATTTTAGTGGCGAATTCACAAACTTGTTCATTTAACAAGACCCAGGTATGCAAATCGCGTGATATGCTCCAAGGAGTCGTTAACGTCTCGAGTCACGACGAGAAAAATTCAACAACTATCATTTAACTCTCAACACTCTTTATTAAAGTATCTAAGACTCGTCATCTTTCACAGCTCCGTTAAAAAGTCCCACTTAATACTACAAACAGCACCACAAACATTTTACTCACAATCTTTGCACAACATTTTTATTAAATCATTTTTCTACACTATATAGAAATAAAAAACGCAAATGTTTGGTAATCTCTAGATAATTTTTCATTAATATTTTTTTCTATCTACTTTACAAAATTCATAATAATACTACTATGCTTTTCAGAAAGAAAGAGAGAACAAGTTATAGAATTTACCTGAAATAGATAAAGACAAGCATAGAGTGAGAAACGCAAGGAGAGTTCACAGTTGTGATTCTAGAAGTAAGAGAGAATAAGGTTACCTGGGATAGAAAAAGACAACAATAGCGTGCGAAACGTAAGGAGAGTTCACAGTTTGCGGTTCTAAAAGCAAGAGAGAATAAGGTTACCTGGGATAGATAAAGACAACAATAGCGTGCGAAACGCAAGGAGAGTTCAAAGTTTGCGGTTCTTGAAGCGAGAGAAAATAATGTTACCTGGGATAGATAAAGACAACAATATGCGTGCGAAACGCAAGGAGAGTTCACAGTTTGCGGTTCTATAAGTAAGAGAGAATAAGGTTACCTGGGATAGATAAAGACAACAATAGCGTGCAAAACTCAAGGACAATTCACATTTGTGGTTCTAGAAGCTAGAAAGAATAAGGTTACGTGGTATAGCTAAAGACTAAAATAGCGTTCGAAACGCAAGGAGAGTTCACAGTTTGTGGTTCTAAAAGCAAGAGAGTAAAGTTACCTTGAAAACATGAAGACAACAATAGCGTGCGAAACGCAAGGAGAGGTCACAATTTGCGGGTCTAAAAGCAAGAGAGAATAAAGTTACCTGGAAAAGATAAAAACAACAATAGCGTGCAAAACGCAAGGAGAGTTCACAGTTGCGGTTTTTTCCGTCTACAATTTGCAAGATCTTTTGATTGTTTAAAGAATTTATATTACCCAGGAACTTATTTTCCTTAATAAACAGTATATTAATTAGAATAAGATTTATATCATACAGTATTATTATTTAGACTAGATAATAATAAGATAGGTTTAGTGTGATAGCAGGTAGCTTAAGATTTAAATTTAGTCGGAATTTTGCTTATAAAAGTAGAAAAAAGGATAACTGGAAAATATTAAGAAAAGTACATTGTTATGGGAAAATTGGCAAAGTAAAAACATTGATAAATTAGAAAATTGGAAAAATTTGTAAGCTGGTAATTTGAGACATTGGAGATTTGGTTACTAGAAAATTGGCAAATTAGGAAATAAGAGAAGTGGTTATTGTAAAATTGGAGAAATTAAAATTTGATGAACTGGAAAATTGTCAAATTATAAAATTGTTTAAACTGGTAAATTAAGAATTTGGAAATTTTGTTATTGGTAAATTGTCAAAGTAAAAAAATTTGTAAATTAAAAAATTGGAGATTTGATAATTGGAAAATTGACAAATTAGAAATTTTTTTATTAGGGAATTGTTGAATTAAAGAAATTGGTAAAGTATAAAATTGGACAATTAGAAAATAAAAAAACAAGAAGAGAATAATTTTGCGCGCGTAGCGCGCTTTGGAAGTTCCAGTATAAGATAATAGAAATAATATTAATAATTTTTAAATAAATTAAAAATGATATAATTTTTTAATTTTCATAAATTCTTCTTTCTCTTTCTCACTACATTTTACTTTTCTCAGCATTTCAATTATTTTTTTCTATCTTTAAATTATTGCCAAGAATCTTTAAATTTTTAACACCAGTTTCCATTCTAATTTTTTAATTTTCAATAATTTTCTTTAAATTTCAATTACTTTTGTCATTATTAAAGTATTTTTGTCATTTTACGATTATTTTCTTCATATTTCTATTATTGTTAAAATTTTAGAATTATTTTCTACAAATTTAAATTATTATTTTATTCAAATTATTGAATGTGACCTGTTAATATTTAATATAGTAATTATTATTGTTATATCAAATTTTAATTTTATTGTTAATCGGAAGAAATTTTAAAATTTTATATTGTAATGGGGTTCTGCCAGTAAGTAAATAAATAAATTCAATTTTTTTATTGCCATAGATTTTTAAATTTATTATATTAGTTTTCAATTATTTTCTACAAAATTTCGATTATTTTGTTCGTTATTTTTATTATTGTCATTGGTTTATTAAATTTGTAAATTTGTTTTCAATTAACTTCAACAAATTTTAATTATTTTCTTTAAACTTCAATTATTCCATCTAAATATTTTATTTATACACAAGCTTTCAATTATTTATGTCATTATTCAATCAGTTTTTTAAAATTTCAATTGTTTGGTCAATTTTTTAAGTATTTTCTTTAAATTTTTAATTTTATGCATCAGTTATTAATTACTTTTTTCAAATTACAATTATTTTTGTTATTGTTCAATTATCTTCTTGAAATTTTAATTATTTTTTTCAAATTCCAATTACTTTTGTCATTATTCAATTATTTTTTCATATTTTTGTTATTTTTGCCATTTTAGAATTATTTATTACAAATTGCAATTATTTTATTCAATTTTTTTATTATCATGAACTTCTAAATTTCTTTAATCTGTTTTTAATTATTTTCAACATTATTTTTATTATTATCAGGAATTTTTAAATTTTTTTACACCTTTTTCAATTATTTTCTCCAATCTTTAATTATTTTTTTCATATTTGAATTTTATTGCCATTTTTAAATTATTCACTTCAAATTTCAGTTATTGTCTTTAAACTTCAATTCTTTTAATAAATTCTTAATTATTTTCTACAAATCTTATTTATTTTCTTTAATATTTATTGATTTTATTCTTGGCTTTCTTTAATTAGTTTTTTAATTATAAATTATTTTCTCTAAATTTCTATTTTATTCTGCATTTTTCAATCATTTTCTTCAATATTCAATAATTATTGGCTTTTTTCAATTTTTTTTTTCAATTATCAATCATTTGCTTTAAATTTTTATTCAATTGTTTAATTAGTTTCATCAAAATTCAACTCAATTTTTTAATATTCTAATATTTTCTTCAATATTCAATAATTCTCGTCCTTTTTTAGTAATTTGTTTCAATTATTAATTATTTTCTGGAAGTTTCAATTATAAATTTATTTTTTTATAAATTCACAATTATTTTCTTGAATTTTTAATTATCTTCTTTTATTTTTAATTACTTTCTTGAATATTTAATAATTTTTGTCTTTTTCAAGTATTTTTGTTCAATTATTAATAATTTTCTTACCAGTTCAATTTATTTGTTTATTTCGTCCATTTCAAATTTCCATTCCATTCTTTAATCTTTAGTTCTTCTCCAATATTTAACATTTCTTGGTTTTATTGAATTATTTCTACCCATTATTCATAAATTTCTTTAATTTCAATTCAATTATTTAATTATATTTTTGAATTATCAATTATTTTTTTAAAACTTTAATTCCATTCTTAAATTTTCAAATATTTTCTTTAAATTTCAATTCCATTCTGCGATCTTTAATTATTCTCTTTAATTTTTAATTTTTTAATTATTTGTATTACTTTTAATTCAATTGTTCAATTATATTCTTCAAGTCTCATTTATTTTTTTTCAAATTGCAATTCCATTCTTCATTTTTTTAATTTATCGTCTTCAATATCCATTAATTCCCGACTTTTTTAATTATTTTTTCCATTCTCAATAATTTTATGTAACATTTAAATTTCAATTGATTTCTTTAATTCTTTAATTTTCATATATTTTCCTTTAATTTTAATTCCATTAAAATTATTCAATTATTATTCAAGAGAATATTCAATTATTCTCTTCAATTTTTAATTTTTTATATATTTTTATTACTTTTAATTAAATTATTCAATTGAAAAAAAAAATTATTGATAATGGAAAAAATAATTGAAAAACTCGAAAATTTTATTGGACATTGAAGACGATAAATTGAAAATGAAGAATATTGAATATAATATTGAATTTATTTAATAATAAGAAGTTTATATTTATTAATTTATTAGGTAATATTAATCTCTAAAAAATGTTCCTTAGGATTACAAAATAAAACAAAAATTTAAAAAAAGAAAAAATGAACACTGTAACTAAAAAAAAAAAAAAAACGGTCCATGGCGTCAAAATTTAATGATGTAACTACAAAGTAAAAAGTAGAATATCTTAGACAATTTTTAGCTAATTTTATTCAACCAGGAGTTGAATTACAATGTAAGAAAATTTGAACACTAATTAAAATTAGAGTATTCGTAATTACAATAAAATTACAAGATAATAATCAAATTATGAGTTTTAGTTTTAGGATGATAATAAAAGAACATGTTTTTTATATAATTGTTTTAACTGATATTTAGGTTTGTTTAAACAATTAATGAATATGTAATTTTCATTTTTACTAAAATTGAAATAGGAACTGTTATATTCATAGTTTCATAGTTTGTTTAAATAATCCATTTTATTTGTTGAAACAAATAATAAATTTAGTAGACGTAAAAATATTTAATATGTATTTTCGAATAACTAAGGGTTATTTTTACTTTGTTGCTCCATTAATATACTTAATTGTTTATATTTGATAAATTGTTTATTTATTAATATTAGTTAATTAATTAATTAATACTAACGTGGACGTGACATCATTCTTTATGATAAGTCTTGTGTGAATACGATACTTACTCAAACAACGTTTTTACAATTCTTCTACAAATAATGTTTTTATAACTCTTTCGTAAACAATGTTTTTAAACTGATAACTGTAAACTAAAAATCAATAATCGTTAAACTCCAATTGTTCAATGTCAAAGGTTAACGATATCCACACAGAACATAACTAACGAGAGTAATTTCGATTTTGGAGATTGAAGAGTAAAGTGTGCCTTATTGAATAATTAAACGCATAACTGGTTGGATCATCTGGACAGGGGAAAGGCCACCAATTCATCTCCGCCGACAGTCTAGTCACCCAAATCAATATCAAAATTCCCATGACTTGCTTTAGTTCCAACATGACCGATCAACCTCAATAAAATCGTAAAAATAACACTTCCTCTTTTACTCGTTTCAACCTAGTAAAGATCCTGTATATTATTTCAGTGAAAGAAATTTCTTAAACCATAAAACAAGAAGTCAACAAATCACGTCGTGCGCCCGTATTCAAATCGCACAAAATTCACAGACCAAAATAATTTAATCAAGATCGAAAAACGAACAATGAAGATCCGTTTCTCTTAACCAACAATTGAAAGCGTTGACCCGTTAACTTTATTAGAAAAGAAAGCATTCTTATTCTTTTTCGATTTGACGATTACCGTGAAATTATTATTCCAATCAACTCTTCCATGAATAAAGTTATTTCTTCGAGTGATGAAAATTTCGTCATTAGATATTCATGTTCATAATCAGAAGAATTTTTAAATTATGAATTAATTGAATTGAGTGATTTGGTTAGGATATTGTTATAAACAGAACAATAGATATAAGGAAAAATATAAAAAAGATTTTCTTTACAAAACGTATTTATTTCACATCGACGAAAATACAGAACTGAATTTTCTGACTAGAATTTTTTGGAAATCATTATAAGACAATTAGCACCTTTCTCCTCCTTCACCCTAAAACTCAAATTTTGCAATTATACCTGAAATTCCCAAATATAATTACTCTTGAAGGAACAATAAACTTTTATTATTTCATTTCAAAGGACAAAACCTTTACTATTTAAAGCAATAGATTTCACTGAAAGATATAGCCTATTACAAATTCCAAACTTTAATAATCTTATGGATATATTCAATATTTATATTTTCCTATTTTAAAAAGAATAAACGTTGTGGTTAACTTCAGACGTGTAACTCCATTTCCGAGTCTCCCATTAGTCAGTAGATATCAAACCTCACTATCGATAGTTTTCAGTTTTGATTTTTTGTTTTGCAGACGAATTAAAATCTTTTAATTAAACATAGTAACTTCAAGTTTATTTTATAAAATTTCTTATAATGTTAGCAATCTAAAATAACAAAAATTTTTATTAAAATAGTTAATACATAGAAATTAGTTTTGACCTTGACTTCCCTATACGAAAACCCTTTCGACCAACTTCAGAGGTGTAACGCGTTTTATCATGCTTCTGATTAGCTAGCAGATTTTCGATATTTTTTGTCAACAATAACATCACAGTTTAGACGTTTATTTGTACTGTTTTTCAATGTATTTAAAATTTTCGTTTATTGAATAATTGCATTTTATGAAATAATAATAAATTAAAAATAAATTAAATTGTAATAATTAAGAAGTGATAGTTTAAGAAGTGACAGTGATTTTAGTAAAGTTGTTAAGGTTATAGTGTTTTGAGTGAAATAATGTTTTGTTTACATTGGCAATCGTTTCTGACAGTAATGATAATAATATTAATAGTCTTTTATTTATTTTTATTTTATTTGTAACTTATTTATCTGTTTTTTAGTTCTATTATTTAAATGTAATTTTTTTTCTACAAGTATCATAATTTAAAATCAAAATTTCACACAATTCCTAAGAAAACTGACTCTTTACCGTTATTTTTTTAAAGTGGAATTTTTTTTATTTTTCCAAGAAGGGAATAAAGTTGACTTTATTGGAACAGAAGATTCTTTTCTGTGAAAGAAATACAAAGCACACAATCGAATCAATACCACGTCAGCGTTGAAAGACGAAGAGTGACGAATGTTCGAGGGTCGAGTTGCCATTAAAGTTCTTTCCTCTCGCAAACTCCACCTGTGTCAGAATCACAAAGCCGATTATTTGCACCAAGTTTTGTGAATAAAGATACCAAGTGGATCGGGTACTTGGGTGCCATTGACTCTCAAAAATAGTGCCGAATTATTTTAAACTGGGCGCATATTATTATCAACCATTTTCGAAAAATAAAATGCCGAACCGAACCCGGTCGTTGACTTTTTATGGCACTTTACTTTCAACGAATTCAACTACCGGAGAATACTTTTCCTCAGATCAAAACTGCTCTGTTTTTCAAGTCACTTGTCAAGCACAATCCGACAAATTTAAAAGACACATTTCCTTCCACCAAGAACTGAAATCTCAAGAACGCAAAAAGAAGTAATTTTCTAAATATGGTTAGAAAATTACTAAAATATATTCTGCTTAAAAATTTGTTATAAAATTGTTTACAGTGGGAATAAAGAATAATTTTGGGGAAATAGAGGACAATATATAAAAAAAATAGAGGACTTTTGGGGTACTTTAAAAAGTTATACTAAATAGGAAGAAATAAATCATAATGTATCTTAATCAATTGGCAAGACAAAATATTTTTTAATCAAAATTTTAAAAGAGTTATGATATGTTTTGTAATAATATTCAATTATTAACTTTTGTGATAAAAAATATTTTATTTATAAATACGTATAATAACAGAATTGTCGAACTACTAATATTATGAAATGAATAAAAACATTTGTAAACGTAAGAAGATTAAAAACTAATTTTTTTTCTTATTTTTCAAAAGCTAAACAAGTCTCACAAGAATGAGAATTTGAATCGGCTGAAATTTGAATGTAATAAACTTGGAATTGACTGAAATTCTGATAAATTTACGACCGGATTTAGTAAATTTGAATCAAATAATAATAATATTTAAATCAGGCCTGGCGAATCAGGAGAGGAGGGGAAAGGGAGGATTTAAAAAAGTTTGTTTAAGTAAAGAAATTCTGGGGAATTACAAAAGAGGTTATGTCATTAAAATTGATTAAAATGTTATTAAAATTGAAAACGGGAGAAAATCTTTCGAAAAGATAACTATGAAAAAATTTAAAAAAATATAAAAATAGCGAAAAATGAACTACAAAATAAAAACTAGTAAGAATAAAATAAGGAATTGTAAAAATTGTATAAACAGAATAAGAAATTCCTTTAAAAATGAAAATATTTAGAAAATTATTTACAAATTGATGAAATTTTAAAAAGAAATATGTAAATAAATTTAAAAATATAGAAGCAAATGTTTTAACAATATTAACTACAAAAATTTGTTTAAAACATTTTAGAAACTAAAAATTTTATAAAAAGGATAAATAAGTTTCCGAGAAAAAAAAACAAAAGAAAAGTAAATAAATTTACATAAAAAAAGACTTGAAAAAAAAAATTGTAATTGATTTTTAAAAATTAAATAATAATAATCTCTGTAAACTCCTAAAGTTTGTTACTATTTATATTTTTTCATTTTTTTCTATCCACGTTTTAAAACTTGAAGTGAAGTTAGTTAGTTTTTATATTTATTCATCTTTTTCTGTCCACGTTTTAAAATCCAAAGTGAAGTTAGTCCCTGCCTTTTGCTTCATTAATTTTAATTCTCTTTATCAGGAAATTTTAAAATTGTTTTAATTTAAGGACAAAATATGCAGATGAGGTAGCCTTAATGACAAGATATTGATTATGACTAACAATAGTTTATATATTACACACTTATATGAATTTAAATAATAATTTAGATTTTAAACTGTCGAATAGTCGAATTTATTAAAAATTCAAATAACGTTATTTTACTTTATTGGAAAAAATTAAAATTAAAAAATTAAATACAGTTTAAATTATTCTGTAACTTTTTAAACCATTTTTGAAGTTCTGAAACTTTCATCAAGTTACTGACTTTATTTAGAATTGCGCACTATTACTCGCTTTTTTATAAAAAAAAATCACTTTACTCACTTTTTTAGTAAAATGTCTATTCCAACTGCGGAAGGAAGGGGGTTCTAATATTAATAATTACCTGATTAAAAATTTTGGTTATAAATCAATTAGTTTTTTCATATTCTAATTACATCGTCAATTTTTTAATTACAATTTAAAAATATGTAATTTCTACACCTCTTTTCAATTATTTTTGTCGTTTTTAAAGTACTTTTGTCATCTCTAAATTATTATTGTCAATTTTCATGTATTTTTGCGATTCTGAACTTAATTTTTTCAAATATCAATTATTTTCTTCAGTTTTTAAATTATTGTCATGAATATTTAAATTTATTACACAAGTTTTCATTTACTTCTGACATTTTTCAATTATTTTCACATCATTTAAATTATTTTTTTCTATCTTTAAATTATTGACAGAAATATTAAAATTTTCAACACCAGTTTCTATTCTACTTTTGTTAATTTTTAATAATTTTATTCAAATTTCAATTACTTTTGTCATTATTTAAATATTCATTTTTCATTTTACGATTATTTTCTTCGTATTTATATTAATTTTGCAGTTTTAGAATTATTTCCTACACATTACAATTATTATTTTATTCAAATTATTGAATGCGACCTATTAATATTTAATATATAGAAATTATTATTATTGTTATATCTAATTTTAATTTTATTGTTACTTGAAATAAATTTTTAAATTTCATATTGTAATAAGATTTTGCCCGTAAATAAATAAATAAATAAATTGTTTTTTATTATCATTGATTTTTAAATTTATTATATTAGTTTACAATTATTTTCTACAAAATTCAATCACTCTCTTATTATTTCTATTATTGTCATGAGTTTATTAAATTTGTACATTTTTTTTCAATTAATTTCAGCAAATTTCAATTATGTTCTTAAACTTTAATTATTCTCTATACATTTTTGATTTTTACATCAGGTTTCAATTATTTATGTCATTATTGTATCAGTTTCTTAAAATTTCAATTGCTCGGTGAATTATTCAAGTACAGTCTTTAAATTTTTAATTTTATGCACCAGTTATTAATTATTTTTTTAAAATTAAAATTGCTTTTATCATTCTTCAATTATCTTCTTGTAATTTCAATTAATTTTAAAACTTTTTAATTAATTTTTTAAATTTCAATTATGTTCTTTAATTTTTAATTTATTGTCAGGAATATCCAAATTTTCTACAAAAATTCAATTCACTTTTGTTATTTTTCAATCATTTTCTTCAAATTCCAATTTCTTTTGTCATTAATCAATGATTTTTGTCACTTTCCAATTATTTTTTCATATTTTTGTTATATTGGCCATTTTAGAATTACTTTTTACTAATTGTAATTATTTTATTAAATTTCTTTTATTCTTAGGAACTTTTAATTTTCTTACACCTGTTTTCAATTATTTTCATCATTATTTTTATTGTCACGAATTTATTAATTTTTTTTACACCTTTTTCAATTATTTTCTTCAAACTTTAATTATTTTTTTCATATTTGAATTTTTTTTGACATTTTTGAATTATTCGCTTCAAATTTCAATTATTGTCTTTAAACTTCAATTAATTTCTTCAACCTTCAATTATTTTCCGCAAACTTATAATATTTTTTTTTAACTTTACTATTATTGTCTATAATTTTTTAATTTTTACACCAGTTTTGAATTATTTATTCCAATATTTTAATTGTTTTGACAAGTTTTCAAGTATTTTCTTCAAATTTGAATTTATTTAAAGTTATCAATTATTTTTTTCATTTATCAATTATTTTTTCAAATTACAACTATTTTTGTCAATATGCAAATATATTTGAGATTTTTGAATTATTTTCTTTAAATGTCATTTTTTTGTATATTTTTATTATTGTCATGAATTTATTAACTTTTGAAGATCAGTTTTCAATTATTTATGTCATTATTCAATTAGTTTCTTTACCTTTTAATTATATCTTCAATTTTGTAATTATTTCATATATCATTTTTCAATTAATGTATTAAATTTTTTATTTTTTACTTTATTTTCGAATATATTTTTCGTTTTTCATTAATTTTTTTCTAAATTTTAGTTACTTTTTATCATTTTTAAACTACATTCTACACATTTACATTTTTTTAATATTTTTAAATTATTTTTTTTTTATGTTTCAATTATTTTTTTGAAAATTCTTAATTCTACTATTTTTTTCAATTTTTCAACTATTGTCTAAAAAGTGTAACTTTTACACAAGCTTTTATAATTATTCATGTCATTATTCAATTCGTTTCTTTACTTTTTACTTATTTCTGCAATATCTCATTTATTGTGCAAAAATTTAATTTTTTTATACCAGCCTCAAACTTTTGTTTTAAAGTTTAATTATTTTTGTCATTCTTTAATTATTTTTTTGTTACTTCAATTATTTTTGAACCTTTCCAATTATTTACTTTAAATTCCAATTATTTCGTTTCAATTTTTGACATGATTTTTTATTTTTTAATCAATTTTTTAATTAGTTTTGTCATTTACAACTTTTTTTTCAAATTGAATTATTTTTGTCATTATTTAATTATTTTTTACATATTTCAATTATTTTTGCGATTTCCAAATTGTTTTTTTCTAATTTAAATGGCTTCTCCTGCTGGCGCAATTTTTTATCAGTAATATCAAACTCTATATTGCTTATTCATCTTTTTTATTGAAAAACTTACTATTTAATCACTTTTTTTTTATTTAAAAGCTTACTATTTCTTCACTTTTTTTACTTAAAAACTCATTATTTACACACTTTTTTAAATTAAAAAGTCCTTCTTTCACTATTTTTAATCTTGAAATCCACTGGCAGCCCTCCTTATTGGATAAATATTATTTATCGATTTGTTTTATTTATTATTATAGTTTAATTTCGAAATGCATGGAAAACATACATTTTATTCATTTTTACATTTTTCTCTTAAAATACACAATAAAAAGTTAGCACACCAAGTTTAATTAAATTTATAATCTATAATATCTTTATCTACACTTTTAAACCTCTAAAGTTTATGATTTTATTTTTTGTATTTTCATTCGCTTTTTGTAAATTTATGAAATATTATTTAATGATTCAGAAAAAAAAAATTTTTTAACATTATTTTTAAAATGCATCCTGTATTTAGTTTATTAAAATTTGTTTCTGTTTAAAAATCTTTTTTCATATTATTTTTTATTTTCATTCTGAATAAGTTTTGAAATTTTTCTTGTTAAATGAATGTGACATTTATTTTATAGTTTTTTTATCTTCCTTATATATATCTTTATAAATTTTTCTTTTTATTATAATTGTTTTTTATATTTCAGTTTGTTTTCAAAGATATTATATTTTTGCTTGTTTGAAATTTTTAATTTTCTCAAAGTTTGTCACATTTTCTTAAAAGACATTTAAGATCTTCAAAATACTGCTTTATTATTATTTATTACATGTTCTTAGTTTTTCTCATCCCTTCAAAACATTTGACGTTTTCAATTTCTTTCACTTCCCTGCAATTTTTTGAATTCATTTATAATGTTTTTAAATCATTTATTAGGTATATTTTTATGTATTCTTTCGTAATGCATTTTTTTTTTCTATCAGGACATATTTAAAATTTCAAAGAAATAGAAATTAGAATATTTTTAAATAGAATTATAAAATTCCTTACTGATAAATCAAACAATGATAAAAGAACATTGTCAAGGAAAAAAAAATTAGATTTAGCTAAAAATAAATTAAAGTTTGGCCTCCAAATTTTTAAAAAAATTTTTTCTTTTTTACAAATTCACAGTTTTTATGAAAAATAGGGGAATTAGGGATAAATTTTCAAAATAGGGAATTTTTAGCAAAAATAGGGGGGACTTCTGTAAAGGCTGAAAATATCGCTTTTAATTACCAATTTAAATAAATGGGTACAAATAAATAAAGAAAATAAAAGTAGGTGAAATTTCGAATAATAAATTTGTCAGAAAGTGTGATATAGGTTTATGATGAGAAATCGAAAATAAAAGTCGTTTTGTGCAAGAAAAGATAATTTAAAAAAAAAATGATTTCTTTTGGGAAACGGTAGAGTGTTTTTAAGCATAAGGCGTCCTCTTAAAGTAAAGTGATCACGTGTCAGCAATGAGTAGCTGGAGAAATTTATTGCCGAAAATGTGGTCCTGAGAAATGAAAGTGGCTTATAAAGAAATCGCAGCCAAAGTCGAATAACCGATACTGAAACCAGGGAATTCTTTGCCGCGAGCGAACTACTAAAGTTACCCTTTCAGACTCTTTCCGTTTCCGCCCATCGATAAGTCACCCTTTCTCAGACCCAGAGAAAAATAAAAGTTATTGTTTTCATGCTTTTTCGAAAATCTGTTGAGATTGCAAATTTCCTAACCAAATTAAACTATTTCTGTCTGCAAGCATTGTGAATTTCTCTCTCGGCAATTAAAATAATAATAAAAAAAGGTTTTTAATAAAAGAAAATTATTCAAAAGTAATTGCAAACAGTTTACTGTAAATATAGTAATTATAACTGTTATTTTCAATCTGCTTTACAAGGTAAAATCAATTTTTTAACGATCATTTTGAATTAGCATAGAAATGCAAATTTTGCCTTTTGATTTATAACGTGACATAAATACGTGAAGAGTTTCTTTTGAGAATAGAAGAAAGTTGTAATCACCTAAACAATGATTTTTGCATATTCTTAGGTTGGCAGGTAGTTTCTTGTCGATAAATAATAATTATAGTAACTAGAGAACAAACACAGTTTGAAATAAATTAATCACGATAGAAAGCAATTTATGCATTGAAACTATTGATTATATTTGAAAAAGTTTAAACATACAAAAGAGATGATTTAATGCGATCAGTGGAAAAAGAAAGTTATATTTCTATCGAAAAAATTTCAGGGTAAAGTAATTGAATGTAATAAATGATTTTCTTAAAAAACTGCAAATCATGCTGAAAATTATAAATTAGGTACTACTTACAAAATAGATTCGAAGTAGTAATTATTAGGCAATGAAACATGAAATTTATAAATAGGACGTTCCACGTCAAAGGAATCGTTTACTAATTTTTTTTCAATAACTCATAAGGGAAGATTTTTAAATCTTTTTTACCTCATACTTACCCAGAAAGTTATTTTCTTTAATAAATAGCATATTAATTTAGAAAAAGATTTATAAACTGGTAAATAGAAAAATTGGAGATTTTTTTTTTTTAGGAAATTATCAAATTAAAGAAATTGGCAAAGTATGAAATGTGAAAATGGAAGGCTTTTAATAGAATTTGGAAAAGTGAATAGAACATTTCAAACGTGGTGTCCAGTATGATTCGTAGGTTAAATGTTGTAATTAGAAAAAGCGTGAAAGGAATGACAAATAATAATAAATACTGGAAAACTGAATGTGCATGTTCTGATAAAGACATCGGTAAGCAAACTCCTAAAAGTTTGTCTCGTTGTAATCAGGGTTTTCAAAATCAAAACAATCGAAAAGCAGAAAATGTAGCCATTTTAAAATTCAATCGACTCAGGTAAAAAGGGCTTTGAGTGTCTTCCTAGAGGAGCGCCGGGCTTTGGTCAGGACTCAGAGAGACAATGTGACAAAACAAAAAGAAGAATTTTGACAAAGAGGGCATTGAGTGACTTCCTAGAGAAGCGCCGGGCTCTGGTCAGAACTTGGAGAGAGACATTTTAATAAAATACAAATATGAACTTTGACAAAGAGGGCGTTGAGTGTTTTCTCAGAGAAGCGCTATGCTCTGGTCTGAACTTAGAGACATTGTAATAAAATAAAAAGATTAATTTTGACAAAGAGGGCGCTGAGCGACTTCTTAGAGAAGCGCCATGCATGCTCTGGTCAGATCTCTAAGAAAGTATAATTTGTTAAAAATTAGAACATCAAAAACAATAATAATAATAGTAATAATAGAAGTAAGGAAATATAAATAAACATAAAATAGTAAATTAATTTAAAACTAAAAAATTTTGAAAATATAATAGATGTAAATTTATTTGAAAAAGATTTTTCAAAAAGTGAACCAATTTAATTGACAAAAAAGTAATTATTGCAGTTAACAACGATGACAAATTTAAATTAGGTCCAAGTAAGGTTTCTTTACGTTGAATCTGTTTTAATGTGTAAGCTGACAGAGAGGTCTCAAACAAGTATAAAAATTGTCTTATCACAAGCACAATTATTTATCATCATTTTCGACTGTAAACGTAATTATAATGATTTTTAGAACACATTGTAATACTAAAAATGTATAACCTCTACCAAATTTATCTTAAAAAATAGGATATTAAAAATTCCATTTATTGAAGAGGTCGGACAAGTAAATTCAGCAACTTTGTCAAAATCTTTAATTGGAAAGTTCAGGATAGTTATAAAGCAGAAAAAGTACTTTTATAACCCTAGAAAAAAAAGTCTTTTTATCATGTTGAAAATAAAAGGTAATAACAATAATAATATTAAAAATAATAACAATTTATAAATACATTACTAGAAATCATTAGATCAAGCAATAAAAAAATAATAAAATTAATAAATAAAATAAAAAACAAATTAATTAATTAATAAAAATAAATAAATAATAATAATAAATAAAATAATAATAATAAAATTTATTGAAAAATTAAATTAAAAAAAAAAAAATTGGGATAAAATACTTCTTTCTCTATCTGGAATCAATAAATAAATAAGATATAATAATAAAATAAACACATTCAGTGTTTTTTCACAATTAAAAAGTTGAAAAACAGACAAAATTGCAGAGTTGTTTAACTTTCAATGATTGTTTTATTGTCAAAATAAATTCATAGAACATTTGTTTTCTTATTCAGGTAGAATTTTTGAAATCATATGAGATTTTAAATAAATTGTTTGAGTTTGCATGTATGTTTCGTGTGCATCACAGTCTTTATAATTATAAAATTAATAGAAAACTGATTCAGAGAAATAAATTTAGTTTCCTTTATTTACATGTTGTTAATTACAACATCTTTACAAAGAGTGCCTTGATTTGATAAAATAAAATTAACTAAAAAGTCATAATATATAATGAATTGTATGACGTTAAGTAGTCAATGAAATCAACAAAGAAGTTTTTGAGTTTTTTGGATTTAATTTCTATTACGATGATGTATAGTTATAACATACCTTACAAAAGTATTCAATGAAAAATGGCAGAGAAAAAATTACAAAATTTCAAAATGTTTCCATTTGTTAATCATAACTTGGCTTACAAAAGAAATATGGAATTTTATATATAAAAAGAAGGAAAATATATTAGGAAACGTGTAAAGGTAATTTTCACAATCCCTATTCGAAAGAATACAAATAATTTTGATTTGTTGTTATCAGTAGGAACAGTTTTGAACAACACATTAAAAATCCTGAAATTTTATGGGATATAATAAAAGTAAAAATTAACTCATTAGTTTAGTAATTTATTAAGGTTTAAAGAAATTCTTAAAAAACATAAATTTGGTTGTCTTAAATTAGAACTTAAAGTTGTTGCTCAAAAGGAATAGCACTTCAGCTTTGTCTTATAAAGAAAATGATAAGAGTAAGATTTTCTTAATCAAATGCATCGCGAGGAAAGATATATTTATTTAAAATTATGAAGCTAATTTTTGATTCCGAAAAATCTTTATAAGCTCTGAAGGTGAATTAGAAAAAATAAAACTCATCATCGAGAAATTTCTTCAAAAATTTGGTCAATTTTATAAAATGTATATCAAAAATACATGTAATGTTTAATAACAACATTTTTTTTATGATAAGAGAACAAAATAATAATAAAATTTAAAAAAATAAATAAATAAATAAATAAATAAAATAAATAAAATAAAATAATAATAAATTATATAAAAATACAAAATTCAGAAAATTAAAACTTACGATCGATTCATGAATTAAATTTAATTATTAACTCTAAATGGGAAAATACATTTTTTGTATCCAAGTCAAAATGATAGACGTTGATGCATTTACTTCTTGTTTCATCTGTTTCATAATCTATTATTTTGAGAGAGTATTTATTCTAATTATTAAAAATTAAAAAATTTCCATTTTTTGTGTAAAGAAGTATTTCATTCTTGCCTAGTGCTAAGGAGGTTATATAAAATAAAGCGTTTATTGAAAAATAAATTTTCCACCACACATGCACGAAAACCTCGTGTTTTCGTTCGCCTTAAGCGGGGCAGAACTTACAGTTTTTAGGTCAGTGAACGTTAGAGGTAAAAAAACTTCCGAACAGTGAAAAAAACTCTCATCGCGCAGGCGCATTGCGCACTAAATAATAAACAAAAGAGTTAGTGAATTTACTCACATTAACAACTGCACGAGGGTGCGAACTTTGAAGCAATTTTTAATATTCAAAAGTATTTCAAAAAACGATTAAATGAAAACCAACTGTTAAGAACTCCTTTATCAATTAAATGAATTGCGTTATGTATTAGAAACAAATTAAATATCTTCTCATTTTAGATGAGTATGTTTAAAAAAAAAAAAAAGTTTAAAAGTTGTTAAAAAAGGACATTGAATATCGGATCAAAACGATTTTCTATTATCAGGCTCTTAAAAAATATAATTGAGCAAATGAGTATATATCGACACAGAGGTAATTGAATACAGTAATAAATGAAGCACAGTAAAATTCATGTATTTACATCAACTACAATAAAATGTGGAGTAAATCAGAAAAATCTCTTAATGGACAGATCTCAAACATTTGTTCATTTTATAACTGTCCAGAGATTTAACTCAACTTTGCTATAAGTTAAAGCGTTCAAACCTTAAAGATTGTTTAATTTTCTAAATTGAAGATTAAGAAATATTAAAAATGAAGAAGCAAATTTTATATTCGTTGAAACGTAGTACTTAAGAGCACTAAGTTTGACAATAAACTTTAACTCACATTTTGACCTAAAGGACGAGAAGACGAAATATAATTGTAAAATCAAACGAACTTACCTAAGTGAAGTTCGATTTCAATTATATGAGTCTTCTCGTCCGAATAGGTCAAACCCCTCCCTAAAAGAAAAGAGAATTATTCAAATTACCCACCCCTAAAAATTATCTGTCGCGAGTTTAAGGCTCTAAAATAATGAGGAACGAGGAAATGGGAAGTAGACAGCTGGGGTCAGCGCACCAACTGTACAAAATAAAAACCGCGAAATTTAAAAATCTGTGGAATGGACCGGGCAACTAACGTTACTACACCTTTTGACCTATGCGGACGAGAAGACTCATATAATTGAAATCGAACTTCACTTAGGTAAGTTCGTTTGATTTTACAAGTTTATTTAATATTATATTCAATTGTTCAAATATTTCCATCAATTCTTAATTTATTTTAAAAAATTTCATTTCATTTTTCAGTTTTCAACTTTTTTTCTACATTCAATAATTCTCGGGTTTTATCAATAAATTTTTCAATTTTTATTTATATTTTTTTAATTTCAATTAAATTCTTCAATTTTCAACTAACTCTTCAACATTAAAAATTCTCGGCTTTTTCAATTAATTTCTTCAATTATAAAAATTCTTTCAAATTTCGTTTCAACAATTTTCTTTAATTTTGTCCTTTCTTTAATTTTCTACAACTATTTTTTTTCAGTTCCTCATTATTTTCTTCAAATTATAATTCCATTTGTAAATTTTCAATTTTTTGTTAACACTTTTTTTAAGGGCATGTGATGATAATGCTAAACTTGTCCGTAAACTTTCTCCTAAAATACTAAATATTTTGAGACCAAACTTTGTAGAATTACTTGAAATACCATAAGAATGGTCTCTCTGACCCAATTTTGTTTCATTTTTGTGATTAAACTAATTTTTTTTCGATTTTAAGAATTTTTGAAAATTTTGAAAAATCAGGATATTTTAAAATAATTTAGTTTCAAGACAACAATGAAACAAAATTGGGTCAGAGAGACCATTCTAATGGTATTTCAAGTAATTCTACAAAATTTGGTTTGCAAATATTCAGTATTTTAGGAGAAAGTTTACGGACAAATTTAGCATTATCATCACATGCCCTTAACACAATTATTTTTTTCCACAACAATAAATTTCTTTAATTTTAGATACAGTTGTTTAATTGTATTCTACAAATTTTAACTCCATTCTTCAATTTTTAATTATTCTATTTCAATTTTCAATAAATTCTTTAATATGCAATAATTCTCTGATTTTAAAATGTTTTTTAACAATCATAACAATTGTTTCAAATTACCCATTCAATTGTTTAATTCTATAACTATTTTTAAAAATTTTTAATTATTTTTTAAATTTTCAATTCAATTCTTCAGTTTTCAATTTTCTTCTGTATTTAATAATTATGTGCTTTTTTAAATTACTTTTTTCAATTTTTATTGTATTTTTTAAATTTCAATTACATTCTACAATTATCAATTATTTTCATCAAGTTCAATTTTTTTCCTTTTTCAATTTAGTTGTTCAATTTAAAATTATTCCAATCATTTTCCTAAGTTATCAATTGTTTAGTTCAAATTTAATGTTTATTTGTTTAATTTTTTTCAATATTTTTTCAAATTGTTTATTATTCTGGACATTTTTCAAATTTTGTTTTCAATTGTCAACTATTTTCGTCATGTTTCAGATATTTTTTACCATTTTGCAATTGTTCTCGTTATTTTTCAATTATTTCGTTCAATTATTTCGTACAATTTTGTTAATTTTTATATATTTTCTTAAAATTTTAGAATTATTCTTTAATTTTTTTTCTTTTTTTTTCTCTCTTGTCGATTATTCTTGACAGTTTGCGACAGTTTTAGGAACTTAAATATTAAAAATAAATTTCAATATCTTTTTAAATTTTCTTCTTATAACTGCATTTGTGGAAGACTATTTCGAGGACTATTCTAAAGAGTGCTCTTAATAATTTTTACCGACTTTTCCACTCGAATTTAACACCACTTTTTGTTTTCACTATAAATTCGCCACTTTTTGAGCATCAATAATAAATCCAACGTATTTATAACGACAAATTATCTAATTACAAGAATCCTTAAGAAAAAAATTTTTTGTTTTAAAATTTACAACCGTATTCACATTTTTTAATGAGGTGGCCGACAGCTGTCTGGTTACAAGATTTAACAAGACAATAGTCGGCCACCTTAAAAAATCTATTAAAAATTTTTTTTTTTTAATTACTCGAGCTTAAACCTCTTTATTGAGATGTTAGGAACTTGAATATTAAAAATAAATTTCAATATCTTATCAAATTTTTTTGTTATAACTGCATCTTTGGAAAAATATTTTACAGAGAATTCTTAATAACTCACCGTCTTTTCCACCCGAATTTAACACTACTTCTTGTTTTCACTATAAACTCGCTACTATTTGAGCACCAATAATGAATCCAACGTATTTCTAACGACAAATCATGTAATTACCAGAATCATGAAGAAAAAAAATTTTTTGTTCTAAATTTTACAACAGTATTCACATTTTGCTGTAAGGTGGACGACAACTATAGGGTGGCCGACAACTGTCTGATTTACCCTATATTCTTTAAATTTCAATTCCGTTCTTAAAGTTTAAATTATTTTCTTCAGTTTTTAAATATTTTTTACAATTTTGAAATTAATTCTTTAATATTAAATAATTCCTGGCTCTTTTCAATTATAAAAATTGTTTAAAAATTTTAATTGAATTATTTAATTCTACAACTATTTTCTTTAATTCTTCATTATTTTCTTCAAATTTCAATTCAATTTTTCAATTTCCAATTATTTTCTTTAATCATAAAAATTTGTTGCCTTCTTTTTTTCGTTCATGAAGAGGTTTCTTTAATTTTAAATACAATTTTTTAATTATTTTCTTCAATTTTTAATTATTTTCTCCTTTTTTCAAAAATTATCGAGTATTTTCAATTACTTTTTTCAATTTTTAAGTAAATTCTTTAAATATCAATTCCATTTTTCAATTTTCAATTATTCTGAATAATTATCGGTCTTTTTAAATTACTTTTTTCGGTTTTTAAGTATTTTCTATAAATTGCAATTCCGTTTTTCAATTTTCAATTATTTTCATTATTTTTAAATTATTTTCTTCAATTTTTGATTATTTTTTTAAATTTACAATTAATTCTTTAATATTAAACAATTCCTGGCTCTTTTTAATTATAAAAATTGTGTTTAAATTTCAATTCGATTATTCAATTCTACAACTATTTTCTTCAATTTTTCATTATTTTCTTCAAATTTCAATTCCATTTTTCCATTTTTTTTTCGTTTATGCATAATTTTATTTAATTTTAAATACAATTGTTTAATTATTTTCATCATTTTTCAATTATTTCTCCTATTTTCAATAATTATCGGTTTGTTTAAATTACTTTTTTCGGTTTTTAAGTATTTTCTATAAATTAAAATTCCATTTTTAAATTTTCAATTATTTTCATTATTTTTAAATTATTTTCTTTAATATTAAACAATTCCTGGCTCTTTTTAATTATAAAAATTGTGTTTAAATTTCAATTCGATTATTCAATTCTACAACTATTCTCTTCAATTTTTCATTATTTTCTTCAAATTTCAATTCCATTTTTCAATTTTTTTTTCGTTTATGCATAAGTTTATTAAATTTTAAATACAATTGATTATTTTTTTTCTTCATTTTTCAATTATTTCTCCTATTTTCAATAATTATCGGTTTGTTTAAATTACTTTTTTCGGTTTTTAAGTATTTTCTATAAATTAAAATTCCATTTTTAAATTTTCAATTATTTTCATTATTTTTAAATTATTTTCTTTAATATTAAACAATTCCTGGCTCTTTTTAATTATAAAAATTGTGTTTAAATTTCAATTCGATTATTCAATTCTACAACTATTCTCTTCAATTTTTCATTATTTTCTTCAAATTTCAATTCCATTTTTCAATTTTTTTTTCGTTTATGCATACCCTATTTAAAAACCTTACGTAAGATCTGATGTTGGATCTTAGGTAAGACCTTAGGTAAGATCTTAGGTAAGTTCTTATGTGATTTCTTATGTAAAAAATGACGTAAGATCTTACGTGTGCATTTGGCAAAAGATCTTACCCAAGTTCTTATGTAATTTCTTAGGTAAGTTCTTATGTAAGTTCATAGGTTCGGCCAAAAATAAAAAAATTTAATTTTCATATTTTTAATTTTAAAAAACTGTATATTCAAAAAATAAATTAAAGTTTAAAATCTAAATTCATTAAATTTAATTAATTAAAATTAATTAAAATTAAATTTTAAAATAGAAGATAGAAAAATCTTTTTATAAATTTAATTTTTAGACATTTTTCAAAATGTCTGAAAAAAAATATTTAAAAAAATTATTAATCATAAGGTCATTCATAACCATTCATAATAGTTTGACGCACTTTTATTTTTTGTTAGAGGAAAGACATCTTGTGTCTTATCCTTTTAAAATGCTTATTTCTTGATCCATATATAATACCTAAGAGTTCGGTCTCATTTGTGAGGCAGAATGATGGCAGCCCTCTGGCGGCGAACCGAAGAAACAATGTCGCGGGATTACTCAGTTTCAAACCGTTTCACCTGTAAAGTGTATAAGTCACGATAGTTTGTTTACATTGTGCAATGCTTCAAGTAAAAGGTTAAAAATTGGTTAAATTAAAATTTTTTAAATAAAGTGTGGCGCATTAATAATTATAAGATGTGAGGAGAACGAGAAATTAGTGAATATGTACGTGACAGTTATAATATTGGTAAGTTTTTATAAGATAATTGTCTTTAAACATTTTAATAAAAGTAGGGTTATTGTTTTGAAATGTATTATATTCCATTTAAATAATAATACTAATTTGTTCAAATTACATATTGTTTATAATTAATTATTAATTTATTAATATAATTTCGAAATATCTATTTTAATATTAATTTAACTAGTTTTGTCAAAGTAAAACTAAAATTTATAACAAGCTTTTTTATTAAATAACTGTTTTGAATATAAAATAATGTTTAAATATATGTGTTTAAATATTTAGTTATAAAATTTTTATTAATATAATTAAATAAAGAATTAAATGATATATTTTTAAACATGTTTTGTACAATTTAAATTTTTCTTTATTTAAACTATATAATTTTAAAATAAAATTCATAAAATATCATCACCATTACTTTAACCATTAGGCTAAATTTAAATTTAAATATAAAATAATAAAATAAATATACTTAAATATAAAATAAAATATTTATTGAATTTAATACTATCTTTATTAAATTTTAATTTTTAAATTTAATCAAATCTATCATTATAAAACATAATGTACTTAATAGTTCTTCAATTTATTTTTAAATTATAAATGATCTTATTGTTTATTACAATAAATAACATTATAAAATAACATAATAAATATGCTTGCTATTTACCCTACCCTAATATATAACAAATAAATATAAATAATTGATAAATAAAAGGATTTTATTGTTTTTTAATTAATAATAGTATTTTTATTTAACAGTTACAAATATTCAGGTTTTTACATTAAGCTTTATAATACTATAAATTACAAATTGTATTTAACTTAATACTAAACAAGTCAATTAAACAGTGTTTTATAAAACTATTTTACACATTATTGGCGTTCCCAAAAATTTTATTGATTAATCCATTAATGCTAAAATATATTGAAATTGGAAAAAATTGTAATAAATAATAATTCTTATTTTTTCCAGAAATATTGGAATACAAAAAATTTCTATTCTAAAGAAATTCCTCAACAGATGCTGTAGACTTATCAATATTTTGAAAATAAAGCTCCAAATCATGTTGATATTACCTTCGGATTCCTATGTACACCTTCGTCTGTGTTAAAAGTTATAATACTTTGAAGTAATATTTGAAAAAAAAAAACATATTTTTAAAAAGGAAAAAATGAGCATTAAAGATTAATGTAAATAATAATAATAATAACAATAATATAAGGCAACTAATATTTTTTGATTTTTTTGCAGGGAATCAACAACCAAAAAATATCCAAAGATGTTCGAATAACCAGCAGCCTTGATTTACAATTGATCCGTTATCAAGAGGCGACACCACCAGAGCAGCAAATCCAATACGAAAAAAACCATGGTTTCCAAAATAACAATTTAGTTCGTGAAGATACCACACTAAAAGAAAAATGTGATTGAGTCTTCTAAATTGAAAACTTACACCTTCAAACAGGTATTTTCGGTAATTTCAAAACACTTAACAATTATTCTCTGACCACTCAGACACAAATTGAAATTTTACTTTTAAAAACAACAAATTAATCACTTTTTTCTCTTTAAAAACATAATATTTAATCTTCTAACACAGAAATAAATGCCTTATTTTTCTCTAAGTGAAACTCTTCAATATTCCTTTGAAAAGTTATACTGGACAGTAATTAATATTAAATACACATGCTTCAATTTAATACATTACCATACTTTTTATGTAAAAATTTATTAACAATATTTCAATTTTTAAAATTATTCTTCCCGGTAAAATTTCTCACATACAAAACACCTCACCCGCTTCTAAGAAAAATTTTATTTAGAAACCCAATTTGCAAAATTATGCTGCCCAGTAATTAACTTTTTTCGTAATTGAAAACAACAAATTATTATTGACTTTTACTTCTTTAAAAAACATTTTTAAATTTCTAACACAGAAATAAGTTTCGTATTCTTCTCTAAGTAAAATTATTCAGAATTGCAATTTTGAAAAATTATACTCTGGATATTAAAAACTCATTTTTTAATTTAATACATTACCAAATTTTCTTAATCTTTTCGACAGTAAAAGTTTTTGAAAAATTCCAAATTACAAAATTTTTTCATTTTAAAAAATTACTAATTAATCATTTTTGTCTCTTAAAAATACATAACTCATATTTTTACATAATAAAATTAAGAAAAAAGATATCTCATATCCCAATTTGAAAAATATAACTGCACAGAAATTAATTCTTCCTTTCTTCGAAAATTCCCGCATGGATCGTAATAATATTCATATTGTAATTCTATATTGTATATCTATATTCTTCTTTTAGTGAAACTCTTCAATATTTCAATTTTGAAAAATATTTCTCGTCAGTTACTATCTTTTTTCGTGTTTCAAAAAAAAAAATAGTTTTTTTTGCTTTTTACCAACAAATTTTTCAATTTCACACTTTCAAACAAGTTTCCAATCCTTCTCTCAGTAAAAATTCATTTTTTATTCTAATTAACAAAACTAGACTGCCCAGTAATTAATTTTTTAAAATCTTATTTGAATTTCTTGAATAAAATCTACCTTATGACCCTATTCTAAGTAAAATTTAATTTGCAAAATTATAATCCCCAGTAATACATTTTTTTCGTCTTTGAAAACAACTCATTAATCATTTTGTTTTTGAAAAAACCTATTTTAGCGTCGAACATACAAAGAAGTTTCTGATTATTTTCTGAATAAGAATTTATTCAAAATTTCAATTTTACAAAATTATCCTGGACAGTAATGAATTTTTTTTTATTTTAAAAATAACTTATTTAATCATTTTGGATATTAAAAACACTTGCTTCAATATAATACATTCCCACAATTTTTATCTTTCTGACGGTGGTAATTTTTTAAAAATTCCAATTTTCAAAATTATTTGTCCCGGTATCTAATTTTTGTCGTTTTCAAAAATTCCTTATTAATAAGTTGTTTAAATACAAACTAATTTCTTATTCTTTTCTGAATAAAAAATATCTCAGAATCCAACTTGCAAAATATATCTAGACAGTAATGAACTTTTTTCGTTTGAATAAAAACGTAAATAATTATTTTTGCGTCTTTACAACAATTTCACACTCACAAATAAGTTTTAAATTCTTGCATTAGAAAAACTTTATTTAATATTCGAATCAAAAGAACTAAGCTGGCTCCTAGTAAATTTTTTAGATTTTCATAACATCTCATTAGTTATGTAAATTGTAAATTTCAATATATTTTTACTTAGGGAAGAATTACAAACTTGTTTGAAGAAGGGCAGGATTAAAAACTTGTTTGTAAGAAGAAATTGAATAACTTGTTTTTAAGTTGCGAAAAAAATTATTTATATATTTTTAAAAACGAAAAAAGTTAACTACGGTCCAGTTAAATTTTGTAAATTGGAATGTGAGATAAATTTTTATTCAGAGAAGAAAAAGAAATTGATTTGTATGTATGAAATTGAATTATGTTTTTTTAAAAGCCAAAAGTGATTAATTTTTAATGTTAAAAGCGACAAACATTAGATACCAGGCTAAATAAATTTGTATATTGAAATTTTTAAAAAATTTACACTGACGGAAAAATGATGAAAATGTGAGAATACATTAAACTGATGCGTGTGCTTTTCATATCCAAAAATAATTAATTTAGAATTTTCTTAAATAGAAAGAATTAATTACTGTCAAGTATAATTTTGTAAATTGGAATTTTAAATAAATTCTTACTAAGAGACGAATAAGTAACTGGTTTGTATGTGAGAAATTTAATTATATGTTTCTAAGAAACAAAAAATATTAATTAGGTATTTTTAAAATCAGCAAAAATAAAATACATGAAAAAATAATTTTGTAAATTTGGAATTTTTAAAAATTTGCACTATCGGAAAAATAAAAAAATTAGCACCAAATTTGTTCGCTGTGGTATCAAATATATTAACTGTTTCAACAAATTTGCACAGCAAACATTAATTTACTGTTACAATATAAATATTACGATCCATGCGGGAATTTTCGAAGAAAGGAAGAATTAATTTCTGTGCAGTTATATTTTTCAAATTGGGATATGAGATATCTTTTTTCTTAATTTTATTATGTAAAAATATGAGTTATGTATTTTTAAGAGACAAAAATGATTAATTAGTAATTTTTTAAAATGAAAAAATTTTGTAATTTGGAATTTTTCAAAAACTTTTACTGTCGAAAAGATTAAGAAAATTTGGTAATGTATTAAATTAAAAAATGAGTTTTTAATATCCAGAGTATAATTTTTCAAAATTGCAATTCTGAATAATTTTACTTAGAGAAGAATACGAAACTTATTTCTGTGTTAGAAATTTAAAAATGTTTTTTAAAGAAGTAAAAGTCAATAATAATTTGTTGTTTTCAATTACGAAAAAAGTTAATTACTGGGCAGCATAATTTTGCAAATTGGGTTTCTAAATAAAATTTTTCTTAGAAGCGGGTGAGGTGTTTTGTATGTGAGAAATTTTACCGGGAAGAATAATTTTAAAAATTGAAATATTGTTAATAAATTTTTACATAAAAAGTATGGTAATGTATTAAATTGAAGCATGTGTATTTAATATTAATTACTGTCCAGTATAACTTTTCAAAGGAATATTGAAGAGTTTCACTTAGAGAAAAATAAGGCATTTATTTCTGTGTTAGAAGATTAAATATTATGTTTTTAAAGAGAAAAAAGTGATTAATTTGTTGTTTTTAAAAGTAAAATTTCAATTTGTGTCTGAGTGGTCAGAGAATAATTGTTAAGTGTTTTGAAATTACCGAAAATACCTGTTTGAAGGTGTAAGTTTTCAATTTAGAAGACTCAATCACATTTTTCTTTTAGTGTGGTATCTTCACGAACTAAATTGTTATTTTGGAAACCATGGTTTTTTTCGTATTGGATTTGCTGCTCTGGTGGTGTCGCCTCTTGATAACGGATCAATTGTAAATCAAGGCTGCTGGTTATTCGAACATCTTTGGATATTTTTTGGTTGTTGATTCCCTGCAAAAAAATCAAAAAATATTAGTTGCCTTATATTATTGTTATTATTATTATTATTTACATTAATCTTTAATGCTCATTTTTTCCTTTTTAAAAATATGTTTTTTTTTTTCAAATATTACTTCAAAGTATTATAACTTTTAACACAGACGAAGGTGTACATAGGAATCCGAAGGTAATATCAACATGATTTGGAGCTTTATTTTCAAAATATTGATAAGTCTACAGCATCTGTTGAGGAATTTCTTTAGAATAGAAATTTTTTGTATTCCAATATTTCTGGAAAAAATAAGAATTATTATTTATTACAATTTTTTCCAATTTCAATATATTTTAGCATTAATGGATTAATCAATAAAATTTTTGGGAACGCCAATAATGTGTAAAATAGTTTTATAAAACACTGTTTAATTGACTTGTTTAGTATTAAGTTAAATACAATTTGTAATTTATAGTATTATAAAGCTTAATGTAAAAACCTGAATATTTGTAACTGTTAAATAAAAATACTATTATTAATTAAAAAACAATAAAATCCTTTTATTTATCAATTATTTATATTTATTTGTTATATATTAGGGTAGGGTAAATAGCAAGCATATTTATTATGTTATTTTATAATGTTATTTATTGTAATAAACAATAAGATCATTTATAATTTAAAAATAAATTGAAGAACTATTAAGTACATTATGTTTTATAATGATAGATTTGATTAAATTTAAAAATTAAAATTTAATAAAGATAGTATTAAATTCAATAAATATTTTATTTTATATTTAAGTATATTTATTTTATTATTTTATATTTAAATTTAAATTTAGCCTAATGGTTAAAGTAATGGTGATGATATTTTATGAATTTTATTTTAAAATTATATAGTTTAAATAAAGAAAAATTTAAATTGTACAAAACATGTTTAAAAATATATCATTTAATTCTTTATTTAATTATATTAATAAAAATTTTATAACTAAATATTTAAACACATATATTTAAACATTATTTTATATTCAAAACAGTTATTTAATAAAAAAGCTTGTTATAAATTTTAGTTTTACTTTGACAAAACTAGTTAAATTAATATTAAAATAGATATTTCGAAATTATATTAATAAATTAATAATTAATTATAAACAATATGTAATTTGAACAAATTAGTATTATTATTTAAATGGAATATAATACATTTCAAAACAATAACCCTACTTTTATTAAAATGTTTAAAGACAATTATCTTATAAAAACTTACCAATATTATAACTGTCACGTACATATTCACTAATTTCTCGTTCTCCTCACATCTTATAATTATTAATGCGCCACACTTTATTTAAAAAATTTTAATTTAACCAATTTTTAACCTTTTACTTGAAGCATTGCACAATGTAAACAAACTATCGTGACTTATACACTTTACAGGTGAAACGGTTTGAAACTGAGTAATCCCGCGACATTGTTTCTTCGGTTCGCCGCCAGAGGGCTGCCATCATTCTGCCTCACAAATGAGACCGAACTCTTAGGTATTATATATGGATCAAGAAATAAGCATTTTAAAAGGATAAGACACAAGATGTCTTTCCTCTAACAAAAAATAAAAGTGCGTCAAACTATTATGAATGGTTATGAATGACCTTATGATTAATAATTTTTTTAAATATTTTTTTTCAGACATTTTGAAAAATGTCTAAAAATTAAATTTATAAAAAGATTTTTCTATCTTCTATTTTAAAATTTAATTTTAATTAATTTTAATTAATTAAATTTAATGAATTTAGATTTTAAACTTTAATTTATTTTTTGAATATACAGTTTTTTAAAATTAAAAATATGAAAATTAAATTTTTTTATTTTTGGCTGAACCTAAGAACTTACATAAGAACTTACCTAAGAAATTACATAAGAACTTGGGTAAGATCTTTTGCCAAATGCACACGTAAGATCTTACGTCATTTCTTACATAAGAAATCACATAAGAACTTACCTAAGATCTTACCTAAGATCTTACCTAAGATCCAACATCAGATCCTACGTAAGGTTTTTAAATAGGGTAAGTTTATTAAATTTTAAATACAATTGATTATTTTTTTTCTTCATTTTTCAATTATTTCTCCTATTTTCAATAATTATCGGTCTTTTTAAATTACTTTTTTCGGTTTTTAAGTATTTTCTATAAATTGCAATTCCATTTTTTAATTATTTTCATTATTTTTAAATTATTTTCTTCAATTTTTGATTATTTTTTTAAATTTTCAATTAATTTTTCAATATTAAATAATTCCTGACTCTTTTTAATTCCTTTTGATTATTCAATTCTAGAACTATTTTCTTCAGTTTTTCATTATTTTCTTCAAATTTCAATTGCATTTATCATTTTTTTTTTCGTTTATGAATAAGTTTCTTTAATTTTAAATACAATTGATTAATTATTTTCTCCTATTTTAAAAAATTATCGAGTTTTTTCAATTACTTTTTTCAATTTTTAAGTATATTCTTTCAATTACAGGGTGGCCACGTGTCAGTAAAGTCAGGGAAATGACAGGGAAAAAATTTTTTGTCAGTAAAGTCAGGGATATGACAGGGAAAAAAGTTTTTCGTCAGGGAAGATAAAGAAATTGAGACAGACCATAGGGCGGTCAAAGTTACTATTTTTTTTGACAAAAATCTTTAGACAAACTCAAAAATGAATCAATTTTTTCTTTTTTGAAAATACTTATAAACGTTTGTACAATAAAGCTTAACTACTAAACTAACTTAACATTAACTATTGTTTAGACAATCTAAAAATTGTTCGTAAACATTCTAAATTGTATTAGGCCAATAGTGACGAATTAATTTTACAAAAGAAACGAATTCTAAGTATGTAATGAAAATTTTTGAAGTGATTATATCGAAATACCTTGAAATCACTCTAAAAAAATGATTTTTTATATTTTATAAAGTTATTAACATTTTTTTTAGTTAATATTAAAAGTCTTGATTTTTCATTATCAACTTAAGCGTTATAGTATAAACATTTATGAGTATTTTTAAAAAAATAACATTAAAATTGATTTATTTTTGAGTTGTTGGCAGATTTTTGTCTTTGCTCTGAATAAAAAAATTTTTGTTAGGGAATTTCATTGTGAAGTCAGTAAAATGTCAGGGAAATGACAGGGAAATTGATAAACTAAATCTTGTGGCCACCCTGAATTACAATTCCATTTTTCTATTTTCAATTATTTTCAATAATTATCGGTTTTTTGAAATTACTTTTTTCGTTTTTTATGTATTTTCTATAAATTGCAATTCCATTTTTTAATTTTTAATTATCTTCATTATTTTTAAATTATTTTTTTCAATTTTTGATTTTTGATTTTTAATTTTAAATTAATTCTGTAATATTAAATAAGTCCTGACTCTTTTTAATTCAATTCGATTATTCAATTCAACAACTATTTTCTTCAAATTTTAATTCTATTTTTCAATTTTTTTTTCGTTTATGAATAAGTTTCTTTAATTTTAAATTTAATTATGAAATTATTTTCTTCAATTTTTAAATATTTTCTCTTATTTTCAATAATTATCGAGTTTTTTCAATTACTTTTTTAAATTTTTAAGTATATTCTTTAACTTGCAGTTCCATTTTTCAATTTTCAATTATTTTCTTCGATTTCAGTTTATTTCTATTTTCAATGCGGTTATTGAATTTACAATTATTTTCAATAATTATTCCTATAATTTTTTTAATTTTTCCGTTTACAATTATTTTTTTTAAATTTAATATTTATTCTTATTTTATTTTATTTAAAATTTTTTTTAGATAATCTAGCCATTCTTTGAATTTTGTTTTTAATTGTCAATTATTTTCCTCTTTGTTTTTATAATTTTTTTTCAATTATTAATTATTTCTTCAACTTTCAATTTATTTTCTAAATTTTTTAATTATTTTCTTTGATTTTCAATCCAGTCTTTCAATTTTCATTTATTCCCAACAGTTATTCCTATAATTTAGTTAATTTTCGAATTATTTTTTCATAACAAATATAACTGTTCGATCCGGATCCTCAATTGTGCAATTTTCCACCCATTTTTCGAATTTCGTTCACAAATTATCAATTTTCTTTTATTTTGCGAATTTTTTAAATTTTGACTTAATTTTAATTTATATAGTTTTATTAATCGTAAAAAAGTATTCACTCACCTATTTATAAATAGGTGATTTTACATTGTCAATTAAATAAACAGCACAGAAAGCAGGCGCATTGCGCCTACAATATAGGGTTTCGTGGTCTTCTGTTACTCTATGTTTCCGTCTGTCTCACATGCAATCTGAAAAGCTGAATAACATAGGAAACTTAAAGTGACACAGGCTACTTGAAGTGATATAGGCTACTTGAAGTGAGATAGGCTACTTGAAGTGTGACATAGACTACTTGAAGTGACATAGGCTACTTGAAGTGTGACATAGGCTACTTTAAATGACATAGACTACTTGAAGTGACATAGACTTCTTGAAGTGACGTAGGCTACTTGAAGTGTGGCATAGGCTTCTTGAAGTGACATAGGCTACTTGAAGTGACATAGGCTACTTAAAGTGACATAGGCTTCTTGAAGTGACATAGGCTACTTGAAGTAACATAGGCTATTTGAAGTGTGAATTAGGCTACTTGAAGTGTGACATAGGCTACTTAAAGTGACATAAGCTACTTGAAATGTGACATAGGCTACTTGAAGTGATATAAGCTACTTGAAGTGTGATATAGGCTACTTGAAGTCTGCCATAGGCTACTTGAAGTGTGGCATAGGCTACTTGAAGTAACATAGGCTACTTGAAGTGTGACATAGGCTACTTGAAGTGACATAGGCTACTTGCAGTGTGACATAGTCTACTTGAAGTGACATAGGCTACTTGAAGTGTGAATTAGGCTACTTGAAGTGACATAAACTACTTGAAGTGTGATATAGGCTACTTGAAGTCTGCCATAGGCTACTTGAAGTGTGACTTAGGCTACTTAAAGTGACATAAGCTACTTGAAATGTGACATAGGCTACTTTAAATGACATAGACTACTTGAAGTGACATAGGCTTCTTGAAGTGACATAGGCTACTTGAAGTGTGGCATAGGCTTCTTGAAGTGACATAGGCTACTTGAAGTGACATAGGCTACTTAAAGTGACATAGGCTTCTTGAAGTGACATAGGCTACTTGAAGTAACATAGGCTATTTGAAGTGTGACATATGCTACTTGAAGTGTGACATAGGCTACTTAAAGTGACATAAGCTACTTGAATTGTGACATAGGCTACTTAAGGTATGACATAGACTACTTGAAGTGACATAAGCTACTTGAAGTGTGATATAGGCTACTTGAAGTGACATATGTTACTTGAAGTGTGACATAGGCTACTTAAAGTGACATAGGCTTCTTGAAGTGACATAGGCTACTTGAAGTGACGTGGGCTACTTGAAGTGTGACATAATCTACATGAAGTGTGACATAGACTACTTGAAGTGACATAGGCTACTTGAAATGTGACATAGGCTACTTGAAGTAACATAGGCTACTGTGTACGACGGACGGACGGACGGACGGACGGACGACAAAGTCTCACTATAAGGGTTTCGGTCCCGAACCACGAAACCCTAAAAACAAAAACATTTAAAATAAATTGCATTCATTATTTCAAAAACGAATAACTATAGACACGATTAATGCTTTTTTTTTACTTTAGATCAAATGGCAAAGAATTTAAATTTACTAGAGCATTCATCCCGGTTTTAATATTATTAGCGACAGACTTTCTTTCATCTGAGCGTTTAATATTATTGGAAACTCGCTTGATTCGAGGCGAGGGTAGGAAAAGCGCAGAGTTATCGAATAAATTAATCACCTTTGAATGAATAGTAATCAAAGCAGTTTAATGCAATTAATGTTCGAAGCACTCTCCTCGAGTTAAGTTCTCAGATTCAAGTTTTGTACTGTATAGTTTGCTGAGCGAGTGTCTAAGTCGATCTAGACAAAATCAGGCGAGTTTAGCTGCAGGCCCGACAGCTATATAGTATAAGATGTGTTGGAAAACTTAATTTTGAGAAGCTCCTTTGGTCGGGGGCAGCGTATTTGATACGGATAAAATTATCATAAATTCCAGGTCTAAGTTGCCGGCTCTGTTCAAATACGCCATCCGGATATAAATTTCATTGGACTTTGATTGCAGACTCGGTCTCTGTCTCTCTTTCTCTTTCATCTTTTAAAGCTCTCGATCATATTCTTGCCACTATTCTTCTTGATTTCTCAGACGACTCCTTGCATACTCATTCCAAAGGCCCAGAGAGCTTCATAAGATGGGAAATACCTGCCGAAGAAATCGAGGGAGCAGTGGAGAGTCGTCTGATTCATCACGAATTATTAATGTCGAAAAAAGCTGAGCACCGACAAAAAAAAAAAAATGAAAGTAAGCGGGGTCGTTTGGAACCATTTTCTCGATTAATGTTATCACATATCGATCCCATTCAGGTCGTTAAACCGTCTCTAATATCAGTCTTTGCGCCGGGGTCATTCACCAAATGGGTTTCTCCTCCTTTTAAAGAAACTCGGGGAAAAAATGTATCCTCGTTCAGCTCATTTAAATTTTATATCAACCGCAATTTCCACAAGTGTATGTATCTAGATTTAATAAAACTGGATATGAATTAATTGTATGATTCTGCAAATTGGGTATTGTTTGTTTTAGAAATATTGTGGATAATAATGTATTATATATATTTGGATAAAGAAAAGAGTATTTAGAATTATTTTCGGTACACCGAAATTGTATAAATAAATTTTAATACAGCGAAAGTGTAGGTAAATTTTGGTATCATGAAGGTATTTATACGGAAAGTATGTAACTTTTGTTAACCGAATTTTTTTTTCACCTTATCGAATTTTGAAATTTAGTTTTTAATAGCTTAAATTGAAAAAATTAATATAGGAGAAATAGTTGAAAATTGGGGTAAATAATTAAAAATAGAAGAAAATAATAAGTAGATGAAATAATTCTATTTTTGATATTTCTGGAAAAAATACAATTTAATAAAATAATTTAAAAAACAGTCCAATTTTAAGATTTGATATTGAAAAAATTATTGAATATATAGTTTTTTATATTTATAAAGAGTAGATTTTGTAAAACCGTACATTGATAAAAAAAATTAAATAAATAAAAATATAGAAGACAATAATTGAAAATATTGCAATGGATTATTTAAATTTTTAAAAGTAATTGAAAAAAAAGAAAATAATTGAAAAAAAGAAAAATAGTTGAAAAATTACGACACTAATTTAAAAAACACTTAAAATAAATCTCTGAAGTTCTAAACGTTTATTTGAATGACATTTTTTTCTCTATGGAAATATTTTCAAGTATGAATTTTCCAACACAAAATATAAAAGAGGAATTCTACTCGCAAAATGTCCAAATCAATTTTTGGCATGCAGAACATTATTTTTCGTCAAATTTAAATTCGGAAAATGGTATAATAATAATTTCGTTCATTTGAACATTTTGAACTTTAACATCATTTTTGTGTTGATAAAATTAATTGGAATAAGTAAAGAACATTATATTGAAGACAATAATTGAAACAGGACAAAAATAGAAAATTAAAAACAATAGTTGAACATTGAAGAGCCAAATTTTAAAAAAGAAGATTAAAATTTTATTTAGAGAAAGCAGTATAAAATTAAAGAATACAGTTATTGAATATTGAATAAAATAATTGAAAAATTGAACAATATTATTGAAACTTAAAGAAAATAAATTTAAAAATTAAAGAAACTTCAAAAATTAATTAATTTATTTAATTATTTTTGTAATTTTGTAACTTTCTTTTAATTACATACTTATTTTCTTAAAATTTCAATTTAATTCTTTAATCTCTAATTTATTAATTCAATTTTCTATTGCATTCTTTGTTTTTCAATTGTTTTATTCTATTTTCAATAATCCCTGTTTTTTTTAATTATCAATTATTGTCTTGAAACTTCAATACAAAGCTTTAATTTCCAACTTATTTCTTCAATTTTTAATTATTTTTTTCAATTCTTAAATATTTTCTTTAATTTTCAATTATTTTTATCGATTTTCATTTAATTTTTCAATATTCAATAGTTTTCGGGTTTTTTCATTATTTTTTTAACTCATAAAAATTGTTTTCCAATAATTTTAATACAATTGTTCAATTCTAAAAATATTATCTTCAATTCTCAGTTATTTTCTTTAAATTTAAATACCACTTATCAATTTTAAATTGTTTATGTTTATATTAAAATATTATCTCCTTTTTTCTATTTTTTTTCAATTATCATTAACTTTCTTTAATTTTAAATACATTTGCTCAATTATTTTTTTCAATTTTCAATTTAGTTGTTAAATGTGCAATTATTTCCAAAAATTATTCCTATTAATTTTTTTCTTAATTTTTCAATTTGCAATTATTTTCTTTTAATTTAATATTTGTTGTTTAATTTTTGCAATTATTTTCTTTCAATTTAATATTTCTTGTTTACTTTTTTCAATTATTTTTTTCAGTTGTCTATTAATCTAGTCATTTTTTTAATTTTGTTTTCAATTAACAATTATTTTCGTCATATTTCAAATATTTTCTTCAATTAATTATTATTTACAACAATTTTCAATTATTTCCTACAATTTTTTCAATTTTCAATTACTATCTTAAAATTTTATTATTCTTTGGATTTTTAAATTATTTTTTTTTGGTTTCGTATTACTCTAGCCATTTATTGAATTTTGTTTTTAATTGTCAATTACTTTCGTCATTTTGTAATTTTTTTTCAATTATCAATTATATATTGAATTGTTATCAATTTTTCATATTTAAATTATTTTCATCATATTTCAATTTTTTCCTCAATCTTCAGTTATTTTCAGAATATTTTAATTGAAAAAAAAAACAGTCCAATTTTGAGATTTGAAATTGAAAAAATAATTGAATATATAGTTTTTTATATTTATAAAGAGTAGATTTTGTAAAACCGTACATTGATAAAAAAAATTAAATAAATAAAAATACAGAAGACAATAATTGAAAATATTGGAATGGATTATTTAAATTTTTAAAAGTAATTGAAAAAAAAGAAAATAATTGAAAAAAAGGAAAATAATTGAAAAATTACGACACTAATTTAAAAAATACTAAAAATAATTCTCTGAAATTCTGAACGTTTTTTAGAATGATTTTTTTTCTCTATGGAAATATTTTTAAGTATGAATTTTCCGACACGAAATATAAAAGAGGAATTCTACTCGCAAAATATCCAAATCAATTTTTGGCATGCAGAACATTATTTTTCTTCATTAAATTTGGCAAATGGTAAAATAATAATTTCGTTCATTTGAACATTTTGAACTTAAACATCATTTTTGTGTTGATAAAATTAATTGGAAAAATTAAAGAACATAATTATATATTGAAGACAATAATTGAAACAGGACAAAAATAGAAAATTAGAAACAATAGTTGAACATTGAAGAGCCAAATTTTAAAAAGAAGATTAAACTTCCATTTAGAGAAAGCAGTATAAAACTAAAGAATACAATTATTGAATATTGAATAAAATAATTGAAAAATTAAACAATATTATTGGAACTTAAAGAAAATAAGTTTAAAAATTAAAGAAAAGTAAAAAAATGAATTTACATTTAAAAAAAAAAAAATTTATCACTTAAAATCTACTATAGGTAAGAATCCTTTCACGTGACAAGTTCAATCAACAAAATTCGTTTCCAAGAGTAATTTTTTTTCATATTCTTTATGGAAAATAAGACAAAACGTATTTTTTTATTTTCTTCTTGATCGAAAATTGCGGAAGTTATTAATTTTTCAAAAGAAGCGTTTTCCGAAGCAGAATATTTTGACGTGCTTTTTCCTTCGTTATTCTTAGAAAATTGGAAATAATGCTCTACTTGATTTTCTCATTGTTTCTTAAATTTTTTAGATATAAAGTAAAAAATAATCGATTTGGAACAAAATTACATTAAAAATTGAATTTAACTCTAAAAAGTGACTTTTCTCAAAACAAAAATCATCGATTCTCGATTTTTTTAGACTCTTGGAAAAAAATTCTTTGTTCATTAGGGATTTCGTTAAAAGAAAAGAATCGAAAATTATTGCAAGTACTTTATTTTTTACTGAAAATCTAAACAATTGAAAAAAAACTGAACAAATTTTATACAGACTATTATTTTCAATTTTCTAATAATAACAAAGAAAAACGCATGTCATAGATACTGAGTTACTAAAATAGTAAAATTTAAAAAAATTTATAATTTTCATTAATTTAAAAAAAAACATGTATACCTGGAACCTTATTTTTCTTATAGAATTCGAAACAAGTTATTCCCAGCAATAAAATCATTTCAATAAAAATATGACATAAAATGTCTCATACTCAAAGCTTCTAATTGAATTCAGAGCCGTAACTTGGGTTTTTTGCGCCCGGTGCGAGATAAATATTTTTGCGCCCCCCCCCCCCCTCCCCCCTATATTTCATAGAAGAATAGAAGTTAAAAAATATGTTTAATCAGGGACAGAGACTTGTAAATTTTTGCCATCTGCACACTTAATGTTGACCGGTGGAGGGAGGGGGAGAAGAGAAATAAAACAATATTAAATTAAAGAGTCTCTTAATTATCGCAATTATTTTAACACAAAAGTTGACAATTTATTTCATTTCGAGTAAATTTTCGGAATTAATAATGAAATAATCAAAATAATATAAAATTTGTGAAAATAAATCATTACAAATAAAAAAAAATAAATAAATAAAAATTGACGAAATTGATTGAAATTTGAGAAAAATAATTGAAAAATGATTAAAACATTGAAAAGTGTATACTATAACTTAGATTTTGACATAATAAATGAAAATTTAGAATATAAATTGAAAAAACTAATTAAAAAATCAAATAAATAATTGAAAATTTAGGAATTCAATTGAAGAATGAAATTTGAGAATAACTAAAATTTGAAGAAATTGATTGCAAATGATAACAATAATAATTGAAAATTGGAGAAAATTTTTAAAATTTAAGAAAAATATTTTAATATCTAGGAAATTAATTAACGAATAATGAAAGTAATAAAAACTCGAAGAAAATATTTGCAAAATAATAAAAATAATGAAATATTGAAGACAATAATTTTGGTTTGTTAAAAATAATTGAAAAAATTACAACATATAGTTATAATAAAAGAAAATTATTGCATAATAATAAAAATAATTGTGAATTTAAAAAATAATTGAGATTAGAGATAAATAATAAAAAAAAGTTAGAGAATTTGTTAAAAAATAATTGAAAATGACAAAAACTAATTTAAAAATGATAAAAATAATTAAAAATCGAAGAATTTAATAAAAATTTGTGAAAAAGTAATTGTAAAAATTACAAAATATATTTGAAATAAGCAAGGCTACTTGAAAATGATAAAAATAATTGGAAACTAAAGTTATTTATGGAAATTTAAGAACACAAATTGAGAAAATTACAAAATTTATTTGATGTAGAAGAAAGTGATTCAAAATCCAAGAACATAATTGAAATACTTGAAAAATACAAAAAACAAAACTCATATATTTTGTAAAAATAATTGAAAAATGACAAAAGAATTTGAAAGTTAATTAATACATAATGAAACTAATTTGATATTGAAGGAAATAATTTAAACTGAAAAAGTTTTATTTGAAAAAGTAAAAGAAATAATTGAAACTTGCAGAAATTTGGAATTTAAAAATTAGGGGAAAAATTGAAAAATAATGAGAATCATTGAAGAAAATAATTTGAAAAATGATAAAATAGTTGAAATTTGTAGATATTAATTACAATCATAGAAAAATAATTTTGAAAAATACAGAATATTTATAAAGTAAAAGTATTACAAAATGATTTCAAGAATTTTAAATTCAGGAAAATAATTAAAACATTATAAAAACAATCAAAAATTTATTAAAGAAAATGAAAATTTCAGATATATTATTGAAATTCTCGGAAGTAATCAACAAAGATTTAAAATAATAAAAAAATTGTGAAAATAATGCATATAAAAAAAAAATTAAAAATTTACGAAGTATTTGAAATTTGAGAAAAAAAATTGAAGAATGATTAAAACATGAAAAAGTGGATGCAATAACTTAAATTTGAGATACTAAGTAAAAATTTAGGAAATTTATTGAAAAATAATGAATATATCTAATTAAAAGGTGAAGAATTTAGAAATTAAATTTGAGAATAACTAAAATTTGAAGAAATAGATTGCAAAATGATAAAAATAATAATTCAAAATTAAAGAATATTATCAAAATTTGGGAAAAGTATTTTAAAATCTAAAAAAATAATTGAAGAATAATGAAAGTAATAAAAAATCCGAGAAAATATTTGCAAAGTAATAAAAATAATGAAAAATTGAAGACAATAATTTTAGTTTTTTAAAAATAATTAAAAAAATTACAACATATAGTTATAAATAATAAAAGAAAATAATTGTAAATTGAAAAAATAACTAGAATTTGAGATTAATAATAAAAAAAATTTCGAAAATAAATCAAAAAATAATTTAAAAAGACAAAAATTAATTGAAAAATAAATTTAATAAAAAAATAATTCATAGAAATAATTGTTAATTGAAGAAAATAATAAAAATTTGTAAATAATAGTTGAAAAAATTACAGAATATATCTGAGATAATAAGACTACAATTACAATTATAGGTATACTATAATTCATCGAACGTGAATTAATTTGAAATTTCATTTATATTACGAATTTAATTAATCCTCGCTTTGAGAATAATAAATTTAAAATTATTTAAAAATTTCTTCAATTTTTAACAATTATTTACTATTATGACTTTAATTATTTGCTACAATTTTTATCTATTTTTATCATTATTTAAAATTTTTCTTTCAATTCTAATTATTTTCATTATTTTTTAATTTTTCCCCTAAATTCTAAATTCAATTTCTGCAAGTTTCAAATATTTTCTTTAATTTTTTCAAATAAATTAATTGATGGAATTTTTACTTAAAAACTAAATTTTACTAAATGAACGAATTATTTCCTTTCTATTAATAATTCTTATATTTATTGATTTTAAAAGTTTCATTAAAATGATGTTTTAAATACAGTAAATAAACACTTTTTGTCTAATGAAGTACTTACAATTAGTAACATTTATAATAATCAACTTCGAACTGTCTAAAAAAAGTAATCTAATTTTTTTGGTTTCATAATTTTTTTTATTAAAACAAAAATATATAAAAAAAATGTTGCGTCTCTCCAAGTTTGCGCCCCCCGAGGACTGCGCCCGGTGCCAGGACACGGACGGCACCACACTAGTTACGGCACTGATTGAATTTTTAATGAATTTCCGCTCGAATTAGAGTGAAAATTTCTCTCTATAAGAGTGAGATCTCACTCTTTTAAAACGAGATGATTGAAGTGGATTCTCACTCTGCTTGGAGTGACTCAATTTTCACTCTTCATGGAGTGAAAATTCACTCCAAGAGATTTAGTGAGAAAATACGCAGCAGGTCGAGTCCATACCAAGTGATCACACCAATTTCAGTCATATTGAGTAATATTTACGAAATTGATATTTTGGGTTCCTTTAGGAGTAAAAAAAATAAATTTTAATTATTTTTAAAAAATTCAAAATATTTTCGAAAATATTCAAATTCAAAATTTTGAGTAATATTTTTTTTGTTTTATCATAAACTCTGGAATTTTGAAGCAATGTATATCATTTTTTTTTAAATTACTCGTATTTAAATACTCTTTCAAGAAAAATTATAATAATTAAGAAATTGTTTATAATTAAATTTTTATTAAAAAAATTAAATTATTTATTTAAACAAAATCTAAAGTATATCATCGATCTTTTTCAAAAAATTCATAAACATAGCCTATAATGTGCTTAAAAATTTAAGCCAAAGAAAAAGATGGTATGTATTATAGTTTTTGAGAAAAAAATTATTAAGTTATGCTAGCGCGGCGCAGACCGGTGTCACCGCTACTCAACGCGTAGTTCCGTAGTAACCGAAATGTATGTATATTTTTACATAATGTAAATATAGTTAGTGTATTATATTTAAATTATAAGATTCAGAAAGTCACACTGATCTTTTCATAGTACATGGACATCAAACTTTAGAATTAAAAAAATCGGAGAAAATAATTAAAGTAAAAAAAAGTAATTAAAAAATTGGTAATTTATAGAAAAATAATAAAAATAACTAAAAATTGGGAAAATTATTAAAATTTAAGAATAATAATTGAAAATTTGTTAAATCAATTGAAAAATAATTAATATAATTAAAAACTGGTAAAAATAAGTGAAAATAAGTGAATAATTAAAATAATTTAAAACTGAAGAAAGAAAAATAATGGACTGGTAAAATTATCAAAATTCGCGATGTTCAGGGGTGTTAATTTTTTTTCTTATGCAATTTTAGACCTAAAATTATGGGGTAATGTCAAAAATAGAGAAACAAATAATTTACGGAGTTTGAGAAATTTATTCTAAGAAAAACTTAAATTTTAAAAATTAAACCTCTTTCACAATTTTCATTTTTTCCATCGACAATTTTTTTGTGGGATTTTTAAATGATTTTCTACAATCCATCGTATGGATTTTGAAAAATAAAATTTCGAAAATGACCAAAAAAATATTGTTTTTTAATTTTTATGTAATACCATAATTCTACATCTTACTTGATGTAAGAAAAAAAATGACACCTCTGAGCATCAAAAATTTTGTTGAGTTAAAATTTCACCTATCTCTCCCCTTAAAGAATGATAAAAATAGTTTGAAAATAGTTGAAAGAAATGAAAACTATAATAAATTTAAAAGATGACAAAATTTTATAAGGAGAAAAATGATTAAAAATTTGAAACATAAAGTATGAAACATAAAATTTGTCAGTACTGCGAAGTACTGACAAACTTCGCAGGTGTTGACAGATTGAATTAATGAATGAAATTTGAAGATTATTATAAATAACTATTTTTAATCAATGTTTGTAAAAAAAAATTTCAAATCAATCTTATAAGTTCACATAATAGAAAAAATTATATGAATTTGTGTTGATATCTATAATTAAATTCAATATTTAATATTTTAAAGATTTCGAATTTGCCGCTAACATTTGTAGTTCTTAACTTGCCGCTAGGTGCGTGTATTTCTCGAAAGAGAGATCGTTGAGTATTTTCTATATAAGCAAGCAAGCTCTAATTAAAAATTCACTTATATACAGGTTTGTATCCTTTGATTTTTTATCGTTTTGCGTTTGTAGTTGAAGTGATTGAATTTGGGTCATTATTAGTACTAGTCTCACTTTTTTCTAATTTTTTGACCATTAAAGGTACACAAAAATTTCATTCCTTCGTACCCCTTGAGAATAAAATTGAAACAAAAATTTTTTCAAATTCTGTGCACAGCACAATTTGTAAAATAAAAAAATAAACATGACGATTAACTGTATTTATATTATGTAATAATATACATACATTTCGGTTACTACGGAACTACGCGTTGAGTAGCGGTGACACCGGTCTGCGCCGCGCTAGCATAACTTAATAATTTTTTTCTCAAAAACTATAATACATACCATCTTTTTCTTTGGCTTAAATTTTTAAGCACATTATAGGCTATGTTTATGAATTTTTTGAAAAAGATCGATGATATACTTTAGATTTTGTTTAAATAAATAATTTAATTTTTTTAATAAAAATTTAATTATAAACAATTTCTTAATTATTATAATTTTTCTTGAAAGAGTATTTAAATACGAGTAATTTAAAAAAAAATGATCTCAATTGCTTCAAAATTACAGAAGTTATGATAAAACAAAAAAAATAGTACTCAAAATTTTGAATTTGAATATTTTCGAAAATATTTTGAATTTTTTAAAAATAATTAAAATTTATTTTTTTTACTCCTAAAGGAACCCAAAATATCAATTTCGTAAATATTACTCAATATGACTGAAATTGGTGTGATCACTTGGTATGGACTCGACCAGCAGTTAAAATTTGAAAAAAACGTTGAAAAGACGAAGAAAGCACGAGAATAATTCGTCTTATGATTGCATTAACATACTAAAGTGGATTATCAAGACATATTAAAAAGTAGACATGAAATTCTAAATCCTCGGCGCTTGCTCCGTTTCATTTCATTCCCATTTCTCGTTCGTCCCAATGGAATCGTGAGCACGTTTTCCAATTTTCGCGTCGCTGCGAAATGGAATCTACGTTTCGGTAGAAACTAAGTCAGGATATCTGGTACATACTACAATGCAAAGTGTTCACTACACCAAGGTACTACCTCGCGACGTTCGGATATCTTGCTTTTTCCTCATGAAAAAAACTTTAGCTGAATTCAGAACATGACTTGCTTGTCTAATCCGTAACTATATCTTTTTACAGAATATGAGAAGAAAAATTCCCCTAAAATTTACAAGTAACTTAATCGTTTTATTATACGGGATGTTTATTGTTGAATCTTAAGTAATTATTTTCATTTAATAGACGAAGATAGACGAAAGACGAAAACGGTCGAATATAGATAAGAATGAAGAATGAGTCAGTCGGGAACATACCGTTGAATTGATCAACACGTGTAATCGTTATAAGAAAAATATTGTATTTTAATTACTTATTTGCCTTTGCATATTGTTTAATAAAAGTGGAGTGACTTTTTGTTTCTAAATTGACTATTTTATTTTATATCCGCAAAGGTTTCCTTTTTCTATTCGAAATTGAACAAGATGTTTATATATTCTTTTAGGTATATAATCACGTGAATTGTCCCACTTGCAAACAAATTTATAATCCATCCAAACAATCTACTGATTTTATTTTGAAACTAAAACCTAATTTTCGAGCACTTGAAATTTTAATTAATTCTAACTCCCGGCGACTCGAACTTTAATTTATGCGGATTTTAACCAGATTCTTTTTAAACTAAATTTCAACTGGTATAAATTTAGATTAATCCGAATTTTAATTGACTGTAGTTTTAATCAACCCCGGTCTATTTAGATTTAAATTCCACTTGATCTTTATTTCAATCATTTGGCATTTTTTGGAAAATCTAGGTCTTTTAGAAAGTAATATTTTTAAAGTCCATTATCAAAAAAATGTTCAAGGTTTGAATTTGGAATAAAATACATTATTTTATTTTTAACAAAAAATTTTGTAAGTTAAATATTAAAAAAATTCTTAATTTTTAGCAAGGGATATTAATTTTTTTATTACATATATTTTGTTATTAATTTTTTTTATTATTTATTTTTTATTATAAAATGCAATTAATAGAGCATCGGACTTTAAATGTAAAAATCTTGAGAATCCTTCCGGGCGTAAATATTTTGATTTATAAATTTAAGAATAATTTCAAACAACTTGGAAAATTGTATCTAAATATAAAAAATATAAATTCAATATTAAATAATTTCAACTAATAAAACTTATTCACGATTCTGTTTATATAATTTTTTTATATATGTAAAAATTTTGTTTCAAATATCAATTTGAGAATATTATTATTTAAGAAAATCTAACAAATAAAATTGTAGAGAATGTTTTTACGATAAAATGAGCTATTAATAGTTAATCCAATTTCAAAATTGGATGACAATTACAGATTTTAATTTAGATTTAAAGAAAAAATATAAAATGTTAAATAATTATTAGTTGACAATAAATTTTAGCTCAGCATATTTTTTCTAGAAAATGTAAAACTGGATCTTTTAAAATCTGTCATATCGCTTCTTCACAATTTTTTAAAATTGATGCGACTTTGATTTTTTATACATATAATAATATTCTAATAATTCTAATAATAATAAGTACTTTTCTACTAAAAATTAGTTTAAATTTTTACTATTTAATAATAACCGATTATTCTTTAATGCATTAGCAGAAAATCAGTAATTTAAATTTAAAGGGAGAGAGGAAAGTTTTATTGCCTTAAAATAAGTGTAAATAAACAATTTTGAATATATTGGAAATTTTTTTTTTTTTTAAAAAGGGCGTTTTCCATTCTCAAAAATATAGATTCCAAAAAGTTTCGAATCCTTTAAAGGACACTGGAATTTTTTTTCTGATAGCCTTTTTTTAACCTGAATAACACGCTTTAAATTTTGAACGCTTTATTAAACACCTTTTTACAATTTATTAATACAATTTACATAGTGTTGAGTGAATTTCAGATAATTTAAAATACATAAGTTTTATTCATAATATTTGCACCACATGCTATAGCTATTAAACAAATATGCACCAACTGCTACCAGGTTAATTGGATGCAAATATTATTCTCATTCTGGTTCATATAAACATCAGACACTGTAAAACAATGGATCGATTTAGGGTGAATAATCAAGATTAATAATGTGAATCAAAACGGACAGTAATGGCACTTTCCGTCCTTCATTGTATTTAAAGACCGATAAATAATGTTGGCAGTATTATATATTTTCAACTCAGTCACATATTTTCCGAGACTATTAATATTTTCTGTTTTCATTCACAAAAGATTTTCAATTATATGATTTCGATCGGGGTACATTGCTAAATATACAAATGGTCAATAATCATTAATTGTCCTCAAAATTATCCGATTTTTAAAATTTCACAGAAAAAAATATTCTCAATTTGAACAAAATATTCCGCTTCTGATTTTTTTTTCTTTTTCAACATTAGCGTATTTTTCTACACCAAAGAGGAATTTTCTTATTAATCTGAGAATATTTTATCTCAAAGATGACTTTTCAATTTTCCTCTGTGATTGAATTTATTTCTATATACATTGAAAAAACGGTATTCTTTATTTTAGAATTATTTTGGCGTCTGTTTAAGAATAAAATGTGTTTTTATTAAGAATATAAAATTCTTAAAATAAGAAACATTTTCAAAGTAAGAAGCATATTATTAAGCCATAAGAAAATAGTTTAAATTTGAGAATATGCTTCTTATTTTAAAAATATTCATCTTATTTTAAGAATGTTATATCCTTAATAGAAGAATATTTTATTCTTAAATACCTAAACTTGAAGCATTTTATTTTTATCAATTGAAAATAATAACAAAAATAATAAAAAAATAAAATAATAAAATGTGAATAATTATTTTGTATTTTCATTGACAGAGGACTGTAATTTTATTTTGTACCTATTATATAAACATGTATGTAACCTTAAAATATTTTTGACTTTAATTACTGAAAACCAAAATTGATATGTAGTCCAATTTTTTGATCATTTAAATAGATAAAAATTCAAATTTATAAATATCAGCTCAAATAATTTTAATTCCATTATTAAATAAACTTATAATTTTTAACAATTTTCAATACACATCTAATATATATCTTTAAATATTATAATTAATCTTTAGTTTTTTAAATTATTTTATACTGTTTTTGATTATTCTCGCCAGTTTTCGAATTTTTTTTTCGATAGCCAATTATTTTCCTCATTTCTGAATTATTTTTTTTAATATTTAATTATTTTTGTCATTTTGTAATTTTTCTTTTAATTACATACCTATTTTCTTAAAATTTCAATTTAATTCTTTAATCTCTAATTTGTTAATTTAATTTTCAATCAAATTCTTTGTTTTTCAATTGTTTTATTCTATTTTCAATAATCCTCGTATTTTTTTAATTATCAATTATTATCTTGAAACTTTAATACAAATCTTCAATTTCCAACTTATTTCTTCAATTTTTAATTATTTTTTTCAATTCTTGAATATTTTCTTTAATTTTCAATTACTTTTATCGATTTTCAATTAATTTTTCAATATTCAATAGTTCTCGGATTTTTTCATTATTTTTTTAATTCATAAAAATTGTTTTTAAATAATTTCAATACAATTGTTCAATTCTAAAAATATTATCTTCGATTCTCAGTTATTTTCTTTAAATTTAAATACCACTTATCAATTTTCAATTGTTTATTTTTATATTAAAATATTATCTCCTTTTTTCTATTTTTTTTTCAATTATCATTAAATTTTTTTAATTTTAAATACATTTGCTTAATTATTTTTTTCAATTTTCAATTTAGTTGTTAAATGTGCAATTATTTCCAAAAATTATTCCTATTAATTTTTTTCTTATTTTTTTTTCTTAATTTTTCAATTTGCAATTATTTTCTTTTAATTTAATATTTGTTGTTTAATTTTTGCAATTATTTTCTTTCAATTTAATATTTCTTGTTTACTTTTTTCAATTATTTTTTCCAGTTGTCTATTAATCTATTAATCTTTTAATATTTTCATTATTTTTCAATTAATTCCCTAAATTTGCAGTTATTTTCAGAATTGTTATCATTTTTCCATATTTTAAACGATTTTTCAATTATTTTCTTTTGCTTAAAAATAAATTTTGCACATTTTCTATTATTTTCTTCAATTTCAAATTATGTTTATTATTTTGGCATAACTTTAAAAAATTTCAATTATTTATCTGAGATTTTAATCATTTTCATCAATTTACCATTATTTCTGCTATTTTTTAATAATTTTCAGGAATTAAAATTTTTTAAGTAATTTTGTCATTATTTCATTTCTTTAAACATATATTTTATGACTTTTTCAATTATTTCCCTCAAATTTTATTTACTGTTATCAATTTTTCATATTTAAATTATTTTCATCATATTTCAATTTTTTTCTCAATCTTCAGTTATTTTCAGAATATTTTAATTATTTTTTTTCAATTTTGAATTATTTTTCTCGATTGTTAATTTATTATTCCCCTTTTGTTAAATAATTTTCTAAGATTTTTAAGAATTTGACAAAAATTTAAATTATTTTCATAAATTCACGTTTATTTCTGCGATTTTATAATTATTATTCTTTTGAATTAAACATTGTTTAGTAATTTTGTAATTATTTTCTTTTTTTAAACATATATTCTAAGATTTTTTCAATTATTTCTCCCAAATTTTATTTACTATTTGCAATTTTTCAAATTGAAATTATTTTTCATTATATTTCAATTTTTTTCTCAATCCTTAATCATTTTCAACCTTATTTCACAAATTTTTTTCAATTTTGAATTAATTTTATCATTTTTCAATTAGTTTGCTCGATTGTTAATTATTATTATCATTTTCTAAAATTTATTATTTTCTAAGATTTTTAAGCATTTTTCTAAAACTTTTATTTTCATCAATTTTCGATTATTTCTGCTTTTTTTAATAGTTTTTTTGAATTAGAAATTTTTAAGTACTTTTGTAATTTTTTTTTTTCTTTAAACATATATTTTACGATTTTCTCAACTATTAACCTAAAATTTTATTTATTGTTTTCAATTTTTCATATTTCAATTTTTTTTTTTTAATTTTGAATTAATTTTATCATTTTTTAATTATTTTTCTCGATTGTTAATGATTATTCTCATTTTCTAAAATTAGTTTTTAAGATTTATAAGCATTTTTCTAAAATTTCAATTTTTTTTTCAATTTTTAATTTTTAACTACTTTTACTTGTCTTCTTAATTTCCAAATTATTTTTTTTAATAATAATCGTAAATTTCAATTATTTTTAGTTTTTTTAATTCTTTCATCCATTTTTCAATTATTCTCATTTTTTCAATTAATTTTTAAGATCTTCATGTGTTTTTCTCAAATTTCAATTATTTCTTTTTTATTAAAAAAAAATTCCGTAATTTTGTCAATTATTTCTCTCAAATGTCACTTATTTTTTACAACATATCATTGCTTTTATCATATTTTAATTATTTTCTTCAAGTATCAAATTTTGAAACAATTTTTTAATTATTTTTCGAAATTTATCTCTTTTAATTTTCAATTTTTGTCATTTGTTTTATAATTTGCAAAATTTTAAGGGCATGTGATGGATTATGACGTCACTGGTATAGGCAAAATTTGTCCGTAACTTTTCTCTTAAAATATTGAATATTTTTTCATGAAACTTGGTAGAATTACTTAAAATGTCATTATAAAGGTCTCTCAGACCCGAATTTGTTTAAATTTTGGCCCAAAGTTAATTTTTTGAAATTTTTAAAAAATTGCAAACTTTTTTAAAAATCAATTTTGAGACAAAATTTAAACAAACTTGGGTCTGAGAGACCTTCTTAATGACATTTTAAGTAATTCTACCAAGTTTCATAAAAAAATATTCAATATTTTAAGAGAAAAGTTGCGGACAAATTTTGCCTATACTAGTGACGTCATAATCCATCACATGCCCTTAAACTAGTTATCTAACATTTCAATTATTTCATTTAATTTTTAATTATTTATATTATTATTTATATTATCTTCTTTAATTTTTAATTACTTTCGTTCTTTTTCATAATTTACAAATAGTTTTTAATTGTATATTTTTTATTAAAAGTTGTTCTCTTCATTTTTAGATTTCGTTAATCTTTTTTCATTTATTTTTTCTAAGTGTTAATTATTTTCTTTTTTTTCAAGGAACTTCTGAAAGTTTGAAGTATTTTCTAGATTTTTTTTTAACTTTACTTTATTTAAAAGATATTATGTATTTTTTCAATTATTTTTTCAAATTTTAATTATTTTGTTCAATTTTCAATCATTTATTTTTCAATTTATAATTATATTCTCTAATTTTTCATTATTCAATTTTTCGAATTTATTTTTAAGATTTGCAAGTATTTTTCTCAAGTTTCAATTATTCTCTTTTTATTTTTAAAACATTTCTGAATTTTTAAATTACTTTTCGTTTTTTTCCAACTAATTTGCAAAAATTTAAATTATTTTGTTTAATTTCAATCATTTATTGCATTTTTTTTAGTTCTTAAATTTTATAGGTCCTGAATAATTATTCATTTTATTTATTTATTTGTTTATATAAAGTTATTTTTAAATATCATATTTAAAATATTTATAATTGTTGATAATACAAGGAGTAGAAACTAATCGCGAACCAGCGCGCGTTGTTTAATTTAGTCAAACTTTAAATTACTACAATTAGTAAAGTTTTTGGAATTTTCTTCTTAAAGGTCTATTAGGGTTTACTATTTTGTGAAAACAAGACTTTTTAATCTTAAATTATAATTAATAAGATTATAAGAATGTGTAAAATTTAAATTTTAGTATAAAGTTATATTTTAATTACAATGTCCAATTTCGCAGGCTTAAAAAAACTGCGCACGGACTTGTTCTAAACTACACGATTTACCTTCAAAAAATAAATTATCACTTGAATAAATCGATTACCCAGAAAATTTTTATCCAAAGCAATAATAGTGTTTCTTAATTATTTTCATTTAAACATTTAATCCAAAAGTATGCTAAACGTACACTTTTTATATTTTAAACAATGAGTATAAAAAAGCTTAATGTACTACACAAATTTGATACTTATAAAGTTGGTCCACAATTAATAAAATGTTACTTTATTGAAGAGGATTCCTTTCTAAGAAAGGAAAATCGATTTAATTAAAAAGGAATACTCTAGTGACACATAAGAGGAAAATTTGCATCAAATTAGGCATTAATCCTTTAGTTTTGTTTTTTTTTTCTTTTTTAATACACGAAACCTTGATGCATTACAAAAATGTAATTGTGCTAATTTTTTTTATTTTCATTAAGTGTAATATTGAATTGAATGAAAAGACGCAGAAATGTGGATGAAAGTATAAATAGTTAGTTGGTTAAAGTATTTCGGACCTGAGTGAAACAGAGAGCCCAGCGAGTAACGAAATATTCATCAGGGCAAATGAACCAAGTGATAAAACAAAACCAAGGAGTCTGCATCTACATGAGTGTGATATTACAGACACACTCGCATTCATTTCCCGGTATTACAATTGCAAATAGAATAAGCAGGAGAGACATAAATATTAATGAAGGTCTGTTTCCTCTCCAAGGTCTTCAACCTTACCTTACTGTCTGGCTCCTTCTTCGACTTACATTCAAGAGAAAAGAGAAATCTTTCTCTTCAGCTAAAAAACTGTTTACAGGTTTACACGCACATTTTGTTCATTTACCAAATGGATCTTCTTCTCAATGTCACGTGACGTGAAAGCGAACGAAAGGACCAATGATTAACCAGGCAATTGTTTGAATTTTGTCGAATCACGTGGCGTACCGAACGAAAGTAAAAATCACACAAGGTCACTCTTTCTTCGGCAGAAAGAGTGTCGCCTTTAAATCAGTTTGGCAGGAAACGTGGAATTGCCAATTGCCTGCAAGAGGTGAAATTTAAATCAACATGAAGTCGCGTATCTGAAGGAGTGCGCTTTATTTTATCTCCTGTGCCATTTCAGTTTAAGTTTTTATTTAAAGACGCTTAGTGATAGATAGTTGGTGAAAAAAATGAGAATACAGGTGAGTTATAAAGTGATGATTTGCAAAAATTAGACTGAGAGAAGAAATTTATTGTTTCAAGGATAAAAAAAGTGATTGGATCAAGAATAATAATTATTCTTGAAGGATATTATTTTTTGACTGATAAAAATGTAGCATCACAAAAAAAGTTTTTTGGCCGAGAAACTACAGTAGTATTTATGAATTTTTCATCGCTGAATCCGGAACAGAAGTTTGGTTCTACTTTTTGAGAAAAAACCGAAAATTTTTTTTTCTTCTGTACCGGGACACTACGCTAGTGTATTCTTACGGATTAGCCTCCGCTGAATCCTAATCCGGAGTCAGAATAACCAGATTGGCTGTAATTTTTCAGGTAATCTTAAAAAAGTGCTAAAAAACAAAAAAAACAAAATTTTTACCCAGGACACTACACAAGTGGATTTCTACGTATTTTTTTCTGTTAAATCCGAATTTAGAGTAAAAATGATAAGATTAGTTACATTTTTTTAGATAATCTCAAAAAAACTATTTTTTCGGGTTTTTGATCAGTTTTTTGATATTATCTTAAAAAGTTTAGCCAATCTGTCAATTTTAACTTCGGATTCGGGGGAGAAAAATACGTGGAAATACACTAGCATATTATGCCGGGCAAAAAAAATTTTTTTTTTTTTTTTGAGGTTTTTGGGCAGTTTTTTGAGATTTTCTCAAAACGTTAAACAAATTTGATTATTCTGACTTTGGATTCGAATTTGGTGGATAGAAATACGTAGGAATACAGTAGCATATTGTGCCGGTCAAAAAAAAAAACATTTTTCGGATTTTTTTGAGGTTTTTGTTCAGTTTTTTGAGATTAACTCAAAACGTTTAACCAATTTGATTATTCTGACTTTGGATTCGGATTAGGCAGATAGAAATGCGTAGGAATACACTAGCATATTGTGCCGGTCAAAAAAAAATTTTTTTTAGGTTTTTGGGCAGTTTTTTGAGATTATCTCAAAAAGTTTAACCACTTTAATTATTCTGACTTTGGATTTAGATTTAGCGGATAAAAATACATACGAATACACTAGCATATTGTGCCGTTCAAAAAAAAAACTTTTTTTTGAATTTTTTTTGGGGTTTTTGGGCAGTTTTTTGAGATTATCTGATAAAGTTTAACCACTTTGATTATTCCGACTTTGGATTCGGTTTTAGCGGATAGAAATACGTATGAATACACTAGGATATTGTGCCGGGCAAATAAAAAACTTTTTTTTTTAGTTTTTTTTTGGGGGTTTTTGAGCAATTTTTTGAGATTATCTCACTAAGTTTAACTAATTTGATTATTCTGACTTTGGATTTAAATTCTTTAGAGAGAAATGCGTAGGAAGATACTAGCATATTGTGCCGGCCAAAAAAAAATTTTTTTTTGGTTTTTTTGGAGTTTTTGAGCAGTTTTTTTGATTATCTAAAAAATTTTGATCAATTGGATTATTTTGACTTTCGATTTGGATTCAGCGGAATGAAATAAGTATAAATACACTAGTTTATTGTCTCGCACAAAAAAAATCTTTTTTTTTTGTGGAGCTGTGAAATTATTCTTGGATCAAGAATAATTATACTTTAGTACACTGAAAAAGAACAGTAAGTACAAGTGTCTTAAACTATACTATAAGGCATTTTAATGTCTTTTTTGGTAATTAACTAATTTTGTATTAAAATATTAAATTTTTGATGTAAACTGGGACCAAATAAGACACTTATTTTTAAAGTGTAGTTCAAGAATAAATGCAAATATGCATTGATATAAAAAAATATTTTTCTAATAGTAGGGATTTATGATTTATTTTTTTATTGTTTGCATTTATTTGCGTTTTTATTTATATGTTCGTTTATTTATGTTTTTTTATTTATGGGTTTTAAATTCAATTAAAATATAAGATACAGGTACAAACATATTTATATATAATTCTTTCTAGTTAAGTTATTCAAAAATCAAAAATATTATAAAAATTAAAAAATAGTTATAATTATTGATTTTAATAAACAAAAGAGAGCAAAAAATCGTTTCATTTTAAAATTGACATTTTTTTATTTAAATTTTAATTGGTCTTAAACTTTAAAATTTTATTGTAAGTTTCATAATCAGGAATCATAGACTGTCTATTTTTTAAACCTTTTCCCACCTTTTCTTCATTTTATCGTCTATTTTACTTATTTCAAAAATTTACCATTTATTTCATCTATTTTATAAAAATTATTAATTTACTTTTTATTTTTTTAATTATATTTTTCGTATGTTGTAAAATGTAAGCTTTAGTTCCTCGAAATTTTACTTGATTGAAAATTTAATTTATTCAAATCTTTGCCAATTTAATTTATCCAAAAACTTAATCGGTTACAAATTTTAAACATAAAAAATTGTATCAATTAAAATTGTGGTTTTTTGATATTTTAAGCAATATGAAAATCAATTTATTATTCTTTCTAATTCCAAATTAGTTAAAAACTTCACAATGAAATCTCGTTAATAAAATCAAATAATAATTCTGCTAAACGAAAAAAAAAAATGATTTACGAATTCTACGAAAACTTTTTACAGTTTTCAGAAAAAATGTTAGAAAGGAAAATTTCTATAAATTCTATAAAAGTTAGAAAAAAACATTTGAATAATTCTTTTCCTAACTTTTAAAAAACAATTTTAATTTTAAATAAAAGTAATAAAATAAACATTTAATTTTACTATTTATTCGTAAATTTTACCATAAATCACATGTTTTTCTTAATTTTCCTCTTTTTTTCTCGAAAAGGGAAAAGAGTCTTTAAAAAAATTTTCATTTTGTCTTAATTATTTAATTCAATACAGATTCGTTAACATTTTCCTTAATTTTCCTTAATTACATTTTTACACTTTTTTCAATTTTTCCCCCAAAATGTTATAAAATTCTTATTGTTTCTTGATTCCTTGAGAAATGTAAGTTAACATAAATTTCTTTAAATTTTTTTAATTTTATAAGATTTAATTTGTTTTCAAAACTTACTTTAATATAATTTGTTAGTTTTGTGATTTGTAAAATAATCTTCTTTCTTTGTTTCTTAATTTTGCTTCTATTAATCACAAAATTTTCTCTAATTTTTTATCCTTAGACATATTATTCTTGTTTATAGCCAGCAATTTTGTTTTTTTAAAACTTAGTAAAATTTTATCAATTTATGTTAATTTTTTTTTTTCATAATTAAAAAAACAGTTTAATAAAGCTTTTCCTTTTACTAAGAATATATCTTTTTTAATAAAATATTTTCATTTTTTATCATATTCTTCTTATCTTTTTTTGAAATTTATCACATGATTTTCTGAATCTTTTCCTTTTTTAGAGAGGAGGATAGGGGGGGGGGGGGGTCAAATTAAAACTTTGTCTTTAATTCAATCTTTTTATGTATCCGTTCTTCTTTTTGTAAATTTTTTCCAATATTTTTAAAATTTGTCTATTTTTTCTGCTAATTTATTTTTTTTTTTTATTCTAATTGCTAGTGTTTCTTGACTTTTTCCTCTTCAACAATTTAAGTTGTTTAGAAACTTAAAAAAAATTTATGTTGCTTCCTCATAGATAAAGTATTTTATATTTTTTATTCCTTTTTTTTTATCTATTTGATCCGCAAATTTATTTTCAGTTTCTTAAAAATGCTACTGTTTCTTAATTATTTTCTTATTAAAAAAAAACCCTTTTTTACATACTTTAATGTCTATTTATTTCATTTATGTTTCATATATTATTTTCCAATTTTCTTTATTTTTCTTAGGCTTTTTTACATTATTTAATTTAATTATATTTTACACTCTCCAATTTTCCGATTTTTTTTATTCAAACACCAATAAAAAGTAACAATTTAGTAAATGTACGTCCTTAATATTTCCAACCAGAAAAAAAAACAACTTTTAAAATTAAAAAGCACTTGGACAACATCCAATTTTGAAGAACTCTGTTATTTACAATTTAACAGACATTAATCATCAAAATAAAGCGCAAGTTATAATTTTCCCTTAAAAATAACTGTTTTATGAAAAGACAGCTTAAGTAATTTTAACCAGAGCAATGCCAACATTTGAGAGTAGCTTTTATACTTGTTCCAAGTCATTCGAAAGTGCATGACTTTTGAGAAATAAAAATTCTTTGCGCTATCTAATCTTACAAAGATCTTTGAACATTTCTCTTGTGTCATCTAATCTTGGCATGAAAAATATTTCTTTCAACTGATACAATGTAAAAGTTCTTAGAGGTATCTGAAATCGAACTGAAGTAACAAATTCTAGACATAGATGCTGGAGGTAAAAAAGAAGTAGAGAAGCAATGGCTGACATTGATGTAGCCTGAGGTGAGTCGAGTAAACCGTCGACGCATCTAAGTTGACGTTCGATAGATAGCTGGAGAAAAGAGAAGAAAACGATATTCAGGAAAGATAGGTAGGAAGGCAAGCTAAAGTGCTGAAAGTTCGAATGTGCATTTTCGGCTGATGTTCCTACCTGACAACTTCTTGATTTAACTGGACTTATCTCACCGATCCAACTTGAAACAAGAAATTTTAACTTTGAAATGGGACAAAATTCTTTCCTTTTATCGTATTTAAATCGCATTTTCGCAAGTAATACCCTTTTTTCTTTCCTCTAGACAAAATTATGTTTAATTGCAAACAATTGTGAAGCTTAATAATTTTTTTTTTTAAAATAATAATTGAATTCACTCAGAAAAAAATTTGTTTGCGACAACCAAACTTCAGTTAAAGAAACAAATTTTGGTTAAAACAACCAAATTTTGGTTAAAACAATAGAATAATTTTGTTGATTTAACCAAACTTTGGTTGTTTCAACCAAAACTTGTTTCATTAACTGAAGTTTGGTTGTCACAAACAAATTTTTTTCTGAGTGTTAAAAAATATAGATTATCAATTATTATGTCAGAATAAATTACAAATAAAATACGACAAATTTATGAATATACAGTAAAACCCACATATATCGGATTTAAGGGGACCGGGAAAAATATCCGATATAGGCGAAAATCCGATACATCCGGGAAAACACTATAATCAAAAAATTTTCATTGTAATACTTAAATTTAAACAGAATAGTTGAAAAATTATAGGAACAATTGTTGGAAATAATTGCAAATTGAACAACTGGATTGAAAATCGAAAAAAAAAAATTGAAATTGAAGAAATAATAAAACATTGAGGAAATAAATTGGAAATTTAAAATAATAACTGATATTTGGAAAAAAGAATTACAAAATAACAAAAATAATTAACAATTAAAAATAAAATTTAAAAAATAGCGAAATTAATACACAACCAAACGAAATAATTTAAAAAATCAAAGAATTTTTATAAAATTTTAAGATAATAATTGAAAACTAAAAAAAAATTGTAGGTAATAATTAATAATTGAAGAAAACAGTTGAAAGATGACGAGAATAATTAAAAATGAAAGAAAACATGTACAGAAAGATGAAAACAATTGTCAATTGAAAACAAAATTCAAAAATTGACTCGATTAATAGACAACTGATAAAAAAAGAAATAACAAAAAATAAACAAGAAATTTAAAATTTAAGGAAAATAATTGCAAATAAACAAATTAAGAAAATTCAAAGGAATAATTGTTGGTAATCATTGCACATTTAACAACTTGATTGAAAATCGAAAAAAAAAAATAATTAAACCTGAAAAAAATAATTGAATATTGAAGAAAG